>JAMAJS010000001.1:2668368-3268368 GCA_023628935.1 Zygoascus sp. PK3305
CGAAAGCCTCCATTCCTCTAAAGCAGTGTCCAATTCTGAGATAGTGTTGACAACCTTGTCATCTTCAACTTCAATTGCATTATTTGGATTATCACCGGGACGGACCGATTCGGGCAACGAAAGCCTCCATTCCTCTAAAGCAGTGTCCAATTCTGAGATAGTGTTGACAACCTTGTCATCTTCAACTTCAATTGCGCTGTACAGAGACATATAGATTCTGTTACTGACCTTGAAGAAACTAGCGCTCCAATGAATCAAGTTGAAAACGTTAATCTTGCCTTTGATTTCGTCTTCTGGGTTCAATTCAGGGAATGGCATTGTGATGTCTTTTGTGGAAGAGATTACTCCACGGCCGCACTTCATGTCGAGGTCGCATTCCAAAATAAATGTGAACCAAAACAATGTACTTCGCAGTCTCCGTTCCTCAGGGTTATGTCTGAGAAGAGCCTCTTTCCTGTTGAGCCCTAGATCGATACACACCCGTCTGGCATGCAGAATAAGCTGGCCAGCAGAAAAGGGGATTTCAGAACAGAAAAAGCTTATAGTAAGAATGATGAGACTCTGAAGAGACATAATTGATGGAGTGAGCGTGAAATTGAACTTCATGACATAATTGACAGCTGCGGCAGAATGCTCGCAAACAATGGTGTGAAGTTGTTCCGTGGTCAGGCCATGATTATAGGATTGGTTATTTTCAAGCAGCAAGGTATTGAAAGCCAGACTGATCACAGAATGTAAGGCACACAACTCACTGTAGCCATTTAGATCAACAGGTTTGGCGGTTTTTTTGTATTCCTCGTCGAATTCAGCACGGATGAGTTCTTCTACCTGTGATACTGGTAAGATAAGTGTCCACATGCTGGGACCCCGCTTATAAATTTTCAGGGCCAAGTCGCATGTCCACTTGTCCAGAGGCAACGTCGAATCGCCAATTCTGGTGATTAAGGGTTTCATCCTATCCTGATGAGAAGAATGAACATTAGAGACAGTTTTGGCCAGATATTCGCCAAAACCCACGCCACCTGACATACCGTCTATCCATCTCATGCCCTTGGCGGAGAACAGCGATAACACAGAGTTGCCAACAAAAACATTAGAAGTCTTTAGACTTGAGATGTTGAAGCGGTCGAGTGCTCCGCTGGACTGTGCAGCATTAGCAGGTGCTGGACGCTCTGTGTTGCGTTGGAACTGGACATAAGATGAACCAATAATTGCAGGGTGTTCTCCGGCATCTTCGACAGAACCTGCCGAGTCATCTGACTCTTCATTTTCTTCGCCTTCGGGCTCGCCCTCACCCTCACCTTCAGACTCAGACGACGCGTTGGATTCTTCTATACCTTCTTCATCTTCGTCATCCGATGCCTCTTCATAAGATTGCCGTTGAGCCACTCGGCGAAGCTTTCTGGGGGCTGGACGATCTCCGCTGGAGCGCTTAGGCTCCGAGCGCGAGTCGATCAGTGATCCCAGCATGTACTCAATCTTCTCTAGACGGGACTCGAGCTCTTTGACATGGCTCTTTTTCTTTCTCGGGAGTCGGGGTTTGCGGACTGTCTCGCTATACACACACGAGTTTCTGCAGTTGACGCAGTTTGAGCATGCGGGCTTCGCACCATCACACTTGATCTTCTTCTTTCTGCAAGTGTCGCACGCATGCGATATCCTCTGCCGTTTCTGACTATCCATATCCATCTTGCAAGCAAGGAGCCTAGGACCGGAGAGAACTGTATTTTCAAGCGCAGTCAAAAAAAAAAAAGGCGGTGCTCTTTTAAGTTTTTGTTGCTGCAAACCACAAGGCCACTGTGTGGGAAAGAGAGCTTGTTTTGTAACCTAGTCAGACGTTTTAATAAATGTTAGTAAAGATCAGACTGTCAAAAAGAGGCGTTGTGTAACCATCTACATCAGCCCGGAGCAACTCTAACCCGCGCTGCTGGTCACTGTATTTACCGAATTTTTTAAGCCTAACGCCGTTTTCTTCTAAATATCCTGTTTTTCCTATCCCGTCTGTTCCGCACTCGGTATAGCCACTCATGCCTGTTCTGTGCTCACTTTCGGGCCCTTCTGAAACCGGGCATCCGAGTCGACCATGACAAGCCCTCCGCACTGCTTCCCGTTCTCCTCCAGCTCCTTGTCGTCCTGCTCAAAAAGCCCAGGAAACCTCACCCCAAAATGTGCTCTCCTGGAGAAACGGCTAGCCTGAATTCAGGTACAATTAATAGCGCATTTCCGCTGAGATTTGGACCTGCTGTCGGAGCTTAACATGAAGCAACGTCGGAGTCGTTTGGACCCTCCGCTGCCCTCCGCTGCCCTCCGCTGCGTCCGACTAGTATCTCCGCCGTTATGATCCCTATCTCCGCTGCGCTGGGGCCCTTTCGGCGAGGGCCAGCCAATGCAAGTACTAAGCCCCATTTATTATTTACTAGCACCAATATCATTTCATGGAAACTACCGGCTCCTAAACCAGCACAGACGCAGGCGGAGAATGCCGCGTTCCTTTTGGCAAAGCCTCAGCACGCGTGGAAGAACGACGGAGGCCGAGCCCCTGCTCGGCTGCTGGCGCCGAATTGTTTGTCCATGTTGGATCAACTTGACTCAACGGCCCAACAAGGTGTTCATAGGTATGTAGCTAAGTAAGAGTCCATCGGGGTGTTTCGGCTCGTACGACACCACCGCTGCATTATAGCGTTAACTCCTCTCTACCGCTTTGGATACTATATGTGCTGCTTTGCTTTACCGCACAGTTTGGCTCACGGCTGCGCAACCAAGCCGTGCGGGATGATTCTGCGTCAGCCTCATCCAGGTAGACCCTAACTGAGAGGGGGCTCCTCTAATCATGGACCTAGTGGTGTGTGGACTTTATTCATTCTACTATATCTGGAGCAGGGAAGGAAGCCCTTCTAATAGGTATATGGTCTTCAGAACATGATGAAATATGTAAAGCACTTGTGATGTGCTGAGCCTTTTTTTTTTCCAGTTGGACGGCACATTTGACTTACTTGCCGCACAGCACTAACCATTTTCTGTGAAAGACCTCTATACCAAATATGCGGATGTCAGCTGGAGCATGCGAGGGCCACAGATTACGTGACTATCTCCGATGATCGCATTTAGCCGGTGATTATGCCTCTTCTGACTGAACTATACCAGGGGTAAACCTGGCCATTTGTTCTTTGCATCAAGCAGCTCTGCACCGGCGCAATTGGAATAATATAAACCATGCACCCTGCCCCGAAATTTCCTGAACAATACAGTACAATACCCTGGACAATACATTATGAGACCCGCGTCTAACCGATAAAGCCGTTTCTGACAAATGTCACTGCTTTCACCTAGCCCCTTCTGCTACAATGCACTATCTGCGCAAGATTTTGTCTAACAAGGTAATATTACTACATGTTCGTTCTATCTACACCTGCAACATTGCATCTATTGTAAACCTCTTCCAACACCGATACGAATACTCTATGCGTGCATTTTTACGGGTGCATAAAGATAAGAGAAAACAAGATACAAATCAGTAAGTTTAATTTCTAAACGACACCGTTCAAGCTATTTATTTGAACTTCTTGCCGAACAAGATCAACTGGAACTGATCATACAAGGAGATGACACCAGCACCGGCAACACCTCGCAGGATGTTGGCACCGCAACCCTTGAACAGGGACTTGACACCCTCAGCAGCGACAATCTTGGTGAAAGCATCGAAAGAGCCCTTGTACTTAACGGCCTGACCAGAGGTCATCATCATTCGTCGTCGAACAGTATCCAAAGGATAAGAAGCAGTAGAGGCACCAGTGGTGACGGTCCAACCAAGCAAGAAAGAGGCCAAGAAGTTACCATCGAGAGAACCAACCAGGACAACGGGCTTGAGGGAGTCATAGAGACCGAAGTAAAGACCTCGGTAAACAATGATACCAACAACAGAAGGACCGAAACCTCGGTAGAGACCAGCAATACCGTCAGACTTCAGGGTCTTTCGGTAAACGTCAACGAGACCGTTGAACTCTCGCTCACCGCTGCCCTTAGAAGCCTTGGCATCAGAGGCAAGTCGGGTTCGAGCGTAATCCAAAGAGTAGACGAACAACAGGGAGGTGGCACCAGCAAGACCACCAGAGGCCAAGTTACCGGCGAACCAGGGCCAGTAACCCTCAGACTTCTTGAAACCAAACATGGCCTTGAACTTATCCTTGAAGGCAAAGTTAAGAGCCTGAGTGGGGAAGTATCGGAGGACGTTAGCGGTGTTACCTCTCCAGAAAGAAATGACACCCTCCTCACGAGCAGTTCGCTGGAAGCACTCAATGATACCATCGTACTTCTTGGCGAGTCGGCCCTGCTTCATCATCTCATCCTGGTTCTGGATGAGGAGCTTAACTCGCTCAATGGGGGCAGCAGCAGTCTTGGAGACAGCGGCGGAGACACCACCCATAAGGAAGTCGATCATAAAGTTCTATCATGTTAACACACTAATACAAATAGGGGGTGGATAGCGCGGATGCATCAAATCAATCACAAGAACGTGATAAAAAAAACGAATCATCGCAAGAAGAACCAATGAAAATCTTTTCCAAAGTATTGTTGCTTTTCCTTCTCTCAATTTGTTTGGATGGTCGCTGATGTGGTTGTCTACCACTCAACTAGAATGTGGTTGACTGGTTGAAATTTGCAACGCCAAATCCGCTGCTGTGATTGGCTCTTGGGAAGAAAATTTCACAGCCAGCAAATAACCATTTGGCAAATTTTCCAGTACAGCCAGAGCTGCAAGCACCAAAAAAAAAAACACCCAAATAATTGGGTTCAAAGGAGAATATACATTTGTAGAGATTGATTGGGACTGCGTTTCAGTCACTTACGCTCTGATTTTCAGCCATTGTTGAGTCTATTATTCAGAGTTTTGAATAGTTAGTTGTCAACTAAGATAGTTGTTAAAAGGATGCTAAAAGCCCACACGCGTAGTATTTAACAATGGCTGCCGTTACCCTACGGCCGACTATGCCCGATGTATCCGACAGGAACCGGTTACAGTTGATCCGAGCTACGGCGAAGGTTATTTTAGATAACTGGAAAAAAAAAAATGAAGCTGGAGCTTTACGGGTATGATGAGGACGTGACTAATGTAGACAGGAGAAAGAATTAATATTTGAGTACTATTGCCAGATGTGATAGTTATTTCGGGAATATACTAATTAAGAGGACTTTCGTAAAAGTTTGAGATTGGGCGACGAGGCGCACACCAGCCGTGATCGCACCAGGCGGTCTGCTTTGGCCTGCGACGACACAGTCGAGGATGCAAAATGATGCTGCTGACTGGACAGGTTTCTAAGTGAAGGAGACTTCCCTATGGTAGGGGTAGATGCAGATTTGAGATTTCGCGAAGAGACCGAATGCCGTAGCAGCCGGGTGTTTGAGGGAATGCGACTAGAGAGAGTATTGCTGCTGGCTGAAGCAGCACCTTTTTCCGTGGTGTTGGACGGTGCAGCACCGCCAATGGCACCTGAAGGAGTTGCAGAACGACCACCGCTGATCGTAGGAAACAACCGGCTTCTGCCGGTTGATGGCTTTTGTATCTTGGTGATCTGTGGATCAGCATTTTCCTTATTTGGTGCAACTGATTCAATTCGGCGCTTTTTCAGCGGTGAGGGTGAGCTGGCCGTCAGCTGCGGCATTGGATGGGTATGAGTGGGGGTTGACGAGACACCCAAGGCACCAGGGATTCGGGGGCCGTGACCCACAGCAGACCCAGCTGCGCTTGAGCTGGTGCCTGAGCCCAGTTTAACCTTGTAGTGACTTGCAATGGAGTCCATTTTGGAAAACTCTCTTCGATGGATGGAAGAGAAGCGCTTGTGCGTTGCCCGCCGGTTCATGGTCGGGGAGTATCGTACCCTGGACATGGCACTGGCTGCTCGGGATGCACTGCTTTGCTCTGTTGCCGGAAGCTTCTGGGGAGTTGAGTTCTGTTGCTGTTCCTCCTCTTCGTCAGTGCCATCGCTAAGCTTTCGCTTGCTTACCAGGTGTCTGGCTCGCTCGTTCATCTCCTTCAGAACCTTGTCGTTGATGGTCTCAAATGCTGGTATATTGGAATACTGTAGCCTATCACTGGGGTTTGCAGCAGGTGTGACCGAGCCAAATACACTAGCAGGCTCGTCACCGGCAGCAGTGGCCGGCCGGGGAAATTTGAACTGGCCCCTCAATGGCTTTCTCCTCTCCATGGGGCAAACACTTTTAGCAGGGCTTGCACCTGGAATACAGAAGATGGTGGTGGTTGGCAGTCAACATCAACAATTCCGTTTTGGGCAATATAAACAGAATTTTGCATTGGCTCCAGCCGTCCCACCGTTCATCTCTCTCACATCTATCGTATATATCTGGGTAGCACAAATTTCACACTTTATTATTAAAAATCTTTTTGGTTCTCATATCGCCAGAAAACATTATCAGTTTCTGCTATTCATGTCCAGATCGAATATGGAATTTTTCGTCTCAATAGCATGATGTAGGGGGCTTCGAAAGCAATTTTTTTGGGGGGGGGGAGGTCGCAGAGGGAGTATCAATGGCGTAGGCGGGATTCAATCAATCTATCATTCGAATTTTAGCCTCTGGATGTTCGACGGGCCCGCTCGCTCTCCAGCTGCTGGTATAGCCAGGTAAGGGCCTTTTGCCGTGCCTCGGGTGTTCCAGTGATTGTAAATAGCCGATCACCAGCGTCATTGTAGGGGTCTTTGGCGATGCTGATTTTGGCACCGCTAGTCCGCCGAATCTCCTGGATCTTGGATCCACCTTTGCCAATGATACAACCGACCATATCGGCAGCTATAGCATAGTTTTGGCTGTCTGCAGCCTCAGGTTCTGGCTCGCTAGGGGAGGTAGCATTAATAATTATCGTAGAATCGTTAGTGGTGATGTTGTTTCCGTTAAAATATGCACCGTTAGAGTTGTTGTTAAGAGAAATGCCTCCGTTGTCGATGGCAGGCGGCACTGGCGAGGATTGCAGCTGTTGCTGTTGCTGCGGTTGGAGCTGCTGACCACCACCCAGAGATTGGATCTGTGAGTTTATACTGGGGATGAGGGCTGGTTGAGTCTGAACCGTGGGGCTGTAGAGAATGGAGCCAGTAGCTCTGTCACGATCCTCGTACAAACATTTGCCGACTTCCCAGACAGCCAGTTCAATGGATTCTGGGGTGCCCTGGATCTCAACAATTCGCTCTGTAGACTGGGGGAGCATTTCCTTGCTAGCGGCCATTCTGACACGGGTGTTTTCTTGTATGGTTTTTATTTTCAGGCCCTGGCGACCAATGACAGAACCCATCTGCTGATGGGGGATCAACAAGCGGATAGTAGCCATCCCCAGCGGGGTGGGAGCCATGAGCACGGCATGGTTGCTGCTGAAAACGCTGTTGTAGGTGATGGGCTGACGAGCGCCAGTATTTGCTGCTCGCTGGGAATCAACGGTAAAGAGGAGCGACTCCGCTGCGATGGAAAACGCCTTTGCGACCGAGTTAAGTCCACCACTGATGGTCATGATTCGGTCGACAACATCCTTGATGGGTTTTGACACGCCGGCCTTTACGCCTGTCTCATCTCTGAGCTCTGCGACGTTCTTGCCACTTTTTCCGATGATGGCTCCTGCTTCTTTAGTGGACACCAGCGCCCGAATAGCAACGACGGATTGGCCGATTTCTTCATCTGTAGCATCCTCGGACTGGAATCGAGACGAGTGCTCGGACGAGTTATTCAGGTTCGCAGAGCTCCGTTCAGAAGAGTCGTTTGTACCGTTTGGCTCGCTGTCGTCCATAGGAGTTTCTTTCTCCCGCTCAGCCAGACTACCACGCGACGCACCGGCGCCAATTACATCTACATCACTACTTTGCGATTCGTAGATTTCAGTGCCCTTGTCCAATCGCTGTGAGTAGCTCGGGTCAAAAAGGGAAGAGCTCATATTACGGGTGAAGCAATGGCGAAGCGAGGGCTGCTGCTGCTTCTGGGGATTGACTGAGGAAGGGGGGAGGTGTGAGGGCGGTTGTTGGTTGGTAGGTAGAATTTAGTGCTGAGAGCAAGCTCGAGTTGCTAGTTGGAAAGCGAGCCAAAAACAGCGAGTAGACGACGGGGGTGGGAGATGACGTAAATAGACAAAGAATGGCTGAGGGATACCGGTGTAGTGTGATGATAGATAGCAAGAGAAGTGTAGCGGTGTTCAGTACAGCGTTAACAGGGGGGGAGGGAAGAGGTTGTCTTGCGGGTTATGGTGGAGGTTGCGATGGCTTTTTGAAATTTGGCGCGCTGTAATTAAAAGGACGTCACTGGTTTCGGAGAGCGGAGAGTTGAAGATACAGTGATGTACCCTCAGAAAAGAATTTTTCTCTGCCTTTCGCGGTCAACTGCGGCCGGAAACTATTAAAAATCACTGCACTGTGTGTACTGCAAACTGCGCAAGGAGCGAGGGGCTCTTTTCTTTTTCCCCACGTCCCACGCTAGACGGCTGCACCGCTGGAAAAACAAACGGTGGGCTGGGGGTGTGTGGGAGCGATCCTGGGGTAACTACGGATAAGGATGCGTTTTGATCACTGTTCGCAGCTCAATGGCCCGGGCAGCAGACATGTTTCCGGAACACAGCCTGAAAATAAAAACGCTCCTGTTGCGTTCCATTGCCTCCGTCCCCGTCGGTGGAGAAAACGAGCTAGAAGGGACGGCTGAGACGGATGCGGACAAGAGGGATCGTATTTTGACTTTGTCCAATGCTCGGTGCATGCTTCAGCTGACTTGACCCAGCCTGTGGATGGACACGGTACTTGCTTGCTGCATGAATGCTCTGTTCCATATCACCTAAGCCATCTCAGCAAACTCTGCTATGCCCCCCAGCACCTATGACTGGAGCTAGATCCTCAAGATGATCGGCCTAACAATCTTGCATCGCCGTGGTTGGATCTGGGAGGAAAGAGCCCTACCTTGAGCCGGAAAAAAAAAGTAAAACACGCCGATTATTCAGATAGTTGCTATGTTGTCGATCTCCGCCTCTCTCTCTACGCATTATTTATTAGGCATACGTGCGCAGTATATCTGTGCTGATGCGGCAGATTTGTCCAGTCATGTCTGTATCTGTTTTGCTGGAAGGTTAATGCCGTCTTTTAACATCCCAGTCGAAGATGCAAAAAATTTATCACCGGTCCCTGGAGTAACGATGACCCGTCTCTGTAGAGTAGAGAACAAAACCCCCTGTGCCCTGGCAGTGATCATGCACCTGCTGCCCGCTCCCATGGAGTATAGCCATTTTCACCGGATCTGCACTCTGTAATTGACGGACGGCCGGAAATTTGATTGAGTGAGAGCCTTGAATACACCTGATGGACCAGTGTTCCCTGCCTTGCTACCTTACCCGCACGCTTCTGACCCATTGGTCAAATGGGCTAGGGCTCATGACCAGCAATACTCTCGGGTCTGCTCGCAATGGGCACCTCTATTGACGTGTTTTCCACGCAGAGGACCTGCTAGCTGATACTTTTTGCCTTTGATAAAAGGACAGACAGATATTTTACAGCTATGCGGATCTGATTTTGCTGCATTGTAGCTGGTGCGGACTGTTCCTGCGCCGGAACTACCCAGCGCAATGTTCGGCCTCAAGACCAAAAGCCGAAAAAAATTACCCAAGATCGGGAGGGGGTAATTGCTCTAGCTTGATTTAACTCCTAATGCGGGTTTGTCGATGTATTGACGAAATGGAATGGCCACCACTATCATCCTTTTGGCTAATTTCGCATGCTTTTGCGTCTGGGAAACTTCAGATGTCTTAAACGAGCCGGTGGGAATGGGGAACTGGTGGGCACTGCTGCGTGTATCGGTTGGCATTGCGCTAAAACCCACCTACTGCCAGCTAGCCACCCGTAAAGTCACTCACCGCCGCCAGTGCAGGCTGTGCCTTTTCTTTCCGCCCACCAAAATGCCGGACATAGTAGAGTGAAAAATACTTGCTTATTCAGATTCCCTGGCAGTTAACGGAGTGTTGATGTTTATCCACAAAAACGATCAGCCAGACGCTACCTGTTCAGGTACCACCAACGTCCGCCGCCATATTGCTTTTGCCAACCGGTTGCAGGAAAGACCAGCGCCTCGCTACCTTGCACTCGACGTGGTCGGTGGTCCGAATTTAGAAAAAATCCGATTTCTGCCATGCCCGACTAATCCGACGCTTTCTTCTCTATTTCACAGTCGCTCTAGGTTTGCGTCCGTTTTCACACTTTTTGAGAGGGAAGATTGCACAAGTATTTCATAGGCCACTGTTGCACGCACGCATCGCGCCAAAACAAAAAAAAGCTTTTCTCATGGTGGGGCCCTTGCTGTCGCCAAACATTGAGTTTATCAGCCCTCTATCCTGGCCGAGTGCTGGTTAACCTTAGTTTTTCTCCCTTCACCTGCAACGCCTATCCCCGATAGCCTTCATGCTGTCTCTTTCCTACCCTGAAATATGAGTTTTTCAGTCCCTGGTGATATATTTCAAATGTAAGGCCCAGGCTGATCCCCTGTCCTTCTTCTTAGGAGCATGCAACAAATACGGTTTATCTCGATAAAATGACTTTCTAGCAGAGCGGTGCTACCTGCGCACAATACAACACGGACAATAGCTACATTGAAAAAACTTACGACTATGTACTCAGATGGTGCAGTCCAGTTTCTAGATACAGTTGACTATAAGCTTTCTTCTTTGTACTTTACATTCTGCTTTACATTCTGCGGCACTAACAATTCCGAGAGGTATGGAGGGGCCTTTCTCTGTGACGTTCCAACAAGCCGGTCCTTTTTTCACGATCGGCACACCTTACTTTTGGTCACCGACTTTCATGCTGCCTAGTTCTTATTGGGTTAGTTTTCATGCAAGATCTTATGTACAATGACAAAACAAAATCCCCCACTGCTGTACAACGGCTGCATTTTCAACCTACTGTCAAAAAATGATATTCACATGGGTCAAGTAAAAAAAATAAATTAAAAAACTCAAAGAGAGCTATTTACAGACTTATTTTGTAGTCCAATGCATTAGTATCGTAGTAAGTATTTAAATAAGATAGGAAAATTAGAGAGAAAGTACTGAGACGGAGGACTAGCCGGTTGCTTTTTAGCTCCAGTACACTGGCTCATTTTTCAGCGCCCGGTTGGGTTGTCCATGTCTACATACCCACCATATTTTTCAGTGTGTATGTCACCAAGATTGTTAATGTGAATAGCAGCATTGAGTACTGGCAGATCAAATATGCAGCGATGCAGTCCATCTCCAAGTGGTCGTTTCCAGCCGGTGTGTACATGGCTGTGATGTACAGCTGAGATGTGGCTGTGGGAACCCCTGCCGTAACGACAATGACAAACACAATCATCTTGTCGTCCGGATCTATCCAATTCATATCTCGCATTTTAAAAGTCCAAGCTACTGCAATAATTGGCAGCACTACAAGCTTAAGCAGAGACATGAGTACCATGGATTTCCAGAACCCTTTGGGCAGATTTTTGAACTCAAGCCGAGCAATTGTCGCACCCAACATGGATAAGCCCAAGGGAACCGACGCCGCTCCAATAAAAGAAGTGAAATTCATGATAAAGTCTAGGCATGGCCGACCATCGGGGGCATCCGGAATATAGCTGGCAGAGTCTGTTATGACAAACAATCGTCGAACAGCGGGAATCATTGTGCAAATCATGGACACAATCAATGCCAAAGAGGGAGGTCGTCTGAAATCCATAATGAAGTCAAACAAGTATGAAAGATGATGCTTATCAAACCAATTGCGAAGTCGCTCTATTCTTCCTTTCTTTTTGACTGCCATATCCTCTTGCTTCTCGTCTGATCCATGCTGCTCTGTACTTTCAGGACTGTCCACAGTGGAACCGGAGCCTTCAGGATGGTTTGACAGCCGTTCGTCATCATCTTCATCGTCAATAGCATATTCATCATCGGGATATGTTTGTCGGGAATAGGATCTGACAATGTCGTCGACGGTTTCCGTGCGAGTTACCTGGAGACTATCATCATCTTCATCTTGGGCAGTTGCCATTCTGCGCAGGGATGCTCCAGAATTCGCCCTGTGACGCACTACGGGAGTTCCCAATTTGCTTGTGGAGGCAGTTGAACCACTTGCGGATATCATGTTTGCTCTCATTTGAGCATGCTTTTTGTAAAATGCCGAGTGTTGCTCCTGTTCGGTCTTATTGAGGTCGACAGTAGCCTCCGTTTTATTGGAATGAGCAGTAGCAGTTCTGCTTATTGAAGGTCTTGACGACTCAGAAACTCTTCGCATGTGCTTCTTTGTAACTGCCTGCTTTGCCGAACCAGCGATAGACATTAGTCGACGCCTACTAATGACAGGAGTAGTGACAAGGGTCGCCTCGATATCGTGATTTTTCGGAGCAAAGTCCATAGCAATCAGTTTGAAACCACCGAGATTAAAAACACTAATGCAGAATACAACCATGAAAATGACTGAGTAGGCAATACCCTTGGACTCGGCGTTGGCAGCAAAAAATGGACTAGCGGCCAGGGTTGTCACATAGGCTATAGGAAGATCCGACGAGTTGTTGAACATTCCAGCAGAAAGAATGCCTCCAAACCATCTCTTGGGATTTGGCGTAGTATATCTTACAATGACACCAAAGGCGAAGCCTACAGCTTCAAACATGAATGCAGAGAATGCCAGACTGCCAATTGTCTTTATCTGGCTTCCGTCAAGGGAGTTGACCACATTATAGAATATAAGACATGGCAGCAAAAAGTTGATGATAAGCAAAGAGACCTTTTGGCAAGTTTCGACGTTGAAGATATCTTGTAGTTGTTAGTTTTCGGTAACTCTGCTGCATGTTGCGGTGTGCGCTCCGCTATCGGCAAATCTGTTAACTCACTTCTCTTGGCTAGGATGAACCCTAGAGCTCCATTCAGAAAAATTTTGGTCAGCGGTTTGACCGCTATATAAATAGCAGTGCCTATGCTGATTCCCATTGCCAATAATGGTTCCGTCAGGTGGTTTCTGAGCGGGTACTCTATTGACAGCGCTGAGCAAGTTGGACCTAAGTGACTAACTGCAGTCGTCGGGCAAGGTGTTATATGTGTTCAAGCTGAAAAAAAATATCAGCCTCGCTGGTATTGCGGCTATCAACGGCTGTGGTTGGCCGGAGTCTACAAGGGGGCAGGACTGTAGTGATAAGGGGTAGTTGAAACAACTAGCTGGAGCCATAGATATAGACTGAATGGATGCAGGTCTGCAAAATTCTCTAGTTGCTGCCACCTGGTTTGGTCAATGGCTTGCGAATCTGGGGAAGGCTGAGGTGATTCCACTTGGTAAGGTTGGCCGGCGGCTGGCCCCCACGCATCTCACCCGGCCTTATGCTTACCCCTATGGTATGGTTCGCGCGCAATTGGATAGTGTCAGCCGCCGGCCACACAGTACCCAACAGCTGCACGTGACCATCCCGCCGGGCCAGGGCTCCTCAGGCTGTCTTCTGTGGCACTTTTGGCTGTAAACCCCGTCCAAGGCACCATCTTCCACACACCTTGGCTCATCCCGCCGGCTTCTGCTTTCCACCCACCATTCGCAAACCGCAAATATTCACCCGGTTACCGGCTCTTGGACGGCCTAGGCGCATAAGGGCGTTGTACAACTTGTATAGGAGGCATCGGCGATCAAGCGCAATGTGGTCTGGTTCGTCGAGCGGTTTCGCCGACAGAAAGCAGAAGTTCATGTCGTATATCAAACAGAAGCGAGATGAGTACCTCATGAACTCTGACGACGATGACGAAATGTTCTCTGGCGCAAGTGCTGCTCGTCGTGTGTCAAGTAGTGACTCTGCCACGGCGGCGACGGCGGTTCCAGAGGTGCTGAACAACTCGTTCCCCAATGAGCAACTTACATTGTACCCCGCTTATTCTCGCATCTACCGGCGGCCAGATGGATCTGCCGGTATTGAGCTCTGCCTGAGCGGCCAGTTGTGGATTCCTGGTGTCCAAAATAGGAAAAACAGGATCATGATGGGCCTTGCCCGACAGATTGTCGGCGTAGGTAGCATGGACTCTTCCAATGGCGTTGATGCACAGGATATTCTGCATGAAAGTGGCCGTCGAAATGAGTCCAACTATTCTGGAAGTGGGGTAAGCATTCTGGAGCAAGAAATTGAGCAGCTGGAGGAAAAACTGCCCGGTTTCATGTCTGATTCGGACGCTGCTTCTAAACCGCATACACCAAGCTCAATTTCCTCTGCCAGCGCCTCTGGTGACACCTACAGAATGGCCAAAAATGAGCGGGTGCTGAAAGAGCGCGTGGCTCCATTCCTGGCCCGCCCAGCGCCGTTCCGGCAACTTGGTGTTACTAACGAATCGGGGTATATTGATCACAAAATTGTCACTAACAATAACGGCAAATTCTCAGAAAGAATCCCGTTGTGCGTTGACCATGCCAAAGATCTGGGAGAACAGATTTGGGTAAGAGCCAACGATGAGCTCTCTGCTTCGGTGCCAATTCTGCATATACCTCCGGAAGGTGTCTCGGTCATTAGCGATATCGATGATACTTGTAAAAAGACTGGAGTAACTGGAGTGAAGCGTGAGATGATAAGAAACGTTTTTCTACGGGGCTACGACGACCTAAAAGTAGAAGGCGTGAGTGAATGGTACAATACACTTGTCAAGGATGGTAGATGCTCATTTCATTATGTGTCGAATTCGCCCTACCAGCTCTATCCCATTATCAACGATTTCCTCCAGCACGCTGATCTTCCTGAAGGAACTATACATTTGAAGCAATATTCAGGTTTCATCAATGGTCTTTTCGAAGCTTCTGTTGAGAAGAAGAAGGCGACACTGCATGGTCTTTTAAATGACTTCCCAAAGAGACGGTTTATTCTCATTGGAGATTCTGGTGAAGCTGATTTGGAGGCCTACACAGAATTGGCCCTTGCATTCCCGTCTCAGGTAATTGCAATTTACATAAGAGACATCACTTCACCTAAGCATGGTAATGGTCATCATCCGGAAGCGGCGGCGCGCAAGTCGCCATATTCTACTGGAAGTGCTTCTTCGCAAGTCAGCATTGAATCTAATTCCGCAAAGGAAATTCCAGACCTCATTGATCTAAGTGATCCCCCAGCCAGTGGCAGCCAGATTTCCCAGCCTATTGGTCAGATGCCTGCTCTCCCTCCTCGACCCAAGTCAGCACCAGCAGTCCCCAGAAAGCCAGACTACATGAAGGCCAGAAAGAAGCTCATTGGAACACCGTCTGATCCCAAAGGATGTGGTAGACTTCCAGCTCCAGTAATTGAAATCCCGGAAGATACTCCGCCCGACTCTCCTTTAGTGAATTGGTCTATAAGAGTTCGTCATGCTAACAATCAGATACCTCCTCATATCCAATTTGCTCTTTGGAAGACTGGCTATGACCTGAAGACTCCTAGCGTACAGCTTGTTCACAGCTACATGCGTAGATAGAAAGTGCATAAATATTTATTTTTTTCATAAAAACACACTGATGCCAATATTATATTATAAGAAAAGAAAAAAATCAAGAGCCAAAACACCAAAAAAAGTTCCCAAATTATCACCAAATCTAGATTGCAATTTCGTCTCCTCCCATATTATTTTCGCGGGTATATAGTTCATATGAGACACACAGTCCGTCAAGGTAAACTACTGTGATTCTCACTCTATCCACTAAGCCAGACGAAGTTCTTACAGGGGCTACAGCCACACCGCCGATAACACGCAGTCGTGCTCCATTGAACAAAAATGTTTCCACGATGGGGAACACATATTCCTGTCTCATGCAAAATACTCCTCGGTAACGAGTTAGTCGGAACACGCTGATAGCTCCTACCTGTGAAACGACGATTACGGCCGAGAGTTCCTTAATAACTTGGACAATGCTTAGCCGATCATAATACACTTCACCGCTGCCATATGGTGATTCCCAGTAGAAGACATCAGATCTGGCAGCGTTGCAGTAAAAGTCCTCCAACTGGCACAAGTAAAGGCTTTTCTTTGAAGTGAAAATGATGAATTGGTCCTTGAAGTGAGGATCAACGAGAAGATGGGGAGACGTTTTCCTCTGATCAACATATTCACGCATTTTCCTGTCCTTGTCGCAGAGTGCCAGCGCATAAAATGGCACGCCAGCTAAAGAGGAGCGAGCATTACTTGAATGGCGCTGAATCAACTGAGTTTCTATTTCAAAAGATGAAAAGCGTACGCGAGGATAAAGGTCATCTTCTGTTGACGGCGTCCTCAAAATGTTTGCATTGTCATTCTGCATCTTCTTGAACAGTACGTCTTCATTGATCCACTTATTGCCAATTGCCTCGTAGAGACTGGGCACTTGCTTGAAGTCGCACCCAGAAACACAGTTGGCAGTCCAACCCTGCTGTTTCAAATTCTCATAGCTGAGACAGATGCCATATTCGCTGGCTCTAGCCATTTTCTCGGCTTGGCGATCGTAGTAGTCTTGGTACTTGTTGCGTCTGTTCCGCAGCCGCGAAGTGTACTCTTCATTAATATGAACATCATTAACATCAGCATTGTACCTTTCGGATTCATCTGGTTCTCGCGTGTAGTCGTAGTACTCCTCGCTGAGATTTTCGTCGCTTTCCTGATCAGGATCAAACTCGTTGAAGCTTGTGTTCCTCGATCGCAGAGCCACAGAAGCGGCTCTGCGCCTGCGCTGCAGGCGTCTGCGTCTAGTGGACGGCATATCCGTATGCACAGATGTGAACATTTCCAGCTGGTCATAGCGATCGTCTAGCTCCATTTCCTCGCCGTCGTCTTCGTCGTGGTCAGAGCTGACGGAACTGATGCTCTGCGGCTCAAACTGCGATAAGCGTTTTCCAAAATAGAACTCCCACACCACGATTTGGCCCGATATGGAGATGGCGGCAAGATGGCAGGTTTCAGGCTTAACGGTAGGCACAAATTCAATATCGGGGATGTTGTTCATTAGTGGTGGCGATATGATGATATTCTGACACAACAATGGCGCGTCACCAATGTTGTGCCCGCCTTCAGTGGGTTGCGGGATTTGGAAGATGGTGGCTCGAGCAGAGTTATCCGAGACCGCCAGCAGTCGATGCTGGTTATGTATGTCGAGCCCCCAGGCAGATTTGTCAACAGAGATGTATGCAAACGGTTTGGCAGCAGTGGGGGACTCGTATAAATCCTTTGTATAGAAGATGAGAACGCGGCCGTCGTCTCCGGCGGTGACCAGGACCTCTTCATCACTGAGAGACGTGAGACGCATGTAGTTGATACTGTGCGGATATGCCGGCCAGTTTGCTCCGTCTCTCATCTGCGAGGTTGTTTCTTGCGGGCGGGTGTCAACAGAGCCATATGAGCCCCCAACCGGAGTTCCAGAAAGAGCATCCAGACGATACATTTCGATCGCACTGCGGTTGGCTACAAACAGAATATCGTAAGAGCGGGACTGAGCCACCAGGTTGTTGCGGAAGGTTGGTAGCTGGTAGATGGACATGTCGTCCCCCAGTACCGGGAGGTAGCATCGTTTTATGAAGTCGAGTCCAAGCGACGTGTCGAACTTGCCTGCCGGCTGGTCGCCAGGCAGTTCGAACGAGTCCATTGCGGGCAGCGCGCAGCTGGGTGTAATATAATTGTAGTTCAGATGGAGCAAATGCAGCAAGGTGGATGATGATGGCGGACGAGGTTGGGAGGTGCGCGGCGCAATGGCAGGCACGGCGTGCAGGGCCTGCTGCGATAGCAGAGCTGCCCCCACCCTGCACAGCCAACGTTTGCGGGGGAATTTTCTATGCGAAATGTACTGTAAGATGTAAAGCAAATCTGTCAGATGTAAGGTATCAGATGCAAAGCAAACGAATGGTGATGCTTGTGGTGAAGGGGGAGGGATTTTGGCTGTCTGGACGAGGACTGGTGGATTTTGGACTGATCTGCCACTCAGCCTGACAGTCCGCCAATGACCAGACTGTGCATGTCGGAAGCGGGACCGAATACGGTCTCTTTGGCAGCGCATAATGCCCGAGCCCGTTGTACTGTCTGAGGACCAACGGTATTCCAGCCGGCACCCAGGGGCTCAATGTACCAGCCTGCGTGGACTGGAAAGGTCACCTCTCTGTGCTGCTGGATCCACACATAGTGAAATTCGACATGCCTGGTGACCCGGAGCCCCACCTCACTGAGCTGCACTACGATCTCGGGCCATGGCGAGTCAATTGGATCTGTCAGTAGAAATTGGGCAATACACAGGCGTAGAAACCCGTTGCGTTCGTAGTCCGGGTGCTGGATCGCTGCCATCTGGATGGCCCTTGGGCACCGTCCGGCACTCAAATCACCGACCCCGCGACCCTGCACGACCACGTCAATGTCCGCCAGCGAGGCGATATTTCTGCACTCAAGGTCCACCATGATATCGTAGCGCCAGCCTGGACACAAGCGCACCGGCAGTCTGAGCATCAGCTGATGCACGTTGGCGGCGCGCAACGAATGGCCCCATCGCGAGTTTTGCACCAGATTCCACGATCCCGAGCCAGGAGCAGCTGGCGGCACCAGCTCCAGCGTATGCAAGTCACGCCTGCACACCCACTGGGAAACCATCTGGGGACTGAAGAAGAACCAGTCCCTAGCCAGAGCATGGAATATCCCGTAGTAGCCCATGTCTGGGCCGGCGGCTTGCATGGCTGAGCCCACTGCTAGGCCCTGCTTGCCATAATGTTGGACAATTCGCCGTAGCCAGACATCTTCGCACACCGACCAAAACGCTCGGCACACCCCCCGCAGCGCCGTCAGCGCGTCGTCACTACAGTCTACAATGCACACCAGCACGTCTTCCGGCAGATCTAACAGACCCAGGCGCTGCTTGGCGGCTGCTGGCTGTCCCTGAGCTGCTGGACTATCCATGGAACCTTCTGGGTCCGCCAAACTCCCAACCCACGGCACACTATAAAGAGTGCAAACCATCGCTTACAGGCCATCTCACCTCACACTTTATTCTTATCCCATCCCACCCATTCGAATCAAACGCAATGACTGGCACACTTTTCCCCGAAATCCTTTGGGCCCAGAGATCCAACGCCGAGGTTGAAGAGAAGAACGTTATTTATTTGACCATCAGAGTCTTCGACGTTGAGAAGCCCCAGCTCACTCTGAACGCCGACTCCCTGGAGTTTGCCGGCGACAGCGAATCCCACAAATACGCCGTCAAGATCAACTTCTTCAAGGAAATCGACGTCGAAAAGTCCCACCAGCTGGCCAATGGCCGAGGATACTTTCTGGTGCTCAGAAAGAAGGAGAAGGCTGAGGAGTTTTGGCCCAGACTCACCAAGGAGAAGATCAAGTATCCCTACATTCGAACCGACTTTGACCGATGGGTCGACGAAGATGAGCAGGAGGAGGAGACCGAGGACCCTGCCGCAGGTCTCGATGCTGCTGGAGGCGGAATGGGCGACCTTGGTGGAGACTTTGACTTCTCGCAATTCACCCAGCAGCTGGGCGGCGGTGCCGGTGGCCCTGGTGGCTTCACACCCGATGTGCTGAAGCAGCTGTCTGCTCAGCAGGAGGGCGCTCTGGAGGATCAGCTGGCCGAGGAGTCTCTCGACTCTATTGGCGAGCGAATCAACCCTCTGGAGGGCGGTGAAGCTGATGATGATGAGGCTGAGGCTGAGGCCAAGTAACAAACGAGGAGCTCAATGCTGATCTGATTGCCCCTTTTGCCCCAGCCATGATCTGCAAAAACAGGGTGGACGTGCTCTTGACTAGTTCGAATTCTTTTGTTTATAATGATTGGTAGTGTACATGTATCCTGTTTTGCACTAAGCGATGTCAAAATATTCCAATTGTAATTGTAGGCTTGCTGCTAGGTTTATGCCATAGCCGAGGATCTACCATGCTGGGACAGATATAAAGTCGCCAGGCTGTACAGGCTCCAGATTGCAGAGTGAATACAGAGCGAAGCAGTTTTGAATAGATTCTTCTTCGGGTTACGAATTTCTCTTTCATCCATTCTTTGAATCAGCTTGTAGGCTGTAGGTTGTGTGTGTGTACTAGTTCTTTTGTCCATACATGCTGCTAACTAACTTAGACCTCAATTTCCTGTCGTAACTCGTCCATATTAAACTCTTCACCATCTTCGTACTCCTCCTCGACAAACTTGCCGCTCTCAATGAGCTGCTTACCAGAAAGCACCTGGCCAATAGCCTTCTTAAGCTCGGCCTCAGCCTTCTCCTTGTCTCGGGTCTCCTTCCATTTCGCAAATGTCTCTAACGTCACAGGGGTCAACTTTTCTGGCAACTTCTTTCGCTCCGTCTCGATGAACTCCTCCAAAGTGAATTCAGGTCGCTCAGACTCCGCCAGACGCTCCAGCCGTCGCTCCTCCTTGGTCTTCAGCTTGAACCCAGGAGGCAGAGAATGCCGATACTTGCATGTATCCCCACCGTTGGGGCATACCCAAAACCAACCGTACTTGCCGTTTTCGACAGCTTCGATAAAGTGCTTGCAAACAATATCTGTGGTGGTCTTGGGATTGCCATGCTTGCTGAGAATGACCTTCTGCAGCTTCTCCTCGTCCCAGTCGTCCATGGTATCCTCCTTATCGGCCTTATCCTTTTCATCAGAGTACAGATCTCTCTTTTCTGTTTTTCTTCCGACATCCAGATTGTGTGAAAACTTGCACTTGTTGCCCTTGGTACATGTTCCTTGCTTGAAGTATGCGCACAGAACCGACTTAGGATCGACCCCAAACGGCACTTTTTGCACCATCACGGGCTTAAATAATTCAGCAGCTTCTCGCTTGGCCTGCTCGGCAGCCCGCTTCTCAGCAGCTCGGCGCTCAGCCTCAGCTATCTTCCTCTTGTCCTGGCTGGCATTCTTGGTCTGTTCCTCCACCTGCTTCACATATGCCTGAACTTTACTGGATTTGTTCTTATTTTTCAGACCAAACGTCTTGTCTGCCGCAGCCTTCTGTTGCTTGGCGGCTTTGTTCTTAGCACTTGGTTGGTCTTTCTTTGCCATGTTTGGTGAAAAAAAAAATGAATCAAAATGAAAAAGACATGTTGGTGCAAAAATATAAGGAACACAGCGTAAGGGTCTACCGATCAGGAGCATAGCAGCAGTAGCACAACAGTCGCACCCCCCAAAATCAGAGAAACGGCAAAAGTCACTAGAATAAATACAAGTAGTAGCTCGATGCCTTTACCGCTGCTTTATAATAGATCGTCGATGTCCTGTAGAGTGACTTCACCAAGTCTCTCTGCAACCCAACCCGTTTGATCACGTGAGCCCTATGAGATTTCTCCACTGTTTCAGCTGGCCAACTCTTTCTAGTTCAAGAGGCCCCACTTGCTAAAGTGCAACTCTCATATGCCAGACAATAGCACTTTAGTGAACGATAGATCCTATAGAGACTGCAGGTAAATACGGCTGGCTCGTCTTCTTCTTCGGCCGGGGTCGTTGGCTCTTCGTGGTCTTCTCTCAATGAGGTTCGTCCCACGGTCTCCTCCGCGTTGGATCACTGTACCCTCCCATCCCAATTTGCTTTCTTCATGTCTACAGCGCTGGCTCGACGTGCCCACATGAGAATGACCACACACGTCACTGCACGAAGATCATTCCTGTTTGCTGCTGCAACAGGCGGCCTCATTGCCAGTTACTACTTTGGCAGTGGATCTCGGGGAATTGCTAACGACGCAGGCCGCAACAAGCTTCCCCAGCGCCTTACGCCAGTTCAGGTCACATCTTGGCTTCGTGAGCGCGAGGAGTCGTACTTTGTCGACCGAGGCAAGGGCTGTGTGAGATACGATGTATCTCAGCTGCCATCTAACTCGCCCATTGAGGACGACCGATCTGAGCGGATCCTCAATGTCAGGCTTGCTACCGAAAACCAAGATCCCGAGAACGCGGTGTCCACTGACTGGATGTTCTGGGGCATATACGATGGCCATTCAGGCTGGACTACCTCGGCTGTGCTCAGAGAGCAGCTGGTTAACTCGGTCATCAACGAATTGGGTAAAGTCTACCAGCGATCTTCCCCCAATGCTGAGACCAGGCTTGTGCCTAGTGACGAGTCTAAAATCGATGATGCCATCAAAAAGGGTTTTGAGGAACTGGACGACCAGATTGTGAACAGAAGTATCGAGAAATTGCTTAGTCAAAATGTGTCCAAGTCTGAGGCTGCTCAGATCCTGGCCCCCGCTATGTCTGGATCTTGTGGATTGCTGGCGTTTTACGATTCGTTCAGCTCTAATCTGCGAGTAGCTGTAGCCGGCGATTCGCGAGCCGTGCTGGGTTCTAAAAATGCCAGCGGTCAATGGACTGCCACAGCTCTTTCAACTGATCAAACCGGTTCCAACCAAGACGAGGCTGACCGAGTTCGATCAGAGCACCCTGGCGAAGAGTCAACGGCTATTTTTCGAGGACGCGTTCTAGGCTCTTTGGAACCTACACGGTCGTTTGGTGATGCCAAATACAAGTGGTCTAGAAAAGTCCAGGAGCGAATCAGTTCCAAGTTCTTTGGCAGGCGCACCCCTAGCTCGCTCAGATCTCCTCCTTATGTCACTGCTAGCCCCGAGGTCACCACCACGAAGGTTTCTCCTGGTGATTTCTTGGTTATGGGTAGCGATGGTCTGTACGAAATGCTGTCCAATGAGGAGGTGGTATCCTTGGTGGCCCAGTGGATTGACGAGAAGCATCCTGAACTCCTACCCCATGATAAGCCTAGCGATAGCAAGAGTTCATGGTTCGGATGGAGTAGTACTTCGAAAAGAAAGGAGCTTGCTGTCGAAGATATCTCACTAAATAAGGGTGCTCAGAAGCAGCCTATTCGAAAACAGAGCAACAGCCAGTTGAATCCCGCCGTTGAGGACGAAAATGTCGCGACCCACCTCATTCGAAATGCATTGGGTGGAGCTGACCAGCAGCAGGTTTCCATGCTGGTTTCTATTCCTGCCCCCATTTCACGATCTTATCGAGATGACCTCACCGTTACCGTCGTTTTCTTTGGCGAGGCCGCTGAGCCGGACGACCAAGGCACTGTTAAGATCAATTCGGCTGCCACTGCTCGACTGAAGAGCAAGCTGTAAGCAAGCATCTACTGTTTCTGAAGACCGTGCAATTTGGGGTGTTTTTCTGTACAAAGTCGTGCCCTAGATAAATTATTTTGTAAATTTTCTATATATATATCAGATCTACAACAGACTCTTAATAGTTTGAGTGCCTGTCCACTGTTCGCCAGGAGACAAAGTAGTGAACTTGGCAACGGATCCACACTCAATGCAGAGCATCTTGTGGAAACCTTCCTTGGGGGTGAAGTCGGACATGCCCTGAGCCTTGTCGGTCCAGGGATTCCAGACGACGACATCACCAAGCTCTTTGGAGCGGTCAATGGCAATAATAGGTTGGCCATCTGATTCAATGGCAACCTTTCCTGCAACGCTCTCGTAGACTCGGTCAACTTCACCGGCAATGGTCACCTTGTCGGCCTGCTCAACATAGCTGCTCTTGAGCACCTTGTCAGCAACCTGGACAGAAGTCAAGCCAGAAACAGCCACCCTGTCGACTTCGGGAACTCGGAAATAGGTATGGAATAGAACATTGAACTCCCAGGGCTTTTTGTCGCTGTTTTCGACATTCAAAGCGGTCGTCAGACTGTCGTTGCCGAGAGTCAGAGTGTACACCAGGGTGAAATCATATCCCCAGGCTTGCTTGGCTTCGGCCGACAGGTTCTCGGGGCCCAGACCAAACTGAACAGTGATTTTATCAGCAGTCTCTTCGGTCTTCCCAAGAAACTCCCAGGTACTGGTTCGCGCGAAGCCGTGCTGGGGCAGCTTGTTGGTTTGTTCGTGGTCGGGTCTGCCAAACACGGGGAAGACCAGCGGGATACCTCCACGCACGGCCTTGGTGCCATTGAGAACGGCGCCCTCGCTGAGCCACAATTGCTCTTTATCCTGCTTTTTCCAGGAGATAACAGTTGCTCCATACAGGAGAACTGTGATGGATGACTGGCCAAGAGAAATCTTGACCTCGGTGGCAGTTTGCTGAATGCTCATAGCGGAGAGTTTGGTGGGGGTGATTTGGCAGAAGGCAAGTGTCGATGAGCAGCTGTGGCAGATGATGGGATGTCGGGTCGCAGCGCTCCACGGAGTACATACGAGTCTGTCGGGTCCTGATCTGGCTCGACCCAGACGTAATTTTCGCCAGCAGTGGCCCAGTAATCTTGGTACATTTTCTGAGAGTCGGACAGCACAGGAATCATTCGATAGTTGCGAATAGCCGGGGAACTAGCCAAAGGCAGCGACGACGATTTAGCAGCATCCAGAGCTCCTAAATGGTAAGTGTCCACGGAGGAATTGGATTCTTCAAAGCCTTGAAGCACTCTGTCTACTAGCACGATTTCTTTCGCACGGGCGAGCTTATAAGACAATGGCAGCTTTGGTCTCCATTTAACTCGTTCGAGGACAGGTTGAGAAACCCGTGTAGCCATAAGCCATCCGTACCCTAGGACATACGTCCCCAGGGGCAAAGAAAACCAAACACCCAGAAACTGAAGGAAAGAGAAGGCTGAAGCTATAGCGAGGGTTCCTGTGAGCAGGTTGCGGCGGATAAGTCGTTCCTTATGCTGAAGGTACTCTGGCACTGATCTGGAGCTAGAGGCCACCTCCATTGCCAAATCAAACATTTTATGATAGATACAGTTGCGGACGACCAGCTCACGACAATCTTCAACTGATTTATCGTGAGCAGCTTCAGTGCGGAGCATGCGATAGTAGTAATCGACACAGAGCTCGGCAGGAGGAACAGGAGCCACAGTCAGCAGAGATTTGAACAGAGCAGAATCAAAGCGCACATTGGCATGTGTCAGAATTCCCGTTGATTCAATGAGATCATCGTTTCGTGAGAGTTTCCGACATGCAATGATAGTATCGTGGGCCACGCTGGACGGTACAGGATGCAGGAGCACCAGGGCCAGCCGCTGTTTCAGCGTGCGTACTGTAAGGGGCGCATCATATACGTGCAGAAAGGGGCGGGCGGCCATGGTGGAGCATATTTTTCAGGGTCTACGGGGGCCCTACAAAAGTCTAAAAGAAGAAGGGAAAAATTATACAGCGCTGAAACAAGCAAAAATTGTTGATATTACCAACCAGTTGATCCTCCCCAGCGCTGGCACAGTGTAGGGATGCAGAACAGAGCACAGATGGAAATGGTGGGTCCCCTCCCATTGCGCAACAACGACCGGCTGAACGCTTGACATGTATTAAATAAAACAAAGAGCACAAACTACCACCTTAAAACTAACAGCAGGAAAAAGGGGGGAAGCAGGCAGAGGCTTTAGCAGTTGCACTGGCCAGGGGCATTTGCTGAGGGACTGCCGGACAGGTCGACGGCTTCGTCGCCAATGCGGCCGGCACCCGCAGGCCGCTTGGGTGCCTCCTCAGGGATCTTGTTTGCAATCGCCATGAAGACCTGTTTGACATTGTGGCCAGATTTGGCCGACGTCTCAAAGAACAGCAGACCCTCGTCGTCAGCCAGCTTCTGGCCCTCTTCAACGGCAACCTTACGGACGGGCTCACCGTCGGCAGCCGATGCAGATTCTTCCAGGTCGAGCTTGTTGCCGACCAGGGCAATGATGATACCGGGACTGGCCTGGGCCTTGAGCTCATTGACCCAATGACGTGCCTTGATGAACGAGGTGGGCTTGGTGATGTCATACACCACCAGGGCAGCCTGGGCATTTCGGTAGTACATGGGCGCCAGGCTGGCGAATCGCTCCTGACCCGCGGTGTCCCAGATTTCAAACTTGATGGTTCTATTGGCTAGCGCACACTTTTGCGTCAAAAACGCTGCGCCAATCGTGGGCTCCTTATTCTCCTGGAAGTCGTCGCTGACAAACCGCAGCACCAGCGAGGACTTTCCGACGGCAGCTTCGCCGAGTAGCACCAGCTTGACGCTGGTCGTGGGTTTGGGTGGCGCCGTTGAGTCCATCGTCGAATTTATATGTATGTAGGAAGGTGGGTGGGTGGGTGGTTTAGCAGGAAGGAGAGCACTGTCAGCCTTTTCGGCAGAGCCTTATCGCAAACACAACTCCCAACTCCAACCGAGCTAGACTACGCACGCCAGCCCGCCAACCTGTACCCATCGATATACCGAGTGCATGCAGTCTGTCCAGTCCGAGTACTAACTTGCCTTCCTGTTTGTTTGTTATCATGAGCGACTTTTATTTCCACGAGCACAATGTGCAGCAGCCACAGCAGCCCGCCAGGCAGCAATACCAGGGTGTTTCTCGCGAGGCCCTCGACGGCTTCTTCGCCGCCGGGTCTGCTAGTGCTGGTCCACGCATGCCGTCACGTCAAGGTATCTTTGCAGACCTGCCGGACGCTGTGTTTGAACGACTGCAGCAGAACGCCGTGGATTTCTTCGAAAAAGGCGCCAAAAGCGGTGTCAACCAGACGTTTCTCGACGGCTTGGATAGAGTCCCGAAAAAGTCGCTGAAGCAGACAGACGAATGTGCAATCTGCGCCACTGCCTACTTGGATCAGGAGTATCCCCTGGTGGTGCGTTTGCCTTGCAACTCCAAGCACCATTTTGATCTGGAGTGCATTGGACCCTGGCTCATCGAGCATTCCACCTGCCCCATGTGCAGAACGGATTTCAACAAAAAGAAGCAAGCTCCGCCTCCAGCTGAAGATGAAGAAGACGAAGATGATTTGGATTACATGTATGGGTAAAATACTACTACCGTCCCCGGCTCATAAAGCACGCACGCACGCTCCAAGTCTACGAATGCATGAAATTAGTTATATGTACAAAATGACACTACAGATAAATATGAAGCTCTTTGCTCTTCTTTTGTTTTTTTTCAAGTTCGCCCAGATTTGCCTTTTCGAAGCGCCTTCTTGACAAAGGCTCCTACCTTGGCCTGCTCTGTATAACTTGTGCCCAGAGGACGAGGCTTTCCCCATACAAACTTCAGCTTGCATCCGTCCAGAACAACACGGCCCTCCCGCGTACTGGATGCAAAGGCCTCTGCCTCCTTGCGTGTTTTGAAAGTGACGTATCCTGCACGGGCACGGTGTACACATACCAGAGATTTGATCTGGCCATGCTGCCCTATATATTCCCTCAGCTTGTACTCGGGAAGATCCTCTTCGATCCCCGCAATAAATAAACTAGTGATACTCTCATCCTTGGGCGGTGCAATGCTACCATTCAGCGGAAGCTTGGCCACCAGTCGGCTTACATCGGCCTGCAAAGCCCCCGAAGTGTGGTCACTACTGCCGCTGTTAGAGCTCTTCTTGCCTGCATCAGAAGAGAACGGTGCATTTCGGTTCTTCTTCATGGCTTCGCTCAGATTTGCCAACAGCTCTCGAGCGCTTTCTTCAGCTGTCACTCCACTATGCTCGGGAGCTTCTATTGTGCCGTCCTTCAGGCCCTTTTCGTAGTTTTGTGCCACAAACTGCTTCTGCACTATATTGTTGGCGCTCGTCAGCGACACAGCATTGGCACTGTTGGCACTGTACGAGGTAGCGCCGGCCATTTTCAGAGCTGCGTCCCGTATTGCCAGTGGCAATCCATACGTCAAATCATTCATGCAAGATTGGCAGCAGTTTTTTTGCCTTGCACATGTAAGGCAAATCACTGTTTTTGCGTATCGTCCGCCCTTGTTCGGCACCCATTTGAACACCGTAAACGGTCTGGTGCATATTTTGCACTCTGCACCAAGCTTCTCTCGAAGCATCTGCACATATGGATTTGGTCCCAGACAGGTTTCGCATACTGCCGGCACCTCTGTGTCGTCAGCCATGGTGTTTGTTGTGTGGAGAAGGTCAAATATTGTAATGTTATATATTTATTTTTCAGTAGCGACGCCGCCCCGCCGCTGCTGCTGCTTACCTTATACAACATAAAACTACCAGTACATGAGAGAATATTACCCGGCCGAGTGCTTAAAGACTCTCTGAGCTCAGCATTTGCGTTCTTCACAACAACACCGATGATGAGGAAAATAACAACGTTGAATTTCTTCGACTGAACTCTTATGTGGATACAAATTATTTAGAGCTTTTTAACCCTGAGGTGTTTTTTATAATTTATAATCGTTTTTCACTGATTTAAGTATGGAACTATGTAGTCCGCGGCCTCTGAGACTGCAGATCAATGGATCCCTGTTCGCATCAAATTTTTTTTTCTGCTTCATAATGTAAGGTTCCTGGAGGCGCAAAAAAACTTCTTCAAAAACACAGTAAGATTGATCCAATTCTATTTCAGCATAGTTGTACCACTCTTGTTTGTGCAGCGGACAGAGCAGCCAACCAGAGATGTAAAATTAAAAATAAAATAATAAAAATAAAAAAAACAAGAGGCTAGTCCAAGCAATTGCCGGTGTCAAGGTCACTCCACTCAGCCTGACCCCAGCTTCTAGCCCGTCTACTAGGCTATATGCATCTATTTCATTCAGACCATATATTTTGCGGCCAAGCAGCCACAGATTGGTTATCCACTCTCTCCACCACAGGGATAGACAGATCTGGTACCGGCCAGAAAAATGTCAACCCCCTTCCTGTTGGGTGTCGCTTTGCAGTGTCTCCACAGGCAGCCCTTTCCGTGCAGAGGCCGAGCAACACACTGCAGCCCCATCCCCCCATCGTGTCAGGTAGCAAGCAAAATTTTGATTGCTACTGCCCTAGCGGTGAAGCCTAAATGCGATGCTTTTGCTTGATAATTTCTCTCCGTCCCCCCAAATCGGTAAAACGAGTCACGGATCGATATATATCGTCAGAGTCATCCTGAAATTCGTCTTTCTTCCTTCTCTCTTCATCTTCTTCCTTTTCATATCGCTGGACAAACCGCATCCATTGATCGAATTAATCCGTCGCGCAACAAATTATCCCTCCGCGGTCAAAGGTAGAAGAAAAAAAATAAAAAAGTTTCCTGCAGCAACAACAACAGGCTCAACTTTTTTGAAGTTTCGTGATTGTCGGCCAATAATCCTCCGTCAATTGCTAATCAGGGCTAGTCACTCAGTACTCCCCTGTGGTATTAGAAATATTTTGGCTGTCCCATAGGTTTGTCCTGAGTTTATTTGTTGTCGAGGCACGTGAGTTCCTGCTGCATCACTGAATAGACGGCCCCCTCCTCCTAGTTTTCCAACAGCAGACGCATACACCAACCAACTGATTGCACAATATAATAATGGGTGTGTTCAAATTTGGCGTCTCAGACGGCATTGAGCAGATTCTGGCTAGCAACAAGACGTGGGCCAAGCGAATGGCTGCTGACCACCCTGGTCTGTTCCAGCTCAATGGTAAAGGCCAGTCCCCTCAAATTCTGTGGATTGGCTGCGCAGATTCCCGAGCTGGTGAGGCGTGCACTGATCTGCTGCCTGGTGAAGTTTTTGTGCATCGAAACATTGCCAACATTGTACCTTATACCGATATCTCCTCACTGTCAGTGCTGCAGCTGGCTGTAGATATTATTAAAGTCAAGCATATTGTTATCTGCGGACATTACGATTGTGCAGGCATTTATGCATCTCTTTACAATAGGCGCCTGGGCGGTGAGCTTGACGCTTGGCTGCGAAATCTTCAGCAGGTCAAAGCTCAAAATGCAGCCGAACTAGATAGCCTTCCAGATATGGACGCCAAGGCCCGACGACTGGTGGAGCTAAATGTGATTGCCCAAGTGCATAATGTGGAACGAAATGACAGAGTGGCTAGAGCCGTCAAACAAAGGGGCCTCCAACTGCATGGTGTCGTCTACGAGGTGAAGAATGGAGAGCTGAGCAGTGTAGTGGTGCCAGCCGACACGGCCAAATGGCAATATGAGATTGAG
The DNA here is from genome assembly GCA_023628935.1 of Zygoascus sp. PK3305. Taxonomy (NCBI): domain Eukaryota; kingdom Fungi; phylum Ascomycota; class Dipodascomycetes; order Dipodascales; family Trichomonascaceae; genus Zygoascus; species Zygoascus sp. PK3305. Next base: position 2,698,160 of record JAMAJS010000001.1, read on the forward strand.
GGAGAGAGTACCGATGCTCATTAGTATGAAGAATGTATAGAAGCATGACTTTTGAAAAAAAAAAAAGCGAAGTATAGCAATACATGATATTTTTAGAGATATGGACTAGATAGGGGGAGGCAGCGACTCAAATGGAAATTGAATCCAATTGAATCGAATTGAGCCCAGGAGGAGCTGATAGGTGTGTACCAAAAAAGTTGGAATTAGCTGGTTTGTTCTACTGTGCGCGGTTGGTAACAGACGGATCAAATCCCCTGTACCAGATAAGTCCCTTTGACCATTCCTGTACTACAACAATCCAATGTCAAAAAAAAATTTGAAAAAAAATAAAAGAAGTGCTAATCTAAATATTTTCTTTTGTCTTCTCCAGCCAGCCTAGCTACGTTCGTACTAGACCTGAAGACACAGAGTATGCACAGGGTGACTGGAGCCTGGCCGTTGTTGTCCCTATTCTGCTGGTGTGGCTGATGGGGGCTGCTGCATACCCGATGGCCAAGCAAAGGGTCGCGCTGCTTTGGGAGCAGCAGGCTGCTGTTCAAGGGAAGTGAAGGGTTGGGCAAACATTAATAATAATTAAGTAATACACTGTCATGTAATAATTCAGGAGTTCTGCCTGCCTGCCTAGATCGACCTGGCATGCGGGTGTGTGGTGGGCTTTGATACTGCGTTTGGGTCTTTCCACTGCGTTTTTTAGTGCACAAATGCTACTTTCTAGTGCTGCTAGTGCTGCTGCTATGCTGCGTAGTGCGGTGTGGTGGGTGCTGCTGGCGGGTCCCAGGGCTTTGTTCAGATAAAGAAATTCTGATAAAGGGCAAAGGGGGGGGTCTGAAAGAGTGACCGCTACTATTTTTTTTAATTTGATTATGCGACAATACGACCGACCTGGTTTCTGCCTAGGCAGAACTCCCAAATGCTCGCTCGAACTTTAAACGGGCGTGAGCTTGCCGGAACAACAACAGCACTAGTGAGATCTACACTATCTGCACTACCCCCTTCCCACAAGAGCTTGGGGAAGAACGGAAGGTAGCGATGATCGTACCTCAGCGCCGTTTGATATGCCACCTAGGCCTTTGTTGAAGGCCTCGGTGCAGATCTAGCAGGTGGTGAACCCTGAGTTACGCCCTGGATTTTAACTACAGGGTTGACTCAAGACGCAAAAATTACCTTATTGATCCACAAGTATGTCGATCAATCGCTCCTGTTTTGATTTCTGGCCGGAGAAGTTTAGGAATGGGTGGCGCCCTGTAAGGACCCCATTTTCAGTGAGAAATGAGGGAACCATTCTTTTTTTCGATATAGTCGCCAAAAGAGGGTTCAAGCGTCAATTAAATCAGTTTTAGCAATTACCAATGGAAAGTGGGCTGCCAGACGTAATTCCCAACAATGGAATAAAATCTCTTTACTAAACCGGTAAAATGGGACCCCCCGCTCACCCCTCGCCCTCACCCCCCTCCCCCCGATAGCCCTGTACAGGGAAGCTGCACTGCACTGCGTGCGTGCGTTTGGTTGGCAAGGGCTAGGTGTGTTATTTGAGCTTGAGACCTGAAAAAAATCCAAAAAGCAATTGGATTAAATGTGTAAAAAAAGGTTATGTAGCTTTTGGATGAGCAACTCCCAAACAAACGGTTTTTTGGGGGCTTTTTAGGTTTAATTAATCTGGACCCCGTACTGTATTACAATTCCAAGACGCAATTTTTTCTAGCCAGGGTGGGCCACTCCTGGGGTTAAACCGGTGTTTCCCTGTTGGGTAAGTGCGCTAGGCATATGCTGAGATGCGTACTACAGATATGTATTCGCCAGATTAAGGCATGTGAGGCGGCGGCTCCACAGTGGCTATCCGAGAGGCTATCGATGAGGGAACCGAGTACTTCACAGACTGTGAAAGTTGTAAAAAAACATTTTGTAATATGTTCACGCCTGGCGCAGTCTGCAAGCAGCAGTAGCAGCAGCAACAGCAAGGGGAAATATATTCTATCGGTAGGCTAATATGTACAATGTTATGCAGGTTTAAACATCAGTTCCGGAAATAAGCCTTAATGCTGTTTTATATTAGTTGCCGGCGAGGGGCCCTGTGTCTTAGCTTGACGAGCTAATTTGTAAACGGGTGTGCATCAAGATTAGGGAGTGGCTGCCCTAATCAGGATAAGCAAGCACGTTTGCAGCGGCGATCTTAAAGAATCCAGGGATGGTCTAGCAAAACCCGACCACCCACGCGCCTACATGGACAAACTAGGGGAACAACAAGGTGGCGGCCGGTGGGGAGGTCCTGACCCAGCTTGCAAGCTTGGGCCGATGGGCAGGCCTAGCAGGGTTTGCATTTATCCTTATATTTGCACCTGGAATAACAGTGACAGGGAGGCGTCTTTTGCATTTGTTCCCCACTACCTGCATCAAATGCTTAAATGGATATACGATCTCAGGACAATTCGATTGAGGAACAAGGTTTCAACGCAATCGGAGCTTTGGTGTGCAATATATCCCAGTGCGCACACAGTGCTTTAGCTTAATTATCACCTGCAGTCCCTCCACCCAGCAAGTGAAATCCTGGGCATCTCATCGAATGGGGAGGCCCACTGACTGAAACAAACATAACTGAGAACGGCAGAGCGACCAAACCTCCCCAAGATATTTGCGTTTGGGACGGAGAGCAGAAAGCTTGTGAAGATCTCCTTCGATCTTGTTCCTTACTGTGATTTTACCTTTATTTTTTATTTTTGTACAATGCACCGAGTTTGTCCTGAAATTTCCCTGTTTATTTTATCTACAAGTTTTACTTCAATGCAAAATAGTGGAGGAAAACCAGTTCTGACACGAGCCCTATCCCCCTCCTCCTCCACATCCCCGGGGAGACGGAGCTGTTGGTTGAAAGTAGCAATAGCAGCCACAACGGGGGGCGTACCCTGTCATGGCCCTTCGTCATCACCTGTACTCTCAGTTGGAGGCCAGACTGTAAAAAAAAAGCCCAGTATGTGTGTGATCGCTGTCCCTATTAAGGTACCAAACTGTGATTGAGCCCCCCGATCCAAACCCGTCATGTAAACCCTCTCTCCGTAGAGCGTTTGCTGTGTGTGTGCTAATTCCTTAGACTGTTGCTACTGCTGTGGGCGCTTATGTGGGTGGCGCATCAGGAAATAAGGACAAATCTGGAAACTCTTTGAGATTTGGCGTGACAGTTGGGTGTTTTGCTTTTTAGCTTCAGGTAGTCTCAACCTTGTCTGGAAAAGAAACGATTCCCACATGAAAAGAAATATGTTCCATCGCAGAAGCACAAATGTATCCCTCGCGCGATCCAACCCCATACTACAGCCCCATAGACATATAGCTACACATGCCCCGTTGCTTTTGCGAGAAAGTCCCTGTTATTGTCCAAGTGGCTGCTATTTCTTTTTTCCAGGCCTCATGCTACGATTACAAAAGTAAACATAGACGATACATTTAGATTCTCCGAAGCGAAAATTTACTTATAACTTTATAGACTTGCCCCTTTGCGCTTGATTGTTTTCCTGCAACGCTTTATTATATTCGTTCAATTCGTCTACTATCTTACATCAGTAGCTGTCTACAGCGAGGAGACGCCTTTTCAGCAGTAGTTTAATCTATCGGATCTTGCTCTTGTCCGTGTTAATTCGACGAATAGGCCACCTGCCTCCCTTTTTGCACATCCAACCTTGTCGCCCTTGTTGAGAGACCTCGAAAATTGCGTGTGCGTGCTGTGCTCTAGCCCCGAAAGAAAGGAAAATAAAAGACCATTTTTACCGAGGTCATTCCATTTTTTCCATTGAATGCTGGCTGCCTACAAAACAAGACTCAAATTCAGTTAGCGAGAATTAGGGCCTTATTGACATTCTTGTATCACCATTTTGTATTGGTCTAGCAACTGCCCCCCCCCCGTTGATTGCCGTTTTGCATGCCTCGTGGAAAAGAAGCAAAACTTCACTGTACAGTATCGCGAATCCCCCCCCCTCTGTGATCTGTGGTATCTATATTGATAATGCCGTTCGATCTGGTGACAAATTCCGGAAAACGCATCTCGATTCTCAATGAGAGCTCTGCGAAAGCCGAGGAAAAGCAGCAAGGTGGTGCGATAAAGCGAGAAGAACCATCTCCGGCTCATGCTCCGAATCCCGCATCAACTGCACCTGCTGCTGCTGCTCCAGCTGCTGCTGCTGCACCTGCTGCTGAACTCAAGCAGAATAGCAATATGGTACCCGCTGCTGCTCCAGAGCTCCAGCATTCTGCATCTCCATACCATCAGCACTCACCATCTTACCAGCATCCGGTGGCTGTGCCTGCCGGAGTACCAGTATCGGTGGCTCCTCCTCAGTCAGTGCTACAAGCCCCGCAACCCCCAGCCCAGGCTCCAGTTGCTGCTCAAGCCTACTATCCAGTTTATTACCCACCACCTACACCTGTATACTATTATGCCGGGCCTACCAGGGGTCCTCCTCCTCCTGCTACTGCTGGAACATACTACCACCAAGCTGCAGCTACTAGCCCCGCGCCCTATCCTCCTCATCCCCAATACCCACCTCCGGGCCCTCACTACCAGTATCCCGGGCCTGCTTCGTACGCATATGGTCAGCCGGTGGCAGGTGCTGTTGGACAGCATCAGGCTGCGCCTCCTCCTGCCGGAATTGCTCCAGGAGAGCGTGCCCAGACTGCATCGCAGACACCTACATCTACTGCTGGCCAAAGTGTAGCCGGAGCAGGAGCCGCTGCTGTGTCGCGACCAGTGAAAAAATATACATGCCATTGCATGCGATCGTTCACTACGTCTGGGCATCTCGCTCGACACATGCGAATCCACACTGGAGAGAAGAACTATGTGTGCCCCTTTGAAGGGTGTGGTGCCCGGTTCTCGAGGCAGGACAATTGCATGCAGCACTATCGCACCCATATGGGTGGCCGTGGCCGGTTGAACAGGAAGCGGGGAGGCTCGGCTGCAAGCGGGTCTCCGGCCTCCAAGAAGGGCCGCTCGTCGCCGTCGTCTGAAAGCAACTCGCCCGCCAGCTCTGCAATGCAGGAAGGTGCAGCTGGAAATACATCGTCCTCCAGTATTGCATCTGCCCCTTCCAACACCACCTCGTTAGCATCAGGCAATACCACGCCTCAGCACGCTCGATACACCAGTCTTTCATCACATGTTATTGGCGGCACTGCTGTTCTAACTGCCTGACGGCCTCCTCCATCCTCCTAATATTTCTGCGCTCTTCTTTTATGTTTTGTGTCTTGCCTGCGAGCAAACGGTAGTAGTATATTGTACGTACTGGGGAGGTTGGGTTGCATCATATTCCTTGGTGTCTTGGTTGACGAAAAAACCACACCACCATTTTCTGCATTTTAGCCATGTAGCTAGCTGTGTATCTACGAACTAAGTTATTTTTCAAATCCGATCGACCCCACCTTTAATGCTCCCGTGCCCAGAAGGGGGGCTGCTCCTCTCTTGGCTGTTGGTTGTGCGTACGAGCGTAGCTCTGTATTTTACCCCAGAAATTGGACGGCAAGTGGGGCACTTCCGTTCATCCAGACGGACCTATGGCACAACACCATTACCTGCTCGGCGGAATTGCTTTTCCCATCCAAACTTGCCATTTACCCCACATTGTCCCGAATCACCTGGTCGATATAAAAATCACCACACATCCAGGATCTTTAATCTCTAGATCTCCTTTACATCTACTTCTGAATCTATCTTTGCCACTGAAACCCCCCCGAGAACAGATTCTGATTGCAGCCGGTAGAACTACTCAGACCTTCAACACCCCGTATTTTTCACATCATGATTGATCTTTCCAGTCTGATCCATCCCCCGAAGGAGTTCCGTGAGCGGCACCCTGGTCGACCGCATCTCGATGACCTCAATCATTACCACTCTTTATACAAGGAGTCCATTACCAACCCGGAGAAGTTCTTTTCCAGAGAGGCCCGCCAGCTACTTCACTGGGACAAGGACTTCACCACCGTGAGAAATGGCGGGTTTGAGAATGGCGATGTCTCATGGTTCCTGGAAGGCGAGCTCAACGCTTGCTATAATGCCGTTGACCGACATGCTCTCAAGAACCCAGAGAAACCCGCCATCATTTACGAGGCAGATGAGCCTGGACAGGGTCGAACTGTCACTTATGGCGAACTGATGCGACAAACTTCCCAGGTTGCTGCTGTCCTGGCCGATGATTTCGGCGTCAAGAAGGGCGATACTGTTGCTGTTTATCTGCCAATGATCCCTGAAGCTGTGATTACCTTGTTGGCTATCACCCGAATTGGAGCAGTCCACTCTGTTGTCTTTGCTGGATTCTCTTCGGGCTCACTAAAGGACCGAATTGTTGATGCCAACTCCCGTGTCGTTGTTACCGCCGACCAGTCTTACAGAGGCGGCAAGATTGTCGAGACAAAGAAAATTGTCGACGACGCTCTTCAGGGAGATACCCCTGTTGAACACGTTCTGGTTTTCAAGCGAACCCCAGAAGGCGCACCCGGTCCGGCTCATTTCAAGTGGAATGACAAGCGAGACAAGTGGTGGCATGACCTCGTCCCTAACAAGCGACCCTACTACCCGCCTGTACCTGTCGCTTCGGAGGCTCCCATTTTCTTACTATATACCTCAGGATCCACTGGTAAGCCGAAGGGTGTCGTTCATTCTACCGGTGGCTACCTCTTGGGTGCTAGTTTGACCACGCAGTATGTGTTTGATCTACATAAGGATGATAAGATCTTCACTGCAGGTGATGTCGGTTGGATCACAGGACACACATATGTGCTCTATGGCCCTCTTCTGCTCGGAGCAACTACTGTAGTCTTTGAGGGTACTCCTGCTTACCCGTCTTTCTCACGATACTGGGATATTGTTGATGCTCATAAGATCACTCACTTTTACGTTGCTCCTACTGCTCTGCGACTGCTCAAGAGGGCTGGTGAGAAGTACATTGAAAACCACGATCTGTCATCTCTCAGAACTCTGGGATCTGTAGGTGAGCCAATTGCTCCCGAGGTGTGGGAATGGTATCACCATTATGTTGGAAAGGGCACCGCTCATATCTGCGATACGTACTGGCAGACAGAAACTGGTTCTCACATCATCACCCCCATGGCTGGTATCACACCCACTAAGCCTGGTAGTGCCTCATTCCCCATGTTTGGCATTGACCCTGTCATTCTGGATCCACAAACTGGAGAGGAGCTCAAAGGTAACGATGTTGAAGGTGTGCTGGCCGTGCGAAATCCTTGGCCCTCAATTGCGCGATCAGTGTGGAATGCACATGAGCGTTACTTGGATACTTATCTGCGACCTTATGCTGGTTACTATTTTACTGGTGATGGCGCTCATCGAGACAAGGATGGATTTTATTGGATCCGGGGTCGTGTGGATGATGTCGTTAATGTCTCTGGCCACCGACTTTCTACTGCCGAAATCGAAGCTGCTCTCATCGAACATCCTGCTGTAGCAGAAGCCGCAGTTGTCGGTATCCCAGACGAGCTGACTGGCCAGTCTGTCGTTGCATTTGTCGCTCTGAAGCAGCAGCTGGACGACACCAAACCTTTAATCATGCAGGTACGAAAGGAAATTGGTCCATTCGCTGCTCCTAAGAAGGTCTATATCGTTCCTGACCTGCCGAAGACACGATCTGGCAAGATTATGCGAAGAATTTTGCGAAAGATTCTCGCTCATGAGGACTTTGGTGATGTCTCCACGCTCAGCAACCCTACGGTCGTGGATGATTTGGTTAAGATCGTTCAGCAGTAATACGTTTAGGCCTGGTAGTCCACTCGGAAAGTTTCATGCGTATATTGTAATCTTTTTTTTTATAACTGCCCTATTTTGTTGGTAACGAATTAATTATATTTGGTTGACTTTCGATGGAACCTTGCTAGCACTATATAAAGTACTCTCTACGTTATCTACCAAACTTTAGCTCACCCACCTCACCATGTCGGCTCTACGATGAGTTACTCAGACTATCTACACAACAAGGTTAAAAAGCTTCACGAACAAGCAGATAAGGCGGAAACAGATATTTTCAAAGGATGTAATATTTACATCACTGGGCATACCAAGCCGCCCTTGCAGGAGTTGCGCCGTCTCATCACCGTAAACGGTGGCCTCCATGCCCAATATTTTACAGGAACCAAAACTGTAACTCACATAATATCTAGTGGATTGACTGCTAGAAAACGAGAGCAGTTTGCCAAGTTTCAGGTTGTAAAGCCAGAGTGGGTGGTTGAAAGCATCAAGCAGGGGCGATTGTTAGCATGGAGCAAATTCCGAACGATCCCCTTGCCTCCCGGCACTACTAGGCTCCTGGCTGACGGTGGAGATCCTGTTGACAACGGTAATGTATCAGGAGCAGGAGTAGGCTCTCGTATAGAATCATGCTTGGATCCCGGTTTCATCGATAGCTTTTATTCGCGCTCACGGCTGCACCATTTGAGTACGTGGAAATCCGAACTTAAGACTAGGTTCCAAAAGACCCTTACTGGAGAGTCTGGGAAATCGAAGCAAAACCGACTGGTCATGCATGTAGACTTTGACTCCTTTTTTGTATCAGTAGCTCTCCAAAAGCGTCCTGAGCTAGCCGACAGACCAGTGTGCGTTTCTAACGGAGGAGATGCTGCAGATGTAGCTTCATGCAATTATGTCGCAAGAAACTTTGGTGTCAAAAACGGAATGTGGGTCCAAAAAGCCAAAAAGCTGTGCCCTGAATTAGTTGCTTTACCATACGACTTCAAAGACTACGAAACTGCTTCTACTGCACTTTATCAGGTGCTCAGCGGCTTAAACCCTGAAGCGTTTTATCCTATTTCGGTTGACGAGGCCATTGTCGATATTACAGCCATCGCTCCTCCGACGGCGGCAGAAGACGAATTGTTAGACTTTGCAAGAGATGTCAGATCACAAATCCAGCAGGCTTCTGGAATTGAAGCTAGTATTGGAATAGGACATAGTGTCTTCGCAGCAAAGATTGCTCTCCGCCTTGCCAAACCCGGTGGTCAGGTCTATCTTCCGGTGGATAAGCTGGTTACGGAACTTACTGAACAGCCAGTTTCAGTACTTCCTGGAGTTGGTCGCAGCATTAATGCCAAGCTGGCCCCAGCAATTGAGAAGGTTAAAGATCTAAGGACTGCCGGTGAACTCAAGTTGCAGGAGCTGCTGGGCCCTAAGCTTGGTCAAAAGTTGTGGAACTATAGCAATGGCATTGATGATGACTGGGATTGGCTTTATGAGGGCAATGAACCACATACTGTTGGTCTGGATATATCTTGGGGTGTTCGTCTTACCACCCCAGCTGATGTCGATAGGTTCTTGACATTGCTGTCGATTGAACTGACGAAAAGGTTCAAGCGTACAAGATGCCGCGTGAGTGGTGTTACTACCAAGATTCTTATTAGAGCACCTGGTGCTCCAATTGACCCCCCAAAGTATCTGGGGTGTGGTGAATGCAATGCATCGTCTACGTCAAGGGTGTTGACGAAGATTGAGACTCTGCTAAATACCATCAAGACGATGGTTCATGACTTAATTGGAACTAATCCTATTACAGATGTTCGAGGCGTTGGATTAAGTCTTAAGCTATCTAAGAAGATTGGTAAAGTTGGCACGATATCCAGGTTCACAAAAAAGGCTGCTTCTGCGAAGCAGCTCAACACGCGGCAACAAAAGATTGACCTTCAGTACATCACGCAGTGGGTGCATAGCAGTAGTTCGCCTGCTTATGAAGACGTTTGTCTAATTGAAGATTATATTTTGGATGGGCATTGGACACGAGGTTACGAAGTACTTAGCTGGATGAGAGACGTTGCACCAGAGGGATCTTGGCAGACACTGGTTGATTTGTACGTTGACAAGCTTAATCAAAAACTCAGCCAAGAGAACATCGGATACATAGAAATATAATTAGGGCCTAATAAAAGATTCGTGTGGAAATCTACTCTTTCTTGAAATAGGTGGGGGGCAGGATTCTCAAAGTGTTAGAATGGCCATTTCCGCCAGTCCAGCCCTGGATAGCAATGACAGTGTCATTCTTGTTCAGCAGGCCAAGGCTGACAGCATGGTCGATACCCCAGTTGAGTCGGTCCTCAACGTCATCCTGCCACTGCTCAGCAGAGGAGGCTCGAGGCTCGTCGTAGATAAAAGGATACACACCTCGGTAAAGATGAGAGTATCGAGCAGCTTTGTCATTTCGGGTGACCATAAGAATGGGGCAGTTAGGTCTGTACTTAGCGCAGAGACGAGCAGTAGCACCAGAGGTAGAAAGAACAATGATGGCCTTAGCCTGCTGCTCGAAAGCAGCAGAGACGGCAGCCATGGCAACAGTCTCAGAGGTCTCGGTGGGAGAGACGGCCAAAGATCGCAATTCATTGAACAGAGGCTGGTAGGCAATACCCTGCTCAGCAGCGAGACAGGTCTCGTGCATCATGTGAACGGCCTCGACGGGGTACTTACCCTTGGCAGTCTCACCGGAAAGCATGACACAGTCGGCACCATCCAGAATAGCGTTTCCAACATCGGAAACCTCGGCACGAGTTGGTCGGGGGTTGTACGTCATGGACTCGAGCATCTGGGTAGCGCAAATGACGGGCTTGCCGGCCAAGTTGCACTTAGCGATAAGCTGCTTCTGGACCATAAAGACCTTGGGGGCAGGGATCTCAATACCCAAGTCACCTCGAGCAACCATGACACCGTCGGTAACCTTGAGAATGTCGTCAAAGTTGTTGACACCCTGCTGGTTTTCAATCTTGGAGATGATCTGAATGTGCTTGCCAGCCTCACCAAGGACGGATCGAATATGGAGGACATCTTCAGCAGATCGGATAAAGGAAGCAAAAATCATGTCGACGCCATTCTTGACACCAAACAGGAGATCGGCCTTGTCCTTCTCAGACAGAGCAGGAAGATCGACATCCGTACCGGGAAGATTGACACCCTTGTGGGAGCAAATCTTACCATTGTTGATGGCACGGACCTTGAGGTTCTGGTCATCAATGACGCTGACAACCTCGAAGGACAAGACACCGTCATCAACGAAAATGAACTTGCCGGGGCTGATCATCTTAGTGATGTTCTTGTAGTCAATGTACATAATCTTGTTATCGCACTTGAGCTTGTATGCATCGTCGGTAGTGAAAGTCATCTCGTGACCGGCAGTAACGGGAAACTCCTGGTCATCAACGGTAGTACCGGTTCGGATTTCAGGGCCCTTGGTGTCCAATGCAATTGCCAGAGGTCTGCCGGGGAACTGTCGGGCAGACTCACGGGCATTGTCAACAACAGACTGGTGGTACTCGTACGAGCCGTGGGAGAAGTTCATCCGCACAATGTTGAGGCCGGCTTTTCGCAGAGCGATCAAAACGTCCACCTTGTTTGAGTTGGGGCCGATGGTACCGATGATGGAAGAACGTCGGTGGTGACGGTTAGGATGGAAATCCGTATCCAGAGTAGTCAACCATTGGATATTGGAAGCAGGTTGCGTAGAAGAAAAGAGCATTGTCGGTTCTGTTTTCTTTGTATTGCTATACGGTATGGATGGGGGGGAAAGGCAGGTCTGCAAGCGGCTTTTATATACATTTGTTGCTGCACACAAACTTTTTTTTTAGCCCGCTGTTTGAGGAGAACCTCCGCCTCCCAACAAAAGCTAGCTGGTGAGAGTTTTTCCGGCGGAAGTGCACCCTCGCCAATACCCACAACATGTGCAGCCAAGGGAAAGACGCCAGCCAACATCGGCGGGCCCTTTGAGAGACAAGCGGCTCGTACCCTAATCACCTTATTTGGCCAGAACAAGCAATCCAGCTACGCCAACAAAATACAGCGGCTGCCCGGCGTGTGCAGTGCCGTGACCTAAAATGGGTTCCAGTGCGTCCTTTGTGCACCGACGGATTATCCTCAGAACCACGCCAGGTCGGCTTGGGCACATGTACAATGGTGGTGGACCATCCCAACCCAAAGATAAAGTGTAACATTATCTAGGGTTACCTCCAAAGCCACGAAGACAGTTCTATTAGCTACAGGAAATAAATAAGACTAGCTAATAAATATGTGATCAAACAAAACAGAAGCAGACAAATAACAAAACAGAAAACTATGAAATAATAATTAAAATCATACCGGCCAGCACTGTGCGAGAGCGCGGTGTTTGGGCACACCACCACCGCAAAAAAGATCTATTCTGCGAAGATATAGTAAAAAAGACGGCAAGCAGTGCTCACCGCGCCTCACATGTTATTGGGTTGGCCGGCCATTAATGCACAAAGGGCGGGCTACAGTTACCCCACAACAGGCCATCGGGGCTCAATCTTGATTCCCGTTCTTTCCAGCATGGCCTTGCCGTGGATAGCACCCTTCTTGATAATCTCGGCCTCGTCCATGGTCAGCAGCTCATGGTCCTGCACCAGCACCTTACCGTCAACAACAACGGTGTGAACATCAGCACCAGTTGCAATGTATACAACCGACGACACTGGGTCACGCGCAGGAGTGCCATACAGCTTGGACTCGAGATCAATGGAAATAAAGTCAGCCTTCTTACCTATTTCCAGAGATCCCAGCTCCTTCTCCATGCCAATACCCTTGGCACCCTGGATGGTGGCCATCTCGATTATTCGTTCAGCGGGAACCAGAGAAGGGTTGCCATGAATAGCTTTGGGAAGCAGGGAAGCCAGCTTCATCTCCTGAAGATGGTCCATCACATTGTTACAGGGGCAGCCATCGCAGCCAATGCCAACAGTGATGTCCTTCTCCAGGAGCTCCTTAACTCGGCAAATGCCTGATCCGAGCTTGGAGTTGGAGGTAGGGCAGTGGGCAATGGAGGTGCCCTGGCCCTCGGGAGACGCAAGAATGGCAAGGTCATTGTCGTCCAAATGCACCATATGAGCAAGAACAGTCTTGGGGCCCAGGATTCCGAGCTCCTTGCAGTATGTCATAGGAGTGTGGTTCTTGGTAGCGAAAAACTCTCGGTCAGCCTTGACTTCGGCGCAATGCATGGTAATGCCAATATCCTTCTCTCGGGCGATCTTCACCATTTGGGTATAGAGCTCCTCGGAAACACCACCAGGGGTCCGTGCACCAAACCACACCTGAACTCGGCCATCGCCTCGTCCGTTGAACTTGCTGTGACACTCAACTGCCTTGGCCAGAGAGGTAGCATCCTCGATCAAGCCAGGGTGCATAGACACTCCGTCCTGAGTGGCATATCGGGGCTGATCCATGACAACCTTGCCAATGCAACCTCGGATACCAGACTCCTCGACAGCCTTGACAGCACCTTCAAAGCCATATCGCTCGGCAAACAGTGCCTCCACAAAGGCGGTGGTACCGGACTTGAGCATTTCAGCAATGGTGAGCTGAGAAGCGACATAACCGTCCTCCTCGGTGAAGTTTCCCTGGCCAGGCCACACTCGGTCGCAGAGCCACCCAATAAGCGGCAGGTCGTCAGCAGCAGATCGCAGCAGCGACTGGGCCAGATGGACATGCAAGGAAATAATTCCGGGCATGATGATATGGCCCTTGAGCTCAGTGACGGGCTCGTTGGGATACTTCTCGACTAGCTTGGCAGTAGTTCCAATGTCATCAATGGTCTTCGAACCCTCCTTGACCAAAATAGCTCCGTCAAGGAAAACCTCTCGCTTTTCGTTGACTGTGAGAATAGACGCTCCAGTGTAAAGCATGTTGTTTCTCTTCTATTCAAATAATACACGTAAAAAACTTAGGAAGGAAAAAAAGAGGGAGGCCAAGCCGCCTGAACAGATCTCCAACGGTATTTATGTACTTCGGTTGCTGCCCAAGTTCGGGCGACCTCCGCTCAAATCAAAAACTGTTTTTCTCCAAAGATAAGGAGCGGGTTTGCCCGTTATCGCTGTCTTGGGAAGTTATGCAGCTGCTGCAACATTTGGATGAGCAGCCAGGCCGGTGCGCCGATCTCTTTCCGTGAACAGCAACAGTCATGTTTATTTCCATATATCTCCTAGCCTTTAACATGTTTGCGCTGTATACTTAGTCTGTATGGAAGCAAGTGCCTGCTAAATCACTTTTTATTGAGCGTCGGCATATACTCCCGCACGGCTGCTACTGCGGGGCATGCTGCATTGGTTGTCCAGCCAAAGCAACCTCAAAGAGTATGGACATATGTATTGTCTATATGCAACAGTGTAGAACTACAACAATATTTCAATTCTTTAGCGAATTCTTTATAATGCACTAATTTACTTCAAGTCTTTTTCGAGAGATATCTCCGCACAGACAAATTTTTTACCGGCAGGGGGAGGGGTGGTACATGCTTAAAAAAAAAATTTTTATATGTCCGCTAGATTGCACTTACATATCTGCAACGATGGATGACGTACTAAACAATCTACTGGGACAGTTGCAACATGCGGAAACTCGCTGTGTCTCAACAGCAATAAAACTGATATACTGAAAGTACTATTTTGATTTAGATATATTATAATTTCAAGAGGAAGACCATTCTTGCCCTCAATATTTTGATTGAATTTGTTTTTAGCTATGGGAATGTTTCTGGCTAACTACTAGATAGAGTTCCGGTCGCTCAGTATAAGTACTAGCCTGGGTCTATTTTTCAGGCACTCTCTATAGCGATCCGCTTAGTATACCAGATCACATGACTTTTGGAATGATACTACTATCACTGCATATGACGATCATTGAGGTATATGTCCTGCCCATTAGTTTTAGAGTGTAGTGCTCGCTCGGCTGCTCCGAGCGCCAGCAAACATGGATCGGACCCCCTACAACGGTAGCCTGCTTACTGCAATCTTGCAAGCTCTACAAAACTTCTATAATCTATTCAAATAATTGCAAATGTTCTATATAATTATTGCACCTCCTTGGCCGTGTATGGGAGCTCAAGGTCTTTATTACTTGAGCTCTGGCCATCCTTGTGCACTCCGTCCAATATCTCAGTAACCCCCAGAGACTCCTCTCTGCGTCTCTTAATTTCCTCAAGATCAATTTTTGGACCTGTGAAAACACCTCTCTTGGTAGTAAACCAAAGACCAATTACAAAACTGACCAATCCAACCGTGACAACCGAGACATAATTCATATTGTCCTTTGTAACTGGCATGGCAGTGGGAAAGCAGTATACTATATCAAGGAATACTACCCACAATATAGCCAGTCCATTGACCCAAGGACCCAGTCGTCCAAGATCAAAATATCTAGGAGGTAGAGCTTTATCACGACCACGATACAGGACAATTGCTTGAGGCACAATACAAGACGTCTGTAAAAAGACAATAGCTGCACCAACCATGGAAGAAAATGCAACTGTAGAGCCCAAAAAGATGAGGCCGTAAAGGGAAATGACGGTAGACGAGAGACAAAGTGCATTCACGGGCATTTTGAACTTGCCGTGTACCTTGCACCAGAAATTGGAGTAAGGAAGAGCGCCATCCCGGGAAATGGCCCAGAGAGTTCTAGAAGAGGTAGTACCATTTGCCAACGCAGCACCAAAGAAGCAGTATGCAAACAGGGCCATAAGAACAGTAGCGCCTACTCTGCTACCAGTACCCTGGTAGTAAATTTCCAGCAAAGGAAGGCCAGATGTGCTAATCACAGCATCAACATCGGTAATAGCAGCAATGCAAGCTACGCAAAAAGGCCATGCCGTCACCAACCCCATAAAAATAGGATAGAGAATTACTTTAGGAACATTCTTGGCAGGATTCTTAATTTCCTCGCACATATGGGCACCGCAGTCCGTGCCAAGATATGCGTATACCGCATTAGCTATGGACAGAACGAAGCCCCAGCCATCACTAGACCATCCAGTGCTATTGGTAGTATCACCAAACACCCAGGATGCAGAAGGAAATCTGTGTCGGGAACAGGCCAACAGGGTTATTGTGGTAGCAGTGAGCGACAGAGCAGCGATCACGAATGTTGCTTTATGAATATGGGGGATAATGTTGGCTCCGAATATGTTTACAGCGGCTACCATCCAAGTAAGTAACATGTATACCAGCCACTGTTGGTAGCGCTGTATTTC
This sequence comes from Zygoascus sp. PK3305, assembly GCA_023628935.1. NCBI lineage: Eukaryota > Fungi > Ascomycota > Dipodascomycetes > Dipodascales > Trichomonascaceae > Zygoascus > Zygoascus sp. PK3305. The sequence goes on from JAMAJS010000001.1 coordinate 2,714,155, forward strand.
ATAACCAGGGTGCCACAGGCTTGCACACGACAGGACCATAGAAGCAGTAAAGTTTAGTACACTAGACGATGTCAACCACCAGCCCAGCACACTCAGCCAACCATTGAGATATGCAAGAAACGCCCTGTGTTTTTCTCCAGATACCATAAAGCTCCAGTAATACTGAGCACCAGCAACGGGGAAAGCAGATGCAAGTTCAGCCATGCCAGCAGACAGGACAAGGGTGAAAAATGCAGCAATGGGCAAAGACCAGATGGTACCTGCAGAAGAGGCTTCAGTAAGACCAATGCCTATTGAGCTACCGGTACCTGACCAAGTACATGTCAATGCAAAGGACAAACTCATCAGACTGAAGATGTTGAACTGACGAGGCATCTCCTGCTTGTAGCCAACGACTGCGAGCTCAACATCATCGATGCCATTGCTAACATAATCGACAGACTCATCGCTGATCTCACTCATAATTGTGCTAGTGCCAAGATGATACTGATCTTTTCAAAAAACCTTAACTTAAGAATTGGCTGTTTAGATATGGGCGGCCCGAGAATAAATCAAATGATCTGAGCTAGAAGCAGGTGGCTCGGCTTGTAGTAGAAGCCTATTGTGGTATTTTGATATCTATTTATCGAGATATACTATGCTTCTTATATTTGTCTGCCTTTTGTATGTCGTCGATTTAGGTTTTATCGCGTCGGGCCTCTCATGGCGGTTGGATTATAATCTTGCCGGATTAGGCAGGAAGATAAGGTTGTATACCCAATTAAGAAGGAGAGATTTTGTGATAACATAGAAGTGGAATTCAGAGCCAAAGCTCCCATTATAAAGATACCAACGATTAGAAAAAAACGCAAATCAACTGGTCAGTTAGTGTATTCGTCAAGATTTGGAGATGGAACGGGAGCTTGGTGTGTAGCAATACAGTTTCGAAGGATGCCGACAACTTATTGACTAACCGAAGGCATAATCGAGAAGGCATTCTGCTACCAAGGGGCTTTCGGTATGACCTCTATTGTGGTCATTGCAGGCACTTATTCTTTAGATCTAACTAAGGACGCATTATATCCTGCATTAGCAGCCTTGATAAGCAAAGAGCCCTTTCTTTCTGTGACTGTTCATGATGCTGGAGGCGCTCATCCAAGGGTGAAGCGATTAACCGAGATTGATCTGGATAGAATCTGCACTGTCAAAAATGGCATTACCTTTGCGGAGGATTTTAACAATCTAATCGATGACAAACCATTATCTCAGGACGAAGGTTTACCTGGCTATCGAATAATCATATATGGCAAGCATGAGTTGGCATTCTCCTTTGACCACAGCGTGCTGGATGGTGGATCTGCTATGCTCTTCCATAAGAAGCTCTTGCGAGAACTGAGATTACTTGAAAAGAGTCCTCAAGTCACTAATATTTCTTCAATAAAGGCATCTGACAAGCCGGTGCCCCCTAAGCTTGAAGACATACTCGATCTGAAGACCTCTCCATCATTTCTGGCTCAATCGGTATGGGAGTCATACATCAAGCCTTCGTCTTGGAAAACACCGATTTGGACAGGGCCAAAGCCTGTGATACCGTTTAAGTGCAAATGTGTAATGTTTGAGATTGATTCGGTTAAAGTGCAGCAGATTCTGCAGAGATCAAGAGAACTGGGCGTGACTCTGACCGCAGTTTTCTACGCAGCATTGGCACAAGCCGTGATACCTCTTATTCCTGAGAACCAAAAAAAAGCTGGGATTCACATAGATATTCCTCTAAACGCTAGGCAGTTCATGGACAAGAATATGAGCGAAGAACTGGGAAATTACATCCTTCTTTGGGGAGAGGACATTACTGCGAAAGATTATAGAGCGGATGCTGAACCAGGAAAGTTTGTTGCCAGATGGGCCCAGTCTTTTTCACAACAGCTTCTTGCATGCCGTACTGACAGCAGCGGTATTCGAAATACTGCTGGCCTGCTACAGTGGTTGGATATTCGAAATATCCTGCTAACTGCGCCGATGTACCCGCGGGGCAGTCCTATGGAGATCTCCAATTTAGGAGTTGTCGATTTTGATGACGGGACGGATAGCACTCAACCGACTATTTCCAAATTGGCATTCGCTCAACCGGGCACTACCATTGGAAGCTTCTTCACCTTGAGCGTTGCTAGTGTTAAGAAGGGCCCTACTGTATTCACCCTTTCGGTCTGTAGAGATGATTCACAGAGCACGCTGGGTAAAGAGGTGCGAGACGCTTTTTTAGCTGTACTTGATAATATATAGAAATCGGTGTAGCTAATGAACAGAATATTATTTATTCACTTCCGTAAATAATAGATGAAGCACTTGGTGTTTCATTTGAGGAGTCATTGACGGGCACTTTGTTTCGCTGACTAAATCCGACGAATAGGCCGCTACCAAAAACAATCTGAGCAACATTTACCTTATCTCTGAACTTCCCAAGCTACTGGACCATAACCACCATGCCCCCCAGCAAGACAGGACGAACTAACAGTCTTGGATATTCAAAGCACCCTTGTCATACTTGCATTCGGCTTAACAGGAAATGTGATAAGCAGCGACCCAAATGTCGCACTTGTCTTGATCATGATATCAGTTGTGCAGGCTACCCAGTCCAGCTGAATTGGAAGCAACAATTTACAGTTGTCGAAGTCCAGGGTAGTGATAAGAAGGTATCTGTTCTCAAAAAAGCTATTAAAAATTCAAGCGATATTAGCGAATCTTCTGAAGAGAAGCGTCAGAGTGAGCCCTCATTAGACTCTCTAATGCTGGTACTCACAAAGCAGCCGGCAGGTGTAGAAATGGCAGGAATTTTGGATCGATATGATCGAGAGTTCTGCGTTATACCGATTACTCTCGATATCGGCCATAATCCTTTTCGGTATAATAAGCAAACATCGAACGGATCAAAGTTCTTGCTGAACGCTATTTTGTCTGTTAGTTCTCATCATCTAGCGCGCACTACCGGTAAGAAGGAGCTGGCAACATCCGCCCAGCAGTTCCACCAGATCTCGAATATGGAGTTTAATCAGGAGCTATCTGCTGATTTTACTTATGATACGAAATATTTGGATACATTAATTTTGTTGTTCAACTATCAGTGCATGCAGTCTGCAAAATCGTCATGGAACATTTATCTTAGACAAGCTTTCAAAATCCTTGAGCAGTCTGGTGCACTGCAAAAAATAGAACAAAATCCGCGACTGCGCACACAGATTTCTCTTCTTATCTGGTGGGATGTCACTATTGCTTTGACATCCGGTAAGAAGCCCGTTCTGCCTGCTATTTATATTCAAGCGATTGCCTCTCAAAAGGATCCATGGGGGTTTTTTGATCTGATTGGCTGCCCAACTGACTTAGTTATGCATATGACTTCATTGGCTTGGCTGGAGAGCCCACCAGGAGAAGATTCGGAGTTGATATTGGGCATCTATCAAAGTATTGAAGATTGGGTTAATGACTGCGACTATAGAGACTTTCTGCCGTCAGATGAGGATTTCGCTTATCTCAAGGCGAGATACAACTGCGCTGAGGCTTGGAGGAAAGGGCTGCTGATTTACATTCTTCAGAATCATAGCACATATTTTGACGAGCCTCACCTAGAGCTGACAAAACTGAGCAATAACGTTCTCAACCACGCTTTTCAAATCGAGAGAGATACGCAGATACAGAAGCAGGTCTTGTTACCAGTTTTTTTAGCAGGAATTCAAGTTAATGATCTGCGCTGTAGGACAATGATCAAGGAGTACTGTACTTACTGGGCAAACACGGTTGGCTATGGAATGTTTCTGACCATATATGACCTTTTGGATGAAATTTGGCAAGAAGGAGATAAAAATAGCCTCATGAATCCTTCGACTGAGTGGCAGACCTTTGTTAACAGTCGTACCAGCGAAGGAAAACAGTATTTAACGGGTTAGAAGAAGTGGGGGTTGTTATTATAGCTAAATTGTATTTTCTTTATTTATGGCTGGTCCATACCATTTCTTTCTATGTTTACACAGATATATCACTCCTCTTCGTTCTTAACCATATCCTCATTACTTGGGAGAGTGGAATCGAGAGCGATTCTAGGGTCGGCAGATCGGACCCAGCCAAGGAAAGGTTCAGAAAGTGAATAGCCAGCCTTCTGCTGAATTTCAACAGGAAGAGTCTTCATGACTTCTTTGTCAATTGCCAAATACTGGTTTTCCTCCTGCCGAAGCCATCCTCTAGTCATGAAGCAGCTGAACAACAACCGTTCCTCGTCTTTGGTGGTATTTGCTCCACCACCATGGTAACAGGAGGCAAACATCATGAATGCATCGCCCTTCTCCAGAGCAGCATATGCGCAGAGATCATCCTCCGGTTCTCGCTCATGCGCCCACAGATGTGACCCAGGAATAAATCGAGTAGCTCCATTCTCCTTAGTTGATCGCTTTCCAGCAACAAAGAGGCCGATGCCAGTGTCTCGTTGGCAGTCTTCAGGGTACTTGTCAGCAGCCTGCGCAACGACATGGTAAGCCCAGTCATCTCTGTGGAGGTTTTGAGCAAAAGCACCGGGGCCAATGGAGAAAGTAACAGAATTCATAATCTGAGGCTTTGAAGTAGCATATACTTTCTTGTGACCGCTCCAGAACCAGTTCTTAGTGGTGAGAAACTTGTCGCAAACTTGCTGATACTGGGGGTTCATAAACGCCTTCTTTGCAAATGTAGGAGACTGACCAAGCAAGGCATAAGCTCTTCGCGTCTGCTCAGGAAAGAACTCGCCTTTCCAAGGAACATCAGCATCAAGAGCTGGTCGAATTTCTTTCTCCATCTCGTCGACATCCTCTTCACTGACAAAGTTTTTCAACACACAGCCACCCGTAACCTTCATGGCCTCAATGATTTCTTCAATGGGAGAATCAGGATAGAAAACCTGAACAGGAGGAAGAGCTACAGGAGTAGGTGCAGCATCTTCAACCACAGTCTTGTTCAATGAATGCTGAGTAGGATGAATGAGTCCGAGCATTATTAGATTTTTGGCGCTACTTAATAATTCCCAAACTTCAAATACAAGGGTATTTATATTAGGGAAAAAAGTTTGCCAATGGGAATAATCGGCTATTAATACTACGTGTAGAAATAGTTTTGCGCTTCTCAAGTTCCTAATAAAAACTGGCGCAGATAAGGCGCCGCCGGTGGACTTCCTAATTAGGCAAGTGAGATGGCTGATAAACCTTCAATCTGATAAGATATTTAGATCATGTAAATTTACTGTCGCACTCTCCTAACAAAACGAGAAACTGAAAAAAAGCATCAGTATCACATTAATTTGTAATCATTATTATTGAGGGGTAGTTAATAGCAAAGTCTCCTGTGAGGGATTTGCTGCTGTCGAAGTTCCGACAGCCCTTAGTATGTTTTGGAGGATTCACTAGATCGCAGCTCAATGAGTACACACGGATAACTGAAGCAGTCAGATCTACTGATATATGAGCCGTGGATGAAGCTACTGGCACTGGAACTACATTCGGCCTAAGAGTGCTGAGCCGACCAGTTCTAGCTTGTTCACAGCTTATAATCTATCTTTCAATTCAGTGTAGCAAAACGAATTTTCAATTCAGTATAGCAAAACGAATAATCCTATCTGTGTTATGTCAATCTACTTAAGCATCCATAACCTTTGTTACAACTTCTTTAGTGATGCTGCCGGAGTCGCTGTGACCATGACTTTCCAAGACTTCAGTGACACCCAAAGCTTCTTGCCTTCTTCTTTTCACTTGCTCCAAGTCTACTTTAGGTCCCATGAATTTACCTCGTTTTGTTAAGAACCAGAGGCAAATGACAAAACCACATAATCCAACGGATACCACGGATACGTAGTTCATATTGTCTTTGGTTACGGGCTTTGCAACAGGTAGACAGTAGATAATGTCCAGGAACACCACCCACAGTACTGAAATTGCATTAACAGCAGTTCCCCACTTTCCCAAATTAAAGTATCTGTCTGGGAGAACTTTATCCCTGCCTCGCCATAGAACAGTCGCCTGAGGAACAATACAGGATGTCTGCAAAAACACTATTGCGGCACCGACCATCGAGGAGAAAGCAACGGTAGAGCCCAAGAATATCAGACCGTAAACAGAAACAACGGTACATGAAAGAAGCATTGCATTAACAGGCATCCGAAATCTTTTATTAATCTTGCACCAAAAATGCGAATAAGGAAGGGCACCATCGCGAGAAATAGCCCACAATGTTCGTGAGGAGGTCGTTCCCACACCGAGAGCTACACCAAAGAAGCAGTAAGCAAAAAGGACCATGAGGATTGTTGCAGCAGCTTTGCTTCCGGTACCCTGATAGTAAATTTCGAGCAGTGGCAAACCGGTCGAGGTTCCCAGCGCGGATTCCAGGTCAGATATAGCAGCAACACAGGCAACACAGAAGGGCCATGCAGTTGCTAGCCCCATTATAATTGGATAAAGAATGACTTTTGGTACGTTTTTGGCAGGGTTTCTGATTTCTTCAGCCATATGGGCGCCACAATCAGTGCCAAGGTAGGCGTATACACTGTTAGAAACAGCAAAAACGAAGCCTAAACCGTCACTGCTCCATCCGGTTGATGTAGTGGTATTTCCAAACACCCACGAGGCAGAAGGATATCTATGTCTGGCACAGACCAAGAGAGTGATAGTTGTTGCAGTTAGGGAGAGCGCGGCTATAAAGAAAGTCAATTTATGAACGTACGCAATCACATTCGCACCAAAGATGTTTACCGCTGCAGCCATGAAATTAATCAACACATAAACCAGCCATATTTGATATCTCTCAATAACATATTCGGGGTACCAGAGATTCGCACAGGAGAGGACCATCGACGCAACGAAGTTGGATACACTAGCCGAGGCCAGCCACCAACCCAGAACACTTAGCCAGCCGTTAAGGTAGCTCATGAAAGCTTTGTGCTTGTCGCTAGAAACCATGAAGCTCCAGTAGTATTGTGCTCCTGCTACTGGAAATGCTGAAGCTAGCTCTGCCATTCCGAGCGAGACAATAAAAGTGAAGAATGCAGCAATTGGTAGTGACCAAATTGCTCCAGCTGTAGATCCTTCAGTCAAAGCCACACCTAGAGAAGAACCAGTACCAGACCAAGTCGATGTCAAGGCAAATGACAAGCTCATGAGACCAAATACACTGAACTGCCGGGGCATCTCCTGCTTGTAGCCAACGGCCTCGAGCTCAATGCCGTCAATATCAGTACTTTCATGTTGATTATCGTATTCAGACATATTATTGTTTTTTTCAGAAATTTTCAGAAATAAAGCTTCGGCAAAAGAGTATCCACAGGCTTTTATGGTTCAAATTCCTGCTAGAAAAAAGCCTCTAACCAGTCAATATGTCTTCCAACCAATAAAAAGTAGGATAAAAGTATATTCTTACTGATAGACTCCGACGAGTGGCCGTGTATTTATGTGGTGATTGAAAGGCCGAGATATGCTGCTATCGGAGTGACTTGGTATCGGGGCTGAGGAAGGTGGGCAGATAAGATTCCCAAAGTGGAAGGCGAGAGCTGCTGCTAAAATCCGCTGTACTATTACTCCGATATCAAAATAACAATTTTTATCTTTACAATATTATGAAATCATTCAGTAAAGTAGTATCATGCTGATAAGTCTGGCTGTTTGTCTACCAGGACTGCCGAAAGCATTCTGACTAAGTCATAGGAATATGGTGATCGGAAAGACGGCTGCTGCTGCAGTTTGCGGAAAATCTGCCTTGCAGACGACATCAACTCCAATCTAACAGCACTTTGCTCCATAGAGAATTGCTGAGTAAAAGTCTCTTAGTCAAAATAAATTGATTATCTTAGTTGGATTTTCCATTTACCATTAGCCTTTGTTCCTAAATGCTTTAACATTGTAATGATCGTCAGTATTTTCTTTTCTGAGCCGCACAAGAGTCTTATCTCTGTTTCCTCCGTTTACCAACTTAACCACCTAAACCTATGGGCTCTCGTTCGCGCACAGGAAGAACAAATAGTCTAGGCTCTGCTAAGCAACCATGCCATACGTGTGCTAGACTTCATCGTGTCTGCGATAGACAACGACCAAAGTGTACCACATGTATAGATCATGGCGTAGCGTGCGGAGGGTACACCTTGCAGCTGAACTGGAAGCAGAGCTTTACCATTGACGGGCCTACTCCGGCAATCAAGAAGCAGGTAAAGAAGGCTAAGAAAATCATACAGCTAGCCAATTATGAAGAAGAGGAAGTAAATTCCCTCATTATTACCCCACAGATCATGACAAGGCAACTTCTCCCAGGTGTCAACTTCCTCGATGTGCTGGATCGATATGACAAGGAGTTCTGTATTATACCTCTTACGTTGGACATGAATTACAATCCATTTCGGTTCAGCAAAGAAACCTCTAATGGGTCAAAATTCCTCTTGAATGCTATTCTTGCTGTTGCCTCTCATCATTTGGCTCGCAAAACTGGCAAAGATGAGCTCAGAATCTCGTCTTTAGAATACCACCATCATTCCAATTCGGAATTCACTCAAGAGCTTTCTTATGAATTCACATATGATATTAAATATCTAGATACATTGATGCTGCTGTTCAATTTCCAAGCATTACAAACGGGCAAATGGGCTTGGGACGTCTATTTAAAGCAGGCATACAAGATATTAGAACATTCCAGGGCAATGGATTTACTGCAATATAGTCCGAGGTTACGGTCACAGATATCAATGATAGTGTGGTGGGATCTCACCACCGCCTTGCCTTCGGGGAGAAAGCCAATATTACCTTTAAGTTATCTTCAGGCTATCCTCGGAAAGGAAGATCTGTACAGCTATTTTGACTTAACGGGCTGTACTCCAGACCTTGTTGTCTATTTAGCAGCTTTGGCATATATGAATGAGTCCTCCCACATATCTACCGACAAAGTCATTGGTATATATCAGAGCATAGAGGCATGGGTGAATGACTGCGACTATAAGAATCATTTGCCTACCGATGGAAATATCGCTTATCTGAAAGCAAGGTATCATTGCACAGAATCGTGGAGGAAATCACTTCTGCTCTATATTCTTCAGGTTTATAGTGACAAGTTTGAGGATGATTTAAGGACGAAAAAGGAAATACTTCGAAACCACATACTGCATCATGTTTTTGAAATTGAAACAAATATGGCGGCGCAGATTCAGAAACAGGCTCTTCTCCCTTTATTCATAGCTGGAGTAGAAGTAACCGACAGCGTTTGTAGGGATCTCATTAGAGGCTTCTGCAATTTTTGGTATGATGAAGTTGGATTTGGACTGTTTACCACTATAAGAGAACTTCTAGATGATTTCTGGGATGCCATGGATGAAGGTAATCTTAGCACTTTCTCTAGCTGGCAAGATTATCTTCGAAGAAGGGCGGACGAGGAAGGCAAGGTTTACTTAATAGGATAAGATAATCATATGCAACGAACTCACACTTTTTTCAAGCTTCCTCTATTTGTATTCCAAGGACCTGTTCCGTAGACAGCTAGGCAGTTAGAAGTCGACAGCGAAGATGTCGCTATATGAAAAACCCTGAAAACCTTGATATAATTATATCGTAGTCTAGTGCTATATAAATTACTTGTTAAAAGGCATCTTAGAATATGCATTCAAAGCTTGTACGTGATAGCAGAGAAACGATAAAGTAGTCTTCCTTCCTATTTAGGCAAGAGAGATTTGGTGAAGGAGCAGAGAATATATGCACACGTCACTGATAAGCGAGGTAGAGAAGTATTGCTCGAACAAGAAGGTAAGATCAGCAGTTATCGATATTCTGATTAGATTTCCAGAGACGACTGAGGCTCATTTCAGCAGGAGAGATATGCTCAGCTATCGATGTACTGGCCAGTAGCGAGATAAGTGAATTACGTGATTGATAGGTATGGAGAAGTCTGCTACCATTCTGATAGAATTTTTTACATCCTGCCATATTTATTGCTATAGATACACGGACGAATAACTAATACTCTGTATCTGTGGTTTTCGACCCTATTTAAGCTCGGGACATATGCAAGCATTAGGATGTTCAACGAACTAACACCTGGGGCAGCACACTAGAAGAAGTACATAAAATGATATAATATTAACAGGGCTAAACATAGATACATGTCTAATAAAAAATCTGAAAAGGTGCTTATCGTAGCACACCCTTGGTACTAGGGATATCATTCTTGCCAGTGAAGGAAGTAGCCTCTTTGATAGCGATGGCCAAAGCCTTGAATGCCGACTCAGACCTATGGTGATCGTTAAATCCACGCAAGCAGTCAACGTGCAGAGTGATAGCAGCAGATGTAGCAAAAGACTCCAACACATGGGGAATCATCTCACAGCTCAGATCGCCGATCTTCTCTCTCTTGAGACCCAGCTCAATGACAGCAAAAGGTCTATTAGATAAATCCACCACTGCCCTACTAAGGGCCTCATCAAGAGGAGCGAATCCGCTGCCAAATCTCTTGACTCCACGCAGAGCACCGAGCGCCTCTTTGAAGGCCATACCAAGAGCGATACCACAGTCCTCAGCAGTGTGATGGTCGTCAATGTGCAAATCACCGTCGCATTTGAGAACCAGACTCCATCCACTATGCTTAGCAAGAGCGTGAAACATGTGATCTAAAAAGCCAATGCCGGTGTGAACAAAGAGGGCCTGATTGCTGGAAGAAGATACAGCAGCTTCTTTCTTTTCTTCGGGGCTCAGCCAGTCCCCAAACTTTGATATATCAACATCACCTCCATCTATGCTCAGGGAAACTATGATTTTTGTCTCATTTGTGTTTCGCACAATTACAGCAGATCTACTGGACATTGTTGCAATGGTGACTCTGACAAAATGTGAAATTTAATTTGTTACAAAACCGCCGAATATTCTAGTGTGTTCAGCCGCACTGAGCCCGCGCATGAGAACGACCACACATATACTAAGACTATCCTACATAATTAGGTTCTCAATGAAATGATCGACAATGATATATCCCTCTGTGAACTTTGGAGACGGATATCGTACAATTACAGCTGCATGAGCATGGGTAGCTTTGTGGATGTGGACAGGATATTTCTTCCAGCTTAGAGTGTTGAGCGAATCAATGGCTCTCTTCTGGAGTGGGCCAGTTTCCACTATCTGGGCATGCAGACCACTATATACCGATTCTGCAGCTAGATCAGTATTGTGCTCCTCTTCTTCCTGAGCCTGAAGAATAGCAGTGTAAACAGTATCTACCACACTATCAGCTGTTCCCTTTAAGGCTTCATCAAGAGACATGCCCTTCCTGGCTGATCGTCGCCGACGAGCACTGAATGCTCCCTGAAGAGCCGCATTGACAAGGAAGGCCACAAACCAGATTGGAATAACAACAGTAGCTTTAACTATTGCAAAGGCATAGTTATACATGTGTGTGGCAAAAGAGGTTACGTTGGTGAGCAGCGAGGAGAAAAAGCTCTGCTTATTTTGGGTCCCACCAATCAATGGCTCGCGCTCAATTGCAGCAGCGGTAGTTAGAGATGCAGGCTCGTCAAACAATAGAGGCTTGGTAATGTCAAGAATGATTGGAGAGCACCTGTCGATATAAGGACCAGTAATATGCGGAACCCTTCCAGGGGTAAATGGGTCAATCGTATCGATTCCAGCGGTGTACCACTCACATCGGTGATCGTTAACAATGTTAGCGTACAACGAGCGCTGCTTGAACATGCTCAATGCCTTGAGATAGGGACCCTTAGGGTCCGTCATGTGAAGAATCAACGGTAGCTTTGTCCTTTCAAAGTTGTCCCGCATAAAGAGCTGTCTAGACGTAGTGGACATAGCATACTGGCCAATAAAGTTGAAGGCACGGGCCACCCAGCGGGTACCTAGGACGACTACACCAATATGAGGAGAGCAGAAGGATGTGTAATTCATGAGCTGGATACTGTTATCCTCTAGAAAGCCCCTTTTATAGAGAAGCCCGACAGCAAACCGAGAAATAAGACCACCTAGTGAGTATCCAACGACAGATAGCTTATCTACCTTGCCTCCAGAGTAACGGTTGATTTTAAGTATCTCATCCTCAATCTCTTTAGCTGCGCGAGCACCGCAAACATCTACACCGTCGTAAGTGAAGTAGCCCTGATTGCAGCTGGTACTGAACACTACAACGTCCTTACCGGCGATGTTATCCACGCCATCGTCAATCGCGGCGCCTTTTTTGAGGGCTAGTTGAGCAGAAATATAGTCGAAATGAGCGGGACTGCCCCAGAGGCTGTTTAAGTTAGCATATAAATGGTCAGCTCCGCGTTATAAACGTTGCTACCCACCCGTGTACTAGTACTATCAAGTGTACCATTCGTGCGGAGGTAGGTGGTTTGGACTGTTATCTATTGATAAGGCAAGAAGATGCTATCTGCAACTTAACCCCCTGTTACCTAATAAGCACGCTCCACGCAGCGCTCCCCGCCTGATTGTCTCCCGACTCACCAGAGCCAAAGTATAAATTCACAAAATTACCATCCAAGGGATATTGCTTGGCCAATGAGTGAGTAAATCGCCGTCAGCCGGAGATTTGACCAACCAGCCAGCCAGCCAGGCTACATGTATACACATATACTAGCTAACACTCTTTGTATGCTCATTCCATTATTATGCGAATGTATATAGAAATTTGAAAAAAAAAAGATAAATTAAATAAATAGCAATATATTACCGCCTTTTCAACCAGTCGAATACTCTGCTGGCCCGTTTTCGGAAGCTAGTTACTGACCGCAGTGAATGCCTATCCGTGGTGCTGTACACCGACTGGGTGCGTGCAGTATGATGCCGATAGTCGGGAACCGCAGCAGATTGTGGGCGGGGCCGTGTCTGATACCGGCTAACTGCAGCAGGGGCAGGGGCAGTCGAAGCGGGCTGCTGTTCCACTACTGGCGAGTGGACTGAAGCTGTACTAGTGCCTATTGTTGAGCACGAGATTTGGTCTGAGTCCATTGAGTATCGAGCAAAGCCAGGTCTTCCAAGTGCAAAGGCATCATTATACACATATGAGGACTCCTGGGCGGCAGTAGAGCTGGAGGTGGGGCCGCCCTCGGCTGCTGTTCGGGTCCCACTGGAGCTCGAGCTTAGCAGAGTGGACCCGCCATGCTGTTCGGTAATAGTATCGTTGGAGATGATCGAGAGTCGATTTTCTTCAACAGCCACTCGCCTAATAGTGGTAGTACTTCTATCCGGGGTCTGAGAATGAGTAGCAGTGTTTTCAAGAATTTTTGGAGGAGGCGGAGGAGGCATCGTGGTGGCAGATGTGTGGTTAGGCATTGGCGGGGTGACAGCAATGAGCTGACTGGACCTTACGTATCTGCCATGCGAGTGCGATGAATGAGATGAGCTGATAGACACGGTAGAGCCAGTATTAGACGAAGAAGATCGATAAGGAGAGGCCAGGAAGTTGTACTGGGGCTGTGTCTCATCCTCCTCTTCTTCCTCAGTCACTGCTTCCTCAACGGCACCCATCTTGTTGCGCAGATTCTTGATTCCAACGACAGCCTCTGGAGCAGAGTCGCACCTTCTATGCGACAAGTCTGAGTTTGCACTACTGGCCAAGGCAAGATCCAGATCGATCAGGGGTTCAGGTTCCAGCGAGACTTCTCTGGCAAAGAACGGTTGGGGATGCAAACTGTCGTTGGAGACATAGGATGAGGAGAAGAGTCGAGCATCACTGTCGTGAGTTTCAGTGGGGGAAGTTGATTCCACAGAAAGAGCACCTTGACTTCTCTTACGATAGGTCTGACTGTTCTCATGGTGATTCTTTGAAAAACGTGGGATAACGCTGCCAGCCCACGATTTGACTTTTTCGTGTCTAGTAGTTCGCTTAGGTTGCTTGGCAGCCCCAAGCACCTCTGCACTACTCGAAGTGAGCAAAGTGGGCACCCTCGCCGTGCCAGCTCTGGAGCTAGCTGTAGCAGGCACACTTGCACCGGTGGTACTATTAGCTGATGTACTAGCACTGGCAGATGCATTTGCAGACGCTGAAGGTGGTTGATCCATGGCAAAAGCAACCTTTGGGCTTTCAGGTGGTGCCAGACCCAACGAAGTGGTAGAGGACACCGACTGGCCGGGAAGTGAGGAGGTGGAGGAGGTGAAGGTGAGAGCAGGAGACTGCAGGGAATATACAGTAGACGGGGTTGATGAAGGGTCATGCAAAGTTGAAGGAGGGGGGAGAGTGGGTTTTTTGTTGGCCAAATTGTTCCACTCAGCACTAAAGTCGTGAGAGATGGCAGCTGATCGCCTGTGGGCGTGAGTTCTGTGCGACGAAGACGAAGATTTTGTGGCATGCGCAGAAGGCGGTTGCAGCGAGGAGTTGAAGTCCTCTGAACCTAGACAGACTGTATACTGGCGAGAATGATTTCTCCAGCCCTTGTGCTCAGCAGCATCGCTGTCCGGAGTTGTGGGAGACGCACCAAAGGAGCTGGACCTCTGGGACTTTGGCAATGCCCTTGGCAGCGGGAAATAGTATTGCTGCTGCTCCATATCGTTGGAAGGTACTGTGAGAGTCATCGACATTGTGCTCTAGGCCCCTCTGAAACCTGACAAGAGGGCTGTGGCGTATTCCCTGTGGTGGTCCCTCGCTTTCTATTCTATAAGAGGTTGGGGAGCGTTTGGGGAAAAAATGAAGCAAGCTATTTTCCGCTAGGTCACCGGGGCGGTGAGCCCTTTTGAAAAAAAAAAGGACAAATGCAAAATAATAAAAAGGAGCGGCTCCTGGGCAATGAGAAGCTTGTGCTCAAGAGTTCAGTTCCAAATAAATATATGCTTCCAAGGCAAGATAGCCAAACTAGAGTTGGAGCAAAGGAGGTGGTGGCTACTTGGAAAAGCAGTTTGCACTGGGGTGCCCTGGAAAACAGAAAGGTTGGAGGTTGGAGAGCGAGCCAGTGGGTAGAAAAAGAGCACAGCACAACAATCGTTTCAACCTGCGTGTGTGTTTTGGGACTAACTAAACGGGAGAGGGATAACCAAAAGGGAACCCCGTCAGCCAGTGTGGGAGACAACAAAGCCAGCCTTCTGCCCGGAAATGGGTAAAAAGGCACAGGAGGTCGGAAAAAAAGGACCACAAAAATAGCACCAAAGCGGCAGAACGCCTACAGGAGAAGGAAAAAAAATAAAGCGAACTAGCTCGACAATAAGAAGGGAGAAGATATTCGCAGAGCCGAAACAAGAGGAAAGAAAAAAAAAGGAATCGGCTGAACTGGACAGAGGGGACTGGTTGTGCAGATTCAGATGGACAGAATAATAAAAAAAAAGTAAAATACTAAGACGTGCGAAGGAGGCAAAGAGGATTATTTGGGCTTCCCTGTCGCTGGCAGCTCCTTTTTTCAATTATTGTTCAATATGTGTATTTTAGGTTTAGTATCACCGGTGCGTTCAACACAGTTTTACCGAAACTGTCATACTGCCACTACAAACTCTAATCTAAATCAGCACCTAGATAAACACACCCCCGACAAGCTGCAGATTATGGCGTCTACTCTCGCAGGGAAATATCTGGGGATTAACCAGAAAGCCATCCCGAATCAGACGTCTGCCGTATTGGATGACTGGCTCAAAGTACGTCTACGCCAGCAGCCATTTTACTATGTATTCCTCTTTTCTAGAGCAATTTAGAATAAGGTCTCCCGCGGGCTTTGATGAGATTTTTTATTTTTATTTTTTTCCCTTTATATTTTTGCCATTTTGTATGATGCTGCCGGTAACAGTAATATGTGCATGGCCCAGTCCTGCCGTGGTGACCGCAGCTAGCCAACCAGCCATTCAGCAGCCAGCAGGGCTCGCAGGATCAACAAAACACTTCCGACAACATCAAAACATCTGTCAACACACACACGCACGTACCGCAGTGGCTGAAGCCAGGAGGTCCATCGCCAAAAGGCCTCAAAATGTCTCATGACCCGATCCTGCGTCCGTCTAACAGCGGTTGTACCCGCCCCTGAACAGGCCGATGTACCGTCATCCACCCAAGGGGTTTCCCTTTTTCCGATTGTAGATGGGCGGGCCCAAAAAGGCAGTCTTCTTTCCGCATTTGTACAAATTGTTAGCAAACTGGGTGTAGAGGGTCCCCACCCAGGTCCTTGTTCGCTTCAGTTATCACTGTTGATACGGGAAGGAAGCACAGTGGCTAAGAGAATTATTATTTTCGTAGCATAACTGTAGCGTATTCTCCATATAATTACGAGCTGACTAGCAGCGGCGGACCTGATTTGTATTTTTTCAAGCAACCTTGTCTATCCCAATAGAGCGAAATAAACAAAAAAAACATCAAACAAACCCCCCCGTCCCCACATGCGTTTGGCGTTGTCGTATTTCCACCAGCTTATCGCATGAATACCAGAATTGTTCCATCTGCGTCCGCCTACCAAAATGATGTGCTAACTGGTTATGCGCAGCCGTGCACGCCACCCCAGCCCAGCAGTCCATCCGAACATGCCGTACAATATAATAATGTCTCATTCTTTTCTACAGTGCTGGAGAAGACAGAACTTCAAACGGGTTGGACTCAGCTGGCAGAGTAGCCACTGTGTTTTAGACTCACTACCCAAATGTTCACCGCCAGCCTGGTCCAACCAAACGGTCGGTCCAATAGAGCAAAGGACAGGACCAGCTCGGCTGTCTACAGCAGGGGTCCCGCCCAAAACCACGTATCTACCTATAGTCCAATGCAGCTACCCTACGTTAGCGTGCTTACTGTGCCACCACCCGCCCCAACTGGACATCTACTAAGCAGCGTTTAGATTAATACTACAATAGATATACTATTATTGACTTTTGCTTTGCAGTTCCTGGCGTGGCGGCCGCAAGGGGGAAGGGACCATGCCCGAAACGGCGCGCCCAGTCCAGTCCCAACCTACGATATTCGTTTCAGAGCACCAGCTCCTGTATGCGTATGCAAGAGAAGCTTCCATTTCCCGCAATTCTTACGCATACCCCGGCAAGCTCTTCACCGACTAATCCACTGGCTGTCTACCCTTTTCCGCTAGGTAGCGTACCTCGAACCTCCTGTGCCCCTTTTAAGCTGAGCAAAAAAGCTAAGGGGGCCAAGAGCAATCAGTAGAGATTTCCCTGTCGCCCAATGAGACCCAAAAAGGAACACAATTGGCCTGTACCTGCTGTAGACTCTACAATCGAGAGCCAAGTGACGTAGGTAGACTGATCCACTTGTGTGCTGGCCCGATGAGCTCGATAAATATCTCATCGGCTGTCGCACACCGCAGTATTTCTTTCCTAGCCATGGCTCGATTCTCTTCTTGTATCTTTGTCTAAGTCTTTTCTTCCATCCCTCTCATTTCCCAAGCTTTGTGCTTGGTTTGCACGCGATGCTAAAATCCCAGCAGACGTTCACTTGTTGCTCTCTCCACCACGCACCCTCCTCCACCTTGCAACTTTATAGGGCAATCAGGGCACACCAACGCTTCTTCCATCCAAACAGCTAGTGAATCTTTTGTGTGTGCACAATGTCATACATCATAGATCTCGGAACTTATGGTTCCCAATTGAAAAAACTCTACGACTCAATTGTGTCGTCCGATCCCTCGGTCAGCTGGGCTGTGTTTAACTACGCCGCCAACGACTCGCAGGCATTGAAACCTAGCGCCGAGGGCTCTGGCGATCTCCAGGAGTTTGTTGACGAGTTCGATGACGGAAAGGTGCAGTATGGCTTTGTTCGTGTTGATTATGACAACCGTCCCAAGTATGTGCTTGTCGGATGGGTTGGAGAAGGCGTTCCCGAGCGGACCAAGGGCTATTTCAACGCCCACTACAGCACCGTGGCTAAGTATTTCCGCGGCTATCATGTCCAGATAACGGCTCGATCTTCCGATGACTTGTCGCCGGAGATCATTCTACAGAAGGTGATTGATGCTGGCGGATCCAAGTACGGAGGCATTTCTAAATCATCTACCGTTGCAAGAGCCCCCAAGTACACCGTCGCGGCCGAGGGAGCTAGTGAGGACGACTGGGGATCTACTGCCCCGGTTCAACAGACTGAAGGATTGAACAAAATCCAGTCTGCTTACAAGCCTACAAAAGTTGATATTGCTGCCATCCGAGCCACTGCTTCGCAAAAGTCGGCAGCCCCAGCTCCGACCCCAGTTGCCAAGCACCTTGATAACTCTAGCCCTTCGTCCTACAAACCTGTGGGAAAAGTTGACATAGCTGCTCTGCGAGCTCAAGGAAAGGGTTCCAAGTTTGCAGATGATGGCCCCCCACCTTTGCAGTCATCTTACAAGCCTATTGGTAAGGTCGATATTGCAGCAATTCGTGCTGCTGCCTCGTCCAACCCCAAGGCCGCTGAGCCTGCACCTAAGAAGGCTATTCCTGAGCCTAAAAAGGTCGTCCCTGAGTTCACAGAGGAAGAGGAAGAGCCTCAGCCTAAGAATCTCAAGGATCGCCTTAAGAACTTCCAGTCAGCTGCTGATAGCACCAACGAGCCCGAAGAAGAAGAAGAGTACAAGCCCAAGAGCCTGAAAGAGCGTATGAGTGCATTTTCTTCTGGTGGAAGTGGTAGACTATCTGAACTGCCCAAGCGTCCCGTTAACAATGCCGTCTCTAGTAGATATGCTCCTACTACAGCCAGTACTGGCAGAGGCACGGCTCCATCACTGCCTACTTATAACAATCTGGGACTTCCCAAGGTTGAGGCCCAGAATCCTGGATTTTTGGACCATGGTAGCCAAGGTGGTAAGACTCCTGCACAGATCTGGGCAGAAAAGCATGGTAAAGTACCCAAGACTGTTCCTGAGCCGACGGAACCAGCCTTTGTACCTGAGCCCGAGCCCGAGTTTGAAGAGGAGCACAATGTTTCCATCTCAGATGCTCGAGAGAAGTTCGCCGCTGCATCTCTTGAAGAGGAAGAAGAAGAGGAAGCAGTTGCTGCCGCTCCCAAAGCCTCGTTTTCGGATATCACCAGTCGATTTGCTGCACAAAACGCTAAGGCGCCTGAACCTGAGCTACCTGCCCGAAGTGTTCCTCCTGCTCCTGAGCCGGTTCCCGAGCCTGAGCCTGAGGTAGAGGAGGAGCCTGAACTTGATGTCCCCATTCCTGTTGCTATTCCGAGAGAATCTGTCTCCGAGCCCACTGTACCTTCGTTGCCTGGTCGACCTGTCGAGGAAGAAGCTGTACCCGAGCCTTCTTTGCCCAGCAGATCTAGCGCAGCTGAGCCTCTGCCTCCTAGAGCTGCTGGCCTATCCGCCATTGTAACATATGAATATACAAAGGATGAAGACAACGAAATCTCCTTGAATGAAGGCGAAATCGTCACTGGTATCCAGCAGGTTGACGATGACTGGTGGCTAGGTACCAACTCTAAGGGTGAAGAAGGCTTGTTTCCGGCGAACTATGTTGAGGTTAAGAGTGACTCTGATGAGGCAGCGGCTGCTCCTGTAACAGCAGCAGTTCCTGAACCTGAACCAGCTGCTAGCGCCGGACCCAGTGCTGTTGCTGAGTACGAATACATCGCTGACGAAGAGGGAGAATTAACCTTTTCTGAAGGAGACATCATCACAGACATTGTCTTTGAGGATGAGGAATGGTGGTCTGGTGTTGTCAATGGTGGTACGCGTGGACTGTTCCCTGGAAACTATGTTAAACTGCAAGGCTAAGAAATTTGACAGGAAAAACCATCTAGATATATAAATATATGTTATATGTTTAAGTGAAAGGATTTACGCCGTAATAAGCTCAGCGTCACCATCATCAAGGGTATTTGTCTCAGTTGTAGTAACAGTCTCGGTTTCGGTCTCGGTTTCGACTTCTGGACCATCGGACTTCACATCAGCTGCCAACAACTTAGAAGCCAAGGTCTCTACCCAGTGACTGACAATCAGAGTGCCCTGACCAGGCTTGTTTCTTCTATTCACAATCTCAGCATGGGAGTGCATTCTCTGTACACGCACAGCATATTTTTCCCACGGAAGAGTGTTGAGATTCTTGATGACCTGAAGAATCTCTTTTGGCAAGTCCAAGTTATGAGGGGTAGAGTCTATCAAGCCATCATAACCATCCCCAGACAGTGGCCGAGAATGAAATTCACCTGCAGACAGGGATTTAGCGGAAGGCTTGCTGTGAGTGCCATGGTGGTCGTCAGAACTAGGCAATACATCGTCTATCGCATCAACAGCAGCAGCAGCCATGTCGTCAACAGCAGCCTGCAGCTCCTTCCGTTGCTTTTTGTTTGGATTCCGCTTGGCGGCTTGTGGAATTTTGCCGGCAGCCTCTAGTCGTTGGAACTCACTAACGCGTTTATGAGAAATAATAGACATTGTAGCGGTGACCCCGGTCAGCAAAGGCAGCATTAGTGGCAGAATGATCATCATCAAAATCTTCATAGTAGTCTCTTCTGAGGTAGGCTTCGCATTCTGGCCAGTCAGAGAATGGGGGCCGAATTTCGATTCTGCCATGTCTATAAACACAGGGGGGTACTGGTCAATCATCTTCTGATCCAAGAGCTTACCGTCCTTTCCTGCTTCCAGAGAACTCAGCGTAGTGTCCAGATAGTCACGATGGGTGAAGGGATCCTTATCCGAGATGTAGCTCGTAAAGAAGGGAACTGTTCGGTCATGAAGTGTATTGGCGAACAGCATGAGGTGCTTGAACTTTTTGAGGGCCTTGAAGAAGATACCATCAGGATTGGCCAGTTCAACCAGAACACCTGAGTTGCTGAAAAACAAATCTTTTCCAACATGTCCTAACACGGTTGAGCCGAGGAAGTTGAACATACCACCGTAAGACGCTTTCTTGTGGAAGTAGGAGCCCGCATGGGGCGACGCAAAGGTGGTAAACGAGAATGGCTCGTATTTATCTAGCAGACCCTTTTTGTCCATAAGACCCAGGAGGTAGCGTCCACACAGGCCTCCGAGAGAGTATCCAACAACACTGATCTTGGCATAAATAACGCCACTTTCCTCCTGTTCTGCGAGGAACTCCTCGACCTACCGTAGGATAGATGGTTAGCATGGCGTGACATGCCAGCGCAAGAGATCAACAGTAAATAGGAGCTGTACTCTATTAGCACACTTACCTCTTGAAGGATTCGCTTGGCACACACTTCGACACCGTCAAACGTCAGAAATCCGGCATTGGACTCGGGGAGAAATGCATCCGTCTTGTCCAGTCGCTTCTCGATGGTGTCGGCGATGAACTTGACATGGGTGGGATTGCCTAGCAGTCTACAGAGCAAACCAGTTAGAAATAGCGGGAAAAACTAGGTATATGATTTCATTCAGTTATATTCTTCCATACCCATGAATGACTATGAACAGATGGCGCTGGTCGTCCGACATGGCTGAAGAAGGCAAACTAAAATCCGATGGGATTTGTGTAGATGGAGATAAGCACTACCGCCGCACCGAGGGACATAAGCTTCAGCCAAACTAGGCTGAGCAGACAATTGCTCCGCCTGCTAGACACAAGCTAGTCGGGCAAAAAGTTCAGCAAATGGAGAATACACTTCACAGCAGCCCAAAAAAATAGCCTATAGCTTTTTGGGCCGGTGTTAATTACTGTTCCGTGGTTTTGCTAGTCTCTGGTTGCATAGCCCGGAGATCAGTAAGGGAGACATTCTTGCATGTGTTCTACGCCTACAATAGCCAGTGGTATTGCACAATTTTGAGAGGTAACATGATTCACTACACAATTAAATACAGATCATCACAGATTTTAGATCACTACAATGAGCGCGCTTAGTCAAAGAGACCAAGACCCATGTCGTCATCAGACTCCTCCTCCTCTTCAGGAGCAGCAGCCTCCTCGGCAACCTCAGCAGAGCCAGAAGCAGCGGCAGCAGGAGCAGCGGCAGCATAGGCATCGGGGTTGGCGATTCGGTCCTTAATGGCCTCAGAACCATCAAAGGTGTAGTCAGTGGCAATAGACAGAGCCAGCACCTTCTTGTAGTGGTTGATGATGGAGTGGGAGACGGCAGGCAGGGTGGGGTAGTTGGCAGCCAGAGAGATGGTGGTGATGGTGTTCAAGGCACCCAAGAAGTAGCCAACCAGAGACTCATCGGTGATGTCCAAAATGGAAGGAGCGAACACCTGGCCGTTGTCGTAAACATTCTCAACAGTCAGACCGTAAGTGAAAGGAGAGATGTTCAGCATGTTCAGCAAAGTAGCCTCGGAAGGACCAACCTTGTTGCCCTCGTCGACAACCTTGACATCGGAAACGATTTCAATGGTACCTCGGGCAATCTTGGTGGGGACACCAAGGGCCTGGAAGAAAGAGGTCTTACCGGGTTCCATACCAGTGTTACCAGCAGGAATCCAGACATCCTTAGGAGCAACGGCACCAGCTCGAGCGGGAGCAGCAACTCGGTTGGAGACGATAACCTCTCGGACGGACTTCAAGTCACCGTTGGTGAAAATGAAACCAATGTTGCCCTTGATCAAAGGAAGGAGTCGCTCCAACTCAGGGATCTCGGCAACAAACTGTCGGAAAGCTCGTCGGACCATGGTGTTCTTACCCATAAGGACAACACCCTCTCCTCGCAGAGACTTTCGGGTGTCGTGCATCTGCTGAGAAGATACATTGTCGACACCAACGAGGAAAATGGACTTATACTCGTCCAAGAGTTGTCTCAGCTTAGAGAAATACTCAGTCTTCTTTTCGGAAATGCCTCCCATGTCTACTCTTTTAACTAGTTGAGGATAGGATATTTAAAGGACGGTTCCTTGTAAATTTGGTTGAAGAGAAAACAAAAAGGTGTGTGAATGAAATATTCAACCAGTGTGTGAGTGGTTCTGAAATATACGCGTGAACTCCACAGCATGCACATTTTTGTTCCACACATGATACGGCTGGCTTCAGCCGTGCATGGTCCAGTTTGGGATATTCAGTGGTACTTAATACAGACGATATCTTTCGACACTCGCGCATCAGTAAACCAATGCAAGGTCATTATGTTCATTTAATGCACTATACAAACTAAGAGTCAAGGGATCAGGAGGTGGAGGGTGTTGGACAGAGTCTGAAATTTGGCTGTCTATTTCAACTGTGAGCCAAAGTCTCGTTTGATGAACCTAGCTCGAGCAGGGACATAGCATGGGCTTACGAGTAACTCCTCTAGTTCAAGCTTCACCATCGATTCGGTCATTACAGCGGGTTGGTCGATTTTCTTGTCATGTCGTGTTCTCTTCACAGTATTTAATCGCGGTGCAACATCGGCAAGCTCGTGTGCGGTTTGAAAAGTGCGGTTTGCCAATGACATTGCCAGCTGCAGTGTGTAGTAGGCATCATTTCCAGCATTATGCATATGGCAATGCGGGATCCGCAGGTACTGTAGGATCTTTTCCAAGGAACTGAATGGAGCAGCACCGTTTGTGGCAGATTTCCACATCGTTTGGGTATCTAATATTTTGTAACTATTGTGCCAGTTGAGGCCGTTACCAATGAGCATCTTGATATCTGTGTCAACTGCATGACCGACAAACACAATCTTACTGCGTGAGAACGGCAAACGGCCTTCCGCCTCTGTGACAACATCGGAACGTAGTACATCCAAAAGGTTGTTTATGCTATTTATGCAGTGCTCGTTAGGCATCAAATACGAACGTCCAAAGTTGAAATTCAACTTGTTGTTTGCGACATATCTGCCATTATTCTTCAGGCGATGCTCCTCGACAATATAATGCTGAGCAATGATATGAGGGAAAGCTGGCAATGTGGCTTTGGAATCGCTGGAGTTTATATCTAATGAACCATCTGGGACTTTATTAGCTTTGAACTTGGATCAGGAAGACAGACTAAACTGAGCCAGGGACATACCTTGCATCCATGGTGAGAAGACGGAGACGCCATATTCGGTCGTAAGATTATTATTGTGCTCCCAGAATTCCAAGTCGACTGAAACAAAGATGTATTTAGCAGTCGCAAAGCCCACTTCCGCATCCAGTAAACTTAGATACTTGAATTTTGGCTTTAGCATGGTGGAGAGTGCGGCAATAGAGTGATCTGTCGGTATGTAGAAGGGTGGAAAGGGAATGATGCACTGATGCAAACACTCAAAATAGCAGACGGACACGAACTAGTTCTATCCAAATTCCCAGCCAGCCTGGGGAAATTTTTTGAGAGACTACACGCAACCTTTTGTGCTGGAATAAAGGACATAATTTGGTTATGATCATGTTTACCCTCGTATATTCGAAGTTAATCACTTACCCAGTTATATATATTGACCGTTATGTCGGTTTAGCTGAAGCCCCTGCGTCGTATACGATTCTACCTTGCATAGATCCTTTCACTAAGCTAATGCACAAATTACTCCGAGCAATCGGTGGGTCGGATTCCAGCAATAGCCGACCCACCAACGTCAGTACCACATCACATTGATAGAGTGGGGTCTCCCTGTAATTACATGCTTAGACACCATTTATTTTTCGCAAGTGGCGTACCGTTACCTCAGATCTGGTGCGAAATTTGAAATTTCCGTAGTGGGTGTGTGCGCCTGCTGCTTGATGCCGGCCACTTGCGGTTGAGTGATTATCAGTTAGATCAGCAACCAGCACGGACCATAGCCCCGGCAACAGCGGCACTGAAAAATCTGGCCGGCAGATAACTGGTAGAAGCATTCTACGGAAAAAATATCACGGATAAACTCAGAAACCTGTATTAAAGTCGCACTCCGTTCCTAACTCCTTCCAGTTGTTCCTGTTATTGCTGTGCACGTGTATAGGGTATGGCAGTTTAGCTATCTAAAGAACGGGTCCCGTATTGCCCAAACCAAATCAAACTTGTGGAGTTATCTATTTTCAACTAGCCCAACCCCACCATGTGGAAAGCCTTGGGATTGAAAAGCGGTTCGTCTTCGACCGGATCCAAAGAGAAGACCGGGGATGATGCCATCAAGGCCTCCCTGGTAGTCGTCGAAGATGCCTTGAGTTGTAAGTATTCAAATGCTCTGGCTGGTGATAAGAGCCTAGTGCTTGGTTGTCCTCCCCCGATACCAGAGATTTGGCCAGCAGCGAGCGGAACCGGTCAGTCAGCTGCCGAATCCCTCGACAAAACTCATCACCGCCAGAGTAAGATTTGTTTCTGAGACGATACATTTACTAACTGAGATATCCCGCTACAGTGGAAGTTTCTCTCCGAGCTATGGATTTAGTTATGGACGACCGGCCCAAGGAGGCTAAGAGCCTCTTGAAGGGCCACTCCTCTTCGTACCATAAGGTAAGAAAGTTTTCTCCCGGACCGGCTCAAACATGAACATGCGACGAAAATTATTCATACTAACAAGTCTAGCTTGGCCAAGGAGTGGTGCATTTTATTGAAGCTACACTAGGCTTCGAGCAGGAAGCTATCAGGCAAGCTGTTGATTCGCTGTACGAATCCGAGACCTCCTCGGCCAAGGACAGACAAAGGGCTGCTAAAAATGGCATCATTACGTCCTCCAAATTTCCTCCTGGTACAGAGTATGCTCTGACATATGCGGAATCACATCTGTTGGGTGCTATTTCCTTGTTCCTTTCTGAATCAGTTCTGGACTCGGCAAAGGCGCTGCTGAAACTGAGAAAGGCCTACCAGGCTCTGGACGAGCTGAGCAAGCTAATTGACAATCCGGCGCCTATGCAGAAAGCCAGATCTCGTGCAAATTCTACTGCTACTTTGGTGACACTGTCTACTATTTCCAGATCGTCTACAAAGCAGTCTGTCAATGAAGGTGAAGACGAGATAAGCAACGACTTTACTCCGGAGCAGCTCGCTGCTACCATGGACAACGCAAAGCTATCACCGCCCCGTGCTATACGACAGCGATCTAATAGCAGCCTACTAAGGGAAGGTAACACTGGATCGTCTTCGTCCACTGCCGCTTCTCAAAAGGCTAGCGTCCCCACAGGTGCTGCTCAGTATGCTGCCATCCGGGCGAAGGCAGATCAGTTTTACGAAGCCAGATCTGCGAGATTGAAACTGGTGCATAATTTTTCTCCGGAATTGCTCACAGATAATGCTACCCAGGAGAATCCTGACCAAGTACCTGGTCATGAAACGGTCGATGAGTTTATCACCTCGGGTGTAAATTGCATGTTTGGCTTGCTACAGCTGGTCATCTCTATTATCCCTCCCACTCTAGGAAAAGTTCTGTCTATTGTCGGCTTCAAGGGAAATCGAGAGGAAGGTTTAAGAATGCTCTGGGAAGCTTCCACCAATGTCAATATTCATGGTGCCATTGCAATGTTAGCCTTGCTGCAGTATTTTGATGGCCCTACACAGTTTTCGGATATTCGATTCCCCGAGTTGGAGAAAGAGCTTGAAACTGAAGGGGACATCAAGACTCCACCGCAGTTGGATCCTATTCATTCTAAAATGCTTGCCAATGCTAAGGAATTTGAAGAGCAGATTATGGAAACTAGAGAGAAGCTTAGTAAGGGCCTCACTACCATCCGAACCCACTACTCTACTGGCGCTCTCTGGCAGTTGCAGGAAGGTCGAATGGTATCTTCCAATACAGGTGATCTGCCCAGAGCAGTGAGTATTATGGACGATAGATCGACAGGACCTATTCAGATGAAGCAGGTTGATGGCTTGATGATGTTCGATAAGACCATGCTCTTACTTGCCCTTCATGAATATGAAACAGCCGCTGAAAACTATATCAAGCTGATTGATCTCAGTACCTGGTCGCATGCATTGTATGTGTACATGTCTGCAGCCTGCCACTTGGAAATCTACCGCCTGAACAAAGACAAGGATGAAAAGAAAGCTGCAGTGGCCAAGGAGAAAGCCACCGAGCTGTTTGAGAAGGTGCCCACGATGATGGGAAAGAAAAAGTTTATGGCTAAGGCCATGCCGTTTGATCTGTTTGTGGTTAGAAAGGTCAATTTCTGGAAGGCTACCGCTGCAAAGTATAAGCTTGACTATGTCGACGCGATTGGCACGTCTCCTTTGCATGAGGCACTTTACTTTTGGAACGGATATGCTAGAATGCCTGAAAAGCAGCTACTGGAAAGCTATGAATCGTTGGCATATTCTGGTAAGCCAGGCAGTCCCCATGCTGCTACAGTGGGTGCTCCTTTACCAGAGACTTCTCATGAAGCTGCTACTAGACACCTTTTCCAGGGTATGGTTCTTCGCTATCTGAATCGACTACCCGAGGCCAAAGAACTGTTTGACGAGCACGTTCTGCCAAAAGTGTGGACCCCGGCACCTAACAAAGGCTCTACCAAGCATGGCCTTCCTAAAGTGCAGTACCACCATGATCTACCCGAAGGCTGGTGTGGCCCCAGCGCAATTTATGAGCGTGCTGTCGTGGAATGGCGACTGCATGGATTGGAATCTCTGGGAAAAACCAAAGATTATTTGCAATTGGCCAGCGAATGGGATAAAGACTACGAATTGAGCACACGGGTCAGTTTCAAGATCAAGGGGGCCCGAGATCGATTGGATGCATTCAAGAGTTGAGAAACAGCCACCATTAAGATAATGATGCAATTGTTCGTAAGCAGCCCTTCCAATATTGCAAAGAGATGCATTATTGAGTGTGGGAAAAAACTGGAATTGTTTGGATTTTTGTAGTTCCGTAGAAAATGCAGTATGAGAAAAAAAGGGATTATAAAAATGTAGATATGCCTATAGTTTATGGTTTTGCGGGTAGGCATCGTGCGGCGGGACAAACGATACTCTGGTATGGTGCCAACACCTCCACGCACCTTCCTGCAACCCACGAAAGCAACAGGAGGCGGAAATGCAAGGGAGGCCATCGAATCTGCGCGTAGATGTTACGTTTGAAAATCCGGTGATTTTTGCCGGCGAAAAGCTGTCAGCCATTATCACCTTTCGGAACATTGCTGCTCCTACAGCTCCAGAGCCGGAGGCCCGAAGACAGCCGGGAGTACCTGATGCAGAGACTGGCTCGCAGCCCGAGCCTTTTCGCTCGGCCAGTTCCTCTTTTGGAGAGAATGGAAGGAGAAATAGCGATGCGGAAGCACAGTGGTCTGGTAGACGTCTGTCAATGCAAATTATGAATACCTTTCGAGATATCTACACTCAATCTAATACGGACTTATCTTCTACCACGCCATCAACTCCAACCGTCACAAGATCTTCGACAGTTTTGCGGCCTTATAGAGGTGGAAAATCAGGTAAATCAGGCAAATCAGCTCAGTCGGAGTCTCTACTCATGGGGTTTGCTCAACTACAAGGCTTCTTCAGGGTTGATCAGACTGTGGTGGATCCAGGCGCATTCGAGCATATCAAAACACAAGGCGTTGTTGTTGGCAATCATGGCTTGGAGTATGGTGCAAGCCAAAACAATGATGGTGGCTTTCTTAAAGGTCTTGCCAGTGGAATTGGTGATTTACTTGGTGGAGGAGAAGGAGGTGATGCGAATACGTCCATCCCTTCTTCTGAACCCAAGCGAGCTGGTCACAATGACGACAGCATGGGCTCTGAAGACTTCCCCATATTTTCGACGCCCCAGTCTCTTTTATTTGTGGATCTGAAATTGGAACCAGGACAAGCTAAATCGTTCAGTTACCAGATTGCGTTACCCAAGTCTCTTCCTCCCAGTTTCCGAGGAAAGGCACTGAGAATCAACTATAACTTGGTAATCGGGGCCCAAAAGTTAGTATTATCGTCGGATCCAACTCCTCGTGTTATTTTCTTCCCTTTTCGCGTGTTCCCCTATGTCGATGAAAACGGCGAGCAGCATTCTCATGACTTTGATTCGCCAATTGTTCTTAGAACTGATACAGCGACTGTCACGAACGTTAATGAACGGCGGGGTAGTTTGCAAAACTTTGAGGCGCTAAACCAAAAAAAGCCTTTAGCAATTCAAAATGCCAATGGTGTGAAGCTAGCTAAAGAGGAGTTTAGCCAGTATGTTGCTAGACTAATGGACCGCAAAGCAGACTTAGCCAAGGAAAACCCTGATAACCTCGACAATTTTATACTTCTGCGAAGGAAGTCCGGTACAGCTCTGGAACAGGAAGCGGACAAAATGGCTGACGGCAAGCCCGAGTTTTCAGCTAGGGAAAATATTGACTTCATCGTGAAGTATAACTACTCCCAATTACCATTAAAAAAGAACTTTGACGTTGCCAAGTCGGGCCATCTCATTGCGACTGTCAGCTTGTCCAGGCCAATATACCGTGTTGGCGAGGAGATCATCATTGCTGTTGATTTTGAAAAGTCAAAAGGGCACTTTGCTTGTCATCACATTACTGCAAGTCTGGAGACCACTGAAGTTGTCGAAGAGGATGTGCTAAGCATTCCAAAATATCGCATGGAGGATATAGGAAAGAGGATATTTTCCCAGCAGTCTCATAGCAATTTCTCTACTACTAGATCTCATTTTGAGCTGACCATTCCGCCTACAACATCTCCTCAGTTTTCAACATCGATTATCTCTTATTCGTGGTATATCAAGTTGGATTTCGTTTTAACTGTTATGGATCAAAGTGATGGCGGCGATTCTGAACGTCTGAACCATCCGCTCGACCCGTTGTTGGCAGCTGAAGCAGCTGCTCCTCACGACGACAAGGGGCAGTTTTTTATTGCAAAAAAAGCATTACCGTGTGAGACAGTTACATGCAGAATTCCTCTGCATGTGCTACCTACTAACCAAGATATCGGTGCTCTGATTGATCATTCTCTGCATAGTAGGCGATGGGCTTTTTAGGAATGTTATTTATTTGTATGTCACATACTACGGAATATGCGTGTCTATTAGTATTCCTCATAATATTATGATGACATGGTTAGATGATTATTTACTTTCTTTGTCAATTTTCAGCTCATCGACAGGTTGATCAGCTTTCTCTGTCTCCGCTTTCTCAGCTTCAGCCGAGCCCTTTGAGGCATTCTTTCCCTTGCGAGATTCAGCCAGCTGCTTTTTTTTGGCACTAGCCCATTGGCCCCATCCAGAAAAGTAGTATCCTGCTTTGGAAGATATCGGCTCATTTGCTGCCTTAAGCCCAGAGCTGGAAGCACTTGACGTAGTATCAATAGTAGACACCGATAATGACGAATGGTGCGCCGAAGTTTGCTGACAAGTTACATTACCATCAGATGACTCTCCCTCATTATTCAAAGAGCTTGCTGACTCAGCAGGGCTTTTCAGATTACTGTTTCGAGAGAGGGTCGATTTAATTGAGCTGACGGACATGCGGGTTTTATGGGTCTGTTGACTCTTCTTCTCCCCTTGCTCAGACGCATGCTGAGGATTAGTCCACAGTCCTCCAAAGACACGCGACATTCCCTTAGCTATGCCGTCTTTGGCCCGAGATTCAATAGTTTCAACTGGCTCAGCAGGCACCCCCAGGATTGTACTGGATCCTGGGGGGAAAGAAGCAATGTGCTTAGGCTCCACAATATCGAACAACTCGTTGTCAGTAAACTTTTGGAATATTCGGTAATTATTGGTATTTTTCCATGCGTTAACCCAATCTTGGTTAAAATGCTTGATGAGATTGTCCCGCTTGTGAATTGGAGGCAACCTACCACCATTCTTCACAAATTCGTCATACTTTACCGAAGCCAGCAAGTGCAACATATAGTCCTCAAATTGCATTCTAATATAGTCTTCTGTGCCATAAAAACCGTTATCCTTTGGTCTCCAAGGATCCTCTGGATCCCAAGTATCGTTGACTGCTTTGCAAATGTGGTCCATCCATTTTCGATCCATGCTAGACAGGCTCACCAAAGTACTGAGCTTCTTATTGCTGACAGTGATAGCCTGTTCTTCATCATCATGCAGCACGACTTTGTCAGTGTCCATGTTGACTACAACGTCTGTTGCAACTGCCTTAGGTTCCATAAACAAAGAATTGGTAGTACCAACCATAAAATATTTGGTTTCGTCCGCTTTTAGTTCGTCAATTTGCTGGAGAGGAACATAGGGGTTAAATAAACCTCCTGCAGCAAAGACTTGTAGAGGAAGACCCATGTAAGACAGTAATGAGTTTCTATCGCTAGTCTTCAGGGATGTGGGCTTCTCCAAAGTAGTCTCATAAGTACTGAGCAGAGGAGAGCCAGAATCTTCCAAAGAGTTAATTAGATTTGGTATAAGCGAGATGATAGAAAATTGAGAGGCACATAATAATTCTGTGTTTGAAGCAAAGAACAGTACACGCTTTTCAAGAAGCACAGCCTTAAGAATCACCAAAACATTGTTGCCAAGACGGTGAATAAGCTCACGCAACGGCATGCCCACAGTCAGTTCACTTTCATCTACATCTTGCTTAAAGGTCATTCGCAAATTTTCATAGAAGTTCAGAACCAGGCTTCTATCTGAGAAATCACCTTGACCAAAGAAAGCTCGAGTCACAACAGCAAGTTTTTCTTTGATGAAGCCAAATATAGGCTTTCGAGCGATCACAACGACGGATTTCTGAACAATTGACCTGGTAACTTCCTCATCTTTCACTTTCAAATCTTCAGACCTGAGCTGCCTGTTACAGGAGATACCAAACAGGGTGACGACAGAGCTGAAATCAGACTCCTCTATAATATGACCCTCTTCATCTCTTTCTGGAGTGGGATTTGGTGCAATATTTTTAGCCTCATCGTATAGAAGAGTGAAGTAACAGAAATTCTCCTCGTGCGTATGGGAGCCGTCTGGAAGACATTGGAATGCAAGGTAGGGCCACATGGTCGACTTATCTTCGCCTGGCCCGATCCAATACTCGACCTCTGGACCACGAGCATGATGGAACCCAACCACGCAAACCCCAAAAATAAGATTATCATCGTTCTCCTCAGGATATGGCCGAGTACTATTAGAAGAGTTTCTCTCATTGGTAGATCTTTTGTCGGTAAAAGAAAAAGAGCTGACATCCTTGTTATGAGCTCCGTTAGGCTCATGGGCAGATCCGTCAGGGCCCGGGGCACGAGGGCTGAGAACGTTGACACTACCCTCTGCTACATTTTCACTATCAGCAATCTTCTTGGCTGAATCCTCATTTTCAATTTTCGTCTCTGTTTTCAAATCAGAGCCAATAAACTCATGGCGTACTGATCTCGGAGAAGAAGACCGTAAAGACGAGACGGGAGAAGTCGGCGATTTGAGCTTTTCGCCAGACCAGCCAGACGCAATACTAGCAGGTAAGCCGGGCATCGGAGGAGGAGCATCTGGTTGCTGTGCAAGCTGCTTCTTGAAAAATTCACTGGAAGACTTTCTCAGCAGCGTTGGAGTAGTGGAGTTCTTTTTGGTCTTAGTTCCGGTGCTATCTTCATTGAGAAAAGACGTGTCCAGCTTTTTACGACTCTGGCTTTTCCGTCTTGGACGGACCTTTGTTTCTTCACCATCGCCGCTCTCAAACTTGTTAGCCAGACGCGATACGAGTTTATCGTCCGGACCTGCAAAATAGGACTTGTCATCAATTATGCCACTAGCTCGGCTGTCGGTACTGCCAACGGTGTCAGTTCTGCTTCGCGAAAACACGGCACCAGGAGACGCTAGACGAGAAGATGCTCTGCTCCTGGAACCAGCAGCAATATCGGTGCCCAGGTCAATTACACCTGGTGCACCGCGTTTCTTGACTTCAATAGGGGATGTGGCCTGCACGGGAGATGGGAATGCAATTTCAATATCGGCATCATGATGGATTGGTGACATGCTGGGCGGCTCTTGAACCTGGTCGATGACACCAGTGAATGAGTCCGTTTGATCCTCCGTTAAATCGACCGGGTTGGTGCTGTGGCCGATTGTGCTCTCATTGGTTTCAGGCGGATCGCTTTTTCCACCAGCATGCCGGCTCAGCTCACTGTCCAGATCAGGCGTGTCTTTAGCTTCAGTGGGACCGGGAATTCCCACCACCTCGCTGCTGGACGATACCTCTGTCTCATTCTTGGAACTGTCGCCCTCGTCGGAGTCAGAATCTATTGTTATAGCCTCAATCATGCTACTCGTGTCGTGCTGAGCGTCAAGGTCGTGGTGGATCACCTGTTCATCACCAGCAGAACCACCATAATTCTCGTCGGCACAAGACATCGCAGCATGCCCTTCACTACGATCAGAAATGTCTGAGTTGCGGCGACCAGCCATGGTAGTTCTTTTAATTCGACCAGCTGTGCCGTGCTTTGTTATCTACAATCTGCCTTAGCCAGCTGTACTACTCGTAATGGCCAGGTTTCGCAGTCAAACCGTAGAAAGGTTGTGTATAAAGGCGTGCGTTGCGTTCCAGAGTGGTGGTGTTTCGAGTTGACAATCCCCCCCCGAATACTTTAATGATAGCCTGAGGTCAGGGGTTAATTGACCACCAAAATTGCGCCAAAAATATGGCACCGTACCGCTTGCTTCCTTAGAACAACAGAAGAATGGAAAACAAAAAAATGCTTAACATTAAAATTACATTGAGCTAATCATACGTGCACGACATATATAGCCCTATTTTGTGAGCTTCTCTCTACAAATATTAAATATTGCTCTGCCTTATACACGGCTTGCTTCACTTTATCATATAGATCATAAGGAGCAATAGTTGCCTATTTCACAAGAGATGATGGAGTTGCTTGGTCTGCTTGCTGTTGAACAGCCTGTCTACCCTTCAAGATGCACGCGAGAGAATTGCACAGCTGGGCATGCACCATGCGCGACCGGGAAACTTTAAATGGGCACCAGCCAAAAAAATAAAAAATAGTTGCGCGAAACAAAAATAAATAGCGGAGCTTGGTTTCGATCCAAGGACTTCGGGGTTATGAGCCCCGCGCGCTTCCAGCTGCGCCACTCCGCTGCAATTTACTTATGAGAGTCCCAGGGGCCATACAACCACTGTCAAAGTTCAGCCGTGCTGAACTTTGATATACGATTGAATAGGCGCTAAACGAATTTATGACCATTAGAAACTATTTCCTAGTTTTTTGTTAACAGGTTCCACCTAGTTTGGTTAGCCATAGTAACTTCAATAGTCAAACAAATCGGATCACCTGACCAATTCCGACATGCCTTGCGGAATATTTCTGACGGCAAAAAGTAAGATGTTTGCAAACAGGACCCGAGACAATATTCTCTAGCTATCTAACCTGCTCTTACTGAGTCGACTACTGGTGATTTCGAAGCTACAGAGATACTAGGTAAAATGTTAACCACCAGGCAGTTATGTGCACCTGTTGCAAACTGAAAGAGTATCATCTGTTGTGATTTTGGTTTCTCCGAATTCAGACCTACAGGGCTGGTACAGGATTGCTCGTAGTTTGGCCGCGGTTTCCGGCGCGGTTTCCGGTAGCTGTAGACCTCGCACAACGACTGTCGCACAAGGAATAGGAGTCCGGAACTTATCATTGCCGTTCTTGGCCGTATCAATCGCTGCTTTTTGATCTAAAAGGGCAGTGTTGACCGATTATCTCGCACTCCGACCCCATGTGCGGCCCCAGAGCCTAGGTGCGTCACCACGGCGAAAGTACGTACGCCAACCAGCGGCACTTTCTGTCCTCCTTCCAAACACCCCTACTGGTTCTAGTGCGCTAGCTGCATTATGGTTGATTTCAAGGAGCATAAGCGATTGATCGGCTTCTGGGCTTTGGCAGTTGCCGGTACTGCTTTGTACCTTCTGCTTGGCGTGGATACCTGGCCATACCCCCAGCCTATAGTTGAAACTGGTCGTTATGAGTTTCCCGAGATAACTTTGGAGAATTACCGAGAGTTGCTGGATACAGTCACAAAAGAGAATGCTACGATGATTTTCAATACTGTTTTCAATACCCTTCGACAGAAGGGTAGTGATTTAAATCCGAACGGTGTGTCCATCGTTCCAGCGCTGATACCGAAGGGCACCATGCTTTACCATGGCACTGGTGGTAAGTTCCCTGAGAATCCTGAGTGGATTGCTATGGATGCCGAGTTTTCCTACGATTTTGCTAGTGGTTTGCAGGGCTTTTCACGCAGAGGACGAGCTCCTCATAAAGATAAAGATGGTGAAAAAGGAGCTGATAATAGACTACCAGCTAGCCCGTTTGGAGCTGACGAAGTTGATATTCCCCCACCTCCTCCTGATGGAAAATATCCCGGGGGACCCGGTGGTCCGCCTCCAAAGAGGGGCAAAAGAGGCGGTGTTTTGCTAGCTTTTGAAGTTCTCGAAGACCTTGACAAGGTCATTTATCTTGATGGTGCCAGTGCTGCCAAGTTGAGTAACGGAGAAATGGACACACATTTAGTGCTTTCGCATGCCGAAGATAAAGAATATGAAAAGTTCACCTTCGGCAAAGAAAGATGGGCTGCTGAAGAAATGTGTAATTGGGGCAAATCTTTCGGTTTGGAAGCAATTGTCCGCCTGGAGGTTGGCTTTGAAGCCATTGTGTGCGATTTTCAGAGCCCGAAACTTAAACTCATCTCCAACACCACTTATGCTGATGTTGATGAAATAGTTGGCCTGCCTCATAGAGAACCGGAAGAAGCTGGATATGATTTAGATCTGGATTCTGAAGATCCCCTTCTTGATCTATATACTGCATACGAGAGAATTGCGGGCTTTGAGCATATTGCAGCAGGCTCTCGGGTATATGCAAACGAGCCGCGGATCTTACCTGATTTTAGCGGTCTCGTAACTGGAATCAATAGAACTATACTTTCTACGGATTCCTATCACCGTCGTCTGGCAATGGCTAGCCGCGAAGTTAGAGAGCAAATGGCTGATGATGTAAAGAGCTTCCTCTCCACTGGATCTGACCCTTACTCTGGTACCAATTGGCAGATTTTGACCGATGGATTGGTCAACAAGTTCGGCCCAATTATGCTTTCTTTGAACCAGAGCTATGCTAGATATCTTGAAGCACCTAATTCTGATGAGTACGAGTATTTGTCTAGAAATATTTCGGTGTTTACCATCTCGACTGTCAGGAGGTTCACCGACTACTCAGAGAAATCTGCCGCCAGTACTCGACGATCTGATGCTGTTGATCTCTTTACTTATCAGTACTCCAGACCCATCCAACATCTTCGAACCAATACGGATAGGTTAATCTGGTCCTCTATTGTGAAAGTTGCTGACTCCATTATCAACGAATTGTATGACCAATTTGAACTTTCCAACAGGATGCTTCAAGGATTGTATTCCAATAATCAAGGGGAGCTCCCCCTAGCTGCTATCAAGAAGCATGCAAATTCTTTGAACGATCTTCTTAGGCTTTTTGATTGGTTTACTTTTTATCGCTGCCCTCGGCAGTGTGCCTGGAACGAGGTATGCAACGTTCCTACCTGGGGACCTGGCCCGTTTGGAATGTCTACTAGAAAGGAATTTCCTAGAATAACGGCCGAGGATTGCACATGTGTTGGAATAATGGACGCAACTGGTTTTTAATCCGAAAATAATTTCTCCGGATCAGCAATTATTGCTTTTTAGGCCGATTGCAAGTGGAAATGTTGAGGACCATGGTTGCTTGGGTTTCTTAAGCGTGATAGAGATAAGCAAACATTTCAATTGAAAGTAGGACAGCCGTATAATTTATTGCAGGATTTTTTTTTCATTACTATTATTATTTTGGTTCTACTAGTCTCATTTCTCTCGCGTGCAACGCTAGCCTTGTCTGTAGGGTGATAGCCTTTTGTTTCACTACCCCTTTGTCCTTTTTCGCCGAAAGCTGGCCGAGATAGCTCGCTACGAGACGGCAAGGACCACCGCTCCAAATGCCCAATACAATACGAAGTAACCATACGATGAACTGTTGTGTCATGTCGGCACCGGATGAATTTTATCAACACCGGCAATAATCATATTCTGGTGGGCATATCTGCTAGATCAACTATCTCTCGCTCGTTGCAGTAAGTATCTCAGTCGAAAAATGCCCCATCTGGAATCATAACGATGCCATATAGCCGTGCTACTGAGCAGCAGTTTCATAGTAGACAGGCATTTAATTGGAAAAGGGCATAAAAGCCTAGATTTGGATTAGAGCTGCGTTAAAAACTACCAAAATAAGAAAGTAAATTTACTCTCAGCAGCTTTCTCCCCACTTCTGCCAGGTGCGGCACTAATAATTAGGAACATTGCTGGTGGGTGTGTTCGCCGATTAGACACTGGCCCAGAATCCCTCCAAATGGCCGACATCTGGCTATTTTGCTACGATTGTCAATGATACGAAAATAAATTTACAAGAGTTCACTGGTAGTGGAATTTTAGGGTGCCGTACCTTAGCCCATAGGCTTTTGGGGAAGCTTCTTCGGTCTTGGCTATTTTCAAGTAGGGTGCTATCTTGCTCCCCTTATCGCGATAACTTTCTTGGACCAAGCGGCTACCATACCCGCCTTGCTCCATGAAAAGTAGTAGCCTCAAGGAACGAGATGCGTGCGTCCTCACTGCGACAATATCGATTCGCTTTCCACCTAACTCAACAATTTAGAAAAAAGCCACAGTAGAAGATTATTCCTATTTTGATATGTTTTCTTATGGGCCCCCAGTAAAAGAAAACAGGTTTCCCAGATCGGCTTGGAAGTCCAATGTTGTAGAATTGGATCTTCACGGGCACGGCCCTTGACAGTGTAGCCAAACTAAGTTTGCTTTGCACATCATCCCTGGTAGCACTGATAAGCAGTGTGGGACCACTATGCATATGTTGCAGTGCAAATGTATAAAAAGACGCTTGAAGTAGGTATCTATCGTCAAGAGAGTGGTTACAAAGGAAGCCAAAATCAATCTACTACCAAAGAAACCTGCAATGTCTGAGGAAACATCTATCCATGTTGATAACAAGATCAATTTAGTTGACGAGAAGGATGCCAACATCGTTACAGAGTTCGATCCGGAGGAGCGACTCCGGGGCATGATGTTCGTACGGACTTCCCGCCAACCACTCGCCGAATACATGGTCTATGCCAAGCTCGAGCGAGAATTGGAGCACGAGCAGCACCTGATAGATTCAAACCATCCTGAAGCTAGCAATTCAAAGGTGTCTTCTCTTATTGCTGATTTGGGTCTCACTGATCAGGTCCATGGTGCGAATCGTATTCTCAAAGCTGCGACTTGGTTCAATGTCTTTACTCTCATCACCACAGATGTCTTGGGTCCCATGTTCGCACCTTGGGCCATATCTCAGCTTGGATATGTACCCGGTATTCTTGTTTACTTTTTCTTTGGAGTCATTGCTGTCTATACTGGCTGGCAGTTAACTCAGTTATACCTAGAGCTCGCTTCCACTAAATATCCCATGAGTACGTTGTCCGAGGTTGCCTTCCGAATTTATGGAAACCCCTTTAAGATCCTTATGGATGCTATGCAAACAATTCAATTCGTGGTATTGGTATCAAATACCATTCTGAGTAATGGCCAGGCTTTGTCACAGGTATCTTCTGGAAAGGTATGCTTCAGTGTCCTAATGGTTATTTTCACCTGTGCTGGTATTATTTTAAACCAAATTCGATCTCTGAAAAATTTGGCAAAGTTTACTTCTTTTAACGTGTTTATCAACCTTCTTATTCTGTTTTGCACAATGGGTGTCGCAGCTCACTCTCTGCCAAACTACACTGCCGCAGATCTGCCTCCAGCTCCTGTAGTCACGTCTGCTTTTGTGTCAAATGACTTGAGTAACAAACTGGTTGGTGTCATGAATATTGTATATGCTTATGGTGGTGCCATGATGTTTATCGAGTTTATTGCTGAAATGCGACGGCCTGCAGATTTCTGGAAGGGTATGATATGCGCTGAGCTGTTGATCGTTGGCTGCTATCTGCTATACGGTATTTTCATGTACTCACAGCAGGGTCAGTTCACCATCAACCCTGCAAACCAGGGCTTGTCTCCATTCAAGTGGCAAACTGCAATGAACTCATTGTCACTTTTCACATCATTCATTGCTGGGTGTCTGTATGCGAACGTCGGCCTTAAGGTTTTCTACTATGGCGTGATCGAACGATATCTCAATGGCCCTACACTGATGAGCAGGAAAGGTAGATTTGTCTGGACGGCCGAAGTGCTCGTCTACTATATTCTTGCTTTCGTTATTGCTAGTGCAATTCCTCAGTTTAGCAATATTTCTGGCTTTTTTGCTGCTTCTTTCCTGCTCCCTTTCACCTATACATTCCCTCCTATTCTCATGGTCGGATTCCGGCTGCAGAAGAATGCCATTCGAGCAGGCCTCCCTCAGAGAGATTTGAAGTCCATGGAGTGGTGGATGGCTGGCTTGGGCTTTCGAAAGATGGATAATATTGAGTCTGTTGATGGCAACCTCATTGCAGACTACAACAACCCCGCAGGTCACGCTCTTCCAGAGGCATTGAATTTTGGCAAAATTCTGAGGATTCCCACAGTTGCAGTTATTGCTTTCGACTGTATTCTCGTACTGGCTTCTCTCGCAGCTATAGGTCTGGGTATGTGGTCTTGTATCGAGGGTATGATATCGGCTTTTGCTAAAGCAGGTGCTGCATCGTCATTTGGATGCAAATCGCCAGTGGCATAGATTAAATTATAGTTGTTTCTGTTGCAATATCGATTATTTGGTGTCGTTGTTCTCAACATAGGTTCGGTGGAAAGTTAGCAGGAATAGAATGGTATACCTAGGCTTGTGAGAGGATCTCTCTGCTGTAAATGCACTCTGCCATAATCTCTGACAACTACTAGAGCTATCATAATGTCGTGCTATTGCTGGACCCAGAACCATGATGCAAATTCACATAGAATCACAGATTTAACACCAACATGAAAGTTGTAGGAGTCGGACCCCACTTCCGCCGCATACCGGGCTGGGGCTCCACTTTCCATATAAAAAGTAGTATATCCCCACTGATTAACTCGGCACCAAACACTCCATCAATAGAGTATTGTTATTCACTGAAAGTGAACCATTAATGGAATAGGCTACACAACACAACAGATAATTTAGCAATAGGCCAGATGAAATTTGAGACGCTCCAGCTTCATGCTGGTCAGACAGTTGACTCATCCAACCGCTCCAGAGCAGTGCCAATCTATGCGAACACGAGTTTTGTCTTCGCCGATTCTGAGGAAGCCCGACAGGCCTTCAATGGTGAGAAGGAGATGTTTGTGTACTCTCGAATAGCCAATCCTACTGTAGCTGTATTTGAACAGCGAATGGCAGCTTTGGAGGCTGGAGCCTACGCAGTGGCAGTTTCCTCGGGTCAAGCCGCACAATTCGTGGCTCTCTCTCCTCTATTGACGCACGGAGACAATGTTGTTTCCTCTGCGTACTTGTATGGAGGCGCATTTAACCAGCTGAAGTTCACTTTCAAGAGGTTAATGGGTGTAACATTCCGGTTTGTTGGGGGTCAGGAGAGAGTTGAGGATTTTGAGAAGCTTATCGACGAACGCACCAAGGCGATCTATGTCGAATCAATCGGAAACCCCACACATTTTGTACCTGATTTTGAGGGCCTGGCAGCTCTGGCTAAAAAACACAAGATACCTCTAGTAGTAGACAATACCTTTGGGGCTGGCGGTGCAGTTGCCCAGCCGCTTGCTCTCGGTGCTGACATTGTTGTGGAGTCTGCCACCAAGTGGATCGGCGGTCACGGTAATACAATCGCCGGTGTCGTGATCGATGCTGGAAGGTTTGATTGGCTTGCCAACGCAGACCGTTTCCCTAACTTGGGCGCACGCAACGACTTTTACCATGACCAGTCATATGCCGTAGAGCATGGTAATGAAAAGGCATTTACCAAGTTCCTACGTAGCGAATGCATCCGGGAGCTGGGTCCTTGCTTGAACCCTTTTGCTGCCTTTATGCTACTACAGGGCCTCGAGACATTGTCTTTGCGCGTGGAACGGCATACCTACAATGCTCAGCGACTTGCCGAATGGCTCGAGCAAAATGAGCACATTTCGTGGGTGAGCTACCTGGGGTTGGCGAGCCATCCTCACCATGAGAGAGCCAAAAAGTATCTCCGTCAAGGTTTTGGGTGTGTTTTAACTTTTGGTGCAAAACCAAAAGACGGACAAGTGCAGAGTGGCCATGTGGTTGACCGGCTCAAAATTGCATCACATCTGGCAAACGTAGGAGATTCCAAGACTCTAGTTCTGGCGCCGTACTTCACTACTCACTCGATGCTGAGTGAGGAGGAGTTGGAGAGCGCGCTGATCAGCAAAGACTTGATCCGGTGCTCCGTGGGAACGGAGCACATTGACGACATTATAGCGGATTTTGACCAGGCAATCCGCGGGGTGTATGAGGTCGAGACTCAACCATCTCAGAACTAATTATAACACCTCCTGAATAAATGTACAGATTGATACGACTATTAGTAAAGCAGAATGGCGCCGTGGCCATTGTGGTGGCCTCGGCGTGGATTGGCTGCTAGCTGGATCCTGGGGAAACTGAGCTCGTCATGCTTAAGACAGATTAATATTTTGTGGGCAAATTTTATATTGAGGGAGCTGCAATGGGTTATCTCAGCCAAAATCCCATAGAAAAGTTTCTCTATGTAATTTTGTTTATCATGTGCTGTTGAGTGCTGCGCAGGCTGGTCAGTTGGAAGCACGCAATAGTTTACTTTTGTCCGAAGAAGTTTCGCAACAAATCCGGCGGGAGGGGTGCTAGACTAATGCTATTGGTATAAAAACGGTCTGATCCCTCACCCCTTCCATCTTCTCCACCTAGTCAAACACCATCTAAAGACCCTTCAATTGCATTCAATTATGCCTTCTCACTTTGACACTCTGCAGCTGCACGCTGGCCAGACCGTTGATCCTACTACCAAGGCTCGGGCTGTGCCTATTTATGCCAATACCTCGTACGTTTTTGAAAACTCCGAGGACGGAGCCCAGTCTTTCCAGCTGAACACGAACTCCTACGTCTACTCGCGAATTGCCAACCCCACCAATGCTGTCTTTGAGGGCCGAATCGCTGCTCTTGAACAGGGTGCTGCTGCTGTTGCTGTTGCCTCGGGCCAGGCTGCTCAGTTCGTGGCTTTGACTGCTCTCGCCGGTATCGGCCAAAATATCGTTTCCTCCGCATATCTGTACGGTGGTACTTACAACCAGCTCAAGGTCTCTTTCAAGCGACTCGGTGTCGATGTCAGATTTGTCGGTGGAAAGGAGACTGTTGAGGATTACGAGAAGCTCATTGATGAGAATACCCGAGCCATTTACGTTGAGTCCATCGGCAACCCCACACATGATCTCGCTGATTTCGAGGCTCTTGCTGCCTTGGCTAACAAGCACGGCATTCCCTTGGTTGTTGATAACACTTTTGGAGCTGGTGGTGCTTTGGTTGCTCCCATTTCTTACGGTGCTTCCATCGTTGTTGAGTCTGCTACCAAGTGGATCGGCGGTCATGGTAACACCATTGCCGGTGTGGTTGTTGATTCCGGTAAATTCGACTGGACTGCTCACAAGGATAAGTTCCCTCAATTTGTAGATCCTACTCCTTCTCTGGGTGGCCAGTCTTATGTTGGCAAGTTTGGTGCTGTTGCATTTGCTGTCTATGTTCGAGCTGAGCTTCTGCGAGATTTGGGCCCTGCTCTCAACCCCTTTGGTGCTTTCCTTTTGCTCACTGGTCTGGAAACTCTTTCTCTCCGAGTTGAGCGACATGTTTACAATGCCCTTAAACTTGCTCAGTGGCTGGAGAAGAGCGAGCATGTTGAGTGGGTCTCGTACCTGGGTCTTGAGTCTCACCCTCATCATGAACGAGCCAAGAAATATCTCAAGAACGGATTTGGCGGTGTCTTGACCTTTGGTGCCAAGTCTAAGGGCGGTGAGGAAAAGTCTGGCGAAGTTGTCGACAATCTGAAGCTCGCTTCCAACCTTGCTAATGTTGGTGACTCTAAGACTCTTGTGATCTCCCCTTATTTTACCACCCACTCTCAGCTTAACGATGACGAGCTCAAGGCAGCGAAGGTTAGCAAGGACCTTATCCGAGTCTCTGTTGGTACTGAGTTTATTGACGATATCATTGCTGATTTTGAACAATCATTTAAGACCGTCTATGCCTAAGCTCTGTACCCAAAATGAATACTTTGTTTACTTAGTTTCTTTTTATTGGATTTTTACCACAAATACTTTCGTAACAGTTTTATTTTATACGATTTGTCAAACAGTTAATAGCTATTCTCTCTCGTCAGGCTTTCAAGCTAGATAATCATATTCGGTGTATGAACCAGGGCCGAAATCAGGAGAACCACCGAGGTACCCAAATACATCACCAACATAATTGCTAGGTTTATATTTGGAACCATCCGCGTATACAGAGTCCCAATTGGAAAGAATATCCTGAATAAAGGGATTTCCAGCAGCATAAATGTTGGCAATTGCAAGGGAGAAGCCACCTTGAGAAGCATCGTTAAAGAACTCTACTGCATCCATACCTGGAGGACCTCGATCAAAGTCAGATGCGGTTCGCATCAACACAACTCTTGAATAGTCAACCAGATCATAATGGCCAGCTCGAACAAGAGCTTCTAGAACAGCAGTGTCTTCTTGCGCAGTCATGCAATAAACTCCTGTGCCATTGGTGAGCAGCTTGGTAAAATTTCCAAATGCCTCACCAAGAATAGCGCCGGTATAGTAGACATCGGAGGTAGCCGCATCACAAGTCAAAATAGACGGTGCCTGATTGGCAGGGGCATAGTTGTAGTTAGCTCTGAATTTCTCTGCCTTTGCACCATCGGTAAGATTCGCAGTTTTAGCTAATTCTACTGCTCGATCTCTCAGATTTTCATTGAGCTCAAATACCTCAGTTCCATACCAATTGCCAGGATACTCCCCAGGTGCTTCCGATCCAAAAGCATAGTAGCCGGTAGTCCAGTTGGCAGGGATTTCTCGAGCATCTACTTCGTACTGCAAAGCAACAGAGATAGCAAATCTAGAAAATGATGCAGAGCCGAGAGTTCCTTCAT
Source organism: Zygoascus sp. PK3305 (assembly GCA_023628935.1). NCBI lineage: Eukaryota > Fungi > Ascomycota > Dipodascomycetes > Dipodascales > Trichomonascaceae > Zygoascus > Zygoascus sp. PK3305. The sequence continues at coordinate 2,757,874 of JAMAJS010000001.1, forward strand.
AGGGGTTAATACCTGCAATGCCAGCAATCAAGAAGTAGCTCTTGGATAGATCAAAGTAGGCACTGGTAGTCAGAGCAGTGATAGTAGCAGCAGCATTAATCTCCGATTCGCCGGTGACTACTTGGCACAGATCATAGTCTTCAGTACAAAATACATGGGGGAAGAGCGGAGAAAGTCCAGGAATTGTGATGTTGTGAGTAAACTCAATGTTCTTTTGCCAAATAGCCATCTCAGGCTCAAAGAGACTGATGATAACTGCCTTAGGCTTATATGCGCCTGGACATTTGTATACAACAGCAGTTTCAGGGACACTAGATTGTTCATGTCTTTTTTGCAAAGACTGACGGTTAACATGTCGTCGATGCTTGGGATGGGCCGCGGAAGAGAGTCCCAGAGCGCAGACTAAAGCACTTGTGAAAAGCGAGGCTTTCATTGCAGATGCTGAAGAACTAACGATGAAAATGAGCTCAATTTATAGACAGCCGAGCCTTCGAGGATGATGAAGATACGGCGCCTATCATTGAACTTCTTCATGTCGATTAATTTCCTCTTTGAGCCACCACATGTCCGTAAGGTCTCATATTGGAGGAGCAGCCACTTAGGGAGCCACCAGTGGAACGAACCTAAAAGGAGCCTGTCTGGCAAAACGCTGAGGATCAGTCGGCTCAGTAACTAGGAGGCAATTTGAGATATTTGGTTGCTACTAGAGAAGAATAATAAAGAGCCGGTATCAGGATATTTGCAGCTCCATGGTTGTCATTATCAGTTGGCACTGAACCTCGAGCGGTTTATTCCCACTTTGCTTTTATAAAGTGTATCGTTGGCTGCCTGCAGGTAGCTTCTATTTTACAGCGCTTAAATGCTAATTCCGTCGGTAGGCGTCTGTCTGCACTATCTTATCTGAATAAGAAAATAGCATAATTTGTAAGTGTGCGTAGGTAGCCGCGGAGGTGCAGACGGTAAGCCCAGAAGCGTTGAAGCAAGGCCGCCTATTTTGATGAATGGTGCGGACATGCATTCCAAATTCAGCCAGTTGTGGATGGGCCCCAGCAGATAAGGCACGGAGCAGAGCCAATGAAACAGCATTGTGTAGATCGCTGATGCATACTTGCTCTTTCAGACTTGGTCGAAAAAATTGTGCTTATCTCTGTGGCGGCCTGCCTGGCTGCATTCTTTCTCATATTTCAGAAAAGTACCAGCTTTCTAGTTAGGACTTGGCAGGGTCCTGCGATGCACACTGCCAAGTATCTCCAGACTAAGATGGGTGTTCACAGAACCTGGTTATATTAGCACAACATAAAATTCGCTATTGGTCACACTATATGAACAGAAAATGGGGGGAAAACCCCCCATAGCACCGATTCGGTGTGTATATGCCGAACACCATTTTCTGCAGCCATTTATTTTCAAAGAATAAAAAATTTCTCATGCAGTACCCTCCTGATATGATAAAGTAAAATTGCAAACAATAGTACAAAGATGGGCAATGTTTTCCGGGCGAGCATAAATGGCCCATTATAATAATTATGCCCGCTTACTGAAAAAAAGAAGCATTTTTGATCTCATCAGAGGTCAATTGCTCGAGCTTCACCAGTACCTTTTGAGGAGTGCCGGGTTCAGAGCTGCCATCTGCCGAGCTAGTTTCCCCGCCTTGCCCAGAAAGGCGTTCACCAAAAGAGTCCTTTTCTTCTGATTTAGAAAGGGCATCCCACCCCAATTTGATCAATTCTTCGCGCAGTTTGATGTTTTCCTCTTCAAGGCGAAGAGCCTCTCGGTGCGAGCGGTTGTACTGAGTTGTAAGATGCTGAGATTCGGAAATATGAGATCTTTGCTCCTTCCTATAAGCCAATATTTCAGCATGCATACTCCTAATCTCCTGCTCCAGGTTATCAATAGCTTCAGCTCTCTGGTGGCCGTCGGCACCACTGCCTAGTGCAGTATGATTGGAATTCTCAATTGACAATAAACTCTCCCTAGAGGCACCAAATTCCTTTTGAGGAATTGTAGGACTGAACGTAGACTTCAGCTGTGTGATCTGGTTCTCCAAAAAAGCAATTCTCTCTTTGTAAAGTACATTGAGTGATCTGAACTCCTCGAGATTATTTTGAGCTTCTCGAATAGTATCTTCCTTCTCGTCGGCTGCAAGCCGCAGCTCGCCAATGGTACGCTGGAGAGCTGCAATTGTATCATCATACTGTTCCATAACATCTTGAACTGCATGGTGGAAAACCGAAGAGCGGTGAATGCGTTCTTTGGCTGAATCTGTAGCTATCCCCGATATTGAAGATCTATCTGGAGTGACCGGAGTGGATGAAGACCAACCCGCGGAAGAAGGCAATGTAGGGGATACAGGAGGGCTGAAATGAGATGATGAAAGCGAGGTGAATTCATCTCTTCGAGGAGATGATGCCCCCACTTTATAGTAGCGAAGCTCTTTCTGGAGTTCTGCAATGATTGCAACAAGCTCTTCCTTGGTATTGTTTTGAGTTTGAGTTTGCTGTATTTCTGGTGCCAGTTGAATAGATCGTGCTCTTTGAGCATACGAAAGGGTGTTCAGAGTTTCTGCAAGGAACAGAGAGTCTGTAGTAATGCATGCAATCATATATGTGATTGCTTTTCCTCCAAGAGAGTCCTGTAGGAGTCGGGTGAGCTTTGAGTCACGATAAGACACATGGCCATGCTGCAGCGACAACTGTGAAATGACTTTCCCTAACACCGTGAGCCCAGCATTAATAGAGATACCTTCCTTGGCTCTGCCGTCACTAGCCTGCGTATTTTTCAGTCGCTCTGATCCAGCCAAATCGACAAAATTCATCTTACTGCTGACAGTCGTGACGATTCCTGTTTCTGGATTCTGTTTGCGTTCCGTAAGATGAATCGTGAATATAGCATGGGATCTGGAGGATTGAGTATTAACAGCAGTTGACGAAGTCTGACGCACAGAAGACCCCTGATGCAATGCTTGGAGGAGAGTCTGCAAACTATCGACAACAACTTCTTTCAGGCCCGACACGGTAATGTTTCCCTTGGCATCTTCGCGTATATTTAGAGGTTGTTTGCCAGAAACTGGAGACTTCGAACCGGTTGAGGGATCCAACAGATCACGGAGTTGCTCATTGTAGATTTCCACATAAGACACGGTCACTGACCATGGAGTTGATTTGAGTGACAGGCCATTCTCATTCGGGGTAGCAGCAGGTGCCAAGCGTCTGGTTCTGGAACTGGTAGGAAGTCTTAAGCCGGTTTTCATAAGAGGGGACCGGGACGAAGCAGGAGTCGGTGGGCCAGCACTGGACTTTGCAGTCAAATCTGTGAAGAGCTGGCGAGCAGCACGGGCTATTATTCCCATTGAAGTAGGGTCATTTACTGCAGTCATGTCTTCGGCAGTACCCATTGTGTAGGATTTACCGGAGCCAGATTGGCCGTAAGCCATGATGGTCACGTTGTATCCCTGGATAAACGAGTCCACACAATCACACATATGTGTAAAGATATCCTGCTGGGTGGTGGCCTGGTTGAAGACCCGATCGTATTGATATCGCTTTTTTGCAGACTGTGCATTGACAGTGATACTTGAGTCGGTGAGGTGGTCGACGACCGGCACACGGGCAGCACCTGTCGTAGCCGATCCAAGACGTGAAGCTGTAGCCAGTACCGGCTTGACACGGATGGCTATGCCGTTAGTAATACTGAAATCTACAAAACTAAACTAAATATCAATGTACTTACTGACGTTCACGGCAACTTTGTCTCGCATGCTGAGCGTGGAGGAGGCTCGCGATGGGGTCGGCGAAAAGGTTCTCGCGGGGTGCGAGGGACCGTCCTGGCGCGACATTGGTCGAGCAGATCAGAATAAATTAAATCCAAAAGAAAAACGAGAGACAGAGCACACGCCTTTAGGTGCGATTATGCTGCTTAAGCTGGCCGTACCAGAAAAAATGGGGCCAAAGGCAAATTTCAGCAGTGAGCACGAAGGGGGGGTAGTCGGTTGATGATGTACAAAACCCTAAATCAGGGGAGATAGATGCGAGGCTGAGAGTAGCCTGGCCACATGTCGACTGGCAGACGGCCAGGGGTCTGTGCGTGGATCCACGTCGCGCAGCATTCAATATTATTCCACACTTTTTCAGAGCCTGTGGGCTCTGAACCAGCTCTCTTGTAAGTGGCCGTTCATATCCCCATGACCGTGGTCCCGCAAGCCGGTCTGTGGAGCACAGCACGCTACCGACGGGAAGAACAAGGGGGGTTTTCGCGGTGGTGTGCAACGCTCGCAGCTGCAACGTGCGTTATCAGGGACCACAATACAGCGCTAGTATAAAAAACTGGTTGGCAGCAGCAGCCCGTACATTGCTGCTAGCCGACGGAGAATTTACCTCTGCATCGTAGGCCTACTTTGTAGCCTATCTGGGCCCGCCACTCCTCTCCCTCGGATTGCAGGGCTTGTTTGGCGAGCAGAATAGACCGCTTTCTTTCGCCCAAGCCCCTGCAATTCTCACCGAAACCGCCCCCCCCCCCCACCAAGCTGGTCCACCCACCCACCCACCGACTCAGGTAGGTCCCCCAGGTAACACACGCCAGCAGAGCCCCACCAGTGTGAATCTGTTCCACCTCACCCATCTGCAGCACTGACTGGAATTCACGAAACGGGCAGAACGCAACACACGGCACCGCATCATCGCCCGCTCCACAATGACCAGTGAAAATGACCTGCTGGAATCGCAGGCTACTGATACAGTCATCGAGCGCTTTGCAGACCCAGACCTTGTTCCTCACGGGTTTCTTGACCTGTCTCTGCCCGTGTACAAATCCACGGGCCAGCTGTCGGAACTTCACTCAGCGTCGTCCAAATTGCTTTCGGAGCTTGATCACCACTCGCAGGACATAACATGGAAGCTTGAGTCGCTGGTTGGCGAGCTGATGCGATCGGGGAACAGGCTGAGCTACGAAGTGGAACTGCTCAAATCAGAGGTCTCGGGCCTGGTGACGGACGTGGAAGATCAAGCAGCTCCCATTGTTGAGTCACTGACCAAGGATGCCTCGCCGAGCAATGCAATCTCCAGACTAAGAGTGCTTGAAACCGTTAAAACTCGCATGATAGAGGCCCAGAAAGTGTTTGAGGAAGCCAGCAGGCTGGACGAGACCCAGGTGACCAACGAGGTGGTCTCGGCCCTCAATTCTGGCCATGTCGACGCTGCACAACAGAAAATCGAACGAATCGAGAAGCTCATTCAGGTCTGGAAAGGCACCTCTGCCTATGATAGCAAGGCCAAGTTCGTGGCGGGCCTGAAGAAACGAGTACAGGCCATTCTGGATTCGGACACTCGCCAATCCACCACTCCCCGCTACGGGTCTCCTGCTGCTCCAGGGGCACCAGCATCCCCCAGTCTGAGCGGCAGCCCAGATTCTGCAGGCGAAGGTTACTATGGCCTCATCAATCAGCTACAGAAAAAGATCTTCTGATGTACTACCGATGTTTCTATTATATTATTTATTTACGTAACTGATAAATATCCATGCTCTCGTGGTTTATGCAACAATTTAGTGCTCGGACCCACCCAAAATGAGCCTTCGCTGATTCTCGTCAAATATATTGGCACCCTGCTTGAGCGCCTGCACGAGCAAAAACAGACTGCTCGACTGGAAATCCTTGCTCTGTCGCAGCTTGTTCAGATCATCGCCAAACTCTGCAGTCATAAGCTGCATGTAATGTTCCTCAAACTGCGGATCACTCTTCGCAGTGTCCAGGTCGAGCTCCGTGGGAATGAGCATCTTGGGATGCTGGACCTGCTCATCATCGTCCTCCTTCATGCGAATATCCAGCTCAAGTTCAGTTCTATCATTATCAGCCAAATGGTCCTCGTCCTCGCTTTCTTCCTTTTCAGACCCGGCGTCGCTACTGCTGCTGCTGCTGTTGTCGGAATCGGACGAAAAATCTGTGGAGTTAGCATTGCGCCTAGACAGACGGACGGTAACCCCGTACCACCCGCTCCTTCCATTCAACTCACCTTCGGTTCTAGCCTTCTTTCTACGCCTTCGGCCTCTTTTGGCTTTATCGTTGGCCGCTCGCTCAGCCAGTTGCGATGCCATGTTGCAATATGTTTTACAGAGGGCTGGAGCAACTTGAAAAATATATCCATCCCCCATTATTATTTATTTTTCGTGGGACATCCCAAGCCCCGATCCAACGACACGCAAACTCCGCGATTCAAACGAGCTTAATGACAGCTGAGCAATCCCAGACTGCGTCGCCGGCGGCCGAGCAAAAGCCAGCTGACGGCGAGTTGACGACTGTGGACTTCCATGATCCAGAAATCGATAAACTGGCAAGGTCGGGGCTCAAGGCGTTTCACCTGGGCCAGTACGATACGGCTACCGAGAAGTTTGGCGAAGCCTGCCAGCAGTACTCTGCCAACAATGACGCCAAAGAGAACCCCACACTTTTGTATTATTATGGACGCGCTCTCTATCGAGTAGCAGTGAGCAATAGTGATGTACTTGGAGCAGACAAGGCTGCTGCTGCCCAGCAACAGCAAGATACTCTTGAGAAGGCCAAGGATGAAGCAGGCGAGGATAAGAAGGGCTTCTTCCAGTTCTCTGGCTCATATGCGGATGCACCAGAAGAAACTCCCGGGGCCGAAGATGAGGAACCAAAGCATGACAAGGAAGATGATGAACAAGGTGAAGAGGAAGATGGTGACGAGGAAGACGCAGAAGAAGAACAGAGCGACTTTGAAATCGCCTGGGAGTTGTTGGATCTTGCTCGAACGTTATTTATTGCCGAGATTGAACAAGCCAAAGAAGACAAACTGAGCCCCGAAGTTATTGCGCGATTGGAGACCCAGTTGGCCGATACCTATGATATTCTCGGTGATGTTTCACTGGAGTCGGAGAACTTTGGCGAAGCTGTGCATGATCTGGAGCTGGCCCTGGAACTCAAACTCAAGCTCAACGACAAGGTGTCGACGGCAGTGTCAGAAGCACATTTCCGTCTTTCTCTCGCACACGAGCTTGACTCGGGAAGCCCCAACCATATGGACAAAGCCATTCACCAGCTGGAGCAGACCATCAAGATTGTTGAGCAGCTGGGAGCGAAGCAGGAGCAGGAGGGAGCCAAGAAGGACGCGGGGCTCATCAAGGACCTGAGCATCAAGCTGCACGAACTCAAGCAGACCAAAGCTGCTGACAACGAAGAAAAGGCGCGTGTAATCGAAGGGATCCTGGGGGCCCAGGCGTCTGGCGGTCTGCCGCTTGCCGGTGCTGCCAATGATATCAGCGGGCTCGTCCGCAAGCGCAAGGCCCCTCCTGCCACGGCTGAAGGCTCCTCCAGCAAGCGTCAGGAACCCAGTTCCAGCACCAAATGACTGGATACTGACTGACATACAAGCAATGCAACGAAGTTAGATAGAACTTGCCGTATTCACCGATTAAGTATATGTTATTTCCTTCCTCCACTCTCACCATATGCACATTTCGCCCTTTGATTGTTTCTCCTTAATGTGGGGCCGACGTTCGGCCTCTTCCATTCCCAAAACTCATGCGTCGGTCCTGAAACATTCCCAACCTGCAACCGTTGCCCTCCCCTTATAGCACCCTGACTTGTTCTTAATCACACGCGTCAACATCCCATCCACCACCACCCACCGCAGTTCCAGTTCACCACCTGCAGCAGCACCCACCGCCCAAAGCAGTACCGGTGAATTTAGATTACTCGTTGCCTCACATCATATTCCACGTTTCGCTCTGAAGACAGCAACTGTCATTTTACATTGGAGCACCTACCCCCAGTCTTAGACGCCAGCACCTCTCTTCACCCCCTGTTTTATATTTTGGCGCTTCCACGCTTAGCTGTTGCGATTTCAGGAGAAGAAGAAGCCAGCGCTTAACGAAATAACGCGACCACAACACCGGAACAATGGCCTTTAACGACACCAGCGAAGTCGAGACGAAAACGTCCTCGGAGCCTCCGTCCATTGCTCCCATGAACATCGAGCCTACCACGGACAACAGCATACGCAACCCGGTGATGAATGTCAATCCCACCCCGGCAGAAACGCATCTGATACGAAAGAAGGTCACTGGCGGTGCCGTGGGCTTTGCCAGCCTCCCTCAGCAGTATCACGTCAAGTCTCTGAAAAAGGGCTTCAACTTCAACCTCATGGTTGTTGGAGAGTCGGGCCTGGGCAAGTCTACCTTGGTGTCGACTCTATTTAACATGTCTCTATACCCGCCCAAGGCCCGAAAGGATCCTGCTGCCGAGACTGCAAAGACGATTTCCATTGAGACTGTAACTGCAGACTTGGAAGAGAATCATGTCCGACTCCACCTCACTGTCATTGACACCCCTGGCTTTGGCGACTTTGTCAATAACACCGATGCCTGGGGCCCCCTGGTGGATGACATTGACCGCCGATTCGATGCCTACTTGGAAATGGAAAACAAGGTCAACCGAACAAGCATCACTGATAACCGTGTCCATGCTTGTGTCTACTTTATCCAGCCTACGGGTCACTCTTTGAAGCCCCTTGATATTGTCGTTATGAAGAAGCTCCATAAGAAGGTCAATTTGGTGCCCGTTATTGCCAAGTCTGACACCTTGACCGAGGAGGAGGTGCTTGCGTTCAAGACTCGAATTTTGGACGACATTCGACACCAGGGAATTGAGATTTTTGAGCCTCCCCGATACGACAATGATGACGCTGAGACCATTGCTGAGACGGAGGAAATGATGGGTTCTGTCCCGTTTGCCATTGTTGGCTCCACTGAAATGGTCACCACTGAGGATGGACGATCTGTGCGAGGCAGAAAGTACCCCTGGGGTGTGATTGAGGTCGATAATGAGGAGCATTGCGACTTCGTTAAACTGCGCCAGCTGTTGATTCGAAACCATCTTGAGGAGCTGCGAGAACGAACTGCCAATGTCTTGTATGAGAACTACCGAACTGAAAAACTACTCGAGATGGGTGTCCAGCAGGACCAGACTGTTTTCCGAGAAGTCAACCCTGCTATGAGACAGGAAGAGGAGCGTATCCGACACGAGCAGAAGCTGGCTGAAATGGAAGCCAACATGAAGAACTTATTCAATACACGAGTCAAGGAAAAGGAAGAAAAACTGAAGAAGTCTGAAAGCGAACTTTTCACCCGGCACCGAGAAATGAAGGAGAAGCTTGAAGCCGAGCGACGAGAGATACAAGAAAAGAAGGCCCGACTGTTGGAGGCTAACAAGCTCACGGAGGAAAAGAAGAAGAAGGGATTTTCACTGCGATAATGGAATATTCTAATGCTACCTACACAATGCTCTCTCTTCCACTCCCCTCCTGGTTTATAATATATGGATTAAATCATAAAGTTGTTATTAGTTGGTTCAAATAAAGCAAAGCTATCATCATTGAAGGTGCGTAAGATCCGATGCTGCAGCATCACACCCTGCGAGATCTGGCATCAGATCGCGTTGGGACGGCATCCTGATAAGGGGTACGGCTGTTTTTTTCGTGTTTGCGGACAAACCAACACTTTTCCTTCCGATTTCTGTGGCTTTCCTCCTACCACAACCTAATTGCGTCAGGCGTTAAGGACCCCAACACCGGCTGTGTTGAACGATAATATAAGGAAAAAAAGGACAAAAGAGCGTTGAAGAAGACATTTTTCCAGAAATTCAAAGACAACTAGCAGCGAGAAACAAACTGAGATCTCAAAATGTCGTCGTCTTCCTCTGCGCCTCATAAGCCTCAGACTGGTTTAGCGCCTCTTCTTAAGACTGTGCACTTTGCATGGTTTGCTGGCCATGTGCTGGCTCTCGTTGGAGGATTCAACTATGCGCTGTTTTCCCTGCGTATTTTCAAATCAGCTCGATTCCCTCTGTTATGGTACAAGGAGTCTTATGTTGCAACGATTGCTACGTTTGCCATCATTATTCAACAGGGGTATTTCAATGGTGGACGAAAGACCGACGTCCTTTCGCTGCTCCGAGATGACAACGTCCATTACATGCTTTTGGCTGTGCTCTGGCTGACTTCTAAGCCTTTTATCCTGAGCCTGCCGCCCTTTATGGTGTTCTCGCTCTTCCATGCTGTCGGCTTCACCAAGAATAACCTACTCCCTGCTCTGGGCTACAGCTCATCATCCGCACTGTACAAGCAATTGGACCACTTTTATCGAACATACAATGACCCCAGCTTGATGTTCGCTTCAAGCGTGGAGTTCATCAACTTTTTGAGTATGCTCGGTGCCGCCTTGACCTTCCGTAGATCTGCTGTCGTGCCCTTCACCTTCTACGCATTGTTCATGAAGCTGCGATATGAGCAGTCGGCCTTCACTCGAAATGTTGTACATGCGTGGGAGGTTCGAATCGATGGTCTTCTGGGCAACCCCAATGTTCCTCCTGCAATCCGACAGGTCTGGATCAATTTCAAGCTGCTGGTTGGACAGTATGTCGGAGGTGTCCGCCTGCTAGCACGACCTACTGCCGCGAAGAAGGCTCAGTAAGCTTACCGCTGCTGATAGAAGTGCTTTTTTCTATAGTGGTAAAAGTCACATCACTTTATTATGAATATAACTATATTAATGGAGAAGGAAAAGGAAAAGGAGGGCCTTTCTGGGCCTCTTAACTGTGGCCGGCGCTGGCAAGAATACTCAATGAAATGTATATTTTTATAGAAGATAAGGCTTTCAAGGATACTGAAGTGCTTCAATTCTCATTCAAGGTTTTCCTCTTTATGTAGAAATATATTCTTAGCAAATCTGCCTGTGTTATCGCCTGCTGCGTTTGTTTGTCACACAGTGTATGGATGATTCTCACATCTTCATATGTGGTTGTTGAATAGCTTTCACATCGACTTGGGATAACACTTTCAGTTGACTACCATCACCAGCGTAAGTAAATACACTGGAGCACTGTTTGATGAAAACAAATGTATCAAAATCCCGACAGAATCTCTAAAAAATTCTGCTTGATGAATACTCTAATCTTCTCTCTGAAGTGCCAGTTATATCATTATCATGTTTTTACACAGGTTTGCTGACTCTCCAGGCATGATTTCACGCGGATTCCAGCCTGTCCGATTATGGCGCTGCAGAGCAGTGCTCAATGGCCGCTCATATTCAAAAACGGCTGCACCAGTGTCGCCAGAGGATGAGCGTCTTGATTTTGCTAATAGAAAGAAGCATCTGGTCGAGAGTGGACGAGAACTGTATCCATTGCTGAGGCGAAATACCGGCGACATCCAACATCTGCGAATTCCAGACATCAGATCCAAATGGGCAGACAAAGTCGAGCATACAGTCACACCGAACGAAGCCGATATCATTGAAGCACAGGGACGAATCAAATCAATTAGAGCATCTGGCAAAAACCTGCTTTTTATAGATTTGGTGCAGGATTTTCAAAAGGTGCAGGTAGTTGTCAATCGAAAAAAGTTAAAGGAGCCCATGAGCACCGAGGAGTTTGAGGAAGAACACTCATTTTTGCGAAGAGGGGATATCATTGGTATTTCTGGGTTTCCTTGGAAAACCAAGAGGGGTGAATTCTCGATACTTGCGAGCCACAGGGTCAAACTGTTGGCGCCTTGTCTGCACCCGCTTCCGGAGAAAATGAACGATACTTCCCGCATGCATAACAGGGTTATTGATCTTGCTGCCAATGAAGACTCCAGAGATGTTCTGCTGGCCAGATCAACAATAATATCGACCATGAGGCGTTTTTTCGACGACCGCGGTTTCACCGAAGTACAGACACCGATGCTGGCATCCATGGCAGGAGGGGCATCTGCTAGACCGTTTTTGACCAACAGCAATGCATTATCTGGTGATGGGTCGAATATGGAACTTTCTCTAAGAATTGCTCCAGAATTGTGGCTCAAGAGGCTGGTGATTTCGGGATTCGATAAGGTCTACGAGATTGGCCAGTGCTTCAGAAATGAAGGCATTGACTCCACGCACAACCCTGAGTTTACTTCCTGTGAGTTCTACCGAGCATACACCAACTTAGACGAGCTGAAGCAGCTTACTCAGGATATTCTTATTGATGTTGGCCGAGCTGTGTATGAGAAGAATCCGAGATACCGAGAAAACGCTGCAAAGTTTCTGGAAGTATTCGAAAACAACCAGCTGCCTTTATATGATTTTGTGGGAACTATTGAGGAAGCTACTTCTGAATGTCTACCGCAAGATCTGAATGATGTCAGTGCTTTGAAGGCTTATTGCATTCGTCACGGTCTTAAGCTGGCTCACGATGAAGCCGAGACTCCAGCAAAACTGCTGGATCATCTTTGTGGGAAATACATCGAGTCCAAGTGCGATTCTGCAGCCTTGATTGTGAATCATCCAGCACTCATGGCGCCTCTTGCAAAGACTGCCACAATAGAGATTAACGGAATTAAAAGAAGTGTCAGCCAGCGGTTTGAGCTTTTCTACAAGGGCAAAGAGCTAGCAAATGCTTATGAAGAGGAGAACTCACCTTTCCAGCAGCAAGAGAAATTTCGTGCTCAGCTCAAGGATAGGGTAGAGTACCAGGATATGGAATCTCCACTGCCAGATCAGGCCTATGTCGACGCAATGGAGTGGGGACTGCCGCCCACCGGTGGATGGGGACTTGGAATTGATCGACTTTGCATGATGCTGACAGGATCTACGAGAATAAGCCAGGTCTTATCGTTTGGAGGAGTAAAAGTGGTCAATTACCAGTGAAGGCTGATTTGAGCCTAAAGGTGAAATTTGACATTTTGTAAATAGACTATAGATGTAGGGTGCGCGGCTTTGCCAAAGTTCGCGTCTTGACATTCAACAATGAGCATAGCACAAACCGCATCAATAACAACCACATTTACGGATTCTGTTACAGAATCCGTCGCAGATAGCTTTGTTGAAGGCGACGAACCTGTTGATGGAGAATTCCAAGTTCCATCTCTGCCAGAGCGTGAAGAAGACTCGTTCACCTTCTTGAGTGACATTCCTGTGAACATCGCATCAGACCTTTCAGCACCGTGCATTTTGGGTGTTGATGAGGCTGGACGTGGTCCTGTAATTGGTCCAATGGTTTACGCGCTGAGCTACTGCAAGAAGAGCTTTGAAAAGGATCTGCGGGGCTTTGAGTTTGCTGACTCCAAAGTGCTGACAGCTGAGAAGAGAACCCAGATCATGCAAGCCCTTTGCGACAACGAGAATCTGAAGCATAATATTGGCTGGGCCACGACGGTGATGAGCGCACAGGACATTTCGAGTGGAATGTTGAGGCCTATCTCATATGGAAACTACAACCTGAATGAGCAAGCTCACGACACCACCATTGAGCTGATCAAGCAGACTCTGAAGCTGGGTGTCAATGTTACAGAGGTATATGTTGATACAGTTGGGCCTCCTCAAAAGTACCAGGATAAACTTTCTCGTATTTTCCCCGGTATCAAGGTGACGGTGGCTAAGAAAGCTGACTCAATCTATCCGATTGTCAGTGCAGCTTCGATCTGCGCTAAAGTCACGCGGGATCAATGCATTACGGGAAAATTCCGGTGGGGCAGCGGGTATCCATCAGATCCTAATACAGTTAAGTGGTTGGAGCAGTCTGTTGACAAGGTTTTTGGCTGGTCTCATATGATTCGGTACTCCTGGCAGACCACCAAGGATATAATGGACCGCAAGAAGTGCGTCGCAATTGAATGGGCGGACGATTTACAGGAGAAGCAGATGAAGATATCGGCTTTCTTTGACCGTCCCGTTAACCCGCATTTCTCTAAGCATGAAGATTCTCTGGCTAAGTTACCGGTATCTATGAGATATTTTGGCCATTCTTTGGAGAGCTTCTAGTGCGATCTGCACACTAACATAGTATTTATTTAGCACAATGCAAGTTACAAGCTTGCACCGATATAATGTAAGGAAAAAACAGTTAGAGGCTCCCCAACTGACTAAAATCCACCCGTGTAAGGCAATTGAAAGAATCTAGCAGAAAGGAGCCAGTGCGTACCATCAGCCAATGATCACTTACCCCCGGAAGATGAATGGGCTAGATTCACTTACTACGTTCCAACGGCTGCCGGTTCGGTCGCTGGCTCAAGCCCTGCGCTGACATAATCGCATCCCAACGAAATAGCAAGCACTCCTCCTCTCAACACAATTTGTTTCTTTCAACCACTAGTTGTTAGGTGTACTCGCAATTATTCCCCTCGTGGCATAGTTTTGATACTCGTTTGACCTGTAAAATGTCTGCTACTGCTATCTTGGCTCGAACTACCTTGTTCCGAACTGTCGCCGGACGGGCCCCTGTGTAAGTATTATCATTGGACTCCACACGGCCCTGCACGAGCCAGCCGATAGCCGCCCATTGTGCTCCAGTGTCCACCATCCTTTGCTGGCTGGGCTTGGGCTCAATGGTAGTCTATACGGTTGTCCATACATGTGAATTTTCGGGACCTTTTATGCTGAATGGTTTGGGCCTGTTGTTCTTGCAGCAGGTTGGCCTGCTTTTGTGTTGTTCCTGTGCAGCCCGAGCCCCGACCCCCCCATCAGACCATTGCGACCCCATGTAGTTTGTCGGCCAGCGCCCGGAGTGGGCAGCACCAAAGACCTGCAGATTCTGGTGCTTTCCTGTTCCCTGTACTGAAGAAACCGCAAATCAACGATTGCACTAGACGGCATATGGGTTGCAGCGGCTATGGTCGGAACTGTCCGGCCTCTGGTGGGGCATCTCAACAATATGGCTCGCCCACTCTCTGCTCCTGGGTGCTTGGGGTGGGGGGCCGGGCATCGATCAACGTGATGGGACTGGAACACAAGCAGTAGTGCTCCCCCATGCCAAATGGCTATTCCCGGACAAATGTGGCCATGTATGGAGATTGTGCATGCCTATATTTGGGTCGGTCTTTACTTCTGATTGGGCAGTTTGTGCCTAGCTCAATGTTGAATTATGCTTGCTAACTGTCTAGCTGCCGAATGGCCCTACCCAACCTGGCCCGGTTCTATGCCTCCAAGTCTTTTCCCGCTCACCATGTTATTGACATGCCTGCCTTGTCCCCTACAATGACTCAGGGTAACGTAGGTGCTTGGCAGAAGGCTGTTGGTGACAAGCTGGAGCCTGGTGAAGCTCTGGTAGAGATCGAGACCGACAAGGCTTCCATGGACTTTGAGTTCCAGGATGAGGGTTACCTTGCCAAAGTCCTTTTGCCTGAAGGCACCAAAGATGTGCCTGTAGGAAAGCCTATTGGTGTCTACGTCGATGATGAGGCCGATGTTGCTGCCTTTGAAAGCTTCACTCTGGAGGATGCCGGTGGATCTGCTGCCCCTGCCCCTCCTGCTGCTGAGCCTGCTGCTGCTGAGCCTGCCAAGGAAGCACCCAAGGAGGAGCCCAAGGCCGAAGCTCCTGCTGCTCCTAAGCCTGCCGCTGCCTCTTCTTCCACCCCTGGTGGCCGAATCCTGGCCTCGCCTGTTGCCAAGCTGATTGCTTTAGAGAAGGGCATCCCTCTCAAGGATATCCAGGGCTCTGGCCCCGGTGGTCGAATCATCAAGCGGGATGTTGAAAGCTGGGAACCTGCTCCCGCTCCTGCCCCTGCTGCCGCCCCTGCTGCTGCTGCTTCAGCCACTCCTGCTGCTGCCGCTGCTGCACCTGCTGCCGCCCCCGCTCCCGGTGCTACCTATGAAGACACTCCTATCAGCAACATGCGAAAGACCATTGCTGCTCGTCTTACTCAGTCCAAGCAGACCAACCCTGATTACATTGTGTCTTCTACTCTCAGAGTCGGAAAGCTGCTGAAATTGCGAGCTGCTTTGAATGCTGAAGCTGATGGCCGATTTAAGATTTCTGTTAATGACATTCTCATCAAGGCCATGACCATTGCTTCTAAGGAGGTTCCTCAGGTGAACTCTCACTGGCTTGAGGCTGAAGGAGTTATCAGGTCTTTTAAGAATGTTGATGTCTCCGTTGCTGTTTCTACTCCTACTGGTTTGATCACCCCTGTCATCACCAATGCAGAATCCAAGGGCCTTGCTTCCATTTCCAATGAAATGAAGGCTCTGGGTAAGAAGGCCCGAGATGGTAAACTTGCTCCCCATGAATACCAGGGCGGTACTATTACCATTTCCAACATGGGTATGAACAGTGCCGTTAGCTTCTTTACTGCCATCATCAACCCTCCTCAGGCTGCTATCCTTGCTGTTGGTACTGTCGAGAAGCTTGCTGTTGAAGATCCTGAGTCCGAGACTGGCGTTGCTTTTGAGGATGTCATGAAGGTGACTGGTTCCTTTGACCACAAGGTTGTGGACGGTGCAGTTGGTGCTGAATGGATGAAGTCGTTCAAGCGAGTTATTGAGAACCCCCTAGAGCTTCTGCTGTAAATCTATCAAAACCTGGCATATTTAAAAGTACGAGAGTATTTTCTTAGAGAAATATAATGTAATTATTATTGTGTAAGTAATCGGCTGTTGCCCGGCGCCAGCACCTGACTAAACTGGCCAGTCTTCGCGCCTATATACAGACACGTTATGCTGGGAGTTTGCCAGATCACAGCCATATCCACATAACTCATGGTAAGTGCACAGTGTACCACGAAACGCAGAGGAAAGAGGTAACTAATATTAGAACTTTGAAGATATAGAGGAGATTGACGGTGTACGGTTTACATTGAACGTGCTACCGCCGACCCACTCGGAGGCCACGCGGGCGGTGGTTCCTCTGGCTACCATGGTCAAGCCGTTGAATCCTAATCCAAGCATGCGTGTCGTGGAGTATGAACCGGTTACCTGCAGCAATGCTAAGTGCCACGGAATTCTTAACCCTTTCTGCTTTGTTGATTATCAGGCAAAGGTGTGGAATTGCCGCCTTTGCATGAACCGAAACTTTCTTCCTCCTGGTTATGCTGAAGTGACGCCGGAAAACCTACCGTGCGAGTTAGGTGCTGACGCTTCTACAATCGAATATATTCTACCTAAGGTGGCTCAAATCCCTCCTGTTTTCATCTTCTTGGTTGACACCTGCCAAGATGATGAAAGCCTGCAGGCATTGAAGGACTCGTTGCTTGTATCGTTCAGTTTGCTTCCTCGCAATGCTCTTGTTGGATTGATCAGCTATGGGTCAGTGGTGCATGTACACGAACTGGGCTATAGTGATTGCATTAAGACCATTACCTTTAATGGCACAAAAGAGTATACTAGTAACCAGGCGAAAGAGGCCTTGGGATTTCTGGGTTCGGATCTGCGACCAAATGGCCAAGGAATGGCCAATCAGCAGCAGCCAACTACGGCAGCTCTAAGGGTGGCAGCCCGATATGTTCTGCCCATTCAGGAAGTAGAATTTGAAATTACGAATGCTCTAGAACAGCTCCAGCTAAATCCTTTCAAAGTTCCTCATGATAACCGAGCAAGAAGATGCACTGGTGCTGCTTTGAATGTGGCTGTCAGCATGCTAGAAGGCGCATTCCCCAACAGCGCCGTAAGGCTCATGCTCTTTGCTGGTGGACCTGCTACAATTGGCCCTGGTGCCATCGTTGATCCCGCTCTGAAAGAGCCCTTGAGATCCCATAATGACATTGATGCTGACAATCAAAATGCCAAGCATTACAAAAAGGCTTGCAAATTCTACGAGAACTTGGCCAAAAGGGCAGTTGCTTGCGGGTCAGCAATTGATATTTTTGCTGGCTGTTATGATCAGATTGGACTGGACGAGATGAGATACCTTCCTCAGTTTACTGGCGGTGTTATGGTACTTAATGATTCGTTCACCACATCGATTTTTAAGCAGAGCTTCATTAGACTATTCAGTACTGATTCTCAGGGGTTTTTGGAGATGGGCTTCCTAGGCACAATGACAGTGCGAACGTCCAAGGAACTCAAAATCTCTGGTCTACTGGGACCTGCATACGGACTTGGTGTAAAAGGTGCTCACGTAGCGGAGACAGAAATTGGCATCGGAGGTACCAATCAGTGGAAAATGTGTGGCATTCGGCCGTCGTCTACTTATTCAGTATTCTTTGATGTTGCGAATACTCAGCCTCCCACTGTTTTAGGCAATGAAGGTCCACCGAATGCTTATATTCAGTTTTCTACATACTACTTGCATTCCAGCGGTGTGTATAGACTGAGGGTTACTACCGTGGCCCGTCCGTTTTTCATTCCTTCACTTGGCAATGGAGCTGCCTTTGAGGCTTCATTTGACCAGGAGGCTGCAGTAGCAGTTGTCTCTCGAATGTCCATTGATAAGGCTGAAAAGGGCATGCCTGTTGCTGATATTATCAGATGGATTGATAACACATTGATCAAACTATGTGCTCGCTTTGGCCATTTTATTAAAGACGATGCGAGCTCCTTCAGACTGAATCCGCAGTTCACATATTACCCTCAGTTTATTTATCATTTGAGGCGATCACAGTTCCTTCAGGTGTTCAACAACTCTCCCGATGAGACCATCTACTATAGGCATATTTTCTGCCAGGAGGACACAACGAATTGCTCCATTATGGTGCAACCGACCTTGACCTCGTATGAAATCGACAAGGAACCCATGCCAGTGCTGCTGGACGTGCTCTCTGTGACTGCAGACAGAATCCTTCTACTGGATACATTTTTTCATTTACTCATTTTCCATGGAGAGACCATTGCTGCATGGCGGAAAGCAGGGTACCAGGATCAGCCGGAGTACGAGAATTTCAAAAAGCTTTTGGACGAGCCAAGAAAGGACGCTGCCGATTTGTTGACGGACAGATTTCCTCTTCCTCGATTCATTGATACCGAAGCTCGTGGATCCCAAGCACGGTTTCTGTATTCCAGACTGAATCCCAGCAAGAGTAGTGCAGACAAGTATGGCTTCACTGAAGGAGGAGGACGCGTGCTGACCGATGATGTCAGTTTGCAGGACTTTATGGACTATTTAATTAAGCTAGTGGTAAAGATGGAGAGGAAAGGCTCTTGATTTGAATGACATGAGCGTATAGTGAGTGTGTATAATAGATGTATGAAGATTCAATGTATGTATGCATGGGACGGACATGGTAGGAATGCCAAATAATTAGAGTGCGTCTCGGCAGGGGTTGCTGGCTTGGATGGGCGCACTAAAATTAGATGGTGCGGCGCAGGGGCACTGTTGCTTAATTCGAATGCGATCGTCAAAATGCTTCAAGATGCCACAGCCCAGTGTATCAGTGGTGCCGTTTCTCCAGAAGCCCTGAAAAAAAAAGGGAGGGGGGGGGGGGGGGCGAGGCTGGAGGAATAGTAGTAAACTGATCGGCTAGAGGGGTAGCTACATGGTGTGATATCATTCCTCTTGGGGCTCGCTGCAAGTTTCGTGGGTAGCTAGACGGGGGTGCCTTGTTTATCATGTGTGGCAGATGGTCGGCGTTGGGGCAGACAGAGATAAGCGTAGTCAGGTTTGCGGGCGGAAGGCGGCTGGACCGAAACGAAACAAAAAGCACGAATTGCAGAAGTGAAGACAAAGAGGGCGTGGCATGGTTGCTGCTGAAGAGCAAAACAGCTAGCCGGATAGATACCGCTCCCAATGTTCGCTGGACCGATGGTGGCTGTTGCCCATCGGAAGAGCCACCGACCGCGGGAGGGGATATTGACCGGCCACCATGTGTCAAGTTCTCGCAGCACAACGGGTAGGCGGAGGGTCTTCGCATCAGTGCCACAATCAGTACATCATCGCCGCCATTCAGGGGCTAGATGCATCGCGCCAGCATCCTGATCTTTAGGCTGGCCCCCTTTAATATTAACGCACTAGCAAGTAGTACGTAGCTCAGTGTGGTTCCGATTGTGCGTATGAATAACATGGTTTTGTGGGGGGGGGGCCCAACTGACGTGTGACATCCGATATGGATGTTTCATGGCTTAATCGGCAACCAACCAGCCCGTCGACATTTCCTAAAACTGCTGGCACCCGAACACTCGGCACCGAAGTAAAGTCGGCATTGTGTCGCTACAGCTACAAGAGAACCGACAACAGAAATAAATTGGAAAGCCATTATTCCATAGCTGCTATCGAATTTTGTGCAGCATTCTCTAAATTTTTTTTTGGAACCAGTCTCAAATAGCGCTACCGTCCCGGGCTTGTCCCCGCAGCCCTTCGCCTAATTCTTCAGAGCCTGCCTTGTTGGCAACAGACCACAGACACAGCCTTAGCCTGGTTGCGATAGCCCACACCCCGTCTCTTCTCATTCCAACCATTTTATTTCTTTGGGCTCACCTGGCTTCTTCACTCCCCCATTCATTCAAATCGGCCGGGCTACTTTTTATTTCGTTCGGTGAATCAGGTCCCTCCCATCTCTAATTCATACAATCTAGTTTTCTCGGCAGAAATTGTTTCTTGGCGTGAATCCTGTTTTACCTGGCTGGTTGTTCAAGGCTGGAGCTTCCCGACTTCTTTTTATAAACCACCTGAGCTCGTCTCGACACCTACAGCGGTGCACTAGCTCCGGCTGAACATCCATTCGCTCGTTGATCTAACAGCACAGTGAACTAATCACTCTTTCACTCACTCACTTACTCTCGTTTTCTAATACCATTGGATAATCCATTCGTTCTTTCTGTGCGGACCGGACTTTCGGCTGCCTACGGTTTCGTTTCTGTGATTATACCCCGAGCTTTTGCAGCATTGTTGTCCCTTGCGCTTCGTGGTCCTGCTGCACCACCCGCCTGCCTTATCACGGGTATCACTATCTGGCCATCATGAAATTCTGGCGGCGAAGTAAATCAGTGCCTAATAATGTCTCTCCACCGGCCAAGGCAGCAAAGAGGGAATCAGTAGCTGTTCCTAATGGTAAGTCATGCTTGTTTATATTTTATTTTAACATAGGAGGGGATCCTTTGACTGGGCAATACTCATTTCGGCCAGCCAGCCAAGCTGTGTCGTCGGCTGGGTACGTTGCTGGATGCATCGCATCACCCCCGGCCAAGCCAGCTAAGATCTCCAGGGGTCTCTCAATGATGCACATTGACGAGTAAGAATTGCGTGGGCCGTGCTCCTGGTCCTGCTATGGCTCCTGCCTTTGCTATTGCTCTGCTTCTTGTCTGCCGCATGGGGACAGCAGGAGCACCAGCACCCCTTTTTTTGCTGCGTCAGCTTTGCCCTGTGTTTTTCCGGCCATGGGTTTAGTGAGTGGGTTTCCTTTGTGCTGGCTGGAGGGTGTTTGTTGCAGCCGGATTTGTTCCATCACATTACCCAATTGGAACTAGCAAAGCAAAAGCCTCCTGTGGGAAATGGTGATACGAGAACAATGGAGCCTTTGGGTGTAAACAAGTACCAGCTCGGCAAGCACTGCAGAGCGCACTGCAGTCAGTAAAATAAACCCGCCTTGCAGGAGAAAGACCCTCTGTATCCCCTCTATTTATGCTTGCCCGATTTGAGTATGGCGGTGGATCCCTCTGTTTACGCTTTATTCGGGGGGGCAGAAGAAAAATTAGTTCTAACATTTATTTTACCAGGCGATTTTTTTCTGGATGACGGCGAGCCCCTCTCGTACGATGAGGAGGTTACATTGCACCACGCATCTCAGTATCCTCACTTAACCCAAAACTACTCTTTCCAGTATAACTACAGGCGCAACACAGGCAAACCTGTAGCTGCGACACCCGCGCCAACTGGAACGCTCTCTATCGAAAGCATTTTAAACTCGAACCCCGATCTTGTCCTGGGCTCAGACTCTACGTCATCGTCACTACACAACCGTTCTTATCCCTCCAGTATCAGAACAACGACCGGTACCAGGATGATGAGAAGGCTCAGCAGTCGGTTCAGCTTTATTGGCAGCAGCCATGACGACGATCATCACCATAAGGACAAGAATTCTTCTTCGGGCACCCACGTTTCTGGCTCTGTGTCTGGTGCGTCCAAAGCGCCTGGCGCTCCTGATGCTACTGCTGCTCCTGGTACTACAGGTGCGGCCGCTCCGCCCACTGCTGGCTTCCCAGTACCCCAGGCATCCAAACGCAACTCCTACGCTGCCCCGCCTACCAGCAGCAGCACTTCGCCTTCCAAGCAGTCTGCACTCAAGATACGGCCACCATATGCTTCAGCTGCTGCAAACTCGTCTTCAGTGAGTTTGTCTAGCCGATCGTCGCCCTTTGTCGGATCACCCAACTCCACCACTGCAACCAGTAGCAGCACCCGATCAGAAAATGGTGAGGTCTTGGGACGTACCCACAATGCACCGCACTCCCAACTGAGCAAGCAACCATCATCTAGCCAATGGACCTCCATCGATGGAGCCAAAACAATGACCATGTCTAGCACTTTCAGCTCGAATTTGGGTTCTGTTACATCTAGCTCAGCCGATCCGGCTGACACCCGTGACAGGAGCCTTTCTCCTCCTGGCCCTATGGAGTTGTCATCTTCCCCTGTTTCATCCCTTATTTTTGAGCGATCTGTGCAGGAGTTTGGCTCGCCCAGCGGTCAAAAGATACCGGCTCACTACCTCAATGAGAATTTCATTCCTCCAGTTTTGGAGGCTTCAGCGAATGCCATCACAGATAACTCTGTGGATCCCGATATGATTGAGGTCATCTCTCTACGTGCCCGTCATATGTCCATATCGCCGTTGCAGGAGTCGGCTCCAGATTTTGCTACGGTCACCAACGTTACATCTTCTGGCTCTTCGACAGATCCTAATGTATTATCAGTCCCTGTTAGGGTCCCTTCACCTAATATGAATAACGCGGGATCCCCAGTATCACCTAATAGCGAGAATACGTTTTCTCGTAAGACATCTCTGGCTGATCTGACCTCTTCGAGGCCCTCTCGATCAGCTTCGGTGCCGTCCGACAAGAACCAACATGTTCTTACCTTTTACTCTTATGCCGATGTCGTCTACGCTGAGGGTAATAACGAGGGAAGCTATGCTAGCCCGAACAAGACTATTTCTCCCGTTACATCGGAGTCTATTGGCCATCAACAGCTATCTCCTATTTCATCATCAGTTCCTCGAATCCCCGGAGGATTTGAAGAAAAGCTCTCGCCTACATCCACTGGTGCTGCGACAATAGAGGAAGCTACCGAAGATGAAGAGCTGGTAGATGTCAGTTCGATGGGAGAAACTTTACGAAGGAATACCGGCGAGATTGCGGCAAATCATATTCCCGCTTCGGGGTAGTCAGTTGCACTTCCACTGAACTGCTAGCTCCTCGCTTTGCTGGTCAGCTCATATTATTTTTATTCATATATATTCATTACATAATTTATCACCGTCTGTTACTGTCATAAATAATTTCTACCCGTGAAAGGAACATTATAGGTAGTTCTTTTTGTTTGCAGTCCTCACAAATGCCCTGTGCTTCCACTCAATATCCGCATCATTGTTCTCTACAGTACCGAGACGCAACTCGTACAACTTCATTTCAAACCGCGGACCGACCTCGGCGAGTTCTACTCCCTGTCGAGTCTTGACGTAGACATGCTGTCGAACACTAATGTAATCATTCTCATTGGCAAAGGTGATTACTCGGGCGGAGTCCTTCTTCACGCCCGGAGGGAACAAATGTTTCAAGATCTGCTCAACACGTTTACCCAATGGTGAAGTAAAGTTCTCAAAAATAAGATGAGGATGTACTTCGGACTGGTTGCCCATGTTAGGGATATCATGCCTCAGAACGACATTATGCAGAGAGAAAGATGCAGTAGGTCCGTGGGGGAAATGAGAGACCGTCAAAGAGGATGGCACACCTCTATGTTCATGCAAGATAACTAAATCGGTAGTACCAGACGACTGGCAGGCCGACACAAGCGATGGTAGCACAGTGTTACCTCTATTCACTCGAACAGATGTGGGGAACAGCAGCTTGACTTCTTTAGCAAACTGTGCGAGTCGAGAGCTCTGATCTCGGGAAGTAGTCACCACGACCTTGGGCTCCTGGATACCGCTAAGAGCACTGTATTCATCATCAATTTCGTCCTGCAAACTTTCATCAAACCGGTAGTTCTTGGTCAACTCATCATCATCGGCTAGCTCCTTTGGCAACGGCTTTCCAGATGCCAGGGCAGCCTTGAGCTTCTGGCGTTTCTGCGTAAGTGAAGCCTCCTGAAGCTGAACTGACTTCCGGTAGAGATATTCTCTTCTTTCTCGTGCACGACGTCGAAGCATGGGATATGGTGGTGTGTTCGTGAATCAAGGATAGAAAGTACAGTTTTCCAAGTTTTGTCGAGATATTTTTTTATTTTCTCTTGAAAAATGCACTTTCCGGGTAACGCAGGCTCGCCAGGAACCACAAAATGCTATATCTGGGGGGGCATGCTATACAGCAGTGCGGCCTTTTTCTTCTAGAATGAAAAAGATTGATACTGGTTCTTCTAATTTCATAAACAATTGTATTTGACAAATTTATTTTCTATTGGTTGCCGTTTGTGGTTGATCTTTTGTCATACCTAGTACCGTGGTAGAGCTACCAAGCGTACACTAAAAACATACAGCATCTTACGACTAAGTTTTGGAGAACTCTCACCTGTGACCCTCAGCCCAATCCATTCACGATGGACGCTTTTTCTCATGTGGAGAATCAGTTCCCAGCAGATTCCGACACAGAATCGATTGTGTCAGATGTTTTGTACCAGGGACGGGCTAATGGAGGGGATTTTTTTGTACCTCCACCAGAAACTGGTGATGATATTTCATCTGACGACAATCTGGATCTGGAGCTGTCTGATCAGTTTCAGCTAAACAGCACTGCCAGCTTGATGGGTGATATAGCTCCGTCCGTATTGGATGATGACGACTATAATGATGATGATTTGCCGGAATATGCATGCAGGTATGTTTGGAGTACAATATGTATTCTGGAACCTTTCTAAGAGTATCCTTTAAGAACCGCTCACTAACAACTATTCAAGCTACTGTGGAATTCATAACTCTTCATGCGTCGCTCAGTGCTTCACTTGCAACAAATGGTTCTGCAACTCCAGAAGTCAGGGAAATGGTGCTTCCCATATTGTAAACCATCTAGTGCGGTCCAAACATAAGCTGGTCGCTCTTCACCCCGACTCACAGTTGGGTGGGATTACGCTCGAATGCTATAACTGCGGCAACAAGAACATATTTGTACTCGGCTTCATCTCGGCAAAGGCCGAGTCTGTCGTTGTAGTGCTCTGTCGGCATCCATGTGCCTCTGGATCATCTGGTTCTACTAACTGGGATGCATCGGAATGGCAACCTCTCATTGAAGATAGAAGTTTTCTGGAATGGATTGTAGCCATTCCCTCTGAAAAAGAACAACTGAATGCCAGACACATTTCTAGTGCCGACATGAACAAGCTTGAGGATCTGTGGAAGACGAATCGTGAAGCTACTATTCGAGACCTCGAACATAAGCCCAAAGATAAGGTAGAACTGGAACCTGTTCGACTGCGATATCACGATGGATATACCTACCAAAACTGCTTTGCGCCTCTGATTGAGCTGGAATCAGATTATGAGAAACTGCTAACCGAGTCGCAATCTCAAAATAACGTCACCATTTCTTGGGATATTGGTCTCAGCAACCAGTATCTGGCTACGTTTAGCCTGCTCACTTCTGCTGATAGTTCAGACTTCAAGGTTTCTGTCGGGGATACAATGAATATCGCGTTTGAAGGATTTGGACCAGAATGGAAAGACTCTGGTATCGTAACTAAGATCCCTGATAATATATCTGAAAATATTGTCGTTGAAGTCCGACCGACGAAGGGCCCTCCTCCTACTGAGTACACGACTAACTGGTCTGTACAGTTTGTTTGGCATCCCACGACATTTTTGCGTATGGATGCAGCTCTGCGAAAATTTGCTACAGAAGATACCTCTGTCTCTTCTTATGTATACCACAAGTTGATGGGCCATGATGTTGATGATCTGCTATTGGATGTCCAAATTCCTTCGAATCTGTCGGCGCCTGGTATTGCCCCGTTGAACCATTCACAATTGCATGCGGTTGAACAAGCACTAAAATTACCACTTTCCTTAATCCAGGGCCCTCCTGGCACAGGTAAGACAGTGGTGTCCACCTCTATTGTTTATCAGCTGTACAAGCTGTATCGCAAGCCCATTTTGGTGTGTGCTCCCTCAAATGTGGCGGTTGATCAACTAGCTGACAGAATTTCTAAAACAGGTTTGTCTGTAGTTAGAATGTCTGCTCGTTCCCGGGAGAATTTGGATGGCCGTGTTGAAAAGCTGACATTGCATCGAATTATTCAAGATCAGTGCAGTACCAAAAAGCATGGCAAATTTGGAGAGCTAGCCAAGCTAATGGCCCTCAAAAATGAGCTCGGAGAGCTGGATAGCCGAGACAGGAGCAAGTACTTCAAGCTGATGAAACAGGCAGAAACTAGCGTTTTGAGCAGTGCTCAAGTTATTTGCTGCACTTGTACCGGAGCTGGTGATAATAGACTACGGAATCTGAGATTTCGAGCGGCCCTTATTGACGAAAGTACTCAAGCTCCAGAGCCCCAATGTCTTATCCCGATTGTACATGGATGCAAGCAAGTTATCCTTGTGGGCGACCACAAGCAATTGGGCCCTGTTGTGATGAGCCAGGAAGCTGCCAAGCTGGGACTATCACAGTCATTATTTGAAAGACTGGTTGTTTTGCGAATTGCTCCTATTCGATTGACCGTTCAGTACCGAATGCATCCTTGTTTGTCGCTGTTCCCCAGTAATATGTTTTATGATGGTGGACTACAGAATGGTATTACTGCCGAGCAGAGAGTTCAGCCGGGCTCCCAGTTTCCCTGGCCCGATGTGAACAAACCTATGCTGTTTTGGAGCAATATCGGTATGGAGGAGCTTTCTAGCTCTGGTACCTCCTACTTAAATCGGTCTGAAGCTGCTAATGTTGAGAAGGTGGTAACACGATTGTTCAAGTCTGGAGTGACGCCTGCACAAATAGGTATTGTGACACCTTACGAAGGACAGCGAGCTTACATTACTAAGGTTATGACATCTAATGGTTCCTTTGATCCTGAAATGTACAAAGAAGTAGAAGTGGAGTCTGTTGATGCCTTCCAGGGTCGTGAAAAGGACTACATTGTGCTGTCATGTGTTCGATCTAATCATAATCAGGGTATTGGATTCTTGGGAGACCCGCGAAGAATGAACGTTGCCATAACACGGGCAAAATATGGATTGGTCATTATTGGTAATCCCAGGGTTTTGTCTAAGAATTCCTTGTGGTCACACTTGCTTGCTCACTACAAGGAGCGAAGATGTTTGTTAGAAGGTTCATTGAACGCACTGCGTGAATGCACTATTCCTCTGTCTAAGCCTAAGATTCCTATGAGCCTAATGAACAAGATTGCTGATGAGAAGCTTCGAGAGCGGCTTTCTATTTTGGATGGCATGTCTCCTCAAACTTCGACTTCTGTTGGCCATCATGCTGAGAGTCAGTACTATCCTTCTTTGCCATATTCAGATGGAAATGGAATACAACCTGATGATAGTATTTCGATGAATGGAGATCAGTTGTTTACTGCAAAGCTTGGTGGAAGCAATCTACCTTTTGGAGATCCCAAGCCTGAAGGGTACCACTTGACAGCTGACTGGAAGGAGGTGAACAAGGCTAAGAAAAACATAGGCGATAAGAACCCTGACGTTGGAAACTCTATGATTGACCGCATTGAGCGATTGAACCGATCCCTTGAGCGGGCCGAAGAGGATTCGTTTCTAGACGAGCTAGCCGATGACGATGACGATGTTGCCAGTATTAGTACTGCGTTCGCCAGCCAGGTGGGATTATACGACTAAGGAATTACGGTTGCTCTATATTTCGCTACCCTTTTTGTGATCAGCAATGTGCATTGGGTGTATTTGGCATGTGTTCGTTCTTTCTGTCCGTTACCGCATTGCAAATACGAAGCGGGCCTCAGCTAGGGCCAAGTTCTTTGGTTCCGTGTGCCCAATAGTAGCTTGCTTGCCTCCCCGGAAGTATTGACCCGATCAAAAAGGTGGCTGCCTCCGCCTTGCAAGGGATAGCAGCCATGCTACTCTGCATAGGGCGTGCTGTGGTATTAAAAGTGGGAGGCTGCTCCTGATACACGGTGTCGTTGCGGCCCCACCGGCATGTTTCAGTTTCAGCCCCTTAGGCCCTGGTGTGGTGCTGAACAAAAAAATTAAGGGTGTGTGTGATTTGAGGAATGACAGGAACAAGGCGAAAGAACAAGAACAAAAGCGGGTGGGCAACTGGCTAGCCGCGGCGCATGATCTTTCTCTGTCTAGGAGGATGTGTGTTCCTGTCTTCCATTTATATAAAATCCATAAACTACAGTGAGAGTAGGTGGCCCACTTTTGGTGGCTGTTTTAATAGATAGAAATCGAGGTAAACAGAGTGAGTGTTCGCTTGATGCGCCGTTGGCCAGAAAAGCAAAGAAATCGCCATGCAAATATATTTAGCTCCTTCAACACGAGACACAGACGAACACGAAAAATAAGTCTACTAGGACTTCTTTGCAGTGTACCTCTTTACCAGACTCACATTTCCAGTCCCAGGTACTAAAATATAGCATAAATGCACACAGTGCAGGCAGAAAGAAAATTCAATTCAAGTTTTGAAAGTGCGTCGTGCGTCCAGTTTACTGATTCCCGTGTGGGCGAATTGAGCCGTTGATCGGCACTTTAGGGTTAGAGATCCCCTGATACCAAGGGCACGAGGGTTAGGCTGCAGGAAATGAGCACTGCATAATGTAAGCACCAACCCAACGCAGCGAGCAGGTGTCTAAGTAAAGCGTAAGTGTATCAGCCAGCCCAGCCCAGCGCACGCACGCACGCAAACACGCGCGCACGCGCATAAGATTTTGTATGTACCTAGCCGGGCAGGTCTAAAAGAGTGAGGTCTTTGTTTGTTTGTGCTGCGCGCGTGTTTGCGTTGCTTTGCTTTACTTCACTTTGCGGTGCATTGTCAAGTGGTTTATATAAACTGTGGCTCGGGATACATGACATCCAGAGTAGGTGCCCAGCTGATCCAACTGCAAAAAGTCGCATACTGTCCACAGGAATTATTGTTGGACTGAGAGTATACCCGCCATCTGAAGCCAGTGAAGTCGGATTAGCCCCTTGTCAGGCACACTCTGCTCCCTGCTGGCCAGTCGTTCGCTTAGTGTCCCGAATACATCGCTAGCGGCCTCACTCACAGAGTAGGTTGGGGCCAGAATCACTCACACACACACACGCACACGCATATACATTACATAGGTAAGCAAGCCGTTAGGTGCGAGAGGGGCAATGTATGGGGTCGCGAGCTGAAACGAAACCAGAGACCCCTCAGCATACCAAAGCCACATTTCGGCTACGGCCATACAAATTTTCAATTGCAAGCTGACATTCCATATATAGCTGGGTGGATCCCGAATAATTTTTGGGTGGTTTTCTCCTTCCTAGGGCTTCCGTTTTTTTGCAGTAGTGTAGAAGGTGGAAGGCTAGTGCGAGAATAGGCCTATTGCGAACAGAAGCATTAAAAGAGGCATTACCTGAGCAACTATGTCATCGCCCGAATCGTCTACCTCGTCGACCATGAGCATGGAATATTCGTCACCTCTGACGAGCCAGGAGAGCACGCCTACAAAAAGATCTGCCGAAATCAGCTCAATTGCCGGCAAACCGCCCCATCAGCACCAACACCACAGACACAACCACAGCGGTGGGAGTGCTGGGGGCTTCGAGCGCCGGCTGCCAGGGGGTGGTGGGCATCGAAGACCCCACCAAAACTGCAGCACCAAAGACAAACAAGGCGGGCCCAAGAAGCACATCAGTCTATCCACGAACCACCACTCCACCACCAACTCCACCTCGACCTCCACACAGGCCCACCGTAGGCAGGAACGCGAACGCCTACAGGCTGTGAATATATCCAAGGCGTCGTCATTTACGGATAAGTCGCTGCCTCCCACACCACGGTCGAAATCGCTAGATCCGCCGCTTTTGTACCGCCAACAATCAGGAGATCGTCGATCTGGGCCAAAAAGATCCCCCTCCCTTCCTGCCCGGAAACAGTGCAACAAGCCCAAGGGCCACAACAACGGCGGCAAGCAGCACCAGCGTGTACGAACCAAGAGTGCTGACTTTGAATCGGCCCCACCGCCTGCGCGTTCCGCCTCGTTTGTCAAGCGTACCATGTCGACGCTCAAGCTTCGCTCCGCGTCGACCGCACCTGCTGGCAGTGCTGCAGCTGCCACCACCACTATCGTGGAAACACCAACCGTCGATCAGGAGTCCGCCAGACGGCTCCTGGGCACCCTTTCAAGCCCGATCCAAGAAGAGGAACAATCAGAAGAAGAGCTCCAAGAACAGTGGCTCACACTGCGTTCAAAGCTCACCGAAGCTATGCATAACTTGCATTTGGTTGAGAGTGGGACTAGAATGCAATGGATCAGCATGCTAAACCATGATTGGAAGAGGTAAGTTCAATGGCATGTACAAGGCAAGCAAACCTGGGTAGCACCCCCTTATCAAGCGGCCCATTTGTTTGTTTACTTTAATTTTTTCTGGCCTCCCCCTTCTCACCCCGCTACTGTTATACTAACCTATCTTCCCGCAGTGGTTCCTGCCAGCTCTCGCCAACTGGCTCTCTATCCCTGAGCAGCCCCCACCAGGCTTTGTACATCCCTTCGCTTCAAACTTGCTCCATTGTTATTTCGCCTAAAAAGAACTATATTGAGCTCATTATTAGTCCCCCTCAGGCAGGCTGCTCGCATGTTATTCTGCAACCTACTTGCCAGCCTGATTTTTTGAACTGGTCTGCTGCTCTGCTTTTGTGGACCAATCTGAGACCTGCTGGTATTATTTCCAAAACCTACGTTCCGCCAATAATACCACGTGCCAATCAGGATATATTTAACCCTGGTTCGGACGGTGTGACGAATAGGAAATCGGATATGCTACTGAAAGAAAAGACAATAGTCAGTAAGCCTTCTATCCCCCCTACTACGTCAAGTGTGAGACAACCCGTCCCAAAGAAGACCGCCGAAAGATCTAGTGTTTTGCAGTACTCTGCACTAGTAGGCATTGCTGATGATGCTGATGAATATAGAGAGACGGATTCTACAGACGATGATCTTTTGATCTGCCACTGCAAGGCCCACTTTCCTAATGTCAAGAAGAAGCAGCGTCGGTTATCTGATATCAACAATAATGGGGAGGGCCACTCTCATCGACTATCAGTTTTCAAACTTGAAGATGGATGGCAAAATGTCGTTGCAGTCCTCAGTAAGACCGGCGTACTTCAAATTCTAGATGAGGAGAATGGTAGTATTCTGCAGACAATTGATTTCCAACAGATTTTGACTTCCAGAGTTCGACGAACCCATTACTCTCTGTTCGAAGACTACAATGTTATTTATACCCAGACAACTGAGGGTCTTTTGGAGACTAACCTTGTGTTCACGAATGGTGCTGGGCCGAAGACTGTGTACCTAAAATTCGCATCTGAGCAACAGTACGAAGATTGGTTTTCCGCCCTGCGAGCATTCACCAAGAAAAGAATTTTTGCGCCAACTACAGGAGATTTGCGCAACAGTGTCAGAATGTCAAGGAGGATATCTATCCGTGTAGTTGAGGGCCGAGTGGAAGGCCATCATCATAAGCACGCTTACGGTCACCACGGAAGTCACAGTCACATCGATATCTCTACAAACGATAGATCTTCTTCTACATCGCTGCCCTTTCTTGACTCATATGTGGAGATCGAGTTTGAGAATCAGGTTTGGTGCCGAACTTTCGTTAACTGGGGCAAGAAGGCACCGTTTTGGAGAGAAGACTTTGAGTTTGAAGACTTTCCTGTGGTATGCCCTACAATCCACCTTATTATAAAGCGGCGTTTAGGCTCAAGAGTCAGTCCATCGATTGATCCAGTCATTGGTTATGTAAAGCTCACTGAAGAAGATTTCAAATCATCCAGTGATTCAGAAAAGTGGATGGTTGTCACCAGGGGAGATCCAAACGCCGAAGATTCCGTGGAATCGTCTATTTCTAATACTAGAAAGATAGGGTCTGATGTCTCCTTAGAGCTTAAAAATGCTGGCAGTGCTTCAACTCTCAAACTGGCTTTGAGAATAAAGTATGAAGAAACACCAGTACTACATCGCAGCCACTACAGTTTGCTTGAAAACATGCTATCAGATCTCTCCAATAGATCTACAGTTTTCATTTCTGAGGCCACTGCAAATACAGCAAATGTCAGTGACATTTGTCTGAAGTTCTTCTTGACGAAGTCTCTCGGTATTGAGTGGCTCAGTAGCCTGATTGACTATGAAGTTGCAAAGATCAAGGCTCAGGTACAATCCCAGACAAAAGCTGGCAATACGGACTTTCGAAAAAATGTTGAGAACACTTTGTTCCGAGGAAATAGCCTGCTGACGAAGAGTATGGAAGGATACATGAAAATTGTTGGGCGGAATTATCTCAATGAAGTCATAGGCACTTTTGTTCGCAAACTTGTCGAAAATCGTGCCTTTCTAGAAATTGATCCAGACAGAATCCCATCGACGCCACAGGCTATTAATAATAAGAACAAGAGCAGTGAAGAATTTGTTGAAGAAAATAAGAAGAAGCTCAAACAGTATATGCAATTCTTATGGGCTCTTATAACCTCGTCGCTAAAGGAGATGCCCTTCTCATTCAAAATCCTGTTCCGAAAACTGCGCATTACTATTACAGAGCTGCTTTTTGAAGAAGATGCCTCTGAAGAAGATAAGCATTCAGTTGTTTACAATGGCGTTTCGGGCTTTCTCTTCTTGAGATTTTTTTGCCCTGCTATTCTCAACCCTAAGTTGTTTGACCTCATTAGGTCCTTGCCTTCCCCTCAGGTTCAGCGCTCGTTGACACTGGTAACAAAAATGACTCAAGGATTTGCTAATCGTGTTCATTTTGGTTATAAAGAGCCTTGGATGATTCCAATGAATGACTTCCTGTTAGAATATGAGCCAGAACTTACAAACTTTTTTGACCATGTTACTCTGGCCGTAGTTGATGACGGTGAACTAGCATCCAAGGGAGTATTTATTGATAAAAATGGCGCACTTAAGTGCGATTATTATGACGACAGGCCGGTCAAGGAGTCCCCTGTTGTTCCTCAAATGGGAGACGAGTTGAGTAACCCTTACCTGCTTGATCGATATGAATCTCTAGCTAAGCTAGTAGAGTTTTGGCATAAGAAGGCACCAGCTGATCTACAAGCATTAGAACAGAATGGTATGAAGGATGTTATCGCTGAATTTCTGAGGCTGCACGAACTGAAAGATGGTATCTTCAATGATCTAGAGCAGCCTGAGTTGGTTCATGATAAGGATATTGATACTCTTATTAACGCTACGCCATTGAGATATATCCCGGAAAGGTCGCAAGTATGTCTGGCTACTACTAGATTCGCTCCGAATCCTACTAGCAATAAGAGGCATTCAGTTAATGAGGCGTCGTCCCATTCACCTACACAATATTTGTCTGCCGATGATCAGCTTGCTTTGTCAACAGAAAAGGCTCTTGCCGCTAGCCCGTCACTGAATAGTACTTACAGCTCAAACGGCTCATCCTCTATGCCAAGGACTTCACAGGACATCTCTCTAGCATCTGCTGGACAAGGTAGAGTTGAAGCCAACTATGGGCTAGGTATTACTCCAAAAAAGAAGAAATGGAGCTCAAAGTTGTTGGGTAGAGGAGGAAAGGTATAAAAAAAGTATGAAAAATATCTGCATGTGGATAGTTGAAGCATGAATACTATTTATGCATAGACTATAATTTATTTATACATCAAGCCTCAATAATGAATAGAGGTGGAACTTCAGGTTATAACTGCAAAATGGCAGCTAGCTAGTAGTTGCACCATAATATACATATGTTACCAGCCTCGGGCATGGTAATTGAAATCTACATTCGTATCTTCCATTTGCTCTTTCCAAGACTCACCTCCAGGGCCATCGATAGATGAATGCTTAATATAAGGCACACCAATCGAGGTATGACTTCTTTTTAATGCTTTGGATCCCTTTGGCGCTTCCGTAGTACCAAGTTGAACTGTTGGAGCGACATAGTTGAGAGCAGAGGCTCTCTGTCGTTCCCATAAGAGATTCTTCCTTACAGATTCGGACAATTCTGAAGCTAGCATATTTCTTCTGGTAGTTCTAGGAGACATGGCAGCAGCAGATGATGAATCCGAGACATGACTAGTGGTGGGCTTCAGAATATCAGTCGGCAAACTTCCATGATGCTCCTCAGCGTGATTTGATAGAATTCTTTGCAAGCTCCTATCTGGTGACACTGAATCAGTAGTGTTCACTGGTGACGAGCTTTGCTTAGGTGTATGCTGTGATTCTCTCTCTTGTTTCATCTTCAGTTTTTGCTCCTGCTGCTGACGCTGCACTAGTTCTGGATTGTTCAAGAACATAGACGATAACAATGAGGATCTGACTAAGGGTTTTTTAGAAGCCGAATCACCACGAGCAGCTAAATCCCTTGCCGTTAAACTATTTTCATCAAATGAATAGTCGCTCTCATCCACAGAGTCCCATTCGTCTTCGTCTGAACTCTTCTCAATGAAGGTCGATTCGTTCCTCTTGGCGTGGTATTTTTCTTTGATATTCGCCATTGCAGGAGTTGACCGAGACTTGTTAAACAACGATACTCTAGGAGCTTCTTTTGGCTTGTCAAGTTCAACTGAAGTTTTTGGTTTCGGCGACTCTGAACGCTTGTGCTGCCTGTGAAGAGATTTTGGACCGGCCGATTTTCCGCCTTCACTAGAAGACAGACTTTCATCACCAAATGTAATCTCATTATCCGATGGAGAAGACTCAATAAAAAACATGTTTTCTCTGACCATTTTGTCTGGTCGCGCTTTAGTGGCCACAAAGGGCTGCGACTTGCCGGATGATTTGATCGGCGAAATATCACTGTTCTGAGGAGCAGCATCGGAGTTTCCAGCCTTAGTTGCCGACAAAGGTGGCATGTTCGGAGATCGGTTAACAACTGATACAGAAATATTAGATGGCGAAAATCCTCGGACAATAGAGGTGAATGTGTTGTTTCTTCTGGGCGGTCGGCCACGATCCGAAAGGTCGGAATCTTCTTCAGATTCATCGTCGTCTTCGCTGTCTGAAAACTCTATAATTGTTTTGGAAGGCTTCCTTGCAAACAAAGATGGCCTTGTAGAAGGAACTTCCGATGCAACATGATTAACACCAACAACAGTGGCGCTTTTGCGTGCCAGATTGCCAGCTGACGGTGAGCTGACTGGGCGGCGCGCCGCATGCCCAGTAGCATCCAGACCAGCTGACGAACGCACTGCAGGACTTCGGTCAGCAGAGGCAGAAGAAGCACTATCACGCAGCTTATTCTTTTTCTTTTCTTCCCAGAGATGCTTCCAGTATTCCTGTTCTTCCTGTTCTGGTTTAAATAGTGAAAATATATGTTGTATTTGTTGGTGTGAGAGTCTTCTGGTGTAGGAGGTGCTGGAACTTGCACTGTTCAGCTGGTCACGATTGGTAGTGTCCTGTTGGTCAGAACCAGTAAGAGACTGGTCTGAGGCGGCTGATTTGGGACCTTTGGCTTCTTCAGAGAGTTTTGAAGATGAAGACAGAGCTTGTGGCTGGGCCCTTCGCCTTCTCATGAAGGACGACGAGTTCCGCCGCAGGCTGCTGCGAGAAGGTGATCTGTGCTGCTGAGACGAGACTTGGCTGTTGCGAACAACACCGGATAGTGAGCCCGAAGAGTCCTTTTTGGACGATGAAGATGAACTTCTTTTATGGCGCAGTAGCGGCGAGCCAGGTGGCACAGATGGTGTGGTAGTAGTGCGGTACAGGGAGGAGCCTTCGTCGAAAGTCGACACCGCAGGCAGAGTAGGTGTTAGGTTGGGCTTCTGCTGTATATTTCTGATGATCTTCTGGCCCGATGCTCGTGAAGACTGTTGAGACTTTTTGTTGCTGTGAGTAGCGATACTATTGCCACTGTTGCTGTTGTGCAGGCTCAGAATATCCCTGTTCCAGAGCCTCCAGCTCATATTCTCTAGCCGACGGCCATTTTCAATCGAATCAGCGCACCGTGTAAATGCAGACCAGAGCGAATATAGCACTGCCGGTTCGTAGGGATCGAGCTGAGCAATCGCCTGTGGCGAGAGTGCAAGCACAGGGGTCCGTTTCCGGCTGAACTCGCTTGTTGCTGCAGCCGCCATTTGAGCGCTGTGTAGGTGGTGGTGGAGTGGTTGGAGGTCAGTGTGGACGATCAGTTAAACAGTGCGCTATACTAAGCAACGAGTACAGTGGTGGGCGGGTGTGTGGGGCAACTCTGGTGAGGAACACGACCGCCGAACAATGCAGGAGATATATCGTAAAGCCAAGGGGGCGCGTGAACAAAGTAAAATCGAAGAGGAAAAGAAAAAATTTTAAACTTGGTTCAATCTAGCCCAGCTCAGTCAGATCGGTCGCAAACAAGGTCCTGTTTTCTAAGCTCTGTTGTCGATGAATCGAGCGATCTGCCCAATTATATGCGGGGATGTAACGGTGCTCCGAATCACATGGCCCGCACCTGAGATAGGGCACCTCCCTCCGGCCAAGTTAGACGCAAAAGGCAACCAGCTGGCGGAGAAATTGGTACTGATAATGGCACGCGCACAGCATGGCAGGCTAGGAACCCAAAAAAAATGGCGGCATATACAAGCAAGTCAAACCAAACTACGCCGACTAGTCCAGTCAAGTAGCAAGAAAAAAAAAACTTGGATAGTTACTACTTATATTATATTAGAGCAGATTCAATATTAGGTCCCCCCCCCCCTTCTGCACAATCAAGCACCAGAGCCAACAGACTGAGATGGTTGTCTGCTCAGGGCTGCCTCAGAGAGCGGGCGAGCCAGACGTGGGGCTCACCCAGCCCCTCCGATCATTGTGCGCAATAATCACGGGGAAAGGCGGGCGCTGCTTGCACCCCCGGGCAGATTACTTGCTGCCGCCAAACCATCCGTAGATGGAGTCAATCCAGCCCTTGGTCTTCTTGTTGGCTGCGTCGCTATCAGACTTGAGCTTGGCAGCCAAGTCGGCACCAGCCTGGCTGGCATTGGCCTGCAGGTCGTTGAGCTGCTTCTCCGCCGCCACTTTGGCATCCTCCACCTGCTTGGATGCCGTGTTGAGAGTCTGCTGAGCAGATGCGTTCACCTGGTTCCACTGCTTCTGGGCATCGCTCTGCGCAGCCTGCACCTTTTGCTCACCTGATGCGGTAATCCGGTTCCAATCCTGCTGGGCAAGAACATCGGCTCGCTTGCCTGTCACCTGTGATTGATACAAATAGTAACCGCCAACGCCAGCAATGGTGATGGCACTGATTTTCAAAAACTTGCCCATGGTGGTTTGGTGTGTTGGTGGGGCAACGTGTGAAACACTGAGAGAGATGAGCTCTTCCGTTTGGCTGGGGGAACAGAAGTATCGAAGCGGAGCAAGATCCTGTCAGGTCAGATGCGACAGTGATAGAACTTGCCTTGTACTAGAATAAGTTTCCTGGAGAGGGTTTAGAAACGGCACAGCTTTCCTACACGGTTTCAAAACAAGATTTTTTTCCGAAATGAATAAAAAGTAGTGTAGCAACTCAAAGACTATTTATTGCTCCAAATACAAAGACCAGGGAGGGGGGCGTGCATGGGATGGGGCTCGCCATTTTAAGCCGAAGGGTACTGCTTTGTCTGTTCCCATGGCAACCACATCCAACGCGTTCGTGTTTACATACTGCGCCGTATCTTTTCCCATCATCCTCTGTTCAGCTTGTTTCTCTCTGCGATCTCCACGACAGGCAGCACCATGTCGCTCTACAACGAAGAAAACATTACGCCCCCAGGATCGAAGAAGCGAAGTGCTTTTGACGTCGATGATAGCTTTGACGATTTCTCTGTGCAAGTCGACGATGACGACAGCGACTTTGAAATGGATGATGCGCCTGCCAAAGCCCCAAAAAAGGCAGCGAAGGCAGCTGCTCCAAAAAAGGCAGCTGCTCCTAAGAAGCAGACCAAGAAAGCAAAGACAACCCCGGCATCCTCGTCTACTGAAGCGACTCCAGAACCTCTGAGAGAAGTGGAAAATACCACCGAAAAGCCCAAATCAAAGGCCAAGGCTAAGAATGCATCGCAGCAATATCAGAAGCTCACCCAGCTTGAACACGTCCTCAAACGTCCTGATACATACATTGGCTCCATTGAACACCAAGAAACGAAGATGTGGGTCTATGACTCTGAAGCCGAGGCTATGCGGTTCAGATCGGTTAATATTGTTCCTGGTCTGTACAAGATATTTGACGAAATTTTGGTCAATGCGGCTGATAATAAAATCAGGGACCCCAATATGAATACACTCAATGTTGAGATTCTTCCTGAGGAAAACAAGATTTCCATCTATAATAATGGTCGAGGTATTCCTATCGAAATTCATGAGAAGGAGGGTATTTATATCCCGGAACTGATCTTTGGTAATCTCTTGACTTCCAGTAACTATGATGACCAGGAGGAGAAGGTCACCGGTGGCCGAAATGGTTTCGGTGCAAAGCTGTGCAATATTTTTTCAAATCAGTTTACTATTGAAACTGTGGATAAGAATCAGGAAAAGAAGTATATTCAGACTTGGACTAACCATATGTCTACATGTGGGAAACCTAAAATCACCAAGGATACCAGATCCGACAGCTACACTAAGATCACATTTTCTCCTGACTTGTCTTTATTTAGCATGGAGAAGCTTGATGATGATATTGTCGGCGTGATGAAGAGACGGGTTTATGATCTGGCCGGTTCCGTTGCTGATGTGAAGGTCAATTTGAATAAGCAGAGAATCAAGATCAAAAACTTCAAGAACTACGTGGATCTTTTCGTTAAGGCTCTTCAAGAACAGCAAAAAGAAGATTCTCCTGCTGCTGATGCTGAAGAGGAAATTTCAGCTATTAAACCACCTACAGTAGTCTATGAAAAGTTTGGCGACAGGTGGGAAATAGCATTCGCTAAAACCAGTGGAGGTGAATTTCAGCAAGTATCATTTGTTAACTCCATTGCCACTACATCTGGAGGTACCCATGTTAATTACATTGCAGATCAACTGATTAATAAGATATCAGAGCAGGTTAAAAAGAAACACAAGAATTCAGCTGCTGTCAAGCCATCTCAAATTCGAAGCCATCTATTTGTCTTTATCAACTGTTTGATCGTCAACCCTGCATTCACATCTCAGACCAAGGAACAACTGACTACGAAAGTCAGTTCATTCGGCTCGAAGTGTGAGCTAAACGATGCTTTCATGAAGAAAGTGTTCAACACGGGAGTTCTGGACAGCTTGTTCGAAGTTGCCAATCGAAATGCTGACAAGGAGCTCAAGAAACTAGATGGTGGTAAGAAGCGTAGAATTACTGCTTACCCCAAGCTGGAAGATGCCAATAAAGCTGGCACGAGAGAGTCGCACCTTTGCACGCTTATTCTCACTGAGGGAGACTCTGCCAAGGCTTTGGCAGTAGCAGGATTAGCAGTTGTTGGTCGCGACTACTATGGCGTATTTCCTCTAAGAGGAAAGCTCCTTAATGTACGAGATGCCTCTCATGAGCAGGTTATGAAGAATGCTGAGATTCAAGCAATTAAGCAAATCGTTGGTCTTCAGCATAAGAAGCACTACGAAAATGTCAATGGTCTACGGTATGGCCATATAATGATTATGACAGATCAGGATCATGATGGTAGTCATATCAAGGGTCTTATTATCAACTTCTTAGAATCATCATTTCCCGGTCTTCTTGAAGTTTCTGGCTTCTTACTAGAATTCATCACTCCTATTGTTAAGGTACGAGTTATGAGAGGAAAATCGGTAATAAAGACGATTCCTTTCTACACTATGCCTCAATATGAAGAGTGGAGGGACACCGAAGGAAAGACTTGTGTTTGGAAACAAAAGTATTACAAGGGTTTGGGTTCATCAGAACTGACAGAAGGTAGGGAGTACTTTTCTGAACTCGACAAGCATCAAAAGATATTTGAAGAGCTAAAAGCCGAAGATAAGCCTTCTATTGAGCTAGCTTTTGGGAAAAGCAAGGCAGATGCAAGAAAGGATTGGCTTAGAAATTATCAGCCAGGCACTCATTTAGATCCGGATTTGATCAATATTCCTATCACTGATTTTATTAATAAGGAACTGATTCTTTTCTCCATGGCAGACAATATCCGTTCAATCCCTTCAGTGATGGATGGCTTTAAGCCTGGTCAGCGAAAGATTATTTACGCTGTGTTCAAGAGAAATCTTTCTTCTCAGATCAAGGTTTCACAGCTAGGTGGTTACGTTTCTGAGACCACTGCTTACCACCACGGTGAACAGAGTCTTAACCAAACTATTATTGGCTTAGCTCAAGATTTTGTGGGTACTAACAATATCTATTTCCTTATGCCGCGAGGTTCGTTTGGTACAAGAGCTATGGGCGGAAAGGATTCTTCTGACCCTCGATATCCTTCTACTGAACTTAACGACTTGACGCGAACTATATTTAGCCCAGATGATGACTGCTTGCTAAAATATCTTGATGATGACGAGATGACCGTGGAGCCTGAGTGGTACGTTCCTATTCTGCCAACCGTTCTTGTTAATGGATCCGAAGGCATCGGTACTGGTTGGAGTACAAGCATCCCTTCCTATAATCCTATCGATATTGTGGATAATTTAAGAAGAATCATGAAAGGTGACGATCTGGTCCCTATGACTCCTTGGTACCGTGGATGGACTGGCACTATCGAGAAGATAGCCAGTGACAAATTCCGTGTTACAGGCTCGGCTCAGCAGATAGATGAGACTACCATTGAGATTACTGAGCTACCTGTCAAGATGTGGACTCAAACAATGAAAGAATACCTTATGGAAGCACTTATCAAAGGAAGAGAAAAGAATACCAAAGAATGGATTGAAGATTTTACTGAAGACCATGGCGTTGGAATTAAATTCGTTGTCACCTTAAGCAAAGCCACCATGGAGAAGGTACTCAATGAAGGATTGTTACAGAAGTTCAAGTTGTCCACGACCATGAGTACTGCAAATATGGTTGCCTTTGATCCTCTCGGTCGTTTGAAAAAGTATGATAGTCCTGAGGCTATACTTACTGAGTTCTATTATGTCAGAGTGGAGTACTACCAGAAGAGGAAGGATGCGATGTGCGAACACCTGAAGAACCAGCTAGATCGGCTTGCAAATCAGGCAAGATTTGTTAAGATGATCATTGAAGGTAGATTGATTGTTTCCAACAGGAAAAAGGCAGACCTTATTGCAGAATTGGAAGCTCAGCACTTCCCTCGATTTGGAAAGGATGGCAAGCCTATCTATCCTGAAGATAAGAAAGAGGATATCTCTGTCGCCGACCTGAGTATCGTAATGGACGAGGAAATTGAAGACGATGGTGCTGCTGTTATTGCTCCTGCTGAAGGAGAAACAGTAAACAAGCCTACTCTGGCTACCTATGATTATCTTCTTGGAATGCCTCTGTGGAACCTTACAAGAGAGAGGTATGAGAAGCTGCTGAAACAGCGTGATGGTAAAGAGGAGGAATTAACAGATTTGCTTAGAAAGTCGAGCAAAGATTTATGGAATGCAGACCTTAACAAATTTGTTGAAAAGTGGCTTCAGTTTGAGCAAGAAGATCAAGAGAAACGTGAGACCCTTGTAAATGACGGCACCAATAAGAAGAAGAAGAAGAAGGGTACCAGAAAGCCTAAGAAGGATGAAGGTGCTGATGATGATGATTATGATCCAAAACCGAAGAAGAAGAAGGCAACCACATCAGCTGGATCATCTAAAGCTATCAAACATGAGAGTGTGCCATCTCTGAAACCAGAACCTAGCAGTGCTTTATTTGGATCTGGAAAGCTTGATTCAGTATTTGGAAGCCCGGTGTCTAAGAAAGATAAGGACCAGCAGCTGAGAGCTGCTGATACTTCATTCAACTTCAAAGATTTGTCTAAAGGGTTTGATAAGGCCGCGTCAATCTTTGGTGAAGCACCCTCATTCAGTGAGACTCTTCATGAAGACCCTCCCTCTCCTGTGAAAAGCATATTTGGATCAGTCAA
Organism: Zygoascus sp. PK3305; assembly: GCA_023628935.1. Taxonomy (NCBI): domain Eukaryota; kingdom Fungi; phylum Ascomycota; class Dipodascomycetes; order Dipodascales; family Trichomonascaceae; genus Zygoascus; species Zygoascus sp. PK3305. Next base: position 2,799,832 of record JAMAJS010000001.1, read on the forward strand.
TTTGGATGATAGTGATGATGATGTTGTTTCTTCAAAACCTGTCAGTGGTAAGGGCAAAGCAAAAGCTACTACCGCACCCGCACCCCCGGCTAAAAAGGCTTCGACGAAAAAGGCTCCCGTTAAGAAGTCTTTGCCAAAAAAGGTGAAGAAGGAAGAGAGTGATGTAGAGGAAGAGCTATCTGATGTGGTGCAAGAATCAACACCCCGCCCACGAGGCCGGCGAGCAGGCGTGAAGAAGAGCTATGCCTTCAATGCTGACAGCGATTTGGATTTGGATGATGATGATGAGGTTGATGCTGATGACACTGGTTTCGTTTCATCAGATGAAGACTAATTTAATGTCTTACAAATTTCCCTGCGTTTGGTCATCAAACTCTTTAAGTGATCTAAATATCTCATATTTCCAATAATTATTTATAAATGCAAATACTAACTATAAATATCCTTGGGCATTGACTGAACCTTACCAAGGCTGCTTGCTCGAGGCACCTCAGATGTCTTCTTTATGGCCCCTCGGTGTTGGTGTAGAGGATCTTGATCCAGTAGCTGCTTTACGCATCACCGAACCTGTGTGCCCCCTCTTATTGCCTGCCAGAGCAGCAGCAGCTGCTGCTGCTGCTGATGGCGAAGATCCAGGTGAGCGCTGAGGTGAAGGAACAGACTTTGTGGAAGAAGGACTAGAAGTGCCACCAAACTTTCCGGCAATCGACGAGGCAAGCGATGTAGGCTTCGATCCACTCTTGCTCAAACTTCGCTTTCTCTTCTCCTTTTCTTTGTCCTTCTGCTCTTTTCGGGGCTTCCTATCTGGTTCATCAACATCCACACTAGATCGTCCATCACTACCAATTGATGAAGTAGAGACCGATTCTCCAAGATTCTTAGCCTTATCCTTCTTTTTGCCTTTACGCAAATGAGAAGCTCGCAAAAAGCTGTCCAAGCGGAACGAGGACTCTTGAGCAGTGACTATCTGCTTTGGAGGGGCTGTAGGTTTCGAGAATGTAACCACCTGGTCATTTGGGGAAAATACTCGACCAGCGTGAGACTGTGGGGGCACAACAATATTTTGTGTCTTTATATTTCCGGTATTCTCTGCTTGAAATTCAGGTAGTGTTACCGACTGCTGATTCACAGTGGTACCACCAGCTTCGTTTTCTGATGAAGAATAATTGTCTCCGGTAGTGCTGTGGCTCGTAGTAGCTGGTACCAGTCTGAACGTACCTGCTCTTGTAGCACTCGGAGGACCTCTCATAGCTGCATCACTAGCGGTAGGGGTTAGCGGTGAATTACCAAAAGAATCAGCAAGATATGTCTTGAACGACGTAGTTGAGGGAGTTCTAGCCAAAGACCTATTGAGAATGAGTGAAACCTTCTTGTCGTATAACTGAGGGCCGTTCTCTGCAGGATCCATGGCAACGTCTGTACTAGTGTCTGTGTCCGTCACAGAAAAATTGTGAGCGTGGCCAACGTGACGGCCAGTCTCTGAGCCGTGCAGTAAATGCCGATGGTCCGTAGTAGACACACTATTGTTTCTACTCAAATTGGTAGCATAATGGACTCTTCGCTCTTCGTCCATCATAAGAGATTCATCCACTGATTCTGTGTCAGCGCCATCATTCCTGCTATTGTATCGGGTCATAAGGCCTTCATTCATCCTGAATCTTGATCTGAACCGACCTGACGGGTTTCCTCTGTTGTTCCTTTCCATAGTGGTAGCATTCTCAGAGCCATTAGCTCTAGAACTGCCGTCAATTTGATCAATAGCTACGCCATTACTCAGCGGGCTTCTAACTTGAAGACCAGTTCCGCTTCCACTTCGCTGTCCCCCATTTCGAGAGGCTCTCTTCATATCCCTAGTAAAGAACGAGTCAAGATTGTCCAGAGCAGTCCACATATTTGTGAGACTACTGGCTTCGAAGTCTCCCTCTGCCATTGATACACTGTCTTGCCTTTCAAAGTTCCCACCAAAATATCCATATTCATCTTTATGAAACTGAAAATCTTCTGGTGCAGCACTAATGCTACCAACACTGATGATATCGGGATCATTATCATCTGCAACTCCACCGCTGGTTGCACTACCGCAGCTGTAGAACACTGCATGTACATTGTTTCTGACCATTGAAGCAGTCACTGCCGGCATGGGAATTGCCCATCCAGACTCGTCAGGAATTCCAAATAATGTTGCAGTCCTTTCATACTCCTTTCGAATGGTTCTGTTGCCCAAACTCATTCGAAGTACATGCTTATCCATTTGACTAGCTGGGATACTGACTGCGGTATCAAGAACACTCAGTGCTTCTTCAGCGTAATCAGACTGAAGAAGTCTCAGTAGAGGAGAGATGATATCGGCGCCTATTCCAGCAAACTCCTCCCTTTGCATATCAACAGAAGGTAAGAGCAGCTTGAGGATTTCCATTACCTCTTCCACAATCCATCGGGTCTTATTCGATAGCATACCCAGAAGGAAGATGAGAATTGTCACCTCATATTCGGGGAAAAAATTAACCTGCACTGCCTGAATAGTCTGCTGCAAGAAGTCCTTTTTAGATCGGAATCGCTTCTTACTAACAGAGTCCAAAATTCTTGACAAGCTACTGAGGCGTTCTGAGTGTGTAGGATCGGCTTCACACATAGCCATCAATTGCAGAGAGCTGTTCTCAATGTCAGAACTAATATCTCCCTCGGCATCAAAGGCATGCAGAAATCTTGGCATGTTGATCATAATTGCCAAAACTAATCTTTCCGGGCCACCAACTATATCACTATTAGCAAGATAGTTAAGTTTGTCTAGAACTCTCAGGCTTTGCTCGTAAGCAATAGAAGATGAGAGGCCCGGTATGACTGCCCTCTGTAGCCCAAGAAAGCTTCCCTCCCATTTTGGTGGGAATGTTGACACTAGGCAGGCTACCGTATCAGGTGAGTTCAAGTTTATCTTACTCAGAAATTTTTCTAGAATTGAGAGCGATTCAATAAACTCTTGCTCATGAACAGTTCCCATACAAGCAACGGTGGCCCAGAATAACTGGGGACAATTGATAAGATCTTCACCGGGTAGTTCAGCTGTGATAGCATTGAGGGTCATCAAAATCTGCATTGCAAACCCTTGAATTTCCACAGAATTGTCTGCAATAGTGTTGGACAAACGAGCCAACATATCAGCAAGCATATTCTGGTCAACACTGTTGAGGAGGCAGCGAAATACTTGGAAAGAACGGCATGCGATATGCCTAACCGGGCAAGTGGTAGCCCATTGAAGTGCTACCTTCGCCCAGTTCTGCCTTAAATCTGGCATTTTTGCTGAGAAGATAGAACAAACCTTGCTAATCATATCGACCATGATCTTGGGTGCTCGTGCTCCATTCTTGTCGTTATTTAAGCTATCATAAGACCAAGTACCATAGTCAGCATCTCTCAGCTCTTGAGAAAGCTTCATAGCTTCATCGCTATATTCAGTATACTCATGAACAATATGGATTAGTAGCACCCTAGCTTGTTCACAAACAGCAGGAATGTAGTGGTCAAAGAGTGCGAATGCAACATGCATCATCAACGGCTTCTGAGCATTCAGCTCTTCCTGAGGACCAAAAATCAGATCAACCAGAAGAATCATTGCCAGTTGGCCTTTAGAAAAGGATGCTTCTTTGCCCTTCAAAGGCAATATCTCAGCAATGTTGGCAACATAGGGATATACAGCTTCGGCGACGGTCTGATCATAAGGTTCCGGGTACATGGGAATCATCGACTTCGGTTGCAGATTAGCCAGTAAACTATCAATCAGGTTAGCGCCAGCAGGTGTTGCTGCGAGATATACCAGAATCTTTCGCGAGTATTCGACAAAGAAAGGGTCTCGTCTTTGTAAGCTGTAGTGAAGAATAAAATCCATAATGATCTTAACATTGCCAGGAAATCCGCCATTAGCAAGAGCTACCCATAGTGCTTCGACCTCATTTTGAATTCTTTCACTGAATACAACAGTGATTTCAAAAAGATTGTTCATCACCATGGCACTGGATGGGGTTGGGTGATCATTATGAGATTCGCATTGTAATTCCACACATTGAATCCAAGGCAGCAGTACCGTTAGAATATCTCTGCGCGACACATCATCTACCAAATGGAAAAATTTGGTAAGTTCGGAAAAAACCATGAAAGTCTCTTCTGGATGATCCTTTGCGAATCTCGTAGAGAGGTTGAACATCGCCCGTTTGTAAACAGCCATAGTCGGGCTAGTAATACTAACTTCGTACTCATTCAAGCAGCTCCAGCCATAGAATGTTTCTTCGGTCTGTTTCAGTAGTTGCACCGCCAATCGTCTTATCTCTGGGTTCCCGTCGCCAGTTTTGAAAAGACCCAGTGCCAGAGGTTGTCTTACTTGACAAGGGAAATCCCGCGCCTCTCGGAATACTTCACAAATTGTCACAAAAAAACTCTCAGAAGATTTAGCCTGTTCATTGTTGCCGTAACTATTCGCCACTGCTGTTTCGAGAATCACAGTATTGTGACGGTTGGTTAGAAGCAAGTTTTTCAGAGCACGCCTACCCACAACATGCATATCTTCCCTAGTATTGCTGAACAGAGCATTGATCCAGTTGAGTAAGCCATTCACATTCAAAGCCAGTGTGGATCCACGAGCCACAGAAGAATCTTCCTGTGTCACTGAGCCAAGACAAAGGGTAGCCATAGCACTGATAACAGCAGTCTCAAACTTTCTCTTTTCCAGTTCAAGGCTTGCGAGTACCATGTTGTGCTCCCTTGAGTCCCTGCATGCTGCTAGAGCGTTTCTCTTCATTATTTCTTCTCGTTCTTTAGCAAGTCGCAATTGCTGACCGTACTGGCACCATTCTTCAATAATGATGAAGAATTTCATCCTACTTTCAAACACAATTGGGTTCACTCTATCTTCATTAGCTGACAGACCAAGATAAACATTCTCCAGAAGCCGGCAGAAATACCGTCGCAACTTCGAATAGTTATAGTCTACCTGGACTTCCGGAAGAGCCAAGAGATTCCGGATTTCATTGAGATAGACCACCAGCTCAGTTATTATCCACTCATCTTCAATTACCTCTTTGACATCAAGATAGTGTGATGTTACACACAATAAATGGGCAATTTCAGTGATGACTCTATCAGATCGATAGCCTACTCCAGAGTCTCGCCGTGCGCTCATGCCTGCAGACAGCGATGAAATTGCAGCTGACGTAGACGAAAATGCACCGCCAGATGAGCTCCCTGCTCTCTTCAGCTTATCCTTCCATTCAATGAAAGCTGGATGCAGGCACTCAAGTAGAGTCTTGTAGATATTAACATTGATGGAACTGATACCATTAACAATGGCATCACGAATAACAGGATGTCCTATTCCTAACAGAGGTATCACCATTCTGAATACTGAACGTGCTGATGTAATTCTCTGATGATGAATTGTGACCTTCTGTACGGACTTTTTTCGACCATGCTGATATTTATTATCAGGAATGTGAAGCTTCTGTTCATCTGTCAGCGTCAATGTAGCACATGCAACAACCAGGAATATTCTCCACTGCTCAACAACAACTTCCGGATGGGTTCTCATGGGGTGCTTCAAAATAAATGAATGGGAGGCAGTTCCAATAGCGGCCAGCTCCGACCGTGTAAAATCTACAACCACGTCATACATTCTAACCAGGCGGATGCTCACAATATTGCGGCAAATGGCAACAGGCATTGGATATTTCTCAAAGCACTCCTTGACGAACAAAGGAAATGCCTTGATCCACAAAGCAGCATCTACCCCATAGTCGCTCTCAGCTAATCGCACCAGATTTTCTCTCTTGCGTCCATGAAGCTTAGTCAGACGGCTCTTTTCAGGAACGCTCAATTGAACTTCAGGCTTGGTTGAGCTAAAAAGAGCTGAGATATCCGCAGACTCCATAAAGTGTATAATGCGAGAAGGAGCCACAGCAGAAGGCTGTCTGGAGTGTGAGTTTTGAGACTTTCCGCCCTCTACAGCCCCAATAGCAGAATCAAATTTGAGAGTAAGTTTCAGTACCTTCACTGCCAGATGTCTTATCGATCGATCTTGAGAGCATAAGAAGAAAAGACCATTTCCTTCCACTTCTTCAATAGACGGCCAAACATTGCTGAGCAGCAGGTCGTCGTTTCTTTTCTCACTTTCGGCACTTTCGGTATTGCTATCACCAGATTCATCCTCACCGGCACCCTTGGCATTGTGATCCTGGATATTTTCAACCCAAAGCTCCAGCAGCTCAACATAGATTCTCAGCATACGCTCAAAATCCGAAGCCGCCGTCAAAGGAGCCTCAGAAGACGCCAAAAGCCTTTCATCCATAGCGAATACCATTTTGACGTATGTTTCAATAATAGTCCTGGTATCCTTTGTTCTAGTCAAGCACTTAAGCGAGCGAGTTGCTGCATCAGAAATCAGCCTATTAGGGTTTACGACATTTTTGCCCAGAATTTCAACCATGCTTTTGGTCATACTGCTGTCTGCAGGCAAACACCAAGGAATTGCCTCTATGATTACTCGATAAAGTTCAATGTATCCTTGTTTTAGGACCTGAGATGAAGAATTGTCATTGCCAAAATGGAAGGATACTGCCATTGGCTTTGTCGATTGGGGCTGATTTTCAGCTTGCTGCATCGCTTGTGTACCAACTTGAGTGTCTAACAGTAACGCCAACTTACCGATGATCTTGCAAAACCTATCATAAAATGGCTTGACAGTGTTATTTGGCTTAGGCACTGACTTTGGCTGTTCTATGCTATTGTTTGCTGTCATCCTCAGTTCGTCCAAAGTTGGAAATTCAGGCTTTCGACCCAGTTCAATGTCAGACAAGATATAAATAAACGATTTGATAGCAATAATAGATCGCTCTGGCAGAACATTCTCAAGAATGACATTATCACCATTGCTCTGACTACCAATCAGAAGCTGAAAGAGAACATTCTCTAACACATGCTGCAAGTAAGCGTGGGCACTAATTCGGATAATAAATATACATGAAGCCGATATGCCTTTGTCGGTCGACGACGCTTGCCACGCTTTTCTGTTGTTCGGAGTGAGAAGCACTTTAGTGATTGCGTCCAGCTTCTTTGTAGTGTTATTGAGAGATTCCGTCCATCGGAATGTGAACACCCACAAGAGTCGAGTGGTTCCTGTAAATATAATAGCTTTGTTGTTTCTGTCTTTCATTTTCGAGGTGCTAGCCTCAAAAAATGACATCCAATGCTTGGTGAACATCTCCTGGGGTGCCACACACAGCAAAATCGAAGCCAGTGGATAAGCGGTTGGCCAATACTTGGGCTTTTGAAGCATTTCACTAGCCTTTGCGTACAAAGATGTTACAGCCTTTGTCCACACAGGGTGATTTAGTTCTGCTGATGCTCCACCGACTAGCGGTGTCAATATTTGAGTGAGCACGTCAGAGTATGCAATCTTAACTGATTGACTCTGGCATCTGCCAAAAAATTTGGCAATAGACTCCAGAAATTCAGCAGACTCTTCCAGAGAGTCCATAGGGTATAGCTTCAACTGTAGAAACTTCATGCCTACAATAATCAGCCGAATACTTGACTCCTGCTCTTTTGCGGGAGAATCGGGGAGCTTCTCTAGATCTGCAATAAACCGGTCGCCAACACTGGCAAAACGGTCCCTCGACATTTCACCAAGCAATGCAGCGAATAGGTTCCAGTTCGATCGTCGGATATTATTGCGTGACAATGTGTGTGAATCTGCAGTTTTGAGCTGCTTATACACTATTTCCTCCAGCTTCTCGCTGAGGTCATCACCGAGGATCTGAGGAGGCGTTTGATTGACTATCTCCATAAGGACCCGGCAAAGAATAAATATACTGATGAGACTCTTCTTGTCCGTGTGAAGAGCATTCTCCTTAGCTTCTAGCGTTGCAGCTTCAACATCTACTACTCTGGAGCCTGATCTTGAGTGAGTGATAAAAGACTTGTTCTCCCTCTGCTGCTGCTTGGCAGTAGCAGTGGCAGCTTCCAGGGCCTGAGCAGCTGTTGCAGCAGCTTCAGCTTTACTTTTTCTCCAGAACATGACAGAATCAATCACAGGCTTTGGTTTGTGGCGTGCAATATAGCCCAGAGACGCGACAATCTTGTCGAACTGCTTGTCAACTCCTTTTCCAAGAATCTCGTCGATCAGTGGTTCACTGTCTCTCATATAGTTCAAGCATACATTGAGCTTTTTCTCAGCATGTCGAACAAACTTGAAAAGTTAGTAAAAAGAGTTATCAATCTAAATTGTAGCAATCAAATCACATACCTGTGTGAACAAAATGTGTAGGGCATATTCGGAAGGCGTCTTGGGCTCACCGGCTTTCGGCGAATTCTGAACAGGCTGTTTTAAACGTCGAGCGACAGTATGCTGACGGTGAAACGCCGACCCAGTAGCAACTTCTGTTGGCATAATGGAGTTTGACGGACCATGATGGTGGCCGTTGGCAACATTGCCCGCGGCTACGACGGAGGACTCGTGGGAAACCTGATCGGGACTGGATGTGGCCGGGATAACCCCGGTAGTAGCGTCACCAACCGTGAGATTCTCTGTCGAATGTGACGGTGAGATAGTGGTCAATTGAACAAGAGGCGAAGATACTGCCAAAGGTGGTGGAATTTGCTGCGTGCGCTCAGACGACTTTGATGGCACCAGTGGAGCGGGTGGAGCAGAAGGAGGTGCAACAGCCAGCGGACTCATGTTTCCATGGTAAGATGGTCCAGCGCGTGAATAAGTCGCCGCTCGATGAGGACGCACTTTCATTCCATGGTTAGGGCCATGATTGTCATTGACGTTGGGCAACGACTGGTTGCGATCATGTCTAGCATCAGCCTGTCTGCTATCGGCTTTTGGGGGGATCTGCGGAGTCTGCACGTCACCACCGAAGCGGAACTCTTCATTCGGATTGGACATTGCGCCGAAGAGGAAAGACGGCTATATCACCTTCAACAGGCCGTACTTTGCCTGAATGAGACTTTCGATGATTTCCACAGTTGCACTTGAGAAACAAAGGCCTAGAAAACTGCACCACTGCCTCCAACAATAGCTACCAGATCACCGCGAAGTGCGCAGGACACAAAGTGTGTAGACTAGCAATTATTGACAGGGACGGGCAAGCACGAATCGCAAGGGCGTGCTTTACAAAATAAATATCGGCAGTACCAGGGTGCGTCTTTCGAAATCACAGACGTTGGGCGTATCCCTGCTGGATCCGGTATGGGTTGGGTAGGTTTGCGTTGGAAGAAGTGATAATCTCTATAATTTTTCCTTCCCCCTCGACAAACAAACTGTGAAGGGGCAGGCCCACTCGCTGTCAATCTTCCTGTGCGTCTAGCGGGAACAGCTGGCGTCACCCACTTGCTGCAAGGTAAGGCAATTGGATATAACGCAGAAAATTGAGCAGAGCGGCAGCTGTACAATAACCGTGCCCATGCATGGACAAATTATATCAAACCTACGCTATGGCACAGGCTGGCTTGTAAAATATTTTGCTCGTCCCCCCTGGCCAGCAGCAGTCTCTAATTATTTTCTGTTCACCACTCCCTCCGCCTTTACAACGGCCGCAGAGCCGCAAATGTATTTTTCGCACTTAGCTCCAGCATTTGCTGCCAACTAGGGGTATTTTCACCTAGCCTGCCTAGGTTGATACTAAGGTTTGGAACCACAACGATGTCCTGTGCAGGTCAGCAGTGTACAAGGGCCCAGTACACAGCACGTAAGCATATCCGTAAAAATGTAGGAAGAATTGGTAGTGTGGTCTATCTGTTATTGAAATAATGCATGCATTTCATATTGGGTGCTACACATGGGGTATAAGGGTGTTACTATGAGAGCTTATTTTGAAATTTCCATATTTTTTAGCCCCGCGACTAGTATGCCCATCATTTACCCTATATGGACTGTGCGCGAAAGATCAGCCTCTTGTCCAGAAATCGGCCCAGGTCAAATCTTTGCGCACTGCATTGGAAAATCCTTCGACATACTGAATCCAAAGACGTTCGCTCTCTGGTGCTCGTACAGAGCCGCCTTCTCCAGCGCCAATTGATGGAGAACGCGACTCAACAATAGCCTGTTCGACCGTTCGGCCAAAAAAGTCTACCACGGCTCCTTTAGGTCTAATACTCTCATCAGAACCGTCCACACTTTTCTTCTGCTTTTTCGATTTCTTCGCATCCGTATCCCGGGTGAATTCAAGCTTCCTTTTCTCAGCATGCTCTGCCCCTTTCTCTGCTAGTATATAACCTTGTACCAAGGAGCGTACCGTGTATTTGCCCACTGCCACCACATCTTGATTCTGGCCTCCGCTAATGATGGCCAGCTTTTCAACGGGAGGATCCATGCGGTACACTAACGATCCGTTCTCCAACCGTTCTTTAACCAGTCTTACTCCTGTACCTATAAATACGTTGCCAGCATTGGCAATCTTGCTTTTCTCGTGACTTCGCAGAGTCACGGCTGAGCTTTCAATCAAAGGCGAACTGATCAATACAGAATATGGCAGTAATTCCAGTAGTGATTCTGTCTTATTGAACATTTGCCGTAACGTAGGTGAGCATTCTGATAGATAATCTTTAAGCACTTCTCTCGTCATTCTCAGCTTCTCTGATGCCTCGAAAAACTCTGACTCGATCTTCTGATCTTTCACATTCACAGGCGAACCAAAAAGTAAATGAAAAGCTTGAATGGGATGGGCCAGATACTCTGCCAGTGGCCCATGCTGAGATTGATATATTCCCGCATTCAGCTGCTCGTAGAAATCTAACCAGTCCCCAAGTCTTCCTGGCTTTCTTACCATATCATCGGTGTACCTCATGTGAGGATACAGCGTAAAACAGCCAGTTGTAATTTTGTCATACTCTGCAGCTCCATCAATTTCACTGAGCATATTCAAAAAAGTGTCGTTTTTCAGTTTCTCACCGTCATGCTTTCTGAAAACTCGGTTGGCAACCCGGCTCCAACTTCTACCGAGATCTTTCTCGAACACTGCATCCCCACTGGTGACACCAAACTGAATCATGTTTAAACAGCTTCTTAGGTCACCATTCGCAGCCTCTGAAATGTCGGTGAGCTGTTTGGCTGTTAGATCTATCTTCTCCTTGGAGCAGACATCTCTGAGTCTAGTCACTACCATTCTGCTATCTGACCTCGAGTAGTGTATAATCTCTGCAAAAGGTCTCAGTTGTCGCAAAGAGGAAGAATATGCATCGTTGCAGATGGCTATTATGGGTCTCAAAAGTAGTTTCGACTTGGTGCTGCGCTTCTTCTTTGTAGTTCCTCTGCTCGCGGTAAGATTTGCCAGGGCCTGCTGATCTGATTTAATAATATTAACCAAGGAACGCACAAACCCGTTCTCAGTAGCGCCTTCTACCTCATCTGCTATAACACAAACTGGCTTGGAAGTGCCATGCTGACCAATACGATGAGATTCGATGGCACTCTGTATTTTGTCGGTTACGATACCACCTGAGCGCTCGTCGCTTGCATTAATTTCCAGGACATCATATCCAGCTTGCTTAGCAATAATATGTGCGACAGTAGTTTTGCCGATTCCTGGGGGGCCGTGCACCAGTAATATCTTCTTCGTTGGTCGTCCAAGGGCATCGCGAGAAAAGCTACTATCGGTAAGAAGGCTCAGGTCTCCATTAAAAACAACCTTAGACCAGCTGACCAACCAGTTCATCATATATCGATGCGTTCGCTCCGAGCCAAGCAGGTCAACCCATTTTTTGGGTCTAAACTTCTCTGCTAGTAACTGTTCGGTCTTGACATTCAGTGTGTGCTGTTTGCTAGGATTCAGAATTGCATCTTGGCGTTCTAACTCCTGCCATTTTGTCTTTTCTTCAACATTCTGCAGCAGCTGGTGGATGGGAATTCCGAAATAGTTCTTCTCGTATGCTGGTGCGGGTTGCTGCTTCGGCCCATAGTGGGTAGTCTTGCGACTCAAATGCACTTTCTTCCCACTGGACAAGCAAGCTGTAAACCCACTGTCACTATTCAGCAAAGAATATTCATCATCATCTAAAGGGATTTGCGGATTATTGGTTTGTTCAGACTGCCTCTTGTTCTCATTGTCATCGCTCGCGGGCTCAATGGGCGCCCGCGAACTAAAAAGGGTCGAGTTCTCGAAATTTGATTCAAAGTTGTCAAGGAAACTAGTAATGTTGCTTGATATAGTCTCTTTTTCAGATTTCTTTGTTTCCTTCTCTGGTAATTCCTTTGTTCCAAATAAACCTGAGTTGGCGAAGCTCAGATCATCTATTGACATGTTATCGTAGAAATTTCCTTGCTCTCCAGCCTCCTTTGGAGTCTCGTGAGTGTGAGAGACATCTGATGACACACTACTCTCTTCGTATAGTAGTTCAGGCATGTTGTGTTGGTTCTCGATCTCTAAACCCGGCATGTCGCTGGTTTCGAGTAGGTCGGTCGGCACGAGTGAACGCGAGTTCCCCATAAACAAGAATAATTGACGCGTTCACTTTGATGTAGGGCTCCAACCAAACCTACCCTTGCACACCCAACCCGCCGACAAGTGCACCGAAGAGAGGGAACGCCCACCAAAGTACTCGTTAGAAATGGATGGGGCTGCAGAAAATGTCCCCGACCGAGTCAAAATAGCTCTGGTGCGCATTTCTATTAAAAACTCAATTAAATGTGTTTAAATATACTAACCGAATTTGCTCATTGCTATAGGCAGTAGCCATTTGTAACTCGAGAGGAGCGCACCATAGCTTGCCAGAATTTATTACTAGACTAAGAGAAAGATTGAACGATCATTCGGGATTCTGGAGAGAGAGATACTGCAGACGTTTAGAAGAAATGTCACTGTTGAAAAAAAGAATAGCCGACTTGGAAAATGGTGATGGTGACAGGGACTTGGACTTGGACCCTGTCACAACCCCACAGAAACGGCTATCCTCAAGTAACGGCAAAGAACAAAGCAGAAGGAAAAAGAAACAGAAGAATAGGAGCTCTCATCTTTATACCCCTGTAGTTGAGAACCGCTCTACTGCGAACGATGCAGCGGCTCTGATCCATGCTCTAAAGTACTACCTACACTGGGATGATACCACTCATGATGACCCCGTAGAACTATTGACGGCAACTATCAGTGTATATTACAAGCTTTATTTAGAAGGACTGGTCGATGAATACTGCGAGGAACTTCTAGATTCCCTGGCCGCATTTGTCTCTCATCTACTTAGTAATGCTGATGGTAACATTCTTGTCAAGGTGTTCCGGCAGCTGCGATGGCTCTTTAGATCGTTGATTTCCAAAATTCCGCTATATTCACCAGCAACAAATTGGTCCGGCCAATTCCTGGCTATGTTTAGTCAAATTGTGTATGGCCTTCCACTGCACCAACTGTATGAATGTTTGGAATTTATGCTTATCGAAACTTCCTGGGATGTGCAGTGTTTGGAATATAAAGAGTCTGAATATGCTTCGGTTCTCTCCTCCGTTGATCTGTCAGTAAAGGTACTTGCACAGCTCAATGTGCGGATACATGACTACTTGACGGCATACAGATGCTCTATTCCAGTAGAATATTTTTCCAATTGGAGGAATCTCAGGTCACAGTTAAACGGATCAGCATTGAAGTCCAAGTCGGTCGAAATCAGAGTTTTGGTGGCTTCTATCTCCTGGTCTTTCTAGGAAAAGGTGAAAGACCATGTCTGGTCCATCAGAGTCTTTCCATCAGGCGCCAGTGGCACTCTAGCAGTAATTCCAAAAAATCTAGTGACAGAAGAATTGCCGGCATATACTAATAAATATTTCTATATATTTTTCTCAATAATTATTATAGAAATTTCAGGCGATTGGAAGTATTCTCTGGGGAGCAACATTTTGTTAGGGCAATCAGGTGACCTGAACACCTATTCAAAATGTCACTATCTCAGCATGTCGAAGCAGCAAATCGCCTTCCACTGCATTGTAGAACGTAACCCGATACTAGCCACACAGAAGATATCAGGCTATCAAATATAGAAACAGATTAACATAATATTGCTAGTACAATATGGAACTCCCATTACTCATAAATCTCGTCATTAAAATGTGATACACTAGTTGATGTCTGTCTTGTATTATCGCAGCTGCTCAGGTCGGATTGGCAGCTGTCAATAAGATGCCTTCCCTAACTGGGTCAAAATAAGGATGTTGCATGCACTCTACAGCGGTCAACCTTGCATCCTGGTCGTATAGTAATATTTTGCTCAGAAAGTCGAAAACCTCAGGGCAAGTTAAATGCTCGTTATCACTGTTGACAAACCGCTCCCATTGCTTCTTTGGATAATGGCCGATATCCTCCATCTCTGGGCCCAGCTCTAGATCGTAGTCATTGATGTACTCGTACATGGCTTCAGTTCCAAGTACTCGAGCTATTTTGATGAGCTGATCTATATTGGAGGTTCCATGGAAAAATGGATCTTTCTTGAACACCATGGCAGCCAGCATAGCACCGAAGGACCAAATGTCAAGAGAATAATCGTAATACTGGTTATCTAGAAGAAGCTCTGGGCCCTTATAATAGCGCGAGGCGACTCTCACATTGTATGCTGTCTTCGGATGGTAAAACTCCGCCAAGCCCCAATCGATTAGTTTGATGATTCGCTTCTTATGGTCCAGCATGACATTGTGGGGTTTGACATCACGATGCATAATTCCATTGGAATGAGCATAATCAATTGCGCGCAAGAGCTGGAACATGTAATATCGAACATCAGTGTCTGTGAAGTTTACGCACAGAGCTCTAAAGTCAGAAGCGTCGACTGCTTCAAAGATCAGTGCCGGAGTTAAGCTTTCTGGATCTCTAACAATATCATAGAGCTCCACAATGTTTGTACCGCCCCTAAGATTTTTGAGTATTTTGACTTCTCGTCTTATCTTCTTCCTGTTGATAGGCTTCAGCACTTTGATGACAATCGGAGAATTGCCGTCAGACACATTAACACCCAAAAATACCTCTGAGTATCGCCCCCTGCCGATTTTCTTTAATATTTCGTAATTGTCTTGCGTCCCCCATGTGAAAAACGAGTTTTCTGATAAAAATTGGATTAGCATGCGGGGGTTCTCTCGTTAAAAAACACATGGTCTCACCACTTTAAGCATAGTGGTCGCCCAATGGGCCAGCACGCTCCATCTCTAGTCCCACTTGTATACTCACCATAATCCCAATACTCTTTCGGCTTCTCACTATTGACATCGGCGTATATTCTGGCAACGCCTACCATCACCAATTCGTTGCTTAGGAGCCTGAACGAGTGTCGGGCTTAGATGGATGGTTGGATGGTTGGGTAGAGAGATGGCTGACCTCACCCAAAAGAGATGCGCAGACCCAAAGACTGGGATACATACATTAGACATCATCAAATTTCAAATCAGGGAAAAAAAAATGGACCAGACGCTCGTCAGCAGATTCATAGCTGCTGATGACACTGAGGAACTGAAGGATGTGGTCAGTACCATCTCCCTGAGTAAGTTGATGAATTTTTGGTAGTCCAGCAAAAATTTCGGCTGCTGCATGTCAGGTTGTAGCTAACACTATCAACAGCCATAACAGCCGGTCAAGCAACGCTGGTTGATCTAGTGGAAAAGCTAGGTGAATATTTAGTGCGTGATGATGCTCTGCTGCGCTCAAAAGGTATGTTTCGAGAGCCTCCTTAGTCTCTATCTTGTTCTGCGTTTCCTAGCTGAGATCAAGGTACTAACTTGCCCGTAGCTACTTCGTGCCTGACTAATGTGCTTGCTGATCTGCCGGCAAATGCTCTAAGTAAGCAACAAGTTGCTGTGGTGGCCAGCTTTTTGTGTGAAAGGCTCTATGATGAGGATTCACTACCAGAGGTCCTTCTCGGTCTTGAGGCTGTTGTTAGCATGGATAGCTTTGTTGCATCAGTCAGTCTGCAGAATATTCTCAGCTCCATGGCTGAGAACATCAGCATGAAGAAGCACCCACAGAATACAAGATACTTGGTGCTGAAACTTCTTAATTCCACATACCTTAAATTCCAGGTTATCATCGCTTCCGACCTTTCTGAGTGTTATATTAAAGCATTTGTCACTTTAATCAACGGTGAGAAGGACCCACGAAACTTGCTTATCTCCTTCAATCTCGGCACCAGGCTCATGACTGATTTGTCGACGACTTTCAACAATTCTGCCAGCCTTGTGGACGATTTCTTCGATGTCACATTCTGCTACTTCCCAATCACCTTTGAACCTCCGAAAAATGACCCCTATGGAATCAGCTCCCAGGATCTCCGCCTGGCACTAAGAAGCAGCCTATCTGCCAATGGTGTGCTGGCACGGTACACTATTCCAGGGCTCATCGAGAAGCTTACTTCCACTGTCCACTCAGTCAAAGAGGATGTGCTGATCACCCTCGCAACCTGCATAGAAAATTACGACCCGGAAACAGTGAAGGAACATTGGCAAGAGGTCTGGGATGGCATCAAGTACGAGGTACTACACGGGACTGATGAGGAAACTGGTGCCAATGCCGGCACTGTTCTGCTCAATCTTGGTGCTTCATTGTCGAAATGCATTGACCAATCCGTCTTGGATACCTATTTAGAGTTGGCCGAAAGTGAGACAAGAGGAAAGATAGAAGATGCTCAGTCCAAGCTATCCATGCCCGCGGCTATTCTCCTTGCTGATATTTCTAAGTCCAGCTCAAAAGCATTTGAGAGACTCAGCGAATTTGCTGTGAAGATCTTGCTACTCACGTACTCAAAGTCGCCGTCAATCGGTAAGCAGAAAGCTGTGCTGGAAATTTTGACTAAATTCTTGAACGCTGCTACTGTAGTTGACCATCAATTCAACAAGGCAGGTCAAAGGTCATTGAATCGATTCAAGGACGACATAATTGGTGTATTTTCTAAGTCTTTGATGGGCTCAGAACCTTCTGAAGTTGCTCTTCGGCTTACTGCGCTGAATGGGCTCACACTTTTGATCACTAAGCTCCCAGGATATCTGTCTGATGCAGAAATTGGACTGATTAGCCAGTATTTAGATACCATTATTCTGGAGGATACGCAAAATGAGATTTGCAAAGCTGCTCTGGCATCTCAATTGGAGGTCTCTAGACTGAAGCCTGATATCTTGGTTACAACAACTTTTCCTGCTCTGCTGGCAAGTTTGCCAATTGGTGGTGGTGCTGAGGTTGATTCGACTAGTAGCGGAATAAAGCCTAAGAATTTGGACTATGTTTTGTATTCTTTGGCTTACTTAACGGAAACACGATCTACTCTAGAGATGCTTAGTGTCAGACTGTTTAACAAATTGGACTCTGGTATTGATCACCATGATACCCTCGCGCTGCTTTCTGCCCTACACAGAATACTGCAAAAGTTTGAGGAACAATCAGGGAAAGAGAAGAGCCCCTTGATGGTCGCCTATTTGTTCAAATTTATGCCTCGGTTGATTTCAAAGGTTTACTGTGAAAAAACTAGAAACGTGTTTGCTAGTAATTCTATCATCAACATTATTGGATCCATGCTGGCTATTCTGACTCGGAATGCTCCGGAGAATGAACAGTCTGAAATTGCCAGTGAGCTTCTAAGTTTGTTTTTTTTCGAAGGGAAAAAATCTAAGTTCGTTGATGGTGAATTTATTCCGTATCTCAGTGGCCCGTCTCGCGCACCAACTGCAGTTGTAAATATCTTCACTATGGGATTCGCTCCAGTCTATCAGGGCGAGTCATTAATTAGTGAATCAGCGGTAAGTCTCCTGCATAATGCTATATGCATCGTTTCCAAGAGCACCGACCGATATGAGCGTATTGGCTACTTACGTCTTATTGGAGTGCTCTGCAATAAGTGGGTGTCTGCTGCTGCTGCAAAAGAGGAAACAGATGCTCTTTTAGGAAACGATTCTATTAATGATATTGAAGTACTGGCTTGGATCTCCAAAGGATTGATAAATAAGAATGACAATCTGGGCTACAAACTGCTTGAATCTGGTATTCTTGTTCATCTCAGTCAGGAAGGAGCTGTTGGACTTGGAGCAGGTAAGGTTGTCGGAGTTGTTCCGGCTGATGATTCTGTCATGAACAAAGAAAATGGTTTAAGCATCCGATTATTATACCGGCAGCGGCTCTTCCTGGGCGTTCTGCCGCAACTGGTGGAAGGATTCAAGCAATCTTCTACGTGTAAGATGAACTATATGATTGCTCTCGCGGGATTGCTGCGCTTTACGCCAAGTAAGATTGTCAGTGGTCAGCTGAAGCAATTTCTGCCGTTGCTGTTGGAGTCGCTTGATATGCAGGAAGTTGGTGTGCTCAAGGCCGCGATTGATACGATCATTGTGACAATCAAGGACAATAGTGAAGTGTTCCGAGAACACCTGAACCTTCTTACAGGAGAGTTGATCAAGGTTTCCAAGATGCATGATAATGAGAAGGTTCGCATTGCAGCACTGAATGCTCTAGCTCTGTTCCCAGGTACATTTGACATTCAGTATCTGCAGCCCTATCGAGCCGTTATAATAAAAGACCTGGGCGAGGTGCTTGATGACAAGAAACGGGGAGTACGGCGTGCAGCAGTATTGTGTCGGCAGGCGTTTTACGAGCTCGGAATGAGTCTGGAAGAGGACTCTTGAGGTAGTCAATGAGTCCGAGGAATGTATGAAGATTGCGACGGACCACAATGCAATTTACGGCAGCCGTGGTACGCGACGCGTTAATTATGTATGAGACGAGAAGGATGTAAAGTTTCGTAAGAAAACAGAGCGAATAGCAGTAGTTTTTTAAGATGCCCAATGTAGGCTGACACACACAGTACAGCATGTCGAGTCAGCATATATTGCATCGCCCTGCGTGTCCAAGAGTAAGTATTTTATGTCCGTTCAACGGTTAGAAGATCCTATATTAGCAGTGATGTACATTAGAAATTGCTAGATTGGACAGGGACCAAGAGCAACTGGGAAGAAGGCTAAGAACAAACGAGTCAAATAATGGAATACAAGGTTTTATTCGAGAACATAACTCTATCACAAGGCATGAGGGCCGAGCTGCAGAACGCATTTTCTAGTGGATCTACAAGTTTGCCGGTGAGGGAAGCGGGTCCCACCCATCATCTGGCTCGGAGATGCTTAGTTTGCAAAAAAGGACGCTAACAGCGTATTTTGGAGCAGTAACAAGGCGCACAAAATGGGAGAATTTGTGCGGTGATCAGACGAGCAACGGTTCGTCACCCGCGTGTCATGTCAAACTACGGAGGGGCCTTCTGCTGTTTCGGAATAGATGATCTGCACCAGAAGCGAGTGATTGACAGCACGTCTGGGTGTTTTACCTCACCAACACAGCGTATGAGGCTCGAGCTGGGTAAGAAATCAGTGTATGCGTGCGTGCGTGAGCCGCCGACGGCCAGCCAGCCAGCCAGCCAGGGGAAAGGCAAAGCCAAAAAAAAGTAAAATATGACAGTAGAATAAAAAAAAGGAAACCAAAGTAGCGCAAAGGCTACCCACCCACACAGGCACGTACTGCACCCTCAACTGTTAGGCAGCAAAGGAGCAAAGCACCGGCCAGGTCCGATGGATCCGTCTAGCTCAGCAAGAGGCTCGCGCATTAATATGAGTAGAGTTCAAGATCTGATATGGGGCTCTGGCTGGTTTGGGAGTTAATTAGCATTTAGGGTTTCTTGTATTTCCGCGTAAAGCTGCTTGGTCTAGCTGGTAATTGGGGAGCTAAAATATTGTGGACGTGCATTTGCATGGCCCCAATTGGAGGCATTGTTATCCATCTTGAAACCGACCCCAAGGCTCTTTATGAGGGGGTGAAGACAGGTAGGCAGGTAGAGGAATGAGGCCAGCCAGAACCAGACCAAACCACAACAAAAAGACGCTGACGATAGGCTGCAAAGCCCCTCTAAAACTTGGAGAGGAGAAGGGGGGAGGCAACAATGCGGAGCGCACGCATAGTGGGTGCATGAGCACTGCGCAGCGCCAGGCTCGCGCGAACTAATCACTAAGTAATCCTCTTCTTTTTGTTCCTCCTGTGCGCCATGGCCCCCTACATACAGTAGCTACGCGTGGGAGATCACTGCCCATTCTGGCACACTTAGGGGATGCAAAACTCTAAATAGATTTTCTTGCTCATATTTTATTGGCGTAATAGACCGCAAAAGCAAGTTTTTTCCCGTCAACCCCCTTTAACTTAGCAGTACATTAAATTCCTATATTTGACGGGGTCAGTTAGGTTGCAAGTTCAAAAACCTCTTGTGTGTTTGTGACTTGACTTGTCGTGGAGCCAACTACTAGTTCGCTAAACCAGCAGCGGCATCTCATACATCTGTTTGTCCTTGTCCATTCAACTAACATAGTCAGTGCCGAGCACTGGTCCCTGGTTTTGTTTCTGTCTATTTATTTTTCTCTTTCAAACCGCCCCTGCTTCGCTTCATGACCTACCTGGACTTTAGCATTAGTGGCAGTAGCAGCAGCGGCGGCGACAGCGACAGCAGCACCAATCCTCCAACAAGAACTCTGGAGGAATCGCCGTTCTGGCTGCTCGACAAAAGAGCCTGCGTCGTCTGCACAGCCAAGCCGACCTGTCCAGCATGTAGCTCCAACGAAGCGTGCTCATTCACCGTCCAGACCTGTTCCGAGTGTCCCCAGGGCATCTGCGTGTCCCTGACTGACTCCTCGTCATCCGCCTCTGCAACCCCTACCGCCTCGTCTTCAGGAGGGTCGCATACCAATACCGGTGCCGTGGCCGGAGGTGTTGTCGCAGGTCTAGTCGTTTTCTTCGCCATCATTGGCTATTTAATCTGGAAGTATGTCTATTCCAGTGAAGCTCGCACCAAGCGACTGGAGCGACAACTAGCATACGATGAGGAGCTGATGAAGGGCGCTGGCGAGCAGTTGCCTAACGAAAAGGCCCAGGCCGCCCTCTCCCCACGCTACAGCAAGTACAGCCGAGCTTCTAGAATGTCGTCGACCACCATGTCGTCGTCTGTTTCCGGCGGAAACGTCATCCCGATTGCATATATTCCCGGTGTCTTCAGCAGGACTGCAGACAGCGCCTCGTCCGACAGAGCCCCATCCGAACAATTTTTCCGTGCATCAGATATCATGCGAGACTCGCAATACTCCGACGGAGCTGGTATCCGTTCGTCTATCGCTACTACCAACTATCGGGGCTCAGTGGCTTTTGCCGGCGAGCCCATTGTGGTGGCTCAGGGCCGCCCTAACCTCGTTACACTGACCAACAATGAGAAGACTCGTGGCGGTGCAGCAAAAAACCTGACTGTCGATACTTCCCGTGCCCCGTCCACATACAGCCAGCCAAGCCCAGCGGAGTCTACCTTTATTGGTGCTGTTCAGCAGGTTGACACCGTTTCCCAAAGAATGCAGGCACGATCCATCCGAATAGGTAAAACTGGTGTTGGCCTACAGTCACAGCTTATTGCTGAAGAATCGGACGAGGAAGATATTCCCGAAGTCCCCAAGATCCCTGAAGGACTGACTGCTACTGAGCCCGCAAAGAAGTCTGCCGGCAATAGAGCCTCGGTTGCTCTTGCCAAGGTACTGACTCTGGGTACCAAGTCATCTGTGGGCCACAGCAAATCGACAAAAAGCGTCAAGCAGTCCAAGTCTATCACAACCAAATCGAGGAAATCGCTCAATGGCGGTAGTAGGAACAGCACCAGCAGCAGCAGCTATGGTAGGGCCCCTGTGCCTCACGCTAATCGGGCTAACTCCACAAGTGGGCAGCACCAGTCTGGCCCTCTTTCCCGGTCCACCTCAAAGCAGTCTGTTTCCTCCTCCAACAATTCTAACTCATCTGCATTTGTAACCTCTCCTACGGGATCGACCACCTCTTCTCAGCTGCTTGACCTGCGTGCCTCTACCTTTTCGGGCTTTGATGTTCAGTTCGATATGGATGAGAACCGTCCGGCCGGAGCTGCGCCAATGGTGCCGCCCAAGGGTCCATCCCGCACGCCTTCCATCGCTTCACGTTTATCCAGAGCCTCGCGACGCAACGGTGCTCCGTCCAGAGCACAGTCCATTCGAAGCAACACCAGCAACCGAGATTCATTGGACTACGTTAGCCATTTGCCTATGGAAGCTGTGCTGTATGCTCGATCTCAGGAATCTTTGTCTGCTACAGATAATAGCCATCGTTCGGGATCCACCAGTCCGTTTGGCGATGAAAACAGCCTGTGACCGAAAAGCGGCGGCGACAGGGCTGACTTGACAACGCATTCTTTTAGCTAGCTGCCAATCTAAAATATATGTTTACAGGCGACAACAAAACCCCAGCTTCGTAATAATGAAATCGTTCCCCGCATCCAGTCAATGACGAGCTCAGATGGCTGCATGTTTTCCCATTGGTTGCCCGGAAGACTGCTCTCCATCCTTGCTTGTTTGCGTGACGCTAGTTAAGGTTGCCCATGGGAGTTTGTACTCCGTCGAGCACACATATAATTCGGGGTATTTGTTGGGTACTGTTATAATAGACGGTAGCTTTCCACAAACTCTTCTTCTTCCTTTCTCACACACCCCACGTTTGCTTGCAGAACCACTGTTCAGTTACAACAATGGCTCCTTCTTTTTCTCAAGTTGACCAGACTGCTATTAACTCCATCCGAGTCCTTGCGGTAAGTATGCGCTGGCTCAATGTGTATTTCCCTGGCCACAGTCGGTAGAGCGATAGCTTCATCTAGGTTGCCATTAATAATGGCTGGGTAATTTGGCTGCGATGCCCGGCTATATAGTCCCCCCACACACCTACAATGGTCTCCCCGCTGCCACGAAAAAACCCATTTGATTTCGCCAGAGTTGTTGGGCACCTCTGCGAAGATGCGTTTCCTGCTGAGAAAGTGACAATTGACTAACTATTTCAGGCCGATGCTACCGCTAAGGCCAACTCCGGCCATCCCGGTGCTCCCATGGGTCTGGCCCCTCTGGCCCATGTTCTGTTCCAGAACTACCTTAAGTTCAACCCGAAGAACCCCTCGTGGTTTGGCCGAGATCGATTCGTTCTCTCCAACGGCCATGCCTGCATGCTCCAGTACGCTCTGCTCCACCTTTATGGCTACGAGCAGTTCCCTATTGAGCAGATCAAGCAGTTCCGACAGCTGGGTTCCAACACCCCTGGTCATCCCGAGTTTGAGCTTGATGGTGTAGAAGTCACCACTGGTCCCTTGGGTCAGGGTATTGCCAACGCTGTTGGTCTGGCTATCGCTGAGGCTCAGTTGGCTGCCAACTTCAACAAGCCTGGTTACGAAATTATTAACAACTATACTTACTGTATTTTTGGTGATGGTTGCATGCAGGAAGGTGTCGCTTCCGAAGCTTGCTCTCTTGCCGGTCATTTGCAGCTCGGCAAGCTGATTGCTTTCTACGATGACAACCACATCACCATTGATGGTAACACAAAGGTTTCTTTCACTGAAGATGTCACTGCTCGTTTCGCCGCCTACGGCTGGCACGTGCTGGAAGTCGATGATGGTAATGAAGACCTGGCTGGTATTGCCAAGGCCATCGAGGAGGCCCAGAAGGTTACTGACAAGCCCACCGTCATTCGAGTTCCCACCACCATTGGCTTTGGTTCCAAGTTGGCCGGTACCCACTCCGTCCATGGTGCCCCCTTGAAGCCCGACGATATCGAGCAGCTGAAGAAGGCCTTTGGCTTCGACCCCTCTAAGTCCTTTGACGTGCCCCAGGACGTTTACGACTTCTACGGCAAGAAGGCTGCCCTTGGTGCTGAAGTTGAGAAGAAGGAGGAGGAGCTCTTGGCTAAGTACGCTCAGGAGTTTCCCGAGCTTGCTAAGGAATTGAAGCGAAGAATTGCCAAGGAGCTGCCCGAAGGCTGGGAGAAGTCCCTGCCTGTCTACACTCCCAAGGATGCTGCTGTCGCTACCCGAAAGCTGTCTGAGATTGTGCTCACCAAGATCCACTCTGCTGTCCCTGACCTTGTTGGTGGTTCTGCTGATTTGACCCCCTCCAATTTGACTCGATGGACCGACGCTGTTGATTTCCAGCCTCCTTCTACCAAGATTGGTGACTACTCTGGTCGATACTTCCGATTCGGTGTTCGAGAGCACGGTATGGGTGCTATCATCAACGGTATCTCTGCTTATGGTGCTTTGATCCCCTATGGTGCTACTTTCCTTAATTTTGTTTCTTATGCCGCCGGTGCTGTTAGACTGTCTGCTCTCTCTGGCCACCAGGTCATTTGGATTGCTACCCACGACTCTATTGGTCTTGGTGAGGATGGTCCCACTCACCAGCCCATTGAAACTCTAGCACACTTCCGATCTATGCCTAATGTTGCCGTCTGGAGACCTGCCGATGGTAACGAGACTTCTGCTGCTTACTATAAGGCTCTCACCAGCAAGCACACTCCTTCGATCTTGGCTCTTTCCCGACAAAACTTGCCTCAGCTGGAGGGCTCCACCATTGAGAAGGCTGCCAAGGGTGGTTATACTGTTTTCAGCACCAGCGACAAGCCTGCCTTGATCCTGGCTTCCACTGGTTCCGAAGTTTCTCTGTCTATCAAGACTGCTGAGCTCCTGGGAGAGAAGGGTATCAAGGTCAACGTTGTCTCCCTGCCTTCTTGGCATGATTTTGATCTGCAGACTGAGGAGTACAAGTTGTCTGTCCTGCCTGATGGTGTCCCCATCCTCTCCGTCGAAGTCCTCACCACTTTCGGCTGGCAGAAGTATTCTCACACCCAGTTTGGTATTGACCGATTTGGTGCTTCCGGCCCTGCCGGTGAGGTCTACAAGTTCTTTGAGTTTACTCCTGAGGGCGTCGCAAAGCGAGCTGAGTCTGTTATTGAATTCTTCAAGGGAAGCAAGCTCCTGTCCCCTGTACGAAAGGCTTTTTAAGTGGATTTTTAGAATCTATTAAACTAGACATATAACAAAGTAATATTTTTGTCGTATATTGTAATTGGAACCGCCAGCAACGTAGGTAGGTAGGTTATTGTTGCACAGAGCAGGCTGTTTTTACTACATGCCCGATAGCTGCGGCTTTCCCCAAAACTGAACATCCTTCCTGCACTACAACATGGCCAACGATCAGATATCAGTTGCTTTTGTATGCCTGGGAAATATGTCAGTACAAAACTGTTTGGAAAATAGATAATCTATGTTTGACATTTGACTAACTCCTTGTTAGCTGCCGGTCTCCCATGGCTGAGTAAGTTGCAGTTTGCCCATTGCGAATGCTTGCGTTGCTAACTGGTTGCAGAGCTGTTTTCAAACACGAAGTCGGCAAGTCCGACATCAAGGATCAATTCCTTCATATTGACTCCTTTGGGACTGGAGGATGGCATACGGGCGAAAGTCCTGATAGAAGATCATCGAAGTGCTGCAGAGACAATGGAGTGCCTGTCAACCACAAGGCCCAGCAGCTACGGTCAGAGCACTTTTCCAAATTCGACTACATCCTTTGTATGGACGAAGACAACTACAGAAATGCCAAGAGAATAGGACCCAAGTCTAGCTCTGCAAAGGTATACTTGTTTGGAGAGTTTCGAAGATCCAGCCAATTCCAGAAGATAGTCGATGACCCCTACTATGGTGGTGACGACGGATTCCAGGTGAACTTTGAGCAGCTGACTGACTTTTCAAAGGGATTTCTAGAGAAGGTCAAGAATGGATCAATCGACGAGCTTTAGATAGAAGTAGAAATAGAAATTTCATTTGAGTCAATCCAATCTTATTACTATAGCCTATAAAAATCCACTTAGATTTCATCTTCCAAGAATGTATACTCAAACTTGAAGTTCGACTTGCGTCGCTGGAGCCAAAGGCCCTCAAAATCGAAGTATCGATAAGTACCCTGCTCGTATTCATTATTGATATCTTTAGGCTCTTCGTGTCGCTGGAACCAGGTCAAGAATCGTTTGTGGAATCTCCAACTTCGGTTCTTCAGTTCTTTAGCAGCAAGGTACTGCTGATAAGTACCCTGCTGATAATAGAACATATAGAAAAGAGTATCGATATCAACGCGAGCTAGTATCTCGGGGTCATCCAATGTAGTCATTGGCTCTTGAGGATAATAACCCGGAGTAGGGAAGGGTGATTCTGGGTGGTAGTATCGTGGCCTATCAGCAATAAAAGAGTCTGGACAATGCAAAAAGGATCGCTCCAATAGCTTGCCTATCTTGGTGATAGGAGGAGGTGAGCTAATTCGTCGTCTAGCAGCATCAAAAGCATGTGCTAAATCCTGCAAGCCTGGCGGGAGAGTGAATGTTGGGAATGCTGAAGATGCAGCGGAGCTGGCACTCGTAGATATTGAAGAAGACAGCTCTGGGGGAGGCGTCTGGCCCGGGTGCGGCGATGAGGATGCCGATCGAGGAATCGATGGGGAAGCTTGGGCCTTCTTCTCTTCAGCGGTCACATGATTGTTAGCATTGGCAGCTTGTGCAACCTTCTCAGCCCAGGGAGCAGGTGTTGAGACAACTGGAGATGGTTTGGCACTCACTGGTGGCAGTGGAGCAGGTGCTATCGGAGCAGCAATCTTGTCAGGAGCCTCAGATTGAGGTGGTGGCGGCAGCGGCGATAGCCCTGTTGGAATAACAACGGGATTATGAGTCGAAATTGGCGAAGATGAGCCGGCAGCGGCCGCGTACTTCAGATCAGAGGACTTAGTAGGAGTCGCTATGCTGTTCTGCGCAGAGGCGACAGTTGCGATCTTCGCCAGATTCGTATGACTGACCGAAGGGGAAGCAGTATTTGAAGTAGTGCCACTTTTCTTGAGACCGGGTGCCACTGAAATCGATGGAGATGGAGATCTGGTGGATTCGCTTGGAGCACTCGTATCACCGGAGACAGCCAAGTCATCTAGGGTCGAAAGAGGTTCATCCTTCGCCGTAACGGCAGGCAGAGCCATTTCATCAAAATCGTCTTCGCTGATGAGGTTCAGCTCATCATAAAGTTCCTCGTCTTCAGCAAAATCAGCATCCTGGTTCTCCTCCACATAATACTTAATGTCTTCCTTGAGATTATTAACAGCATCAGCTGCCAATGTTCCATTCTCTACCATTCGCAGAATGGTTTCGAGCTTCTCTACATGCCATCTATGACGGCTGATGGTATGATCGATCTCATTTAGTCGTTCCTGTTTGCCGGTATCCTTTCGGCCCTTCTTCATGGTGGACTGAATCTGTTCTTCCTCCGCTTCCAGTGATTCGACTTGCCGTTCCAGCTCTTCCAGCATCGTAGAGACGAACTGCGCTGTTTCGCTCTTCTCCTTCTCCCTGGGATCCGTCCTACCGGCGCTCAGGCCCTCCTTGGAGTAAGCCTTCATCTTCATCTCACGCTCCACGGCCTTGAACCTCTCCATCTCTGATTCGATATTCTTGCGGTGCTCTGTCAGAATCTTCTTATCCTTTACTTCATTACCAGATAGCCATGTCTTAATTTGGTCTCTGAGCCTCTGCAGTTTCTTGATTTCTCGCTTCAGGTCCTGTTCCAGCTTTTCCTTTTGGGCCTGGTTCGTCGATTGCTGGAGCTTATCGTAAATGCCATCGAACACTTGTATGCCTTCGGCAACACGTTTGAACACTTTGTCCATCTCCCTAAATGAGAAAAAAGTGGTAGTTAGCATTACGTTCTGAAAATCAAAACGGAGGCTGGCTTTGGGCTTTCGGCAACAAGCAAATACCTATGCCATTACATCTTTTGGGCCCCGCCCTGTCGAGACATGCACTGGAGTGTCCATTGTGTGTCTGCAGAATACTCACTGTTGCAGTTTTCTGGCCGCCATGATGAATTATATTCCCGCGACTGGCTGCTAACTACGGTTGATCTGGATTCGACTTCCAATTGTTATATCATATACAAGCTGAGGTACTTGGGGGAAAAACTCTTTTGGTGATGCTGGCTGGGGAAGGTTTAAATGTGCTTATGTCAGCATCCACCCCCCGCTGAGGCCCTGCTCCTGGGTGTGTTGCATCAAGCGGACCAAGTGGTGGGCACCAACTGAAAAATTAAGGTGCAAAAAACACATCATTTCCTGTAGTCGTCCTTATTGACTGAGAAGAGCATACAAAAAGTGAGTATGTCGGTCCAGGCATACATTCAGAGAGCAAACGACTTTTTCGAACATTTTGACCTTTACTAACATTTTTAACAGTGACCGACGTCTGGGTCTCTCTTCTGAAAAATTCTACACTGTCGGTTCTCCCGTTCGACTTTGTTCGTCCTGGAGATGGCAGATCGGTAGAGTCATCGTATTCTGCCGAAATCCTTGCCAAGTACCAACAAGCCCTGAACACTCTTTCAGAGAAGTATTCGACTAGCTCGTTCAATATTGCTCTGGCTGCATATGCAGTTCTTATATTCCGTCTAACCGGCGACGAGGATATTGTCATTGGTGCAACTACCCCAGATCAAACTAAATTAGTCATTAGAGCTAACATTACTGGCGAGACAAGCTTCAATCAGGTCATTGACCGAGTCAAGGAGCTAGACGACCTTGCAAAGAAGAATCCCATTGAGTCTTTCACTGATTTGCGAACTAAGCTTGGTGCTGCTTTGCTTTACCGAACAGTGTTCCATGCTGGCTCCCAGCCATCTGTTACTGCCAATGCTGGAACAGATATGGTCGTCAGTTTCACTCCAGAAGCTGGAATTAACATCGCATTCAACTCACTTCTGTACAAACGTGAGCGAATTGAAATCATGTGCGAACAACTGTTTGAGATTTTGGCTCATGGAGCTAAAGATGATGCTCGTAAAGTCGGAGCCATTCCCCTCATCACCCCTCGCCAGGCTCGGGTGCTGCCCAATTCTACTGCGGACTTGCATTGGAATGAATTTGGCGGTGCTATTCAGGATATTTTTGCCCGAAATGCAGCCAAGCATCCAGAGCGACCTTGCGTGGTCGAGACTCCTTCATTCCTCGACGAAGGTGCGAAGGAGCGAGTGTTCTCCTATAAGCAGATCAACGAGGCATCCAATGTCCTTGCTCACCACTTGATTCAGTCGGGTGTACAACTTGGTGATGTTGTCATGGTCTATGCCTATCGAGGTGTGGATCTGGTTGTCGCTGTTATGGGTGTATTGAAGGCTGGTGCTGCTTTCTCCGTAATCGACCCTGCCTACCCTCCTGCTAGACAGAATATTTATCTATCTGTTGCTAAGCCTCGAGCTCTGGTGATTTTGAAAAAGGCTGGTACTCTTTCTCCTCTGGTGAAGCAGTACATTTCTGACGAGCTGGATTTGGCTACCACTGTGCCCAGCTTAGAACTTTTGGACGACGGTGGTCTTGTTGGTGGAAACACTGAAGCTGGTGAGGACATTTTGACTCCTTCGCAATCACTGAAGGGTACTGAGACTGGTGTTGTCGTTGGCCCGGACTCGCAGCCCACCCTCTCGTTTACTTCAGGCTCTGAAGGTATCCCCAAGGGTGTTCGGGGACGGCACTTTTCCCTTACTTACTATTTCCCTTGGATGTCCCAGAGATTCAACCTCACAGAGAATGATAAGTTTACTATGTTGTCTGGCATTGCGCACGATCCTATTCAGAGAGATATTTTCACCCCTCTGTTCCTTGGTGCTCAGCTGTTGGTTCCCACTAGCGATGATATTGGTACCCCTGGTAAGCTTGCCGAATGGATGGGCAAGTATGGTGCATCTGTTACTCACTTGACCCCTGCTATGGGACAGTTACTTTCTGCACAAGCTACTGCTGAGATTCCTTCTCTGCACCATGCATTCTTTGTCGGAGATATTCTGACCAAACGAGACTGCTTGAGGCTGCAATCGCTTGCCCGAAACGTTTTCATCGTTAACATGTACGGTACCACTGAGACACAGAGATCTGTCTCTTATTTTGAAGTTGCTTCTATTGCCAAAGATGCTACTTTCCTTCAGTCTCAGAAAGACATTATGCCTGCAGGAAAGGGTATGTTGGATGTTCAGTTGCTAATCGTCAACAGGCATGATCGGACCCAAACATGCAGTATTGGCGAGGTAGGCGAAATATACGTGAGAGCTGGTGGACTTTCTGCTGGCTACCTCAAGCTGCCTGAGGTCAATAAGGAGAAGTTCTTAGATAATTGGTTTGTTCAAGAGCCTTGGCCCAACACCTTGGATCCTTCCAAGTTCCCCGAGGGTGCTTGGCTTGGTCCCAGAGACCGACTGTACAGAACTGGCGATTTAGGTCGATACTTGCCTGATGGTAACACTGAGTGTTCCGGACGTGCTGATGATCAGGTCAAAATCCGAGGTTTCCGAATAGAGCTGGGCGAGATCGACACTCATCTGTCACGTCACAAGTACGTTCGAGAAAATGTTACCTTGGTCAGACGTGACAAGGATGAGGAACCGGTATTAATCTCTTATATTGTTCCTCAAGGATCTAGTACGGCCGACGAAGAAGTGTTTTCTGCTCATGAATCTGTAGATGATGATGATGAAGCTGATGGTATTGTTAAAGGTCTCGTCAAGTACAGAAGGCTCATTAAGGATATCAAAGGTTATCTCAAGACTAAGCTGCCTTCTTATGCTGTTCCAGCTGTGATCGTGCCTCTGTCCAAAATGCCTCTTAACCCCAACGGCAAGGTTGACAAGCCTGCTTTGCCCTTCCCTGATACTGCTCAATTGTCTGTTGTTGCGAAGCATGATAAATCGTCAGGTGATGCCGAAGAGTGGACTCCTATGGAGGCCCAGATTAGAGATCTGTGGTTGAGCATTCTTCCTCAGCGACCTGTTTCTATAGAGCCAAGTGATTCCTTCTTTGATCTTGGCGGACACTCTATTCTTGCTACCAGAATGATTTTTGAGCTTCGAAAGAAGATGTTGATCGATGTCCCTCTGGGCCTGATTTTCAAAGAGCCTACTATTGCTGGCTTCGCTAAGAATGTTGATCTTTTGAAGCAGGACCCGCACCAGATTGATTCTCTTTTAGCTGATAGCGAGGAGAAGGATTCTGGAAAGGAGCAGATCAAGTCTTATGCCGAAGATGCAAAGGAGCTCGCTGAAGCCTTGCCCAAGTATGTTCCCTACACTCCAAGTGATAAGAGTGAGAAGACAGTCTTCCTTACTGGTGCGACTGGCTTCTTGGGTTCTTTTATTATAAGAGATCTTCTCGAGCGAAAGGCCAATTATAATATTATTGCTCATGTTCGAGCTGCTGATGAGAAGAAGGGTCTGGAGCGGTTGATCAATTCTGGGCTGGCTTTTGGATCTTGGAAACCTGAGTACGAGTCAAAGGTGCAGGTGCTTATTGGAAATCTGGAGGAGAAGCACTTTGGTCTTCAAGATGATTCTTGGAGCGAGCTCTGCAATAAGGTAGACTTTGTTATCCACAACGGTGCTTTGGTTCACTGGGTTTATCCTTACTCCACGTTGCGAGGACCTAACACTATTGCTACCATCAATGTTATGGAGCTGTGCGCTTCTGGAATTGGCAAGCTTTTCACTTTTGTCTCTTCTACATCTTCTCTCGATGTACAACATTATGTCGATCTGAGTGACAAGATCGTTGCTCGAGGAGGTGACGGTGTCCCCGAATCTGACGATCTGGAAGGGTCTTCGACGGGCCTCGGAAATGGCTATGGTCAGTCCAAGTGGGCTGCAGAGTATATTATTCGACATGCTGGTGCTAACAATGGATTGACTGGTTCAGTTGTTCGACCTGGTTATATTGTTGGTGATACAAAGAGTGGTGCCTCTTCTACTGATGATTTCTTGCTGAGAATGGTCAAGGGTTGTGTTCAGCTTGGAATGGTTCCAGATATTGATAATACTGTCAATATGGTGCCAGTTGATCACGTCGCCCGTATTGTCGTTGCTGCCTCGCTATACTGTCCTCAACCTTTGAGAGTGGTTCATGTGACTGGACACCCTCGATTGACGTTTAATCAGTTCCTTGGTGCTCTGAAGACATATGGATATGATGTAAAGTCTGCTGATTATATTCCTTGGCGAATTGCCCTTGAGAAGTACGTGACCGACAGTACTAACAATGACAATGCTCTATTCCCGTTGTTACATTTCGTGCTTGATAACCTTCCTCAGTCCACAAAGGCTCCAGAGTTGGATGATGCCAATGCTCGGGCTTCCCTTAAAGCTGATGCAGAAGCTGAAACTGGCGATTTGGAAGCTGTCAACGGAAAAGGTGTCAGTATTGACCAGCTGGGTATCTACTTTGCATACTTGGTCTCAGTCGGCTTCTTGAGCCCTCCCTCGTTGACCGGCGAACGTCAACTACCCACCATCACTCTTAGCGAAGAAATTCTACAGAGACTTCAGAACGTTGGCGGAAGAACGAAGTAATATTTTTCTACAGGGATGATAATTTTGTTTTGCTAAGAAATAATAAAGAAGTAAATAAATAAAGAAGTAAATAGCTCGGCGCTACCAGCTTCGCGACGAAGATGTAGCATTTAGCTTCTCAACTGCTTGAAATGCTTATAAGCCACATAATGGCACCCAATAAATAGATAAGTCAGCCAAGTTGCTAGCAAACCCAGCGATATGAACAGGCATGTGTCTGTAATAGAAGAAAATTGGTTTATTGCATCTTGAATGCCGTGATTGGTAGCTGTGATAGCAACAAGGTTGCTTGTTGTGTTACCAATGCTCAATGATCCATAATTCACTTTAGCATAAGAAAAGGTCATTCCTTGTGAAAAACTCAAGCTCTGTGGTATTACAGCAGCACCTTGAAAAATATCTGCTGCTGCTTGCGACAATGATGAATGGTAACTGGTCAAGACAGAATAAAGATCGTTGGCTGTGGAGCTTAATACAGCTG
Source organism: Zygoascus sp. PK3305 (assembly GCA_023628935.1). Taxonomy (NCBI): domain Eukaryota; kingdom Fungi; phylum Ascomycota; class Dipodascomycetes; order Dipodascales; family Trichomonascaceae; genus Zygoascus; species Zygoascus sp. PK3305. The sequence goes on from JAMAJS010000001.1 coordinate 2,832,563, forward strand.
TCAGATTTCCATTTATCTCTTTTTGAAGATCTGAGTAAGGCAAAATCTGTGCTAAATTTGAGCTAGTGGTAATATCAGTCGAATTGACCGTAAGATGCTCTTTTATTGCGTTCTTTGTACTGTTCAGAATGCCTAATTGACCGAAATAGCACAGGAGCATGGTGAGCATGACATAAAGCAAAAACAGCATGTGCGAAGAGCAGCAGAAATTCAGCAGCCAATGATAGAGGATACTATCAGCCCCAATATTCCCTCTGCTAGAAATATATACCGCTACTCTGGTCAATATTGGATACTGATGAATATTAAAGTATTCCATGGAGTCTTGCACTACTATGTTTCCTGTCTCGAGCGAATTTGAAACATTCAGCTTGTACTGCCAAGAATGATATTCATAGTAAGAAATAGGTATCATCATTAAGACAGCAAGGGTCAAGAATGCTGTGAGGCAGCTCTTGGTGGCTGACTGAGATTTTGCAATAATTTTGTCATAACCCCGGAGTATCTTTTCACACCGAGCCGAGACAGAAACATTCTGCGGGCTGGCATTGTCAAAAATACTGTTGAGTCGCTGGTAGTATGAGTCAAACTTATTGTTTAATTGAGAAAGGCTATTGCTTTTTACGGCAGCCAGTTGTTCATAATAGTCTGACAAGCTGCTGTTTGCTTTCAGTTGATTAACATTCAGCCCATCAGGAACGTCAAAGTCATAAGCAGCCAGCGAAATGTCAGCTGCAGAACCAAGACCATTAGTAGCAAATATAGCTGATCCGTTCAATGCATTTTCGATATTAGCTAGGGCAGATTTCAAATTATCGATCTCTTCCGATACAGAAGCGTTAGCTCTCGCAAGTTGGGTAACGACATAGTCGTGGATAGTAGTCGTAGCATTCTGAGAAGCACTAACACTATTTTTGATTCCACTAGAAAGAATAGAATAATACGATTGTTCAATAATATCCATCTCGTTCAAAAGAACACCCTGAAGGTTCGATAAAGTAGCATTCATGTTGTTTGCAGCCATGTTGTTAGCAGCTTGTACGCTTGCTTCCACCAAAGACAAATAGGCTGTATCACTATTCTCATAGAAGCATAAAGACGAATCATAGGACTTGATTGAGGAAATGCTGTAGCTGAGCGCGGATCCGAACAACTTAGAGCTCACAGCTATTAAGATCAAGGCAAGCGTGAACCTATTTACAACGGCCTGCACCAAATTTCCGGCTAAGCACAAATAAGAAGTTTGTGAGTCTGGTCGATTAACAAACTTTTGCCTCTCGAATGTCAATGTTCCTCTATCTGAAGCAACTTTATGAGAAATCGGTCTTGGTTTTGTAGATCTCAATGTGTAGCCAGAGGAAGCGACATCTCTCTTGGTATAGAACGACTCAATAGTTGGAGAATACATAGCAGATAATCTATATATTGAAGTAGAGTAGTGTTTTATGATATATAAGATCTTTTTTTTCATCATATCCGTGAGGTACAAGAAGATGGCTGGTGCCACCAGCCTGATGGCAAATGCGGTGAGGATCCCTACTCTAGAAAACAGTAGGAGCTAGAGCATATTTCGGAGCCTTGTCACTACCATATTTAGAAATATAATACCTCTTAGTCTCCATAGCTGAAACGCTAAGCGAAGCTACTACCCAGATCAAACAAATTCGGAGCACCTTCGATTCGCGATCTAGCAGAAACAGAGACACATAGATGCCAATTTCAGCCAGATAGTGCGGACATGCGGTGTTCCGGAACAACGGCGAACTAGGCAGTGAATACTTCTTGAGATTCATCAAATAAATATGAATCCTATTCTGGTAGATGGAGCACACCACGAAAAGCAAGCCACATCCGAGAGCAGTGGGCAGAGTGGCATTGCCGCTAATCTCGTTTCGAAAGTGCGTATGGGGATCCCATGCCCCAGCCTGGAGGGTGAGATAGAACACAACTCCCGCTATTAGATGAAACACCGAGATTCTGCTAGGCGGCTTGCCAGGCTCTCGTTTTTCTTCGGCTATCCTATTTGCTAGTGTACATTCAATCGCCCGTCGAGCCGACTGGATGGTGAGGAAAAACAGGTAGATCTTGTTAGGTGCCCCAAGGATCCAGCCTAACATGCAAGCTGACAGCGACAGAACGTAGTAGTAGAGAAACCACGATTTTGGCACATAATAAATATCTGGCAGCTTCTGCGTCATCACCTGTTCTACTTTTCCATAGTATGTAAAATGTTTTAGTTGCGGAACTAGTGCGCTGGCAATGCAAGCAACCGTGGCCAGATACACCAGGGACTGGCCCGTCTGTGACCATTCCTCAAAAGCGTCCATTTGTGTGAGGTAGCATGGCAAGATGCACAGCGTGGGGAAATTGCACTGTAAAAAGCGATAGCAACAAGCAGGGCCAACAGCAGGACGAAAATTCCAATTATTTCTTGAAAAAATATATAATACTTTACAACCGAGGTGCTACACAAGAGAAGAATGAGAATGTTTTTCTCAATAATAATGTTTTTCTCAATAAAAAATTTCTCAATAAAAACCAGATCATGCATTCAAGCTGAGTTCCAGAGCCTCAAGCTTTCCGGGTGGAATATTAATAGCATAACTTGAATGTTTAATTGATCTTAGCAAGCTTTCGAGCTTCTTTCTCTGGCCCTGTTCATTCTTAATTTCTTTGGCATGTTTCGAATTGATATCCATCACAATCTTCCTGAACTCGTGTCGCAGGATCGAGACTGAAGTAAGCTCGTCATTCACAGAAGATGGGCTCACAGAATCTCGTTCTCTTCCAACGCCCCTGTTCCTAAACTCAGGGCTGAAAGAGCCATTAGATCGATCAGCGTTCCGTTTGGGTGACCCAATCATGGAGACCCTCTTGTCCAGAGTGGAGTTCGTCTCTCTGAGAAGCTCCTTCTCTAGGTGCCCGACCTGAGATTCTAATTTAGCCCGTTCAGACTCATAATCTACTGCTTGTCTAGTCACATCTTCTAGAGATTTGACTACTGATTCGAGTTCTGTTTGAAGGCCATCACATCGCTCTCTCCACTCTGAGACTCTCTCAGAATTTTCAGCCAGCTCGTTCTCCAGCTCTTGAATCTTCGCCTGAGATTTGAAAGTGGTATCCCTAAGAGATGTTCGTAGATCAACGTTCTCAATCTCAAGAAGCTCAAGCTCGCGTCTGTTTGTTTCGTAGTTCGAAGTCATGGACTCCAAGCGGCGCTTAAGCAGGTTCTGTTTCTGACTCGTAGGGTCAATGTTTTCGAAATCATTGTCATCATCATTGTCTTGAAAGTGGGTGATTTCTCGTGTGTTAGGAATCACCATACCTTTTGTAGCAGTTCGCTGCTGCTCCTGCTTAAACGCGGAGATGCTATTAATGAGCTGGTCCCTCAGGTGTGAAGAATCAGGCTCTACTGTGGGGTCCAATTCAAAAAGAGTTTCATGGACAGTGGACAGTAATACTTCATTCTCTTGCTTGGTAGCCTCGTGGTTAGAAATGAGGGTATGGCAGAGTGAGGATACATGACTGATCTTGCTAGCATGGCTGCTACCATGGTCTAGATCCGGTCTAGGTGAAACTGTCGGAGAAGATACCGCTGTACTTAGGGAAGTGATAAGGGCATTAAGCTTATTGTCGTCTTCTTTGGCTCCCAGGTAAGAACTAGTTCTGTTGGAGACACTCACGTGAGAAGCAGAAGAAGAAACTCGGTTCTGTTTCATCATTCTCTGGGTGGCTCTGGCCTGATGCATACCTGAGTAGCTACCATGAGAAAATGCTAATATGCCGACACTGTGATGCAAGATTTTGTCGTTTACATCCGTGTATCGTTGAGTGAGCCGAAAATGATCCTGCTGAAGGCCGGAAATCCGTCGGTTCGACACTTCAAGTTCTTCTTCCGCATGTCTGGAGAGTCTCTTCTTGTCCTTTGAGTCACTGTTGAACTTTAGGAACGACCTTCTGGCGTTTGGAGACTTATCGTGTCCAGAGGGGTTTCTCTGAAGATGGAGTTTGGACAGCGACGACGCGGCGTCTCTCATTTTGATTTCCATCTCGAGTTTGTGCGCGATATCCTGAATGCGGGAACTGAGAAGCTGCTTCTCCTTTTTGAGGTCTTCAACCTCCTGATAAGACAGGATTTTGAAGCCCTTGGCCTCTGCGATGGCGGACTGGACCATGAAATGCAGAGCCATGGGGTCCTGGTAGTTCAGCAGCGGGGAGATATCAAAGTACTCGGGATCAGAAGGATCTCCAAGAACAAGAGCAGATCCATTTCTGTCTTCTGTTGGTCGAGGAAGCAGTGTTGGAGGTGCGTTGATGTACTGGGCCGGATCCGTGACATCAGAGAAACCGTTGTAGCTGTCCGTCTCGTATGGATCCAACGTCCGAGGCTGGTGCTGCTGCTGCTGCTGCTGCTGCTGCGCGTACATGCCGTGGGAAGAAAGTGAGCTATAATCTGAATACTGATCGCTTCCTTCTGGATAAAAGTTGGACGACATGTTCAAAATGCAAGGAGGTGGTGGATATATGCAAGATGTTTGGTGTTGTCTCACTACACAACTATACACCAAAACCAGAGTGGGAACTGAACCAGCCTAATAATTTGTGAGAACCACAAACCAGCCAGCCTGTGAATGAGGTCCCCCGGAACTGGCTATTCCGGTACTTGAACCCAAAAGTATGCGCATATTTTTATTTTTTATTTTTATTTTGAGGACTAGTCGCTTCTTAGGGTAAAGATATTATTTGTTTCTATGGTACTTGCATTTCAGCGCTCGCTGGCTTGTCCTTGTATTTTTCTCCGTTCCGTGGTGGGCGGTTCATGTTTTAGGCTACATAATTTTTCTTTCAGGGGGGGCAGAGCCTAGGCAGCTGGTGAGGAGCGAACGGCTGGCACGTCCAGCCTTTGGAATTTCCAACAGGGGATGGGCGAATCTGGGCACAACGACTGCCTGGTTTGACAGAACGGAATGGAATGTACAAAAGAAAGTGGGTCTTATGAGCGCACACACATCGGTACGTCAAGTGTTTGCAGTGCTGCATTTGCTGCTGGGGTAGCTCATTTCTCTTGTCCAACTTCCAAACTCTATTTTGGCCAGTCGCAGGGGCTGCGGGAACCTGAAAGAACAGTTTCCCGCACCCACCACCAATGAGCACAAAAAAAAACACATTTACTTACACGCACAAACTGACATAGTAAGTGGGAAAAGATGGATCATCGGGTTAATTGAGAGGGTGCAAAGAAACTGGGATGCGGTCTATAGTTTCAAAGCTGCATGATACCAGGTTGCCGGGGAGAAATGTTGGTAGAGTTGGAGAACAATGCAATGCTGTTACAGGGAGCCAACACAAGTTCAACTTGGGTAACCATAGCTGTGGGCTCCGTACGGCTCAGCTGGGCTCAGATTTAGTTGGGCTGATGAGTGGACCTGGGTCAGTCTGGGCTGACGTACACGGACGGACTGACCGACGTGGGGTGGAGGTATCCCACCTTGATACAAAAAGTTTTGGAAGACTCTAGGTTGACGGGTCGGAGACTGTGCAAGGCTATTGGCGGACAGATATGGCGCAGCGTGAGTGGTGCAGCTGGTGGCTAATCATGGTTGATCTCGACGGAAGTCTTGCGATCACACGAGCCGTACTATATAGACAACTCCGCCTCGAGAGTATAAAACAGATCGATTTCTGGCACCCCGCATTTACTGAAGAAAAATCAGACCCTGACTCCACTTCCCCGTATGCCGGGCCTTTGAAATAAAATTAAGGGTCGATCCGCTTCTCCGTAATGTGGGGTAGATCATCTTTCCCCGAGCCCGGGTGCATGGCTGATTAGGGCAAAGGGAACTGAGGCGCGCAGGGACGAACGGGTACGCAGAAGCAGCAACAATGCGCAAGACAATTGCGTAGCTGCCTGCACGGCATTATAGTAGTAGAAGCCCGCATTGTGTACAGATTCTGGAGGGCAATCGTCCATTCGTCCATTGGAGGCAAGCAAAGCCAGTCAAAAACTTTCCGCCATTATTTTGCATTTTTTTGTTACCTTGCTGCAGAGCTGCACACACACCCCCCGCTGCTCTGCAAACTTCCGCAAGCCCAGAGAAAGATCAACTTCCAGACATGTGTGTGTGGAACAGCCAGGCTCAGTAGCCCCGCAGACTGAGATCGTTTCCGTACCCCCTGGAATTGCAGGTGGGTGGATTTTAGGGTCGGGGGTGCGTCGGTGTCGGTCGGTCGGATCAATTTGCCGCCCTTGGGCATGCTAGCTAAAGAGCGATTTTCTGCGATTGTGTATGTAGCTCCCAAACTGACTGTGTGGTGTCCGGCGCGCGGCCATAGTCGCACGGTGTGTGCTTTGACTGCTGGCCAAGCTAAAGTGGCGTGGTTCTCTGCCGAAGGTACTGGGCCTTCCGGGCTAACAAAGCTTAGATCGCCCGAGCATCACTCAACAAGCGGACAGTATCGGCAGAGCAAAAGTAACAGCCATGGCCGCCTCGATGAGCAATTGAGTCCAGTTCATGCTCCAGCTGGCTCCCACGTTCTCCTCCTCTGGCTCCTCCCCAAATATAACATAGGCAAGTGCCAAAAAAAACAAAAAAAAATACCAGGTGACCCGGCGCGCACCAGCCAAGCCAACAAAAAACCGACCGAATAGACTGAGCCCCACGGCACACAAAGAAATTTTGGCTGGCGAGTTAGCGGCCAAACGTGCTGTAACTAGGCGAATGCTTGCTTATGGCAGCCAGCCCTAAGATAACGAGTTTGCGAAAGTGCCTTCGGTCCGTTCGCCGCTGTTTGCTTCATGTGCAGCCATTGGCAATTCTGCTCTACAGATAGAACCTGTATTTGCCCTTTCAAAGAACTCCAACAGGCACTGGTGTTCCCCGTCCGGTCTGTCTGAGCACATCTATCAGCCTCACTCACCGCCCAGGGATGTTTTCCGTTTATCCGCAGGACACGTTATTTCTTAGCAACTCCGCCAAATCAGGCCCCTCACTCCAATGCCTAAAGCAGAAGGCGGAGATTGCTTTTTGCAATGGACAGAAGGAGTGGTCTGCTTGTACATATCCGCACCGGCCAAACCAGAAATAATATAAAAGCCATGGCTTCCTCCTCCAAAAGTCTGCAGCCATTGAGAAACATCATCGTCTCTAAAAAAGCACAAACTATTTTTTTGCTACTATAACTATTACTACATACACAATGTCAATTCCCAAGACCCAGAAAGCTGTTGTCTTTGAGAAGAACGGCGGCCCTCTGTTGTACAAGGACATTCCCGTTCCCGTCCCCGAGTCTGACCAGATTCTCGTCAATGTCAAGTACTCTGGTGTCTGCCACACCGATCTGCATGCCTGGAAGGGTGACTGGCCCCTGGCTACCAAGCTCCCTCTTGTCGGTGGTCACGAAGGTGCTGGTGTCGTTGTTGCCGTTGGTGAGAATGTCAAGAACTTCAAGGTCGGCGACAATGCCGGTATCAAATGGCTCAACTCCTCCTGCCTGGGCTGCGAGTTCTGCCTCAAGGGCTACGAATCCTGCTGCGGTAGTGCCGTGCTCTCTGGCTACACCCATGACGGTTCTTTCCAGCAGTACGCTACTGCCAATGCTATCCACGCTGCCAAGATCCCCCAGGGCGTTGACTTGGCCGGAGTTGCTCCCATTCTCTGTGCCGGTATCACTGTCTACAAGGCCCTGAAGGTCTCCAACGCCCGACCCGGTGAGTGGGTTGCCATCACTGGTGCCGGTGGCGGATTGGGTTCCCTGGCTATTCAGTACGCTAGAGCTATGGGTTTCCGAGTCATTGGTATTGATACCGGTGATGAGAAGGCTGCTCTGTGTGCTAAGCTCGGTGCCGAATCTTTCATTGACTTTGCCAAGACTAAGGACATCACAGCTGAGATCCAGAAGGCTACTGACGGCGGTCCTCATGCTGTCATTCACGTTGCCGTTGCTGAGGCTGCTATCACTGCTTCCACCAACTACGTCCGATCTGCCGGTACCATTGTCTTGGTTGGTCTTCCTGCCGGTGCCCAGGTTCACTCCCAGGTTTTCACTCAGGTTGTTCGAGAGGTCAAGATTGTCGGTTCTTATGTTGGTAACCGAGCTGATTCCGCTGAGGCTCTTGACTTCTACGCCCGAGGCCTGGTTTCTTCTCCTTTCAAGGTTGTTGGTCTTTCTGAGCTAGCCAGTGTCTACGAGCAGATGGAGAAGGGTGCCATTGTCGGCCGAATTGTCCTGGACAACTCCAAGTAAATGTCACTTAATACTGGAGCAGTGAATAACTTATTATTTCAGTTTTAAACAAATATGATATATACGATAATGATGATGAGGTGATGTGAATACTTTTTCCTTATTGTTTCGGCTGAGTATTTTTGTACCATACTGTAATTGTCCTACTTATCTTGATAAGCGATCGTACCACATCGGCACAACCAGATCCTAACTTAACGAGCGGGAGAAGAGTAAAGAGGGCTCGGCACCTGCGTTCCAAATAACTCCTCGTCGTCGGAATAAGAGTCTCGGTGCGATAAATGTCTACGTTTGCCAATCCATTTCTTGACCTTCAAACTAAGCTTGGACTGTAGAGACACAGAGTGCTTCAGTGCACCTCGCTTCTCTGTCGGCAAATTAGGCGGTGTATGAAGCAACTCCGGAACCGAAGACGACCCGTGCGACAACAACGACTTATTTTCCTCAATTCCGAAAAAGCCCGAAATCTCTCGGTTAAATTTCTTCGGCTCCAACGTTGTATATCGGCTCGCTTCAGTTGCATCCCCTGCTATTTCAGCAGAACTGTAGCTGCTCCGAGCAATGTCAGATTCCTCCTGCCATAAGTCGGCTGTACCATATTGGGAAGTGACAAACTCTAATAGTGCGTCTCTCACACCTTGATCATAAACTTCACCCATTTTGAAGATATAGAGAGACCAGATCTAATGAAATCAATGACAATACGAATGAAAAATATCTGTGATATATTTTGAACAGTGAAGTTAAGAGAACAAAAGTTATCTAGAAAGGGTACTTTTCACATTCTACTATCGTATATGTATATAGGTAAAGGTATTATGAAATACTCTATCTATGTAACATCACTGTAGACCCACATAATCCTACCAAATGCAACCGTGACACTTACAGGGACTTTTCAAGCTTTATGGCATCAGAAATAATTTCAGCAAAGGCAGAGGACTGATCACTGGTCAATGCAACGTCCAGAGGGGCCCGACCAACGGGAATGCCAAAGCCGGTGGCTGCGTGGATGCCGTACTTGGTGCCCACGGGGCCGTACTTGACAACCAATTCCTCAACTCGAGAAACAGTGTACTGCAGCTTCTGAGCCTCTGCAACCTTACCTTCCTTGGAAAGCTTGAACAGCTTTACCAAAGTCTTAGGGAAGGCACCAGACATGGCGTCGATGGTACCAGCAACACCGACAGAAACGGCAGGCAGCAAGAGCTGACCAAGACCAGTCCAAACAGCAAAGTCCTGTTGCTGAACAACAGGAGAAAGGGCAATCTGAGCATACTCAGACACATTGCCATGAGACATCTTGATACCAACGATGTTGGGGTGCTGAGACAACTTTACAATGGTCTCGGGAGTGATGACCAGGTTATTGCAGACACCAGGGTAGTAGTAGATGATAACAGGCAAAGAGGCTCGATCAGCAACCTTTGTGAACCAGGAGATGAGACCCTCCTGAGTAGTAGATCCAGCAAAGTAATTGGGCGCAAGGACCATTGCATATCGAGCACCAGCCTTCTTGACCGACTCAACTTCCTCAAGTGTATCATCGATACCATGGTGAGCAACACCAGCAAAAACCTTGAAAGAGGACTTGCCAGCAGCCTGGAGACCCTTGATAGTCTCGGAGACAATGTCAAATCGCTCCTTTTTATTGAGATGGATCATTTCGCCAGTGGATCCGAGCAGTACAATGCCGTCAATACCATTATCAGCAAGGAAGATTGCGTGCTTGATCTGAGTATCAATATCAACGTTGCCTTTGGCATCGAAGAAGGTAGGAACAGGCGTGTAAACGCCACCAGCGGGTGCTACGTTAACCATTATGAAGTCTGGAGATATCTCTTTTTATGTGCTAGGAGGTTTTGTAAAATAAATATGTGGTGGGGCCAGACTTAAATAGCCTGTCTAAACTAATGTGGGGTACGACAAAATCCCCCCACTTTCAGAACAAACCCCCACGACAAGTCCCACACATTTTCTCAGTGGGATGAACGACATATGGGATAATGAATTGCCGTAAAAGTGCCCCAAATCCAAAAGGCAACAAAAAAGATGCCTGTGCAGGTGGGTGAGGAGATACACGCCTTAAATGAATGACTGATCTTCATTGCCATTTCATGTTGCTATTGCGTGGAGGTCTGAATGTTACCTTGGTCGCACCATCCGTTGACTGGCAGGCAACTGAGATACTTGCACCATGAACAGTGACCTCCACCGGTCTGGAACTGCTTGATCAATACAATAAAGTAAACCAGGGCCAGAACAACTGCGGCGACTCGCACGAAGCACCAGACAATCCACCACCTGGACCTTCCGCGAAAGTGCTGCGACGGGTTTTTCCAATCGAAAACGGCCACCTGCAATTTCCCACCCCCATCCTGGCTGTCAGAAGAAGCCATATTGCTCACCAGCCGGACTTTAAGGGGGCTCCGCAAAATCGCAGTACCGACCAGGACTCCCATGGCAAACCCGCCAATATGACTGAAATTGTCCAGTCCGGGCAGTAATCCCAGTACAAAACTCACAATAATTTCACAAATATGAATAAATAGGTTCATTTTGGGGTTGTGGTACAGCTGCCAGTTGAACAACAGATCCAACAGATCCAGGGCGATTACTCCAAATAGACTTCCCGAAGCTCCTGTTGAAGAGATTCCGTCTGGAGTGAAATTTCCACCCAGTACAAACCCTGCAATCCCAGACGACAGGTAGACGAGCACAAATCGTAAGATACCTATTTCCCGCTCCAACTCAGAGCCCAGCTTCAGCTGCAACAACAAGTTGAATCCAATATGGATGAACCCAGCATGCAGAAATATGGGAGTAATAAATCTCCACCACTGATGGGGATGAGTCCCCTGCTTAATACCGCCCATGCCACACAGCTCGCTCAGACTGCACACATCTGTATCTGTCGACGTAGAATTGGGACAGGGGAACATGAGGCTAGTAGAGTCGGTAATGTTTTTGATGTAATGCATACAGGGGGTGAATCTCGCTCCCATATTGATCATAACGTAGCTTGAGGGTCCGATCATGGGGTTGAAAGTTGGCTTTGTCTGTATAGGTGAGCCAGTCAGGTTGCCCATCTTAGCCAGCTCCGCAATGAATACACAAACCTGGACAATGCTGATAAAATATACAAAGTAGGGCACTCGCTTCCAGTCCCGTGGCTTGAATCTGGCCCACCCATGGCGAGGCTCCTCAGGTTCTGGGGGCAGAGGCATATTTGGGTGTGTAGCAGACATGTTATGGTAGCTCAGGTCGGGCTGGTGTCGATAGTTATGCCTTGATCCCATCCCTTCATCGTAATCACCAAAATACTCTCGATTGTAATAGCGATTATCATCCTTTGGTGGTACAGGAGGGACCTCGTCCCGCTCAACGTATCGATCATGCAGCAGAATCTCATTATCTTCGTTTTCATAGCTGCTATAGCCTGTGGCAGCCCCAGCACCTCGAGTGGGCACCTGGCCTATTCCTCTAGAATACTCATCATCATACCGGTTGTAGGTGTCATATTCGGCTCGGTACATCTTGTCTTACTTGTCCCTCGGGAGAGATACGATATCTATCCTGTTGTTTGTTGAAGGCAGGAGCTGCTGGTCTCGTGCGACAGCACTTACGTTGACAGCTGGGTGGCCGCAGCAGCGGAAGTCCTGGCAATAAATGTCCAGGTTAATGCCAACAAGAGGCAAAACAGTTACTCTAATCTAACAGCAAAAGCTTATAGACAGTCGCACTCGCCTGGTGACTGCTGATTTACAAATGTATCGGGCTGCTTGGCTTCTCGCTTCTAGTTTTCAATCCTGAAACCAAAACCTGCCTGTGGTAGAACTCCAACTTAACTGAAGTGCATCTGGGGCCACCGAAACCTCCCAACTGTCCAGGTACCTCCCCCCTGGTTGCAGGTCCGAGTAAGCCAGCACATACTTACTCTAACCCTGATGCTGATGCTTAAGTCATATTTTTCAAGTCATGCGTTTATTTTCATCTATCATTAAAATTTAAACGAAGCTAATTCAAGAAGTTTCACTTCATGATGTTATACAGCCACAAGAGAAGAACAGGAACCTATAAAATAATACCTCGCCTTCTTGAACAAGCAGTTTAGTTTGGTTTTTTCACGTATTTTTAAAAAAGGACGGGGGGAGGGCGGGGGGCTATGCTCCGTCGCAAGATCGCAGCAAGGTGCGGACCATCAATTAACCCTTTCTGAATTCATTCAGTACGGGATAAATGGCTTCAAACGCTTGGTAGATCTCCTCTCGTTGTTTTGCACCAGTCAACACAATCTTACCCGAGACGAAGATCAGCAAGACAATCTTAGGCTTGACCATACGATAAATCAAACCGGGGAACAATTCAGGTTCGTAAGAACTGAAAGTTCCGTGAGAGAAAGCCAGACCCTCCAGTCTAATAGGGAACTTGACATCACAAGATCCAACAATATTTTGAATCTTGAAGTCAGTAAACTTGGCATTAAACCCAAGCTTTTGGATAATTCGAGCATACTTTCTAGAAGCCAGTTTAGAGTCATCCTCGCTCTTAGCACCAGTAACCACCATCTTGCCGCTAGCAAAAATAAGCGCCGTAGTTTTAGGCTCTCGGATTCGCATAATTACAGCGGCAAAACGCTTGGGATTGTACTCTGCATTTCTAGCATGCAATGCAATAGTTTTGAGGTCCAATCGGCAATCCAAGTTGACAGTAGCGACAATGTTTTGAAGGGTAGGAACGATACCAGATGCATTTCCATTGTCTGCACTCTCAGATTTAACCACATTGGCCTGACCAGCCAAATTGCCAGAGTTCAGCAACTCCTTGTTGTCTTCAACCTTGAAATCAGCTCCAGGAAAAGACAAAGAGTTGGAAGACAAAAAGCTATGAGCTTGTGCTGGTGTTGTCGGAACCGTGATTGCAGCATCCATGATGGGTGATTTGTATTATTGAATTATGTACGAGGATGTTGATTGAATATCCTTGCAATGCGGTGTGGTGAGTTGGTTATTATTAGACCGAGTCAAACAAGCTAATGTCACCCGGAGCAAATAAAATAATAACAGAAAGAGAATAAGGGTATTAAAAGTATCAGTCAATGATAAACGATCAACCCTTAATAAATAAAAATGGTAGATGGAGGTGCTTTTGTTTTTTTCTGCGAGTGAAGAAAAATTTTAAAGGTTCGTTGTTGGGGCAACGAGCAGTTAAAAATCTCACACGTAAAGAAAAAATAAAATCCTTTTCGGCCTTTGTCTTTTCTCGGGAGAAATGGGGAGCAACCGGCTTTATTTATACTTGCTACACCTTAGGGTTAGGGCACGATGATCTCCAGAGACATTTGCCCAATTTAGGTGCATTTTCTTCAGTGAGGCTCAGCCTGGCTTGCTCCAAAGACGGCCGATAAGCATCAGTGGACCTGCAAGCTCGTTGCCCCCTGTAAGTCTTAAACTCGCTGTTTGGTATCTGAGACCCTCTGAGGTCTTGAGATGACCAAGAACCCGTACAGCAAGAATAAGTAAAATTGGGGCATGTGGACGGCGATAAATCAGCTTGTGTGTTGGCACTGGGTCTGTTGCCACCACAAGTTTTTCGTGCCGAACTTTTGGAAAGGGGCAAAATAGGCTTCACCAGACCCAATGCAGAAGAGCCCCCGGGCACAGGAAGGGATGGTTAGAGCTGGGCAAAGTGCCTGCAGAACCGAGCCAGGAGGTGCTTTTGGCACACAATGGCCAAGCAAGCCTTGCCAGGCTATTCTGAAAGATTGGCATTCCCCCAGTATTGTATTGTATTGTATTGTATTGACAGCATGGTTTTCAAATGGTTACAGGTATTTGCTGGCAAATACAAATTGGACATGGTGTTTTATGTGGCTTGTCAGAGACAAGGATCATATGCTCATGTGTCAGAGTACACGACAAGGGCCACCCGCCTTTGCTGAAGGCAAAAGAGGGAGAAATTGGGGCTTTTCCTCGGATGCTCTTCTCGACGAACTTAAGATAAGGGATATGCAGCTCATGTGTGCGTAGGCTGTTGGCGCGCGTCGGTGTGCCGTGGTTTAGTTTGTGTGTGTTTGATACTGTGAGCTTTAATTTTCTTGTGCATGTAGCTTAGCTATCCTATGCGTGGCTTTTACATGGCAGCGTAGCCTCTTGTTCTTCAAGCTTACTCCTGGCCTGGGGAGCGGGTTAGTTGAGCCGCTCACTCACATTTGATTGAAGGAATACCCAGCTAAATCTTTTCAAGCACGCACGATATTAAGTCAAGGCAAGGAGGGCTCCAACATTACACCAGTACTTGCGCGGCATGGCCAAAATCTACTTGGCGGAACTGAAGCAACTTTACCAGGTTGCCCAGGAGTTCATTGCAGCGGCTGCCGAGCAAGACAAGGAGCAGGCCAAATTCACACTGGTCTCCGCAGGCGTGGCGTCCTTGGAGGCTCTGTTATCTCAAGTACCTCACTGTTCGGTCAGCTCCAATGCGGAACAGCACCAAGTATCCACTGTTGAGGTGGTCGCCCGGCACCGTCTTGCCCAGGTCTTGTCCATGTATACGCAAAATGGCGATTATGCCGAGAAGGTGCTGAATAAGGGCATTGTCATTGCGTCTCAGATTGGTTCCACTGATCTGAAGCTGGAACTACAGCTGCTGATGGTTTCTTTGATGCTCAAAGCAAACCACCTTTTGGCAGCTCAAAATCTAATTAAGCTATCTCTCAGAGAAGTAGCCGGGTCGAAGCAGACAGAAAAGCAAGGGCATGAGGAGCATTTGAAGTTTGCTTTTTTACTGCTCAAGACCATGACGGATCCTGGCGATAGTTCACAGGAATTTGAACTGCTGTCGGGTGAAGGTGTTCCTTCCGACATCAAATTTGTTGCTTCTATAGTAGTATCAATGTGGAATATACAGGCACGTGGAGACTATTCTGCAGCTTTGAGAGTCCTGGATGGAAAGACTCCCTCTTCCAGTATGCATGTTGAACTCCGGGTCTTGTGGCTCCAGACTATTATTTCGGCACAACTCGGTCATGGCGACCTGGATCAGTCTAAAGAACTCATATCAAAAATGCATGAAATTCTGGATAGCATTGACTGGTCAAAGTGGAGAACTCAAGTGCCGCTAAGCATAGACAGTACATTGCTATATGTCACCTGCCAGACTCAGGCCGAGGCGATGTTCAATACCTTTTTGTTATCTGGAGTTTACTATTTATACCAGGGAAAGATCTCGTTGTCAGTAAGGTTTTTCACTCAAGGAATTGCTGCTGCGAAAGCCAACAGTCAGGATGATTCAATACTCAGTTTCTATCTGACTTTGGCGTACTTCTCGTCTAGCCAGTGGAACAATGGCTATCAGACAATGATTCAATTGTTACCAATACTCCCCAAAAGGTTGAGTAAATACTTATGTGGTGTTTATTTCCAGCACACGGGCAAACTCGAGGATGCTTCTACCAATTACCAGGCGGTTATAGATGCAACGGCCGGAGAAGGAGGCGATGAACTGGCGATCCTCGCGGCAATAAATATGGCTGGCATATCAAGAACTGTTCCTGATGTTGAAGATATTGAAGAAAATAATGGCCTACAGCTCGCTGCCGCACTGAAGCTGTTTGACTACGACGATCGTGAAGCTGCAAACAGCGTCAATCTTACCGAAGTAGACAAACTAAATTCGCAGCTACGAATAATGACCCTGTGCATGGTAGCCCAAAACAGCTTGAAATCTAGCCATCATAGAAAACTTGCTGTTGTGAAAGAGGCATATGCAGCATCTTTGAAGATGAAAAATTGGCTGTGGGCCTGGATGTCTGGATCTTTGCTTCATCAAATTTTCAAAGACAGCGGAAAGGAGACAGCTGCAGAAACGCAGGCCACAGCAAACCAAGCATTGCATGATAATTTATATAATTTGTACGAGGGTTCCTTAGAATAAATAAAGGCATGAACCATCTATGGCTATGCTAGGACATGCTAGGACCTAGGACTTTTGCGGGGGGCCATTGCATCCAGAGTAGATAACAACCGATCAACTGCACTAGTCAGATTTTCATCTGGCCTGCGAGTTTTTGCATCCGCTCTGGCCTCTTTGTAGTAAGGGTCGCTGCGAATTTGTTCCTTATGGAAACTTTCTGTTTGCCAGAATTCGGCAGATTGCTGCGAGTATTCTCTATCAGTCTCTTTGACCAACTTGACTGCATGCGTCAAATTGATGACGTCAAGGCTATGAATCAAGCGATTGTTAATTGTCGACCAGGTCAGTGCATCTCGCTCGGTTGGCTCCCACAGACAGTCATGAGTATAGCATACTAAGATCACCATCGCCATTACTCCTGAGAGAATGCTATTCCACAACCAAGATCGACCAATTGTTCCCCAGTAATGCCATTTAGAAACGGAAGAAACATTCAAGGTATCGAATATTTCTATAGAAAACAATGCTATAAGCACCATGGCCCAAGTTCTTCTCCATTGGTGAGCACCAACAACTGATCTATGGGTAGCACCTATCATTGCAACAACATTACACAGATAGGGCACCGCCAGTTCAGGCAACTTGTAAAGCATATAGGAGAATGGTTCCTGAGCTTGACACCACTCACATTCACCTACTACAGGACCGTAAACCGAATACAGAAAGACCGCTTGGGGGCCACTAGTAGCCAGATGGTTCAGCACCTTTGCATCTCCAGGTCGCCCTTTATGAGTTCCTCTAGCAACAACCATCATGATAGTATCAATGGAAACGTTTGGGCTCAGTCCGTATCTCTGGAAAATACTAGGTTGAGAGTGTGCTCTCTCATATTTCACCATGGCTACCTGGAGAAGAGCCCAAACCAACAGACTGAACACGACAACACGAGCTCGCCCACCAAAGGGCTTTGCTTGATTCTCTAGCTTCGATAAAGATTTCCAATTGAGATATCTTCCATATGCATATCGTAGAGCCCCAAATATGAGAATGATTCCTGTTGTGTTGAAGACCATGGGAACAGCTAAGATGAGGGTCAATGAGGCTGAAACTTGGAGCACCAGGTAATCCTGCTGATCACTTCAAATCTTAGTCATTGGCCAGCTACCTGCAACAGTGGGGCCCCGTAATTGAGCTGTCCTGAGAGAATTAATAATCATAATGGATCTTGATTCTCATCGAAGATTCACGGCATTGTATATATCTATATAAATTCAGTGTCTATGCGGGATTTCTTTTCTACTAGTCTAGCACATGCATTGGAACAGTATTCTCTATCTACTGCGGTCGACATTCTAGCTAGTGATCGTCGACAATACTTCTATCACTGATGCAGGGTCGAGAAGATGCCACGAAGCAATCGTATGCTTTGACGGTGGCCCCACTGTAACTGCATAAATACCGTGCTGGCCGGCCAATGAATCGTCTGCCTGGATACTCCTGAACATGTCTTCATCGGTGGCATCATCTCCGACACATAGAATAAACTGAGGCTTTTCTTCATATTCACTTATAATCCGCTTCACAATCTCTCCCTTGTTGAACTGTCTTGGCCTGACTTCAATGTTGGCCTTACCAGCCATAACCTCAACCTCGTAGAGCGGGGCAATCATTTGCTCTAGATTGTCCCGCAGATTGCCGGCTTGAAAAGCTCCAAAGGTAGGGTCTGCTCGCCGATAATGCCATGTCAAGGCAGCTTTCTTCTTCTCTATGGTAGTACCTTGAGTTCTTTCCGTGTAGGACTGATATAGTTCCATGACCTTGTCTTGCCATGACATATCGACGCTCTCAGTCAAATTAGTCCAGGTATCTTGGCCGGCCTCTTTCAAAAAACAGCCATGCTCGGCACTAAATGAAATATGCTTGTATTTCAAACCGATCCATTTATCAAGGAATTGCTGGTCGCGTCCCGATATGATCCAAACGTCGTTCTTAGGGTCCTTGCACAACTCATCTAGCGTGTGGTATAGACGAGCAGATGGAATGGCCGCTGACGGTTCCTTGACAATGGGTGTCAGAGTTCCATCATAGTCAAATAAAAAGAGCCTTTTGCTTGCTTTGCAGTAGTACTTTTTGACCATTTCAGTATCGAGCAATGGAGTAACATGGTTTAAAGAATGCTTTGCGACATTTTGAGTGAGACGAGTGAGAAATCTTGAGACCCAGTCTTGTACAGTATGGGATGTCACATAACCATAAAGCTTCTTTTCTCGAGTTCGGTTAGCTTCAGGGTCACTATCGGCAAGCTTCAAGCACTTAGCAATTGTCTCTGCCACTTCAAGTGCATCCCAGGGATTCACTTGGATTGCATCGTAGAGAGACCCAGCAGTACCGGTGAATTCGGACAAGATCATCGGGGAGTTATTCTCTTTTTGGCATACGACAAATTCCAATGAGGTGGTGTTCATGCCGTCCCGGACAGATGTAATGAGGCCCAGATCTGCAACTCTTAGGAGTGCCAAGTATTCATCTCTAGCAATATGCTGGGGGTAGTGATGTACAGGTGCAAAATGCAGCATACCGTAGGTACCATTTATATGGGCGACCAGTTCGCTGACCTTACTTTCGACCTTAGAAGCAGAGCTATACGAAGGGTTGGTGACTTGTATAAGAACTACCTTCTGGGCCCATTCAGGGTATAAATGCAAGAACATCTCGAATGCTTGAAGCTTCTGTACAACACCTCGAACGCTGTCCAATCTGTCTCTTCCAACTATGATCTTCTTCTCTGGGTAGAGAGCTCGGATCGCCTTAACTTTTTCGTCAATGGTTGGCTGGAAGGCATCCTTCTCAACCTTTTTAGTATCAATACCGATAGGCAGAGATTCAATCGAAACATGCACACCAAAGGCACTGATTTCTCGAGGCCCGGCTGACTCTACACCCAGGAGCCTTGTGCATGAGGAGATGAAATGTCTGCTATATGCTAAGGACTGAAAGGCAACCAGATTGGCACCCAGCATACCCTCGAGAAGCGAATTTCTTTGAGGAATGCATCTGAAGTACTCGGAAGAGGGAAATGGAGCATGCAGAAACATACCAATGGTAGCGCGGGGCAGAGCCATCCTCAGGAGTTGAGGCAGAAGCAACAGATTATAGTCGTGAACCCAGATAATATCACCAGTCTTATAAGTCTTGACAATAATGTCACGGTATGCCTCGTTTAGTTTGACATAGTTTCTCCACCACTCTTTTTCTTGGTTGTCACCATCGAGATCAGAGTTGACAGCATCACCCTGAATATAATGCAAAGCGGGCCAAATGACGTTTTCAGCGTACATGCGCCATATCTCGGTATCCGGGGAGTGTGACTCCATCCAAACTGGTTTCACAGTACAGCCGGCCATCTCGGTGTACCGGGCTTCCAGATCAGAGTGCAATTCCTCGTTGACAAGCGGGCAAAGATTCTCATTATACTCGTCTTCGGCCAACCATTCTCCCGGCCAGGCAACCAGAATGGGATCCCAAGAGGTGTTATCTATCAGATGGGTCAGAGAAGAGTAAAGGGCAGAGTTTCCCCCTCGGGGTTTGAGGTCAACAGCTGCTTGGCCATCCACCTCCTTAGTGACAATGCGGTGAGGGGGATTGGTGATGGCAACAATCACCCGGCCACTGGTGTCTACATTGACCACATCTTCTGGATTCACTACCAGGCTCTGGTCGTCTACAGCGTACTGCTTATTCTGGGCCTCGTGTGCACTTTCTGGGTTGTTGATGGAGTCGCCGGCCGCGTCTGCTGCTGGCAGGGCAGCAGATCGGTCTTCAGGCAGGCCAGCTTCTATGGAGGGCCCCAGGAAAGCAGTCCAATGGGGATCAGAAAGAGCCTAAATATCAGTCAGTCTACAGCAAATACTAACAAGGTCCATGGATCGTGCTGATATCTATACATACACTCATTGAAGGAGGGAGTTGTTGCCTGTGCGAGTCAATTAAACCTACAGACTTGATGAAGTTGCAAGACGGCTGTATACAATATAAGCAGCACTATACAGCCGCACATTGGCCAAGAAGGCGGAGGCAGCACATTACAGCAAGGCAATGCCAGTGAGTGAACTAAACTTAGATTATGGAATAGGGAGAAAAATACCAGTGGCCTACAATGTACCTCCTTGCTCATCAAAAAAATGTAGACAGAAAAAGATCAATTGAGTTTTCTTACTTAAATTAAACGCGAATGGTCGCGGCTCCTGTTAGTCCTTGCCTGCGCGAGGAGCTGGCAAAACTGCGGGGTTGGGGGCCTGAAGCTGAGGCTGATCCAATGCTCGAAGAGCCATTGATCTGCGCCGCTCCGCCTCATCGCGGCGACTAAGCTTTGTTGAATATGCTGAGTGAGTGTCTCCAGAGTCGTTATGCCGACTGAGACTGATGAAGCTGGCACCGCCTCCGAGGGATGGATTGCGGGCTAGTGCGCGGACATTGGCAGCTTCGACCTCCCCATGCGAGAAACGGGGGACTAGATGAATCGCAGTCAAAACGCGGTAAACAGGCCCAGATACCCACTCTACTATCATATTGAATGGCTCGGGGAAAAAGCTGGCCAATGCAAACGAGTCTGCGGCATCGCCGCAGATCTTCATGCCAGATGACGAATTGAAATGCTCGTATGCTACTGCCCTCCCGGCGTTGTTGAACGGAAGTACGGGATCAGCATACGTCACTCGTAGAAACCGTAGATAAATCCATGATGCAAAGAAGCCGAGCCATGCTAGCGAGCAGTATACATGTGCACCAAACACTCCTAGGAAGCTCGAGCAAAGCAAGTACAAAAATGGTAGCCGCTTGACGCGGAACTTGATAGAGCCCTTGAACAGGACTACAAGGTGTTCAGATATAATCTGTTTGAAAGCCACCAAGTATCCGGCTAGAATGGCTGCTCCTCCGTTCACGATCAGTGGGGCTTCGACCTGCTTCTTCTCTTCAAATAGGAGCCCTCCAATGAATACTAGAATATTGGGTACCAGAACAACAACTAGCATAAATCGTACCAGTTCTTTGCTACCCCATATTTGTTCACAGTATTTACTACCATATAGCAGAGTGGTAGAGGTCAGCAAGAGAGTGACGATGTGCTGCTCTACAAATGATGCAAGAATGAACACCCACGGAAACCATATCGTGCCATAGCTGTTTGCTACAATCACCAGTCCAGAAACGTAGTAGTTACGGATATTGGGCGCCATAATTGCGGGATCTTTAGGAAAGTTCTTTCCGTCCTGAATGTCCTGCTCGGTGACAGATTTGATCCGACTCTCAGACTCTGCCATCCTATGATTATACACATTAACAGCAGAAAAGTAGCTGTAGTACCGCACGACCCACGCCACAGAGGTGCATATCCCCAGTGTCAGCAGTAAGTATTTTGTTACAACCGGCAGCCTGCTCATGATGCCAGGATATGTGAACAAGTAGCGCAGTTGGGACTAGTTCGGAGGTTTTGGACATTCTATCTTCCCGATCTACCAACTCTCGTCAAGTACAGCCAAATGTTTGCTAGGCGGGCTGCTGTACGAACGCTTCTTCGCAGGAGCTATTCCACTGCATACCAGCGCCCTTCTATATCCACTCGAGTGATTAATTATGTACGGTCGCCAAATTTTTTTTTCATATTCCTATTGGGTTGCTGTTCCTCCGAGCTAGTCTATATCATCAACACTTCTGGTGAATATGAAAATCTCGTATCCAAGTCTGAGGCAAAAATGGAAATCCTCAAGGATCTTATTGTTCGAAGTCAGCAGGGCGAAAAAGTTGATGTCGAGAAAGAGCTGGCTGGCTTGAACAGACAAGAAGACAAATCTATCGATGATATTCTGGCAGAGCTGGAAGCCTTTGAACAAAACCTACAGACATCTGCACAGGAATCTGATAAATCAACAGTATCTCCTGCCTCATCAACTACGTCAAATGAGTCTGAGCCTAAAACATTGTCGAAATTTATCTAAATAGAACACTAACTTTCACACTTTTTATATGCATGCGCAACAGGGTTACACATGCAATGTACATAACTCTCATACCTTCATAATATCATTATTCAGCATGCTTCTGCTTCTGCTTCTGCTTCTACTGCCACTCCTTCGTTCTTAACCACCGATGCTTCTTCGCCAACGACGCTACTACCAGCTCGGCTGCCATATCCTGCATCGCTGTCGTCTCCAATATCGTTTTTAATAGCATCTTCGTAGCTGTCCTCATCATCCTCAGACTCATCAGCTTCTCCGTCTCCTGCCTTGTCACCGTCCAATAGCTGCAACCCAGGAACACCGCTAATAGCTACTGTCAACATCTGAAGTGCAGTGGCCATCTGATCAAAACCACTGGAAATTCGTAATGTCCATAGACAGTCGCTTAGCTGAGACTTGTAAAACTCAGATTCCTCGGGTGTCACAGAGGTTATGAACAAGATTGCAGCAAAAGTGCCAATCACTGCAAAATTCGCGGGAGCACTGAAGTGCCAGAACGATTGGATGTGCTCTGGGCGTAAGGCCCGGACGAAATCCAAGGCAGCTACTAGTCGTTCTCTGGCTGCTGCTCGGCAGACTTGAACCAGTTCTCGTGGTGAAGTACTAGTGAGCGACCGAATGATTCGCCGATGAAGGGTGATCTCCGCTGCAAAGTAAGCCAAATGCAAATATCCATTGGATGACAGTCTTCGGGGTTTGGAGCTCACCATTCGAAGCGAATCTGGCAAATTTTGGTACCATTTTTTTAGCTTAATCTGGATTGGCTTCGCGTATTTCAGAATCGACTCAGTATTGCGAATGGTATGCTTTGACTGGAAAGTGAACAGAGTGTCCATGATTTCTGACACAATACCCCCCAGCTTAATCATTTCCATGAATAAGAGCTTGCCATCCTCAATATCCGTAGAGCCTTCTTGGTCATCACCTTCTCCAGCAATATCTGGGAACTCCTCTATGGTTAAATCCTTAACCATCCAGTTCTTCTTCTGAATATGTGAAGGACGCGACTCAATGAGAGAGAGCCACTTATCCTGCAGAAATACTGCCCAGGCCAACCGTTTTCTTAGACCTCTTTCCCACTTGGGGAGTCTCCAGTTCTGGCAGTTGAGGCCCAGTCCGAGTTCTTCGGCTAGGGCCGTAACCTGACAGCACATTGCCCAATTTCGAGCATGGTTTGGTCGACACTGCACTAAAAGCAAGCCCGCCTGAACCGAAGAAAGCTTAGGGTGTTCCGAAACCTTGCTGAACGTCTTTGAAGCCAGATGGTGGAGTTTGTTCACATCTGGTTTAGGATGGGAGGACAACTGGGGATCGTAATACCACCAGTTGAGAGCTAGAATATAGACTGCGGCTAAAAGGGGTGCAGCAAATTCTCTATGTGTTCTTTGGTATTTCTCCATAAACACTTTTTTAGCTAGGATTGGCAATGAAGGGTGCACAATTCTAAAGTACAGATTGATCAGAGCCCTACCGTGAGGGGCCACAACCCGTTCCACAGCATCCACATCGGCAATCGCTTCAGCATAAGTGTGGTCATTGGCTAGAGCAAAATAAATATCGGGAGCTGGTCTTCGGACATAAATGTCACCAGCCAGCACCCCTTGGTCCAGTTTATCCAGACTTCCAATGTCAAACAGCCTACTGTCGTATACCGAAGTAGAGCCAATATAGGAGGAAGATCTAGGGAACTGGAGCGACATTGTTTTTTTGAGCAAAGAGTGGCCTCTCATGCTAGAATAGTCTTTGATAGGTGGTACGTCCTTGATCACATCGTCTTCTTGATCGGCCTCGTAGCGACGCTTTTTTGACTCAATTGAAACAGCAGAAGATATGTCAACATGAGAATTGGCAACGGCAGGATGAGAGACCAGGCCCTTTTCGGCAGAAGAAGCAACGGCCTCTTCCTGCTCGTTTTTTATTTTGAGGGACTTTTTCCGCGGACGAGGCCCCTGAATAAACGTACAAGAAAGATTCTTGCTCTCGCAGTGCTCACACCTAGTGGAGCCTTGGACTAGAATACACCTTGCTTTGCGCCGTCTGCAAATGTCACATGGACGTACTTTTATGGCATTGTTCGCGAAAATGAGAGAAGGGGGTACCCCGCTCACACCGCCAGCAATTGCCTGTGGCAAGCCGTGTTGCATGTCGGGCCGCGAGCTTTGAATAATTCCCATAGGCAATCCAGGGGGTGAACCGTCAGATTTTTCACCAGCATTGAAAGCTGGAGCAGTTGCGGTGAAGGTAGTCAGAGATGCGGTAGAGGTCTGTGATGGACGAGCCATGTAAGGCATGACAGAAATATGTCTGGGGTTGACAGACTTATGAGATGAGTTCGACACACTAGAGCCACTCATACTGCGCATCGACTGCTTGTTGGACTCCACCGGACTCCACTTTGGGTCAGAATCTTTATCATCATGCTCATGATGGCGGCTTGTAGGACTTAGCTTGACATTGGACGGTGGTGACGATTCGCTCGCCGACGAGAAGTCTCCTCCTGCGCCGCGGGGTACAAAAAGTTCAGTAATACCTCCACCGCCAATTGATCCGTCCATGCTTTGCATTTCCCACTCGGCAAAGGGAGAGAGAGACATGATATAGTGAAGGAAGTATAACCAAGTTGCTTGCTAGAGATATTTAGTGCTTCGGTATGCGTGTGAGTAAGTGAAATCTTTTGCTGTTGGCCGATGATAGCATAGAGTGTGCTTCACACCAAGTGCAGTTGGCAGGCTGAAATTACGAGAGAAGAGAAGATAAGCTACTAACTCAACACCCGCTTTCAAAGGCTACTACGCGCAACACACACACGGGCCAAGGGCGGCAGCGAGGTCTGTCTGGAGAAAAGGGAAAAGGCTTTCTTGTTTCAGTGAAAATTATATTCTTCTTCTGCTACTTGCCCATACGGGGTAGTTGAAAGAAGAAAAAGAGAAAAAGAAGAAAAAGGACAAGCTGCGGAAGTAGGGAGGGTTTTATAGTCGTAGACCTTAAATGTGGTGGGCACTTTTCGATGGACGGGGGGAGGGCCAAAAACAGAACGACTGATACAACTGGGGGAAATCACGCTGTCCAAATAGCATCGGGGGAGGGGAGGAAAAAGAAAAGGGAGGGCTTCGGAGAGCATGTTCACAGAAGGTTTGTAACTGTTATCCAAGCGGGAATTCGCAATGGCATAAGCCTCGCCGTGTCGGTGTTAGCTCTTGCAATTGGTACTTTTTTCTAGGGCAGGGTTGTGCTTATCTCTGCCCCACTGATAACATTCTATTTTGTCGGGTCTCTCCCGACGGCCTACCATTTGTTATCGACAAATCAAACCCAGGCGTGATCTGCTCTATGCCTGAACTGTCAATTACAGAAGGGCGATGGCTCTGAGGCATAAATTGGTAGCCATCTACACCGAGATAGACGGCCACATGCCATGCGCAGTCTCTCAGAAGCGAAGCAGATCGGGTGCACTCCCCGGCTCTATCCGAAGGCACTCTCCCCGTGTTTTGTTTGGGTAATAAATGTGCCGATATTGGGCCTGGGATGTGCTTAACCAACGAGAGAGCGTTCCGCACCAGCTAACAAAGTGACAAATCAGGGCAAAAGCCTGGGAGGGCCATAAGGTAACACCAATAAACCTGGCCCATCAACACCGTACTGAGCCACAGGGCTAAACCCAATTCAATTAATCCAAATACGACTCTCTCGTTCCTTTTTTAAGTTGGCCTAAGCGGAATCTGCCCAGCAGGATTTTTGAGAGTTGCGACAACCCGAATGGGCCACCCGCCAAATCCAGACTGAGATTGTTAGCGGGACCGACGCCGAGCATGCACAGCTCACCTCAGCCGTTTCTAGTCAATGCCGATTTGTTTTCAAAAGTATTTGGGCCCAGATTTCCGGGTTGTAGTATGGCACACCAGGGCAATGCAATGCAGGCTAATCGGCCAACGGGGTTGGCAATACAGCATACCGCAGTAGCAGCAGTACCACCCACTATTAATATCCTTGGTCCGCAGTCGGTCGCCAATCGGTACGCAGTCGGTCAACGTCTTTTGAAATGAGCCAATATATCATTCTTCAGACAAGCCCGCATTCCTCCCTCTTCTTAGCCCACCCATTGGATTATGCTTATACAAGGTGTATTGTTGGTTTTTCTCTAGCCAAGTCGCAGCACACCCGCAGTGCAGTGCTCCCCGTGGTTTTATATAAATACTACTCTAATCGAAAGGAGTCAAGTAGCTCTCGGCTACAAATCGGGCCCGAGCATTGAGGAAGAGCTTCATTTCTGAGATCTCCTTGTCAACCTCCTCCATAAACTCAATAATGAAGTCCACCAACTTGTGCTTGAGCATCTGCTCTGTGTGCACATTGGTAATGAGAAATGAAATGTCATAGCCCGCAATGGGCTTTCGTCGCAAAATGTAAAAGCTTTCTGCTCGGCCTGTCAGGAACCGGGTGAACTGATGCACCAGAATGGACTCGATTTCGTCGGCCTGTTTGATTTTGATGCTCAGTCGAACAGAGTTGATACTAGGCTCAATCAGCACCTTCTCGTGCTCGTTTCGTGCGATAGTCATTGGATTCAGAAGCACCTCTGGGGACTTTTGCCATTCCACCTCTGGCGTGTTGTGTCGTTCAGCAATCTGCGACGCAAAGTTCTCGAGGCACAGCGCCGCCGTCAGTGATTGTCTCACTGCATGCAAATATGGCCGGAGAGATTGAGACTGGAAAACAGCTCAGTTAGATGTCTTCTTTCTTTCCGCTGATCGATGCCAGCCACGTTTATGCGGGTTGCATTGCATTGACTTACCATGATCGGATGTTGCTCCTGATGTGGTGGCTTGTATATGTCAGAGGAAGTGAACAAAAAGTCAAAGTGGAGCCTGCATTACCCAACCCAACGATGGTGCCTCTTTGCACGAACACAAAACAAAAACCAGATCAAGCTTCAATTCATATTCATAGTTGGCCATCAGAACTTTTTCTACTGTTACAAACCCACGCTCTCTAACTTTCCCCAAGGATGTGGCAAGCTGTGACGGGTCAAGATGGAAAAGTGTACTACTACAACTCGGTGACTGGCCAGTCGACCTGGGAAAAACCACCCGAATTGTTCTCCGACTTTGAACGGGCTCTGGCGAAGACAGACTGGAAAGAGTACGTCGCTGAGGGTGGCCACAAGTACTGGTTCAATACCGTGACACAGCAGAGCGTATGGACAATCCCCGCTGACGTTCAGGAGCTTGTAGAGAAGCAGCAGTCGGCTTCACGGACGCCTCCCAGTGGGCCTCGTGCAGCAGCAGCATCATCCAAGCCGTTTGCTAATCATGCCGACGCTGCTCACCCAGTCCAATTGACCGAATCAAACAAATCACCTGAAGAGGCTGCGCAGATCTATCGAGCAGCTTTAGAGGCAGCAGAAATAACCATTTCGACTACATGGGAGGAGGCTCTGGGCCGCTTGGTTCGTGAACAGGGCTACTGGGCTGTTGCTAGCCCAGTAGATCGAAAGAGCTATTTCGAGGCATTCAAGGCGGAAAAAGAGTCCAGCAAGGCATCAGAGGCGAGAAAATTACAGACCAAGCTGCACGCTGATATTACTGCGGATCTGAAAAGGGCCAAGGATATCAAGTATTTTACAAGATGGATCACATATGTGACAAAGCACCCCGACATTCTCAAAAAATACCGAAACCACGAGCTGTTTGAGTTTCTCGAAAAAACCGAGGATTTGGAATATATCGAAAAAGAAGTACGCTATGCATATGAACAACATATCAAAGTTCTGCGAGCTGCCCACGAACAGAGTCATGAGCTGGTAAAAGCCCGAGACATGGAGGAACTCAATAAATCTCTCGCTGGGCTTAATATTAACTGGTCCACAATGTGGCCAACTGTCAAAGAGCAGCTTGAGAGTCAAGGAATTATTAGCATGTTACCTCGACTGCACTTGTTGCATATGTTGATAAAGTTTGAGGATACCATGCGGGAGCTGGAAAAGCAAAAGTCCAAGGAAAAGCAGCAGGAAAAGAAGCAAAGGTTCAGATCGGAGCGGAAAATACGCCAGGCGTTTATTGGTCTTCTGGAAGAACTACATGCTCAGGGTAAGATCCGAGCAGGAACAAGGTGGTCAAGCATAGTGCCTTTATTTGCTACCGACCCACGATTTCTGGCCATGTGCTATCAGCGGTCGGGATCCACTCCTCTAGAATTATTCTGGGATATAACAGAAGAGGAAGAACAGAAGCTGAAGCTTCAGAAGGAGCACGCTCTAGACGTGCTTGCAACTAATAACCTCGACCCTCAAAATACCAATGTTTCCTGGGAAGAATTTGAGAAGTTGTTCCTGTCTCAGAATGGCAAGAGTATCCCAGAGCGGAACTTGAAGCTTATTTATGATCAGATTATGCGGGATACCGAGAGTCGACGGCGAGACCGAGACCGAGAAAAGGATCGAGACCGATATGCCAGCGAGCGAAAACTGCGGCGAGCACAGGATGATTTCTGGTACGCGCTGAAGCATGTTGAACCACCGCTACGGGCTTCAGATACTTGGGATTCTGTGCAGCCGATTTTGGCCAAACTCCCAGAATATAGCGAACTTCCTGATGATGAGACTCGGAGGACAGTGTTCGATCGGTTTATGCACCGACAAAAGGATCGTGAACGGGATCGTGACAGGTCAGAACGAGATAGACGGTCAGTATCACCGTCGGGCAAGCGTGACCACCGAGGAGGTACTCCGCAAGTACCGTATCGACGGGCTGCAGCACCTCCTGCAAGAGGTAATGACTACGGACCATATTTGGAATATTAGGGAGAAGGCGGTCTGCTGTGTATCATATTGCTATATATACATCTATATATAAATAGAGGATAACTCGAACCAGATCATAAATTGATTGGACTTGCAAGCATAGATCATGAATTTTTATTTGGAATTGTGCAGTGCAGGCCAACATTCGGTGCATGCTTTTACTCTCGCTGTATAAACGACATGAGACCCAAAGCACCAAGCAATGCCGCCTTCACCTTGGGGTGCTCTGACAGATAAATAGTAGGATATCCGATATAGGGAATGTACCACACAGTGGCACCAGAAATGTCGGCGTCTCGGTCCAAATAGCCCTTCTTTCGGCCGTATAGGAAGAGATCGTCGACGGGGTTATTGTCGCCCTTTGTGAGAATGAGTTGACGCTTGTCTGACGAGTGCTCTCGCAGAATACGATGCACAATGGGTATGTCACGCTCAGGAGAATCATAGACGACTATATCGCCAACCTTGAGCCGGCTCTGTCTGTTCCACAGAAACAGCAGGTCGCCTCGCTGGAAAGCAGGCTCCATGGAACCGGACAGCACCACCACGATGGGCGAGCTGGTGTAGGCAAGAAGGCCCAGCCCCTTATAGAACATGTATGCCGAGGAAACAACAAACAGCACGCTCAATGCCTGGTGCAGGGTCTGGCGCACGTCAAGTTTCATGATGGAATGACGAGAGAGAGGTTGAGAGTCAATAGCTGGCTGGTATCGTGTGGTGGATGGGTTACGTGGAGGGGCGCCGCTTTGGTTTTAACACACCTCCATCCATCTTAACCTTCCCACCAACCGATTCTCGAACGCACGCACCAACCCACGCGCACGCCACCCCATGACGACCATTCCAGGTATGTACCAGCACAAGTTTGAATGATCATGCGATCTCTGCTAGTCAGAAAGGTTGCTCTGCCACAGATCAGTGCTAATTCACCCCAGTTATTGTCCGCCATGCCGGAAAAAAGTACGATGTCGAGCTTGATTTGAGTGAATCGGGCCTGACCTTCAAATCTCAGCTGTATTCGCTGACCGGCGTGCCCCCCGAACGCCAGAAGATCCTTGTCAAGGGCGGCCAGCTCAAAGATGACCAGGACATGACGCAGCTGGGCCTCAAGGCTAACCACTCGTTCATGTTGCTGGGAACGGCTGGGGAGCTGCCCAAGGCCCCCGTCAAGCAAACGCAGTTCGTGGAGGACATGACCGACAAGCAAATTGCGCAGACGACGAATACCCCCAACGGGCTTGAAAACACAGGCAACACCTGCTATTTAAACTCTACTTTGCAAGCATTGAGAACGGTTCCTGAGCTCAAGGACCGTCTTGCAGCATTCAACGGCAGCGTGGCTGCAGGCCAAAACGGGCCTGCTGACCGGTTGACCGCTGCGTTGCGCGACCTTTACAAAAACATGGGCTCCACTACCAAAGCATTCTACCCCCATATGTTTCTTATGTTGTTTCGGGAGGTTTTCCCTCAGTTTGCTGAGAGAGAATCCCATGGAATGTACAAGCAGCAGGATGCCGAGGAGGCGTGGTCCCAGATCATCTTCTCCCTCAGAAGCACCTTGCAGACTGAGGATGGCGGCAATTTCATAGACAAGTATTTTGCAGGCTCATTCGAGACCAAGCTCGAATGCATTGAGGACCCGGAAAACACAACTCCTACGATCGGCCACGACGAGTTCTGGAAACTCAATTGCCACATATCCGTCAACACTAACTTCCTCAAAGATGGTTTGATCGACGGCCTTCAGGAAGTAATTGAGAAGCATAATGACAATCTTGGCAGAAACGCTCAGTACAAGCTGACCAAGAAGGTCAGCCGTCTCCCAAAGTACTTGACTGTACATTACATGAGATTCTTTTGGAGAGCTGACACTCGAAAGAAGAGCAAGATTCTGAGAAAGGTAACTTTCCCTTTTACCTATGATGCTACAGAGTTGTGTACTGAAGAGCTGCAAAATAAGCTGCTGCCTGCTCGAGAAAAGTTCAGAGAGGTAGAGAAGGAGAAGGAAGAAATTGTGAGAGCTGCCAAACGTGCCCGGTTCCAGGAATTGGACGGTGACAGCTCTGCCTCATCGCAAGCTGCTGCCAATGGTTTGACCTCGGAGAAGATTGAAGACATGAAGAAATCTATTTCGGAAGCGGTTGACCCGGAGCTTGCTCAAGACCCCAGCTGCAACCCTACTGGATTGTACGAGCTGTCTGCCGTCATAAGTCACAAGGGAGCTACTGCCGATGCTGGACACTACCAAGCATTTGTCAAGAATGACAAGGAACCTGACCAGTGGTATAAATTTAATGACGACGTTGTTACCATTGTCGATCAGGCAAAGATTGAAATGCTGGCCGGCGGTGGAGAGTCGGATTCTGCTCTGATTTTATTGTATCGAGCTGTACAAATTTAAATAGCTCAAGCTTCTTTTACGTATATTATGTATTACAACAGATTTTTAGTGCTAATAGAAAAATTGGCCCCCCCCCGCAGTAGACATTCCAGTTGTACTGTTCATTTTCTAACCAAATGTACATGATATATAAAACTACAGGGTTCAAGCTGTTCATACGTAGTCACCCAGTCTAATTTTGTTCAAAGGCCTTGACCTTGGCCTTGAACAGCTCAAATTCCTCCTGGCACTTGAGGGGCTTTTCCTGGTTCTTAGAGAAGCATGCAATGAGAGATTCCCGGGAACTGGTAAGATCGGCAGGCCATTGGGCAGGCTTGGGTCGCGACTCAAGCTTCGACTTCAAGGATGCAAGCTTCTCTTGGAGCCCATTGGAGTCGATGATATTCTTAAACTTTTCGGCGGCAGTATCGGGCAAGTTTTCCAGCGAGCTTTTGAGCAGTTTGGAGGATTCCTGCTGCTGTCTTTTGAATTCCTCGTTCACCAAGTCCTGAATGTGCTTGTCAGAGTACTGGGAACGCGTGTAGTCAGACTCAACAGACGAATCAAGCTTGCTAATCAGCTGGTTCGAGAATTCGATAGGGCTCTTAGGCAGAAATACCTTGGGCTCTGATGCAGACATATTGGCGTTGTCAATGGTGAAGCCGGTTCGAGGTTAGAGGTGGTGATGATTGGCCTACGGGCTGCGAGGTGATACTACCACTTCCGGGTGAGCCTGGCTCGACTGCGCGGACCACCAGGAATCAAATTGGCTGGCCAGCTCGGCGAGAATTTCAGGGTCATTTTTTTTCAGAGCAGACTGCAATTCGACAAGGTTTGCCTGCCACTTTAACCAGGTCACTGCTTGAAGAAGTGCATCGCATAAGTCGTCTTGTTTAGAATGAATATCCAATGGCGATGCCCCCAACAAGCGAAAGGGCGGCTGAGGCACTGGCCCAGAACCACTGACAATAGTAGATCTCTCCATCCAATTAAGGACCAATTCTGTTTTTGTTTTCTTTGTCAAGCTGTAGCGCTTTCCGGTGCTCAGTTTACCTCGCATTGTCGCATCTTGATATCTGATCCAGTAGGCCATCACTCTGGCTGGACTAACGCTCAATGAGCGGGTGCCATGGGTGCTCAGAACCGCATGCAACATGGCCTCCAAAATGTTGATTCTGGCAATGGTTTCCGGGACAGCTTTGCCGCCATTGGACCTTATACGCTGCTCTTCAATTAAGACCAGATCCACCGTGGAGTCAAGGACATGCTCCTGCACAAAGTCGCGGGCCTTTTGAGCGTAGCCCGGCTGGTTAAAGGCAGTTTGATCTGCCAGTCCTGGCAATGAGGTCATGTAGCAATTTTGGATCAACGGAAGCGGCTCGGTGTCAGAAACTTGGATTCGACAAAGAGCGATATTTTTTAAGCCCAGATCAATGGACACGATATTTCTAATGCTGGGCCGTTCACTGTGGTGGTGGAGTAACAACTGTGGAGCATCAATTAGGCTGTTCCATAGAGATGATTTGGACCCTGACTTGGCGATCCCACAGCTGAGGCATAGCGACTCTAGAAGCGACTTGCGGACCGACTTTAGCATAGCAACGGATAATTCATAAAACTCGGCTCGAACTAATATAGACCGAGTTGTGGGTGCTTTACACTGCAGATATGGTACTGCCACCGCTAGAATCCGCAGCTGCAGCTATTATTCGACGGCCCGAACCTGCTGAAATCAAAGGCAGCGGCTTTTCTCCAGCAGTGCTATTACCTGCTACACCAATGGAATCTACTGACACCAGACGCGTCCGATATCCCACACCTCCGTATCTCAAGGGGCCGCGTTATGCTGAGGACGACTTTGATTTGGGCTTCTTCCCCGGCAGAACATCGCTGGACCGCACGGCTGGCTGGCCGATGCAAGCAGATACCCCGGAAAAGGAGCACAGCACCGTTACTACTGCTGTATCATCTGCTGATTTGAACAAGGTACCATTCGATAGCGTCGGTGAGCGACGTCCAACCAGCGGCCAAATTAAGGCTCACCGTTCCAGCTGTTTTGATGGGTTGAATCGCTGGTTCTGTCTGGGCCCCAGATGCAATGCTGCTCCTGTTCGTCCTCTGCAACCGCACATCCCAGAAGCAACTCTTCCAGTACTGAATCCGGACGAATACAGACTCTAGAGCCTCTTTATTAACTAATATAATACATAAATTTATTTATTCTCATGTCATCAGACAGAACCGCTGGACCCAGCGAGCGGGCTCTGGGCTGGTGCCACTGGGCGCTGTACAATGCACAGCCATGCCACCACCTCCCGCTGCACCCTCCTCCCCCAAAAGCTCCCCTCCCACCCCCCGACCTTCACCTGTTGTCCTACCATCCCACCACAAATGGGCATCATACAAGAGTCCTCGCACCCTCCTGCGGATGGGCCGAATGTTCGGGTTCAGGGAAACAGCTCGCTCTCATTCCAGCAGGCAGACGAGCCGTCTAGCACGGTCACTCCGCCGTTCAGCAACTCGCCTGCGCTGTTTCCCGTGAGCTCCGGCAAGGCAAAGGATCGCCATGGCATGGGGGTCACGACCTCTCTTGGTAGTGGTCTAGGCTCGCCAACCTCCTCTGGTGGTCATAATCATGGGCTAAAGGAGGCCAACCAGCTCTCGCATCACATCACATCGGACGAAAGCGAGGCTGAGAAGAAGACTCTGCACATTCTCCTGGCCGTAACCGGCTCAGTGGCCACGATCAAGATCGCACTGATCATCAATAAGCTTAAGGAAATTTATCGTGATAAGGCCGAAATCCAGCTCATTGTCACCAGCGCTGCGCAGCATTTCATGAAGGGGTTGAAAATCCCCCAGGACGTCAAGGTCTATCATGATACAGACGAATGGACTTCAAGGAGAGGCCGGGCCGAAAGCATGCTGCATGTTAAGCTCAGGCGATGGGCTGATATACTACTGATTGCCCCACTGTCGGCGAACACTCTGGCGAAAATCGTAAATGGCATTTGCAACAACCTGCTCACCTCTGTCATTCGATCATGGAACCCTGCCACCCCGATTCTCATTGCTCCGGCCATGAACACTCACATGTATACCAATCCTATGACTAAAAAACACTTACAAACCATTAAAGATGAGTACAAATGGGTCGAAGTGCTGAAGCCAGTTGAAAAGGTGCTGGTGTGTGGGGATATCGGCATGGGTGGCATGCGTGAGTGGACAGATGTCGTTCATGCCTTGGTAAACCATCTCGGTGGAATTGACGAGGACGAAGATGAAGGAGACGAGGAGGAAAGCGATCGTCGTGATGACGAGGAAGAGGAGGATGACGATTGAGGAGTGTTTTTTGCATACAATTGATAATATCGCATGTAGTGTGTTGGTATAGAATTTGAGAAAGAATTATCAACAGCTGACCCCTCGATTCGCCTTATTCGCTGCCGCGTGCACCTACCCTGAAATAAGATTTCATAATCAATAACCATTTTCACATTTAAAAATATAGGATTTTACGTATTCTAGACTTTGGCTCTATTTTGCGGGCTCTATGACAGCCACCAAATCGCCAGACTCTACCATCTCACCATTTTCATGCACAATCTTAACAACCTTACCGCCTTCAGGAGCATTAATGACCATCTCAGTTTTCATGGCTTCCAGAATAACAACACCTTGACCCTTTGCAACAGTGTCATTGACATTCAGGCAAGGTTTCCAGAATCTACCTGCAACCTCAGAGTAAACCATGATAGCATCATCAGAGAACTCATCAGCCACCACTACAGGTTTCTTCTGCTGGGAAGCCATCAACTCTGCATTGGAGACCTGGATCAATCGTGCAAATTCCTCATTGCCCTTACTCTGCTTCTCAATATGCGCCTCGATAGACTCCTTGTTGGCTTCGCACCACTGGGTGTATTCACCAAAGTTGAAGACACTATCCTCTATCTCCATGACATAGGATCCATGCTCGACTTTTTCGGTCATTCTATCAAGTTCTGCCTCAGTAACAGGATAGAACTCAACCTGGTCAAAGACGGAGAGCAGCCAGGGTCGTCCTCCAGAGTGACGGTTCAGCACCAACTTATCCCAGATAGGGATCGTTCGTCCAACCAACTGATATCCACCAGGAGACTCCATGGTATAAATGCACATAAACATACCACCAATACCAACAGTACCGTTAGGAGTCTGAGTTCTGGATGGGTTGTACTTGGTTCCGAGCAATCGGTGTCGAGGGTCCAGAGGAACGGCACACGGGGCACCCAAGAATACATCGCCAAGACCCAAAACCAAGAACTTAGCCTGATAAAGAATATCTCGAACGTCGTTTCGATCGTCTAGATGGTTGACCTCCTTGATGAAATCAACATTGTTGGGCA
Organism: Zygoascus sp. PK3305; assembly: GCA_023628935.1. Classification (NCBI taxonomy): domain Eukaryota; kingdom Fungi; phylum Ascomycota; class Dipodascomycetes; order Dipodascales; family Trichomonascaceae; genus Zygoascus; species Zygoascus sp. PK3305. Next base: position 2,868,305 of record JAMAJS010000001.1, read on the forward strand.
ACCAGGGAGCTGACGACCTAATGGTTTCCTTATATCGGTCAACCGAAGCCAAAGTCACCTTGTCTTCAAAAGCCATGGGAAGCTTGAGAATTCGAGAAGGAACCTGCCAGTGAGCATCAATTTCCATGCTTTCTTCAATCTCAATCAATTTCTTCACAAGCTGCTGCTGTGTAATCTTCAGGCCATCAAACTCAATCAAGACAGATCGAACACCTGTAGACATCTCAACGACACCCTCAACCTTGTTCATAACCTTTTCAATCAGCTTATAAACTCGATAAGACATATTCAAATCCAATACATTTTCGCCGTACTCAACCAAGATGTATCGGTCACCAGCCTGCCGCAGAACGACCTTGGGCATTGTCTTGCTCAGAGCATGAGAATAAAGAACAGGAGAAGGGACAGATTTCACAACATCCAAAGCCTCAACCTTAGAAGGAGCACCAGCAAATTTGTCAATGACAGCAGTTCGAGTCTTCTTCAGCTCAATTGCATCATCATAGGAGATAGGAACAAATTTAATCTTGTCACCAGGCTTGACCTGACCAATCTTCCACATTTCCGTCTCGATAACGACGGCGGCACAAACAAATCCACCCAGTGAAGGGCCATCACAAGTGAGAATGACAGGCTCATCACCAGTAAAGTTGACAGCACCAAGGGAATAAACGTAATCGTGAGCATTGGAAGGATGTAATCCAGCCTCACCACCATCAGCTCTAGCCCATTCAGGTTTTGGGCCTATAAGACGAACACCAAATCGATTCGAGTTATAGTGGATCTTCCATTCGCTATCAAAGAAGGTTTTCAGGGAGCTTTCTTTGAAGAAATCAGGGGATCCGTGGGGTCCAGCTGTGCACTTGACTTCCCATGTATTGCCATACGAGGGAATCAAAGATTCAGGGAATGATATAGGTTCAGAGACAGGAGCAGGAATAGTACAAGACTCGAGAGAGGCATCAGCCAAGAACAGTACATCACCAAACTTGAGAGTTCGGCCGTTGAAACCACCCATGTTACCAAGAGCGAAAGTAGATCGACTGCCTAGATACTCGGGTACATCTACACCACCTCTAATAGCAACATATGATCGGCAGCCACTAGCCAACTTTCCAATAGCAAGTTTCTGACCAGCCTTGACCTTGATAGGTGTCCACATGTTAACAGTTTCGCCATCCAGCGTCACAGGAGAAGAACCACCAGTAACAGCGACCAAGCTATCACTATGAAACAGAATGGTAGGCCCAATCAGAGTGTTCTCAATAGCAGGAGCCTTAGAGTGGTTACCAACAATTCTGTTAGCAACTTGGAATGCAAAGTCATCCATGGGACCGGAAGGAGGGACACCAATGTGCCACAGATTTCGTCGTCCAGGGTAGTCCTGGACAGTTGTGTAGCTACCAGGTGCGACAATCTCGATTGCCTGTGCATGGTAAGGAAACGAGTCCAAAATTTTGGTAGCAACTTTGGCAGTTGCAAACATCTCAGATCGGCAGATGGTTCTTAAGTAGTCCAAGTTGCTAATGACTCCAGTGATAACAGTCTCATCGAGAGCCTTGTTCATCTTGGCGATGGCTTCGTCTCGATCCTTTCCATAGACAATGATCTTGGCAAGGGTGGGATCATATTCAGCGGAAACCTTGGTACCTTTCGCAACCCAAGTGTCAACTCGAGCGTCTTTGGGGAAGATAACTTCAGTCAACTGACCAGGGGAGGGCAAAAAGTCCTTCACAGGATTCTCAGAGTAAACTCGCACTTCAATTGAAGCACCTTTTGGCTCGATCTTCTGCTCGAAGAAACCCTTGGGAGGCTTGTCGGCCGCGATTCGAAGCATGATTTCAACAAGATCCAGTCCAGTGCACATTTCAGTGATAGGGTGTTCAACTTGCAATCGCGCATTAACTTCCAAGAAATAAAACTCGTCACGTCGTTCATCATAAATGAACTCAATAGTACCAGCACATTTGTACTTCAAGGTTCGAACAAGCTGCTCGCCAGCCTTGATCATTCTAGCTCGAGTAGCTGCGGGGAAGTTAGGGGCAGGAGTCTCTTCGACAATTTTCTGGTTTCGTCGCTGAAGAGAGCAGTCTCGCTCCCCCAGAGCAATGGCTTTTCCGTAACCGTCTCCGAAGACCTGGATTTCAACATGTCTGGCGTTTTCAACAAATCGTTCCATAAAAACACCAGAGTCATTGAAATATGCAAGGCCCTGATGCTGGACAGTGACAAAAGCCTTTCGCAGCTCAGCTTCATTATCGACCTTTTGCAGACCAATACCTCCTCCACCAGCAGTACTCTTGATCATGAGAGGATATTCAAGCTTCTTCGCAGCAGCAACGGCATCCTCTACAGAGTCCAAAAGACCAGTACCAGGTACCAGTGGAACATCTGCTTCCAGAGCAATTTCTCGTGCTGAGTGCTTCAGACCAAGCTTTCGAATAGCATGGCCAGAGGGTCCCACAAACACAATACCTTCTTCCACACAGGCATCAGCAAAATCAGCATTTTCAGACAAGAAGCCATAACCAGGAATGATAGCTTGAGCACCAGTCTTCTTTGCTGCGCTGAGAATTTTGCTAATAGACAGGTAGGTCTCGGCAGCACTGACACCGTGGAGATCCACAGCATCGTCAGCATCAAGAACATGTTGAGAAAATCGATCAGGCTCAGAGTAGACAGCAATAGCCTTTATTCCAAGTTTCTTGAGAGTTCTGATAATTCGCACGGCGATTTCACCTCTGTTGGCGACCAGAACGGTACCGAAAGGCTTGAGGTCGGTCTTAGTCTGCATGTAGTATCTCCATCCACCATACTTCGTGATATCAGTAACGCCTTCCTGAGCGTAACCGGCTTCTTCACAAATAAAGCCCTTAACGTAGTGACCGTTTGCCAGCTGGACACTACCAATACCAAGAGGTTGAGGGACCATAGCAATAAACTTGCCAAAATTGGCAATTGGAACATCCCAGACTTCAATTTCCAAAGCGTGGCCGTCCTGAGAGACCTTTCTCAAACCAGGCTTGGGAGGAGAGGTAGGAAGTGCATAAAGACGGTAGTCAGGAGCTGTCTTAGTCTTGTATGAGTAAGTGGCTCCGACTTTGTGGAGTTGCCAGTTGAGTGCCTGGCCAGACAGATGTGCACCGACCACAGCTAGGGGGATGGTATCCTCTCCCCCAGGAATGGCCTTGTGAAGCTTATCACCAGCAGCGACAGAGTCCAAGTTGTAACCCACAACTCGCTCAGGTGCGTTTATGGTAAGGAATCGCTGAGCCAATTCAAGCAATGCATAGTCGTTGAATGCAGCAGAAATCAAAGTGATACCGACTGGCAAGCCATCAGCTCGGAAACCAGCGGGAATTGCCAAAGCTGACATGTCTGACAGATTGACAAAGTTGGTGTAAGTACCCTGTCGGGAATTGACAATGACAGGCTCTCTCTCTAAATCAGCAAAGGTGGGGTTCAGAGGGGATGTAGGAACTATGAAACCATCATATGCAGAGTACTTAGCCTCGATGATCTTGAGAATGTCCTTTCGCTTGTATTCAAAATCAAAGAAATCTGCAGCGCTAAAGTTTTCAGCCTTCTTTACGATTCCCAAAACAACGGGATCAATGTCTTCTGGACTGTTGATGATCATATCTCGAATTGCAGCGTAACGCTCAGCAACCCAAGGACCTTCATACAGAAGGTTGGCCAGATCAAACAAAGCTGTAAAGTCGACAGGGACGACATCAACACCAGAAGCTTTGAACTTCTCAAGGTTGGCATTGAACAGCTTAGCATTTTCCTCTTCACCGTACCATCTGGGGTTAGAAGGATATGCAAAGATGGGCCGCTTGCCAAAGGCCTTGAGAGGAGCCTCAGGGAGTCGTCGAGAGTAGCCGTACGTAGTATCGTACTCAGCAGCCAGAGAAAAGACCAATTGAGCATCCTGAAGATTCAGGGCAAAGATGGAAACGCAATCCAGTGATTTGCAAGCGGGGACGACACCGGTGCAAGAAAAGACACCACAGGTGGGCTTAAGACCGATAAGGTTGTTCAGACCAGCAGGAACACGACCAGAGCCAGCAGTGTCTGTACCTAGCGAGAAAGCGGCCAAACCTCGTGAAACAGTGCTAGCAGAACCAGAAGAAGATCCTCCTGAAACGTGATCCTTGGAAAAGGCACAGTTGGGTTTTCCATAGGGAGATCGGGTACCTACAAGACCAGTTGCGAACTGATCCAGATTCGTCTTACCCACAACGATAGCACCAGCAGCTTTGAGCAGCTTTACAATGGTGGCATCTGCCTCGGGATAGTACTTGTATGCAGGGCATGCAGCAGTTGTAGGAAAAGACAAAACATCTATGTTGTCCTTGACGGCGAAGGGAACACCGTAGAGAGGCAGATCCTGACGTAGCCAGTTAGAATTTTCTACAATCACATCATCAACTTACGCAGCCAACATATGCTGAAGGCGCCGGGTATGAGCATCAACGCAGTACTTTATTGCGCACTTACCTTCTTTCCTTCAATATTATCCCACTGATCTTTCAACTGCTCGTATGTTGCAATGGTGATCCAAGCGGGATCCTTGGGGTCGTAAGTTTTCACGAGCTGGACGATTTTTTCCAAGCCATCATCGTGCTCAAGTTGATAGGCCTTCCATTCTTCAATGGTAAAGAGCGAAGGCATCTTGCCAAGTTAGCCACCCCACTCGCTATACAACCAGATCTGGGCTAGCTGCTGTATATCTTAAATTAGAGAACTTACCGTGTTATTAGCTCGACGGTGGTAAGAGTCAAAAGGTTGGAGGGGAGGGGGAAAATGCCCTAATATATTTCCGGTGGTAAGGGAACAAGCTTTCCACGATAAGCTTATCTTTACGGATTGGGCTATCCACCACACAAGCCGGCAATAGCATGCCCCCCTCTTCTCCGCCAGCTCTTCTAGCGGGTATCAATAGCCGTTCAGCTAAGCATATAAAGAAACAAGAGGCCCAAGGCTTCCAAAATTTTCCCAGAAAAACAGCATGATTTCTCTACGTTTGACCACTGCTCATCTAAGATCCGGCTATGACTGGTCGCCCAAATTAGGACTGTTGCTGTTTGGCCGCCGGTGTCGGCTCGAATTTTGTTTGGTGCAATCGCTGATTTTTCAGGGCCAACCCGCCGGCCGGCTGGGACTGGCTGAGCCAATCACATCGCCGAATCCTACGGCCAACACCGAGGGGCCAGACGGCTTTACCCACGGAAATTCGTCGGATGTGACCGATGGGGCCCGTAAGCTTCCCTCAGCGCAGCACAAGAGCCAATAGGAACTGCCCATATAGGTGAATAGGGTCCAACAAGGCAGCAAGGATAATGCCAACCGCAGATGCAGCTTCCGTATCACCGAGTCAGCATATGCAGAGACTCAACAAGCGAACAGACATGGGAATGACGGTTGATCTCCGCTCTGCGTTGTGTTTGACGGTGCGCTTATATGCTCAAAGCAAGATTTACCAGATCAGGCACCCTGGCAACCACAACCCATCTACTTGCAGCAGAACATAGGGAAACACCAGCCTTATTTACACAACGCATACATATATATATATACTCACCAATCCAATAATCCAAGATAGTTCCCGCGATACCTTCGCCTAGCTGGTCTATTTTGGCAGTTATGGGGTAGCGCATCCAATCTGAGCTGAGTTGGCACCCTGCATTTTACTAGTCTTATCGCACCATCTGTTTTGCGGGGAAGCAGTCGCTGCATAGAGCTGAGCTAGCATGTCTTATCAGCACCAATGAAATTCAGGCTGATCCACATACTGAATCTGTGAACCCATCTCAGAAATTCGCCTTGCTTCTCGAGTTAGACTAATATTTTGTCGGGAATTCCATCATGAGCAGCAGTCGTCACTGCCCCTCTACCTTGTAGGTAGTATAGCGCAAATCATCACAGCGTGTGTGGCCCATGCACAAAAGAAGATAAATAGGGTAGATTTCCCGTATTACATTATATGGCGGATAAGAAACCTCTAGATATACTATTTCGTTTTTTTGGGGGGGGGGCGGGGCAATATGGATCCTCCTGGCTGATTACTTCAATGATTTGTTCTTGATTTAAGCGCATCACAAAATTATTATCTATTTCACTTCTAAATGGACTAGCGTGCAACAGTTTAAACGCCGCTTCCACCACCAAACTTGCTTCTCCATTCCTGGACCTTCGATTCTTCGATTCGCTTGAACAAGTATTTAGGCTTTCCGAGATTATGGCCATGCAGCAAAGGCAGACTGAACTTATCAGGAATGAGTCGCAGGGGAGCATTGAGTTGCTCGGTAATACCTTCAGCAGTTTCAGGCATAAATGGGAAGACCATGGCAGAAATAAGGTAGGCCAAATTAAGAGCTATGGCGACAGTAGCACTGGCTTTTTCGGGGTGATTGTCAAACAAGGAGTTATCCAGTTTATTATCCTGCAAGAACTGGTTTCCAAGAGCAGACACTGCCATGGCAGTCTCTAGTCCCTGACGAAGACCTGATATCTCCATATGGGTGATATATTCCTTCAGAAGCTTGTTTACGTTGCCAACCAACTTGGTGTACAGAGGATCAACATCCTTGGGCTCATAAGTGGGAATAACGCCATTGTATTTTGCAATAACGAACTTGATAACCCGGTTAACAAAATTACCAAGATTGGCAAGGAGCTCGTTGTTGTTCCTAGCGACAAACTCATCCCAGGAGAACTGGGTATCTGAGGTTTCAGGTCGGGCAAGGAGGAGGTAATATCGCCAAACAGAGGGAGACACTCCAATTTCCTGAGCGTTATTTCCAAAAACACCGAGGTTTCGGCTCTTGGAGAATTTACCACCTTCATACTGCAGATACTCAGTGGTGCTGATACCATTGAGCATGGTCCAGTTATCTTCAGTACCAATCTGAGTACCAGGGAATACAACGGTATGGAAAGGAACGTTATCCTTACCCATAAACTGATGGAATTCGACATGCTCAGGGTTCTTCCACCACTTTTCCCAGTCGTCAGTATAATTAGCAGTGATACTGACGTAGCCAATGCAAGCATCGAACCAGACGTACAAGACCTTGTCTTCATAGCCTTCCAGAGGCACAGGAACACCCCACTTGAGATCTCGAGAGATGGCTCGCGGCTTCAAGCCTTCTTTAATCCAATTAGAGTAAATGGATCGAGAGTTCTTAGACCACATACCAGCAGACTGAGACTTAGTAGCCCATTTCTCAATGGCAGGCTGAAGCTTGTCCAAGCTCAGGTAGATGTGAGTAGTATCTCGAACAATAGGAGAATGGTTATCAATCTTGCACTTGGGGTCGATAAGTTCAAAAGGAGTCAACAGGCTACCACACTTATCGCACTGGTCGCCTCGAGCATCCTCGTATCCACACTTGGGACAAGTACCCTCAACAAATCTATCAGCCAAATAACCATTGTGTTCTTCACAGTACAGCTGCTCGGAAGACTTCTCCTCCAGGTAGCCATTTTTGTGGAGCTGCAAGAACATGCCCTGTGCGATCTCGGTCTGCTTCTCGGTAGAGGTTCGACCAAATAAGTCAAAGGAGCACTGGAACCAGTCGTAGACCTGCTTATGTACAACATAGAACTTGTCACAAAGTTCTCGAGGTGTGATCTTCTCTTCCAAGGCCTTTGTCTCTGTGGCAGTACCGTACTCGTCCGTACCACCGATCAGCAGAGTATTGTACCCTCGCAGTCGACAGTATCGGCCAAAGACATCAGCAGAGAGCACACTACCAATAATGTTACCCAGGTGAGGCACATTATTGACGTAAGGCAACGCAGAGGTGATGAGGATGTTTCGCTCGCCCTCTTTGTTGACCGGTAGAACAGGGTATTCCTGTTTGGTGTAGGCAACACCTGGAGCGATCTTCTTCTCTCCGGTATGAGCCACAATCTGAGGTCGAGGAGCAGCAACAAAAGCCTCACTGGCAGAGAGGCCCAGCTTGATCTTGGGGTTTTGACTCATTTTCTGGTACCAAAGTAGAAGCTGCAGCTCTGTGGAAATTGCGCTCTTTCCGCCTCCCCGTAGAACGAGCCCATGAAGGGCGGCGTATAGGATAACAGTGGCAGCAGTAACATCCCACTTATTCTCAATCAATGAAGCTAAATGAGCACAGGGCTTGTCATCCAGCTTGGATCCTTTTCTAATGTTGGAGTAAATGGCCTCTTCAGCAGCAATGATACTGTCTGCTTGGAAATATTTCAGGAGATACCTTTATAATGTTAGAGTTGAGCACGAGCAATATAAACAAATTACAGGCAACCTTGCAGTGCTCACAATATGACAGCATATTAGATCAACTGCTGGAAAGATGCCTGAGGAATGTGTTGATACTCACCTGACAATGGCATTAGGCTCGATCAGCTGGTGCTCCGCATCTATCTTCAGCAGAGGAGAAGCGACCTCGTCACTACTAGTAATCTTGACATCAGAGTCAGATAATCTACTGGCCAAAATGGTCTTGAGATTCTCCGAGACCCCGAGGGAATCTCGTACTTTGGGCACCAAGAGCTCCAGTTTGGACATTTCAGAGAACGGGGACTAGAGGTATGGAAAGTTCGATAAAAATGGATGACACAATAGGCAGTAGGCTTGGTGGGAGACAAACCTGCCTAACTAACATCACTGCGAACACCACCCCAGCCGTAGATATATGGAATCACGAGCATGACAAAACAAACAGATACAGAAAAATTTTATTAGATTCATTATGGTATATTAACAACTGCCCCACGGGGCGTTACATTATGGTAAATTCTTCAATGGGGGCATGGAGAAGATGGGGGAGGAGGGGGGGGGAGAGTATTGAGGAGGATGTTGTAGGATGAGAATTGATGGGAGGGGAAGAGATGGTTGTTCATGATTGCTTCAAATCGTCAACATGCTTGGGCAGAAGCTTGTACTGGCTCGCACCTCTAGAGGCCACCTTTCTGTAAACCCATTTGAAGGGACGGAAAAAGGAGCCAGAGAGGAGAGATTGGTAGAACTTGAGCTGGATGTAGAATACCAGTAGAACAAGAACGGTGCCGAGAAGAACGAACCAGGGCCAGTGGTCACCCATGTAAAAGATGAACTGAGCATCGCCCAGATGCCACGAGGATCCTCGTGCCTGCATGAAGAAGTTGGTGCTTGGTTTGTTTGACTCGGCCGGGAAGACGATACGGACTTCACCTCCATGAGGTACGCCCCATCTCTTGTATTGCTTCCAAATGACGGATAAAAACAGAGGGCCCGAGCCATACATAATAGTCAGATAGGGCACAAAGTAATTGATATTGTAGCGCTTCAGATTGTCAATGACCTTGCCGAAGAAAGGGTGCTGGGGGGCAGAGCCCATAATGTCGTTGGAAACGCCAGTCGGTTCGGTTTTGCGCAACCATGCTGGGAATGCGAGCAACGGATCAAACTTGTGCCTCGCGCCATTATCCAGGTCAATGTAGATACCGCCATAATGGTAGAGAATGAAGTAACGAATAACGTCGGCCCGCATGATCGGGTAGGGATACGAATCGTAAGTCTCCAGAAACCAGGGGTAGGAGGTTTTGATGAAGTCCCTGGCCATTTCGTCGGTCCACAGAATGTAACGGTAGTCGGGATGCGTGTCCATGACCGATTTCTGCATCTCCTGCCACTTTTCAGGGACATTCTCGTCCTTGTATGTCTGATGAATGATTTTGGGGATAAGAAGTTCACGGTCAGCAATAAGGTTGCCAGCGTGATCCTTGGTATAGACTACTTCCTTGACGTCTTTCTCTAGGATAGCGTCTGAGAAGGAGTCGTCATGCAAAAGGGTAATTAGATCAAAGACCTGTGTGAGAATGATAAGCAAGATTGTGCCGTTAATAAACAGCATAAGCTTGATGTCAGGCCTCATTTTCCGCGCGATGCTCTTAGCCAGTTTAATAGGGAGAGAGTTGCGAATCACGAAGAGCATAAACTATCAAGGAGAGGGAAAGAAACCAGACGCCAACTGGGGGGAGGAGACAACTAGTTTTCGTTTGTTTTTTTTTTGGGGGGGGAGGGAGAGAGTTGGATTCCTTTGCGTAAGAAAACACAGAAAAGAAAAAAAAAAGGAGTGCGCAGAGAGGGAAGAAAAGGCAGAGATTCAAAATAAAACAAAAGATCCAAAAACCAGAGGCACGCCGGTATAAATCGACAAACAGATGCGGGGCAGATGAACTGGCGGCGTTGTTTGTGCGCGTATTAAAGTTGGCAGCTGCTGTGTTGCTTATGTACTCTTTGTTCAGAGTTTGGTGGTCGCACAGGCACGTTTGCGGACACTGTCAATCAAATCAGGGCACGAGATGTCTAACCACACCACAACCAGAGCGGACTCTTACAAAAAGATGGGGGAAAACGAGACTGTGCCGGTCAATACACCAAAAAAAAATACCGATCCGCACCACCTGAGAGGGAGAGTGACTATATAGCAGCAGGCAGGTCAAAAGGGAGCCGGGCGATGGAGATGCAAGCTAAATATAAAAATAAACAAGACTCAGAGATGACACAACCGGAGAGCTGATTAACTATAAAAAGAATACAGCACTTGGGGTGACGGGCGGAGCAGGAGGGAAGGAAGAGCAGACGGTCGGTATATTTTAAGTGCAAAGCTGCGTTGCGCGTTGCGTGGGGACCGACTGGGAGGAGAGGGTTTTTATTTTATACAGGCAGCCAAACTAGAGCATGTGGATAAAAAGATAAGACAGAACTTTAAGGATTGACAAGGTGCGAGATTTTCAGAGAATGCATGAAAAAAACCGGGCGGCCCAGGGGCGCAGAACAGTCTGGGCATCACTTCATCTGTCAACCCAGGTAGGGGCTTGGTTTTTTTTTTTGGCTTCCCTGGCTTCGGGTGCCATTGTTGTTGCACTGCGTTCGGTACCGAGTTTGGCGGCCGACTGTCCGTAGCCGCGGCCAACCCACCCAAATTTGCCATGGCAGATTCCTGAGGACACCGTTGGGTTGACCCATCCGGCTGTGGGCAGTGCACTTTCGCGTGGGAAAAAGCAACGGACAACTCCAAAAATACCGCAATACAACTCCGCTCGCAAAACGCGGAGACCAGCCCAGGATTAGCTAGCTGAAGCCAAGTGTAGCCAACCATGACCGTTTTGAAACGATGCATTCATTCCAGCCAGCAGATGGATCCATCCGTGCCTTCCTGGCTCTCTTACTCGCTAGCCTTCCCACCCACCCGGCCGGCAAACTATCCGAAGTTCTACCACCCAGGGCAGTCTAGCCTGGGTTCTAGGCGGAGGGAAGTAAACATTTCGTGGGTTTATACAGGTTAAACAGTCGGGCTAATGGAGCACTGCGCTTGTTCGGTGCACATCATGGCCCATAGACTGCCATGATATGCCATGGTGGCTCTCCTCTGTGGGTGCTGTGCAAAGGACAGTCCGCTGAATGAATTCTGCAGATAAGCATTGATACTGAGTTGGTAATATGTCTATTAGCTATATGCTGCTGTGTTGCTCCAGAGGGGCCCCTGTGTGACCGCTGAAAAACCATCGGCAAAGTCGTATATCTCCGGCATGCCTATTTCTCTCGCTGGGCAACGCGTGCTTGGAATGGCCTGGCTGGTATTTTACCGTCCGATGCCGTCTCAGGCACTGGTTCCGATTGGCTGTATTATCCCTATGTGGTGATGAGCGGAATGAATGGCTTCCCCAGTTCCTTCCTCTATATCGCATCGGTTGACAACCGCTCCCTCTGGTGTGTCGGGGCTCAATCATTTATCGCCTCAATCTGGCTAACCTCGCTAAACTCCCATTGCCTGTAGTGACAGCAACCCGGCGGCGGCGGGCTGGCCCAGCCGCCCGCCCGGTAAGCTTGTTGGAGGTGGGCGACCCTTCCAGCGACGCACACTCAAAAATCTGTGTGCGGCGCAAGGGCACGAATCCCCAACATCCAACCCAACCAGCCCCGATAACGGGCGCTCCTTAACTTCTCCATTGCATTGCCATTGCTAGTAGCATGAGTGAGAATAACGAGATAGATCTGCTGGAGAGCGATACCCAGAATATCGTCTACGAAATCAAGCGGTTTCGCGAAAGCCCTCTCAAGTTCCTGCACACTCTTGGCCATCATGCCCTGGGAACCCAGTGGAGATCTTACGATGAGTGTATCGGGCAGCCCCTCTATTACCCCGGATTCTCAGAGGGCCTCACCAAGAAGACCATGGCCCACAATGCCATTCAGCAGCGCATCGATCAGCTAGTGGCCATCAAAATGAAGTCAGAGGAATCCTGGTCTTTGACTCAGAACCAACGGCTGGCTCGTGCTGTTCAGTATCGGGAGTGGATCACCAATATTGCTGTTGACATGGTCGGCAAAATCATGTGCACCTTTGACCACCGGTCGGTTCTGCAAAGTGCGTACTATGTGGTCGCCCAACTTTTGGCAAGGGCCTATCATCAAGGCGTTCATGTCCGAGCGGACGAAATAGAGCGACTCAAGACGAAGGCCCTCGAGCTGCAAAAGAAGAAGCAGTCCATGGTGTTTCTGCCGTGCCATAAGTCTCACATCGACTATATTGCAATTCAGTTCATCTGCTTCCGTTTCGGAATCTCCCTACCGACAGTCGTAGCTGGAGACAATCTTAACATGGCTGTTGTGGGCGCTTTCCTACAGCAAGTCGGTGCCATGTTCATTCGCCGAGGCAACTGGTCGGATGATTATCTTTATCCTGGCGTCGCCCAGGCTTACATCGAAACTCTATTGCAAAACGGATACAATTTCGAATGCTTCATCGAGGGCACTCGATCCAGAACAGGAAAACTACTGCCTCCTAAATTTGGAATTCTAAAGTATATTCTCGATGCTCTTTTGTCCGGCTCAGTCGAGGACCTCTATATCGTTCCTGTCTCCACCCAGTACGATAAGGTTGCCGAGGCCAACACTTATGCAACCGAACTTTTGGGCTCCGAAAAGCAAAAAGAATCCTTCTGGTCTTTCTTAGAATCAAGAAATGTCACAAGCCTCAAAATGGGAAGAGTGGACATTAGGTTCGATGAGCCCTGGTCCCTCAGAGAATATGTCACTGATCAGCTGAGGCAGATCACCTTGCATGCTGACAGCTCTTCTCCCCTTTATGCCAGTCTACCTCTCCCCCAACTAAATCAGACTGCGTCTGAGGTCGCTCAGCCTATTGAGCTGACTCCCGAAGTGCACACTCATTTGTTGAGAGCTCTCGGATATAAAGTTCTCCGAGATATCAACAGACTCTCCGAAGTAATGCCTACGGCTCTAGTTGGAGCTGTTCTTTTGACCTGGTCTGGTCGTGGAATTTCCCGATCTCAGTTGATCCGAAGAGTTGACTTCTTGGTGCAAAGAGTGGAGAGAGCAGGTGGAAAGGTCAACATGGCCGGCCATGCGTCCATTGAATCCTTAGTTGACAATGCGCTGAAGGTTTTGGGGCCCTCTCTTGTTGGAAGTATCACTGAAAAAGGCTCTCTTTTGGAGACAGTCTACTACGCTAAAGATCCGTTCAGCCTTTCCTATTATCGAAACCAGCTCATCCATTTGTTCGTTGATGAGTCGGTTGCATGCGTGGCCATTTTCACAGAACTACGCCAGAACCAGCAATTAAATATCGACACTTTACCGTTGGAGGGACACACAGAGTTTTTGTCTAATTTACTCTCTGGTGAGTTCATCTTTGATGATAAGGGACTGAAGGTATCATTGGACAATGCTCTTCAGGAGCTGGAGCAGCAGGAGGTCTTGACTCTCCACACTGACCACATTAAAATGTCCTCTACTGAGTTTGAGCAGGGCTGTGAGATATTCGACTTCTATTGCTATTTACTCTGGCCCTTCATCGACGGCTATTGGGCTTCATCTGTGGCCCTATATATGCTAACAGAGCCTATTCAGGACAGGGTGTTTTACAAAAGAGCACAGTCTCTAGCCAAAACTCTTTACCATGAAGGCGAAATCACATACTATGAATCTGTCAATATCCAGACACTCAAGGTTGCGTTCGAGAGGTTTGAGGCCCGTGGCATACTGGCCCGTGTTGTCAAGCAGGAACACGGTAAGAATATTTCCATGATCAGTCTAACTGACGACTGGAAACCTTCTCTCAACGGCGACTTGTTCGCATTGGAGGGCCGGCTGTATGAATACTCAGAGCGCATTGCTTGTTCCAGAAACAAGCCATTGAGGACTGGTTTGACCGCTGCCCTTACGCCTCGCATTTTGCAACTGTGCAATACTCTTAACTCTGCCGCAAAACTATAGGCAAAAACTTTAGGCTAGAGCCTTTGTAATTAAAGTTGGTTAATGTAAAAAAGCATAATATCGAAGCATACCACTTGCAGAAAGTACAGATAGTTTAAGTAGAAGCTGCCGGTACAGAGGACACTTCGCTGTTGGACTCCTTAGGCTTGGACTGTTGCTGCTGCTGCTGTTTCTTCTTCGGCTTGTCTTGCTTCTTGTTCAGAGTAGCTGGCTTGTCACTAGCACTGGAATCCGGTTCTTTTGTTTCTTTGGATGCATTGGAAGCCTTCTGTCCATGGGGAACCTTGGGGGGCTTGGGAGCTTTAGAGGCCTTTGGCTCTTTTGACTCTTTAGTCTTATTTGGATCTTTCGTCTCCTTCTGAGCCTTGGGTTTTTTAGGCTTCTCTTTCTTAGGTTTCGAGATTCTGGTGCCATCTTCTGTCTTTCTAGCATCCTCTGGTTTCGTAGAAGATTCTGCTACGTCAGAATTGGACCCTTTTTCAGTGGGGGCACCACTTGGCTTCCTCTGCTTCTTAGGCTTGCTCGGTCTGGCAGGATCTGCTGGCGAGACAGCATCGGATCTAGAGGTGCCATGCTCGATAGAAACTTCTGTCGTAGTTGCGTCACTTGATGTGTGACTCTTGTCCTTACTCTTTTTGGTTGACTTCTTCTTGCTAGCGTTCTTTTTATCCTTTTCAGCACCCTTGGCGCGCTCTTTTCCTGGCAGCAAACTATTACCAGCAGAAGCTGCTTTTGAATCAGTCTTCGAGCCCTTGGCATGCTTCTTCTTGGGCGGTACCAGCACTAGATCAGGAAGAGATGGATCAGAAATTTTAGCAAGAAATGCTTTGTAGAATTTATCGTCATGAATAGTGTTGGACAGCGGGTCGACCCTTGATGGTCTAAGCTTGTTCTGCGCTGGAGCATATTCCACTTGGGCCGGCTGCGGAAAATTGCTATTGACAGATGCCATGAAATATGTATTAAACTCCTCCGCTTGCTGTGCAGTCTTAAAGCCAATATACGCCGTGGACTTTAATGATTCTTTAGTAGCATTTTGGCTGACTCGGCCAGCCATGTAATAACGATATTCGCACTTGTTCGGCACACCCCATGGCCCCAGCATTGAATAAAAATTCTCCTCGGAAAGATCAGCAGGTAAAAGCCTGATCACAAGCTTAGTTCCAGTTTGCGCTTTAGCTCTCGCAGAGTTGACTGTGTTTGCAGCGACTGAGTTGGCCTTGTCCCGCTTGGGTTTTCCCCTGGAATCCCGCGATCCTCCACCATTATAATGATGATCCCGATTAACAGCATTCACCGTCTTCGGGGCATCAGTCTTTTCTATCACCTGAGGTGTGCGTTCCACCTGCATCTCGGCAGCTTTTAGTATCAGCTCGCTGTGATGGATGGGTGAAACTTGTACGGACTGTGATGATGTTCAAACCCTCCCACTGTCCAGATGTCTGTCAGCCTGTGGCTCGACTTCCTCGCGGAAACGGCCGTTAGCACAAATCCTGCAGAGGCGGCAAACACCTACAGCGAGCTTTTCACACTTGACCTTTTTGAGGCGCAAGTATCTTCGCTACAGAACAATCTGTGGGACGAGCAGGTGGATATCGACACTGCCATACAGGCTCAGGATCTGTATGACGGAGACTGGCCAGGGTTTGAGGAATTGGCCAAAGCTTATCTCCGATTCTGCAAAAATGTCAATCAAGATGATCTGAGGGGATCTTACGATTTATATGCGTCATTTTTTGTTGATTTGCAGGCAGCATTCACCAACAGTCGGGGCGCTGTGTTAGCCCAGACCGTGGTTTCGGCATCGAATATCCTGATCCCGTTGGCTCTACGTCTAGATTTGGAAGAGTCTTCAGAGGGAACGGAAACTATACGTATTTCGCATCTTGCCAGTGTTTTGCTGAAGATATTTAATAGCATTCGAGCTGAGAAGCTGGATGGACAGGAGCAGGCTGCTGCTGCTAACGGTGCATCGGGAACCAAAAAGTCCATTCTTATCTACGTGGCAGTCAAATTGTGCCGGTTGTATTATTACATGAACCAGCTACCTTCGTCGGCCAATGTGTTCTCGAATATTCACTCAGCGAGAATCAACTTTTCCCGCTACCCCATGAGCCAAAAGGTCGAGTACCGGTTCTGGCTGGGACGATATTATTTATTGAAAAACGAGCTTGCCAATGCATACTGTCACTTGTATTGGGCATTTCTTAACTGCCATGCCAGTAGTTGGAGGAACCAACGGCTGATACTCAAGTATCTGGTGCCTCCGGCAATGCTGCTGGGCAAAATGCCATCTATGGAACTACTGCAGTCATACAAACTGTATGATATATATGGCCCACTGATAGGACATCTCAGGGAACCTAATTTTACAAAAGTGCAGGCTTATTTGGATGCCAATCAAGCATGGTTCCAGACTAGATCTTTGTACATGTTGATCGGCACGAAGTCTGTCGTCCTGATGCTGAGAACGCTCGTATACAAGCTATGGAAAGCTCTGGGCAAGTCAAGCACTGTTCTCTTTCCCCAGCTTATTACCGCATTGCAGCTGGCGCAGTGGCCAGGTCTCATGAACGATTCTGCTGCGGACGACGGCTACGACAACCTCATTGTAGAAAATGTGTTCATCAGTCTGATAAGTCAGGGCCTAGCAAAGGGTAACATTTTCACACGTACTAAAGCCATTCGTCTACGAGCCGTTGATCCGCTGCCGAAGCTAGCCGAGCTGCACCACATTGATGGATCTGAACCGATTCCAGTATCTGGCCGAGAGAAGTGGATGGATGGTGACTGATCGATCCATGTGTATAGGAAGGCTTTATATATAATAATAATACGTATATGTATAAATACTTGCAATGCTAGTTAGTGACTCTTTCCCCCTCTCTGCTGATTTTTCCTTTCTTCTTGCCGGGCCAATCAATTGAGTTGGTCCGTGGCTCGGGCAGGGTTGGATGGACATCGCTTGTCTCAGTCTCTTCCAGCCAGTCCAGTTCCCCTGCTGTGCCGTCTTGCGTGCGGCCCCCAGGTTGGGTGTTTTTTCATCTCAAGAGCAAATCCCCACCACCACCAACCGACTGCCCTGGCCTTTGTAACTATCAACAGCATGGCGGAAAGGGGCCCTGACCAGTGGCTCGAAGAAATACTGAAATGCCAGTACCTGCCTGAGCCTGACATGAAGCAGCTCTGTGAGCTTGTCAAAGGCTTGTTGATGGAGGGTATGTTGACCTGTAGAATGACCCACCGGAGACGGTCCAGTGGGTGGGTGTGGCCTGGAAACCACTCATTTCGCTAACTCAATGCCTAGAATCAAACATACAACCAGTGCATACACCAGTGACAGTGTGCGGGTAAGTGGATGCCAAGAGGTGACATTGGGCAATTTGGGTAGACAGGTTGCTTATTGTGCCATGTTTTTGATGCTATTTCTGAGGGTTGGTTTCTAACTCGGCGTTTTTGTAGTGACATTCACGGCCAGTTTCATGATTTGCTCGAGCTGTTCCGTATCAGTGGCGGCCTACCTGACAATATCAACTATGTTTTTTTGGTAAGTTTACCTTTTGTTCAGCACACTGGGTTTATCACCAGAAGATGGCTTTTCTAACTAATCGTGTAGGGTGACTTTGTTGATCGAGGATACTTCTCATTAGAAACATTTACGCTCTTCATGGTGCTCAAGGCCAAGTACCCGTCGAGAATCACACTTGTGCGAGGAAACCACGAGAGCCGGCAAATCACACAGGTGTACGGTTTCTACGAAGAGTGTCTGTCAAAATATGGAAGCACGACTGTCTGGAAATGTTGCTGCCAGGTGTTTGACTTTTTGAACCTCGCTGCTATCATTGATGGCAAGATTTTGTGCGTGCACGGAGGTCTGAGTCCAGAGCTGCGTATGCTTGACCAAGTGCGAGTGCTTTCGCGAGCGCAGGAGATCCCTCATGAAGGCGGCTTTTCCGATCTTGTATGGTCGGACCCTGACGACGTGGAAACCTGGGCTGTTTCGCCTCGAGGTGCAGGTTGGATCTTTGGATCGCGAGTTGCTCGTGAGTTCAATCATGTCAACGGCCTCCAGCTGATTGCCAGAGCTCACCAGCTGGTCATGGAGGGCTTCAAATATCACTTTGAAGACAAGGATGTGGTGACTGTGTGGTCTGCTCCAAACTATTGCTACCGGTGCGGTAATGTTGCCAGTGTTATGAAGGTTGACGAAGACCTCAATCCGGAATTCACCATATTTAATGCTGTCCCCGATGACACCCTGAGGATGGCTCCGCCCAAGCAGCAACGAAATGAATACTTCTTATAAACCGCCATGCCATGTATGAACGCACCTTACTCCTCAACTGTTACCAACCTCCTCACACAATCACACATACACTCTCTGGGCCTATAATACTAATGATTTTAGATAGCACATCGGCCTGGAAAGAATGCAACCTACCGCATTTTTCTGAATAATACAATAAAAATGATTGATTTTATACTATATACTTTTGTACAACATCAGTAACAATCTCCCCCCCTTCCTGCCCCTCTCCTTTAATGGGCCTGTACTCTGAACTTGACAGGAATGTTCTCAAAGCGTTCAGACGTAGCATCATGGAAATCATGGATATCGTCACCGTGTTCATGAGCATGGAATAGTCTTTCGTGCTCAATATCTTCGGGATGAACAATCTGTACATCCGGATCATTGTCGGCATGGTGTTCCAGCCAATGATGCAGCTCGTATTCGTACTCATAGTTTCCATGATGGCCAGGACCCAGACCAAAGTCCGGAAGCTCGCCTCCCTTATCTGTAAAGATTCTCCATTCCTCCAAGGAAACAACGCCATCCTTATTTACATCCATCATACCCAGAATTGTGTCTACGACGTTATCCTTTGTCGCTTGCGAGATCTCCTCGTGGTTCTCGTCATGTTTTCCCATGCCATCTCCATTTCCCACAACATGATCCTTCAAGATACCATACAAGTTTAGAATATCATTTCTGGTCCAGGTCTTAGAATCGTCGCTATCGTGAAATGTGAAGAAAGAGTATGCATCGAACGAATCAATGCCATGCTCCTCTTTCATATGGCGGACCTGCCACGAATCCCCAGGATCTGCCTTGCTTGCACTGGCAACGCTGTATAAGCATAACACAAGAGCGCTCTGAAGTGATGAATACAACATTATTGACAGTATATGAGTTGTAATATGATCTTAGCAGTCGGTTTTTCACTAAGGTTCAAGTGTTAATTTGCAAATGTGTCAACAAGTTGCAGGCCACAGCATCTGGCAGAAAGCCGTAGGCAATGCGGCATGAATCAATTTGCTAGGAACATGAGCAACCCGAAAATCGACGCCATTTGCATAGATTGTGGATTTGAAAGCCCAGAATAATCCTACCCTCAGCTTCTTACTCTAGCTCATATTCTTGTTCAAATGTATTATACGAGACTCGCTATAGATTATATTTACCACAGTGTGCGTTCACATGAAAAAACAGAGAGAATTTACCACTTCTCGCCTCGGGTGATCTTGCTCTCACCGTACTTCTTAAGTCGGAAAGCCTGGACAGCAATAAAGCCAGAAGCTTCCTGAGGATCGAAGTCGGTAAGCTCGTCCATAGAGGCTGCAGTAGCATCATAGAGCTTTTCAGTGTTGGAGTATCGGCCAAGGATAGTGAGGTTACCCTTGTAGGCAGCTACACGAACGGTACCATTGACAGAGACCTGAGAAGGAGGAATAGTAGCTCGAATGAAGTCACCTTCAGCAGAGAAGTAGAGACCGTTATAAAGGATTCGAGAAAAGGAGACAGTGACAAACTGGTCTCGCAGGGCTCGAACCTCTCGGTCGAGAACAAGGCCTTCCAAGTCAATGTGAGCATTTCGGAGAATGGTCAAACCAGGAGTTTCGTAGCATCCTCGAGATTTGAGACCAATGAATCGGTTCTCGACAATATCGATTCGGCCGACACCGTTTCGTCGAGCAATGGCATTGGCAGTCAGGAACAACTCGACGGGGTCAGTGACGGTCTTACCGCCCTCATAAGTGATCTTGACAGGAATACCCTTTTCAAAATCAATGGAGAACTCTTCAGGCTTGTCGGGAGCATCCAGGGGATCGACAGTCAGCTTCCACATGTCCTTGGGGGGAGTGGTGTCAGGGTCCTCGAGAATACCGGCCTCAAACGAGATGTGAGCCATGTTTTCATCAGTAGACCAGGGCTTAGCCTTAGTCTGGGCAACAGGAATATCCTTCTCAGCAGCATAGGCAAGCAGGTCAGATCGGCCAACAAATCTCTCGAAGAAAGTGGGGTCTCTCCAGGGAGCAATGACCTTGACATCGGGCTTGAGAGCATAGAAACCGAGCTCAAATCGAACCTGGTCATTACCCTTACCAGTGCAGCCATGAGAGACAGCGAAGCAGCCTTCTCGCTCAGCGACTCTAATCTGGGCTCGAGCAATGACAGGACGAGCCAGAGCAGTACCCAGCAGATAGACATTCTCGTAGATGGCATTAGCCTGCACAGCAGGAAAGCACACTTCCTCAATGAACTCTCGTCGGATATCCTCGACTACGAACTTAGTAGCACCGATCTTGAGGGCCTTTTCTCGGGCAGCCTCAAAGTCTTCCTCTTGACCAATGTTGGCCAAGAAAGCAATCACCTCGTAGCCCTGCTCGAGCAGCCATGCGAGAATGACAGAGGTATCGAGACCTCCAGAATAAGCCAAGCAAACCTTTCCCTTAGACATTGTGTGTGTGTGTGATGTTGTTGTGATTTGACCGCTAGCAATCCGTTTTGGTAAGGATGTTGTAAGTCAATTGGAGAGTTTTGCAACTGCTGCCTTCCACCATTGCTTTATATGGGCTCAGGTCTTATCAGCCAATGACTCAACTTACCCACAAGAAAAAAAAATTGCATCCATCGATTACCGACATGCCCACTAACACTTGGCCAAGGCGATGGTCTTGCCAGAAAATGTGATCAATCAGCACATTCAAACTGTTAATTGAATATATCGACTTTTCCCGTATTTTTTTCTGCTGTGTGTTGAGACAGCAGTGGACTCTCACCCCGCACTGCTCTCTATTTTGATAAGGCCAATCACCCTATGCTCCAGAGAAGCGAAAGCCGCCCCGACTCAACTGGCACAGCCTGTGGGAATATTTCACTGCACAACACCCGTCAGCCGCGCTTCTCCAAAGTAACCACGTATTTAACCAGAGGAGACGGGCATCACGAGGACGTACCTTTGTGGACATGCGGATAACGGTTATATCGGGAGGAACTGCAGCTAATTCCCTGGTGCATTTATTTTCAAATATTGCAGATGAAGTGACGTTTGTGCTTCCTATTTCAGACAACGGTGGCTCGACCTCAGAGATCATTAGGGTCATTGGAGGCCCTGCAGTGGGGGATATTCGATCACGAATCATGAACCTACTGCCACCTGAACGCAAGGAACTGAAACGACTGTTTTCGTACCGGCTAAATGATGACGATGAGGAGCTAGCTAAACAGGAGTGGAATAAAATCATCGATGGAAGCCATGTGCTGTGGACTGGGATCGAATCGCATATCCGCGAATTGATCCGACCCTTTTTCATCCATGTTCATGTAGAACTACTCAAACGGTCGCGCCCGAGACGCGAATTCAGGTTTGAGCGAGCTAGTATCGGTAATCTATTTCTTACTGGTGCACGGCTTTTCTGTGGTTCACTTGAATCGGCCATTGAGCTTATGTGCAGGATAGCGGGAGTGCTTCCAAAGTTCACTGTTCTTCCGTGCATCAACTCCAACTTCAGTCATCATATCTCTGCCGAGCTCTTCAATTGCAAAGTCATTACTGGGCAATGCCAAATATCACATCCCTCGGAATCAGTAGTCGACCAGCTCCAGGATTTCGATGGCGGCGAACTGTTTGAAGATGCTGGACACATGCCGTTTTCTCACCCTGCGCTCACGTCGTCACAGCTCCGGTTTTCCAAAGCTTCTACCCCATTAGCTTCACCTATTAAGAGGATATTTTATATTAATCCTTATGGGCAGGAGATCAGGCCCAAGGCCGCTTCGCGGGTTACCAAGGCCCTGGGTAGCTCGGATACTATTATTTATTCTATTGGAAGCTTATATACCTCTATTATTCCAGTTATTCTCATAGGAGGTTTTGGCAACGAGATACTGAGGGCTAAAAGAAAAGTGCTGATTTTGAACGGGGAGCCGGATCGGGAAACAAAAGGCATGGACGCATATGGTTATGTTCAAGCGATTGTTGAGGCTTGTTCCTACAGTATGGGCGCCAATACAGATCGTGGTGAAGCTAACTTTCCCTGGAGTCAATTTGTGTCTGATTTGATATACCTTGATGCCAGTCCTCCTTTTGGAATCAATACACCAGTGGAGTCACTGACAGCTAAAGGAATCAAGTGCCACAAGGTGAAGCCTTCAACCAACCTGCATCGATACGATCTAAAAGGACTGGAAAATGCCCTGGAAAGCATTGTAACGCAATAGATTTCTATTGCATTTTATTATTATATATTGACGTTATTTTTATTCTTAAAACAATTTTTTTATTTTACAATCATAACTAGTCTTACTGAGCTTGTTTGGCTTAGTGTGCTGATGCTCTCCGTGCTTGCTTGCGCGAAGTGGGGGTTTTGTTGGTACCCTTACCCTTGATCTTCAACATATCTTAGAACCGTGCATTTTGGCTCTTGACGTCACAATCTTCTCTGAGCATCCCCTATAAGCTTGAAAATTAAGCGGACTTAGACTTGTAGAAATTTGTTCTAATAGGCACAATGACTGATCTCACTCCCGCGCTCAAGACGAACCCTAAGATTATAGTCTTCACTGACTTTGACGGAACTGTGACAATCCAGGACTCCAACGACTACCTGACCGAACACCTTGGATTCGGTGAGAAGCGCAGAAAAGAAATCAACGATGAGATCTTAAATGAAACCAAGAGTTTCAGAGATGGCTTCCATGAGATGCTGGAATCAATTCACGCTCCTTTCCCGGAATGTATCGAATTCCTGAAGAAGCACATTGACCTGGACCCTGGATTCAAAACTTTTTATCACTGGGCGAAAGAAAACAATGTTCCAATCGTGGTTGTTTCTTCTGGAATGGAGCCAATTATCCGGGCCTTGCTAGGCAAGCTTGTTGGCGACGATGCTGCTAAGGATATCCCTATCATTTCAAACCATGTGCAGGTCAACGAGGACGGATCATGGCACATTGTGTACCGAGACGAGTCTTCGTTTGGACACGACAAATCCCGGGCCATTCGTCCCTATAGCTCCAAGACTGAGCGACCTACTTTGCTCTACTGCGGTGATGGTGTGAGTGATTTGAGTGCTGCTAGAGAGACCGATCTGTTGTTCGCTAAGAAGGGCAAGGATCTCATCAAGTACTGTGTGCGAGAAAAGATTCCCTATACTGTGTTTGAGAGTTTCAAGGACATCCATGAGGTGATTGAGAAGCTTTTTAATGGTTCTCTCGAGCTGGATGCCGTGAAAGCGTAGGTGCCCTGAAAGCTTAGGCACAGGGGAACTACAAGATTATCTAGTAGACTAATATTTAGTATTCCATAGTTACACACAGCCAATATGCTAAATGACTGTTACTCCAGCAAGTCTTTGTGATATGTTCATCCTATCTCAAATGTACTAATTTTTTGTTTTTGTATCATTACGTGCTACAGTTCCTCTTAAACAGAGGCGTGATTGTTCGCTCATCTCTAGTTGAGGAGCCTGCTAATGCCATCTTCTTCAGCCTCTGCAGCTTCTAATGCATCCTGCTGACCAATTCTCCTCAGCACATCTCTTTTACTACTTTCCTGGAGTTCGCCAGCAATCAGAAGCTCGTCCAATATATAGTAGGCCTTTTGGAAGTTGAAAATGATGTCCAGCTCGCACACATTGCCATAGTACTTGTCCATCTGCTCCACATACCGGTGGATGATTTCTAGAGCAATCAGCTCATTATCATCCGAGTCTATTCCTGCGATGAAGAACAGCGATGCATACCGTCTATAAACGACCTTGGAGTCTTTGTATTCAAGGAAGTTGCACATTTTGGTTCGTCGGCTAAGTACCAGCGTGGTCACTTCCTTGACAATCTTATTCTTGTCCTTGACTGAAAGTGTCAGAAACCATTTGGCAAGTCGCACCTTGCCTTGCCGTGATAGTAGTAATAAATAACGAACCGCCATTGTCGATTTCGCGTGAGATGGGTAATGGGTTGGTGTCAACTTGAGGTTTGTCTTCCCAAGCCAGGTCAACATGCCAGCTAACGTCGGATACACACGCGGTCCTCCTCATACGTCAGCTCCAGTAGCAAAAGATGCACATACAACAGTCCAAAAAGGTTCATAAAACAGCCAGTGTTCTTATTGTTCTGATAATCTAATCTACGTGAAAGCTAATGCTAGTGGCTAATTTTTTCTATTTATCAGTCTGATCCACCCAGCCCTTGGGTCGGGTAAGCTCATTCATATCGTAGAATCGCGGAGTGCATGAGTAGCCCTTCCAAGCAAAATTATCGGCAGGGTTGCAGACGCATCTGAGTCGGAGACGATCCTCCTTTTGAGTAGGGCAGCTGTTGAAAGGTACGTGGAAGTATCCTACATCATCAAAGTGGTGGATTTCATTCTTGTTAAGGAACAGAGCAGCGCCAATAGAATGCACTGGGGCATCACCCCATCGCTCGTAAAAGAAACCGCCAGACTTATCCAAGAAATCAAAGTACTTGGTGTAGGCCTCGCCTCTCCAAAAGTCGAGGTCCGCAATCTCAAAGTTGGACCAGAAATGGCATCGGTTGTAGGTATCGCCGCCATCGTCGGAAATGAACTTCATACCATTGTCAGCTGCCAAAAAGCCAGGGTTCTGCTCCAAAAACTTCTTGGTAGTCTCCCACAAGGTAGGAATGGTCTCAATGTACTCATAGAGAGAAATAGTGAATGCATACTTCTTCTTCTTTTCCTCCATGAACTTGAACAGATCGTAGGGGATATCGCAGAACAACTTGATGTCGGGCTCGACACGCCAGTAATACTTGTAGTTATTCATAAGCTCGTGTCTCCAAAAGAAGCCGGACTCGTATCGGCACATGTGACGATATGGCACAGAGCCACCGTAAATAACCTGCTTTCGCTCCATCTCCTCACGAGCTCTGGCAGCCTTTTCCTGGTCAATCCACTCAGGATAGCCCCACTGCTCCTCCCCAATCTTACCGTAATGAGTCTTACCAGTAATAAGAGCTGATGTCACCTCCTTGAATTCGTCAGTGAAATCCTTGTCGTTCAAAAAGACCCAGTCATAACCGTACTGGTGGTTGAATCGATCCTCGACCTGTTTGATCGAATCTGTAAGGGACCACAAGTCCTCATTTCGTGCCAACGTAACAAAGGTAGCATTAGCACGCTTATAATTCTTCCTCACATCAGCAGCAGAGCCAACCATCTTGGCCTCAGCCTGCTGCTGCTGCTTGGGGTCTGCTACTACCGGAGTGCTGGGCGCCTTTGCGGCGGGGGGCTTCTCCTGCTTGTCCCCTTGGACCGTGGTACCAGTACCTGGATTCTGCTGGACCACCGCCGGCTTAGAGGTGGAGGAATGAACATACTCAGAGAGATCCACCCGTTGAGCCGAAAGCTTGTATATAACCAAAATGAGACTAACGGCGATCACCACGAATCGCAGTACTCTCAAACCACTTCGAGCCATTGCGAGATCCTGCTGATGATATAGTGACTGTTCTCGTTGCAGATGGGTGGTTGAAGAAACACGTAAGTCCCAGGAAAAGTTCGTTGTGTGCGTGGATATATATATCGCAAGAAGCAAAAATAAAAATGAAATGGCACCAAAGTGGCCAGCAAGACGCTCTTGGTATTCCATTTCAGCCGCAAGCCTCGTCTAAACGAGCGCACCGCAGCACCGCAGCAGTGACCTGCCGGCGTGCCCGCCGACTGACGGCGCGTGTGCATCAGGCACAAAACTGGCCGCATAGCAATGCCTGCTGCCGTTCCGGGGTTAAGCTCGACCCACCCTGACCTTCCCATCTCTCCATGCCCGCATTGTTGTTGATCATCTGAGCCTCCCGCGGGGAGGTCCACGCGCAAAACAATCCCTGTATTCTCCCTACAGGCAGATCTGCCACTACTCCCCCGCCCACCCTGTATGTGTGCTCTGTCCATCCTCCTGCCCCCCTACTACTCTCTGCAAAAGCAATTTGCGGCCATTGATGAGGCGTTCCACCAGTGTAATTATTACAAAGACATCCCCCAGAAGAGCCTCCCAACCATCCAATACACTCGGTGTTAGTCTTGTCTTAGAGCTTGCTAGTGCTGCAAAGCAGTGCTTTTTAGACACTAATCTACGTAATGCTTATTTAACTTTTTTTAGATGTGCGTGTCAAGATATTTTTCCTTTCATCAGAGCCCAGAAATGATCTCGCTGGTGACGTCGGGAGCGGCAGCCTCGTAGCGGTCAAAAGCCATGATAAAGTTTCCCCGACCCTGTGTCAGGCTGCGCAGGCTGGTCAGGTACCCCGTCATTTTGCGGAGCGGGATACTGGCCCGAATCACCGACTGCCGCGAGGTCACTCTTGCAGTGTGTTTCGATAAGTACATGGTGTAATCACTAGGCACATAGATGCTCTCGCTCAGCTCCTTGTAATTGATCACGTTACTAGATGACCCCTGGTCTCCGCCATCCTCTCCAAGCGACACAATATGTCCCTTGCGGTGCCCAGAAATATCCTTCACCACATTCCCCACATCTTCCTCATTCACCACAACGGTGACATTCATCAATGGCTCCATGATACTGTAGTCACTCTGTTGTAGCTGATTCAATGCTTCTTCTGCTGCAAGGCGCACTGCTATCGATACCCCACTTGCACTGGTAGAGTCGGGACTGAGGCTGATCCGTTGTATATCTACAACCAACGATCGCAGCGGCAATCGCGCGTGGGCACCTCCTCGGGCAAATGTAGGTACAGCTCCGACCTCAATTGCATCCATAATTGCCTCCTCGGGTACCAGTGGGTGTTTGTCAAACAGGGCAGGGTACCGTACATAATTATTATCTGCCTGAACCAACACCAACTGGTCATCTTCATCACCTTCCTGCTGTTGCTCAAATATAGGAGCTACCGATAGTGTCACCGTAGCGCTGGAAATTTCTCCACCGGCTTCGCTGCTAGCCTCTTTAGTCACTATACCTGTGGGCCTTGCAATCGTTTCTCGGTAAGAGACCATGATCTTTCCCATAGTCACTTTGGCTTTCAGCTGTTTCAGCCGTTCGTATGCAATCTCGAGGTGCAGCTCACCCATTCCTCCTAGTAAGGTCTGCTGATTGTCCTCATCAAACGTTCGTTGCAGGCTGGGATCCTCTCGCAGCAGTATCCTCAGTGCCTCGTTCATCCCCTT
Organism: Zygoascus sp. PK3305; assembly: GCA_023628935.1. NCBI lineage: Eukaryota > Fungi > Ascomycota > Dipodascomycetes > Dipodascales > Trichomonascaceae > Zygoascus > Zygoascus sp. PK3305. The sequence continues at coordinate 2,896,004 of JAMAJS010000001.1, forward strand.
TTCATCAGATATCGATTTAGGCTCAATTGCTGCAAGAAATACCGGAGGAGGAACTTCGATGGGCTGTAGTTGCAAACTCAATTGCTTTGGAGACAGGGAGCTGATTCCGTCCTTTCTTGAGTTGTGCGCAACAATAGTATCGCCAGTATTGATATCCTGTGAGCCAATAATAACCCCAATATTGCCTGCTTCTATAGCAGGAATATCCAGCATTCTATCGGCTTGCATCTGAACCAAGCTAACAATTCTTTCCTTCTTATTTGCAGTGGTATTGTAGAACGTAGATCCCTGACGAAGTGTGCCAGAGTACACTCGTACATACACCAGCAATCCTCTAATAGGGTCGTTGGTAACTTTGAAAGCCAAAGCACAGACCACATCACTATTGTTTGTTACAGTAGTCTCCTCCGTAGAAGATTGGATATTTTCAACGCCTGCGTTGAGGGCCCTCTTCCTCTTCCCTCTAGAACCTGCGCCAGATCCACGCGAGTATAGTGCTTTGGCAGCCGGTCTATCATTAGGTGATGGCAAGTAACTGACTACTGCTTCCATCAGAGGCTGTACTCCAATATTTTTGAAGCTTGCACCGCAGAGAACTGGTACAATATCTTTTGCGAGAGTAGCCCGTCGAAGAGCATTTCTGATAGGCTCGCCGGGAAACTCCATGTAGTCGCCCGAACTTTCTAGAAACTCTTCGACTATCTGATCATCAACTTCACTCAGAGTCTCTATTAATGCAGTTCTGGCGTTAAGAATGTCTTCTTGTATCTCGCTCGGCAAATCAGCTAGAGGGCTAACATCAACTGCTTTACCGTCACTGCCGCCCTTCCACCTAATGAGCTTCTTGTCAATAACATCTATAACCCCAGTAAATGATCTTTCCGAGTCTTCAGCCTCAAAATAGGGCATATTGACTATTCCCACTCTCGTCTCGAGCTTGGAGACAATTTCTCTGACAGTTCTACCGAAACCTGCACCTTCCCTATCCATCTTATTTACATAGGCGATTCGGGGAATTCCCATTTCTCCAGCCTGTTTCCATACTTTTTCAGTTTGCGCCTCAACTCCAGCAACAGCGTCCAGAATTGTAACTGCTCCATCAAGGACGCGAATGGACCGAATCACTTCGAACGTAAAATCGGCATGCCCGGGGGTATCTATTAAGTTAATCTTATGCTCGTTCCAATTCAGAGTGATTGCTGCCGAGTTTATAGTAATGCCCCTGTTTCTTTCTGCAGGTAGATAATCCATTACAGTATCTCCCTGATCGACGTCTCCAATGTGGTTCGTCAGGCCAGAGTAGTAGAGCATCCGCTCAGTGGTCGTCGTCTTTCCGGCATCAATGTGGGCGATGATGCCTATATTCCTTATATTATTTCTGGTATTTGTTGCAATGGTCGAGTATCTTACAACTTTCAAATGTGTCAGGCCAGTTTTTAGAGAATTCTGTGCTAACTTCTGGCCAAATCGTAGGATCTGGCCGTTGAACATGGCGATGTGTGTGAAAAATATAATGATCCAAATGTGATGTCCTGAGTTTTTTTGAACTCAAACACACACACAAATGCTTGAGGTGAGACAGCTGCTGCAAAGCACCAGCGATTTCGAGTAGACTACTAATTAGTGGCAGGTTGCATCTTCTTCCGGTGATTTTGATATCAAATCGGTTTACCTGAAATTTCTTCAGGATGATCCCGAAATGACGATGCCAGTTGCGGCTATTGAGTCGCTGGTTGCATTGATTAGACATACACAGCGTGAGTTGTAGAATAGGCTAAGCACTCTTTCTATTTTTTGAAATAGCTCTACGGTGCATCCAGGATGGCATTACAGCTAACAATTAAAGCGTCTACTTCCTCTGAGCTTATTACTGTGTTGACAAAAGCATCCGATCAGCTGAAAAAGTCGGTGAAAAACTCCATCTCGCTCTCTGCTGGCTGCGATTTGTTCACTCGTTTCGTCGCTAGGAATATTTCGAAGTATCCAGATTGGGAGTCTTCCAGGAGGCAACTGGTAGAAAACGGTCGAGTATTTGTTGAGCGAGCTAAATCGGCTCGTCAGGAAATTGCCAGAATCGGCCTGCCCTTCATCAGAGACGACGATGTCATTCTAGTCAATGGCAAGTCTCGTGCAGTTTTGGCTTTACTACAAAATGCCGCCAAGCATTATGTGCGCTTCAGGGTTTATGTCACTGAAGCTCGAGTTACCGGGCAGGGTACTATTATGGCAGACCTGCTGCGGGACAGCAAAGTCCCCGTCTGCCTGATTCCTGATGCTGCCGTTGGATATGTTATTAATAAGGTGGATAAAGTAATGATCGGTGCAGAAGGTGTCGCTGAGTCTGGTGGTGTTATCAACCAGCTTGGAAGTTATCAAGTAGCCCTGCTGGCCAAGCATACCAACAAACCTGTCTACGTTGTTGCTGAAAGCCACAAGTTCGTCCGACTTTACCCCTTGTCACCAGATGATATTGCCACTGAGTATCCTCTTGAGTTTACCAGTGACAGCGCTAAGACTGACAAAGATATTCGGCATAACCCTTTGGTTGACTATACCCCGCACGAACTTATCACCGGTCTCATTACTGATTTAGGAACACTGACGCCTAGCGGTGTCTCTGAGGAATTGGTGAAAATTTGGCTCGACTAGAAAAAGTGTGCATATGAAATGAGACAGTTGGTTCTGTAGACTATAAATAATTTATCATGATCTCTTCTAAAATGCAATGTAGATACTACTATGACAAGAAGATGGAAGTTTTCGCATCAGACCTGGCCCTCTATTCCTGAAGTTTTTTGGAGTACTCCGAAGCACGGGTTGTTGATATAAGAGGCCGCTTGTCTTCTGCAAACAATTTATCTGCGATATACCAACTCTGGTTGCTGTCTCTGTCGAACCACTCCATTTCCAAAGGCTTTTCTTCATCATATCCCTTCTTCGATGCTAATGCACCAGAAAACTTAGGCGCAAGATCGCTTGTTGACTTTGCGGACATTTGAATGGCCCGCGGTTCTCCAGTTTTGGGTTCAGCTCGAGTTGCGCGCATTGCTTCTCGTTCGTCCGTGATATGCTTGTCAAAGTATTGGAACTGTGGGCGCAGCTGCGCAACTGCGCTGATGCTATTGACATGAAGCTCTTTTCCTTTGAATACTCCTAGCATGTACGTTCCCTGGCCGGATTTGAGCACTCCACCCATGGCCTGTTTATTGACGTTATCCCATCGATCTCCCTTCTCCTTGTCGTAGAACTGGTTGGTGCCAATTGGAACATCTACCTCAACAAATCCACTGTTGCTCTTGATTCTGCTAGATAAAATCCCTGCTCCATTTGCATCTACAAATGGCTCAGCAGCTGATCTGGTCGGATACTGGTACAGATACAGATCGAGTCCCTTTGAGGCATAAATGGGTATTTCTTCAACAACAGGATCATCACTGGAGTTAAGGAGCTCAATATCAGAAGATTCTTCCTTTACTTCTATGGCGTCTTCGTTGTCCGATACGAACAGGGAGTCTGCCATGTTTGTTATAATGAACTTGTAAGTCGGTTCACGGTGGATAAATATATTTTTTTTGGAATTTTCATGATGCCAGTCCCATTTGGGGAAGCTTAGTAACCATGCCATGCTCATGTTCACTGAGCCAAGGTAAGGGATGGCACGCATAATGAGAAAGCTGCCCAGATTTGTACCGATATATCACGTGTAACTGCCAATTGATGCTTTCATGCTCTTCTTCTTCTTCCTCGCGTGAGAGGGCCACTAGGACTGCCATGTGCATCCATGGCCTTTAGCATGTGCCATGATCTGTAACATGTGAAGACCAATTTTCGGCTCAGAATTATTGAATAAAACCCATGCTGGGATAGAATAATTTTGTACATATATGTACTCTTCTATATAGTAGCTTACCGTTTTTATGGTGTTAATTCAGTCATTCAGGCACCTTGTCTTGCTTGGACATGTTGGAGTTGATTTGCCGATACAGTCGGGCTGCTTGTGCAGCAGCCGCACCGACAGTGCCTGCTTGGATGCTCGGACACAGTATCCATCTTAGCATCCTCCTTATGAGTTATTCACGACTTCCTCCCACGGAAGAAGAGATTGAGCCCTCTTCTGAAAGTACTCGATATAATAGAGGTGAGCTCAGGCGAACTTCCAGTACACCGCTCGTAGCCCAGAATGCGCAGATCATGCAGGATGCCAGCAAGTCGGGGCATCACAATCGTTATTTATAGTATGTCAGACAGATCGAGAAGGCAGCTGGCGTGCACTTTTTTGCTAACATATTAGCTCTACGATAGCTCTTGTTGTTTCACTAATCTCGTTTGTTGTTCAGACAGAAGCTACCGGTTATTTGGCAACACGTTTGAACTATCACAAGCCATTCATGACTTTATATTTAACACATTCGTCCTGGACTTTGCTCTGGCCCTGCCAGATATTATTTCTCAGAATCAGAAAGGCCCACGTGCCTTTCAACGTTTTTCTGACTCGGCATCTAGAGTCTGTTCGTAAAACTGCTTCCGTGGTGCAGTCTCATGCCTTCTTCTGGGGCCCTCAACGATGTTCAAGTATCCAGTATGTTATTGGTGCCTGTGCAATATTGGCTGTATCATTGAATTTTGCAGGGTCCTCATGGTATGTCGCCGTTAATATGACAACCCCTGGCGACTTGACAGCCATTTACAACTGCTCCGCCTTTTTTGCTTACGCTTTTTCAGTTGCTATCCTGAACGAGGCCTTTACATGGAAGAAGATGGGAAGCGTTCTTCTCTCTATTTTGGGAGTGATCTGTGTCGCCTATTCTGGTGGTAAAGATGAGGGAAATGCCGATGAGTACCCTAGTAGAGCTCTAGGAAACTTCATCATAGCTGTTGGAGCGGTCCTCTATGGCCTTTATGAGGTACTCTACAAAAAGGTTGCCTGCCCTCCATCTGATGCCGTCTCTCCTAGGCGAGAGGCTGCATTTGCAAATGTTATTGGGTCTGTTATTGGGTGCACCACACTTTTATGCCTTTGGCCGATGATCCCTATTTTACACCTAACTGGTGTGGAGACTTTTGTTGTGCCCCGCGGTGAGACACTCCTGATATTGTTGATCTCTGTTGTTTCTAATACTGCATTCTCTGGTAGCTTTCTTATTCTCATGGCCCTGACATCTCCTGTGCTGTCTAGTGTTGCAGCCCTGTTGACGACCTTCCTGGTTTCTATCGTTGACTGGATACTGTTCGGAACTGCAGTCACCTTTGGAGGTTTGGTTGGCTTCTTCATCATTGTTGCAGCATTCAGCTTACTGGCCCATGCAAGTTGGCAGGAGATTCAAGATGATGGCCCTGAGGACGATGACTAGAGCACAAGCTGTAATATTATCTGAACAATGCAATTTTTCTATAGACATATTAAAAAATATTTTTCAATCAAGCGATGTGAAGCTCTTCCACAGAATAAGCAGGAATATGTGCATTAATAAAGCTGGTATGCGGACGCAGTTCACCTCCCACGCCGAAGCCAAGAAGTCCTTCAGTGTCCTTAGCAGCGTTCTTTCTGCTCAGCTTCTTCAGCTCTCTCTTAGAGATATTGCTCACCTTAGAAGGATCAGCGGACTGATCGAACTTTCTTATAGCCTCGTCAATCAAGCTGATAGTTTGTGATGTAGTCTCAACAGCCTCAACTTGTTCATAAATGCTTTCACTAATCTCACTTATGAGTTCTTCAGACCACGAAAACATTCCTCCAGCATCGATCAAGGCTGGGATGAGGCTCCAGCCAACATCCAGTCTTATCAAGCGTTTTATGCAATTGACAATATTGTGGAGTCGAGAAGTGGAATTGCCATCCTCGCTGTCGTTGGATACAGATCTCTGACGATCTGTAGATAGGTACTCCCTGGTTATAGCCTCAGTAATCTGCGTCAAGCTGAATTCAGAAATAATTCTGGACACCGTATCCGTGAAAATCTCCTCATCAGGCTGATCCAAGTACTGAACAAGCTGCTGGCATGTGATAGACTGCGTGGTAACAATTGCCTGCCTCAGAAGTCTAGGATAAGGCGAAAGAGCATCCAGAAGGTTTGTGATCTGAGAAGTTGGAAAGAGAGGGTGTGTCAGAATGTAGTTCAAGGCAAATTCTGGGATAAAATGTCTGTCAAGAGACACAACCAGTGGTCCCGAGTTCTCTTCTTCGTCATCAGAGTCGGAATCGCTTGTCTCGTTGCTAGATTCCTCATTTTCAGGTTCCAGAATTAGTTTAGTAATTCCAAAAATAAGATCATTGTCAACTTCACGATCTTGATCTGCATCATAGACTGGAATGTTGTCCTCAGATGCCAACATGACAGAGACATCCTGATCAGAAATTTCCGCCCATTCGGTTCCCTGAAGATAGAGCACGATTTTCTCGAAATTAGCAACCTTGTGTCCTTTTTTGTACTCCTTCAGCTCTCGCAGAATTTTTCTGTTAAGCTGCTGGGAGCTTAGAATAGTGTTGGCTAGATATGCAGTGTAATCTCTAAGTGAAGAGTTCTTCTTAATGAGTAAGTCAGAAAATCCAAATTTCCATTGACTGCTAGATTTGTCAACACCATGCCCTATGGACTCCAAAAGAGTTCCTTTTCCAGCAGACAAGCTAAGACCGGAAAGAGTCAGCTCACCGCTCTTTGAAGTAGTGAGAGCCAGAACGACAGAGGTTTTATTCTCAACAAAGCCCAGCATGTTGGTAACAGTGTTGTCAGTAGGAACAGAAGATAAAAGAGCGCCGTAGACAGTATCAAGAAGATATACGCCTGTTCGGTTTGATACCACAACCTTGCCATTACCAGTAGCAACAATGCTAGACTTTGAGTCGAGATCGGTGAGGGCGCCGTCAGCAGGCAGTGATGTTGTGGCAATTACTGAACCGGTAAGCAGAGTATGTTTTTCTACTTGACTACCGTTGAAACGGTAGAAGTAGCCTTCAGAATAGGCAAAGATGCTCCTGTCAAGTTCGTTTTCATCACCACCTCTGATATCAACCTCAACATTCAGCAATTCACGGCCACCTTCAGGTTCAAACGAGACCAGCCTAACTTCAAAGCTGGTCCTTTTGCCAACCTCTCGTCGTGATATGAGCAAAGCAATTTTATCAGGTGTCCTATCACCGTCTTTAATGCTGCCATTAAGAAATTCTTTACCTCCAGCTGTGAAGAAGGTGCTATATATGAGCACTCTGCTGGACTTGCCCTTAAATATCCAGTTGGGAATAGCAGAGAGGTTTCGGGCATCATAGCAGCCCACAGAAGCATTTTTGAAGACAGCATAAATGTAGTTGCCGCAGGATGAGAAGAGTAGCTTTGTGATTTCGCCGCCGTTCTCGGTAGTGTCGAGCACAATATCGGAAGTAGACGACTTGGAGTCATCGGCCTGATCCAGAGGCTGGATGATCTTGAGATAGTTCTTTTTTCTCTCAACGTAAGCATAGGAGATTCTCATGGCCGTTTCATCGGTGTAACTAGCCAAAGCAGTAAAAATTGTTCCTGGCGATACAGAGTAAATTGAAATGACTTTAGGCGTAGGTCGCAGCTGGTAAGTGGAGATTGAACCATGGGAGATTCCTACATGGACTATACCGTTGACATCGTCATCGACAGCGATAGGAATATCAGTCGACTTTTTCAGGGTGACCTTGGGCAGGTCTGCGATGGTGAACGGGTCGCTGAGGGAAGGCATGGTTGAACAGTTACCGATGAAGAATTTCAAAAGTTTTTTGTGATTTTGAAATTTTTATTATGGCAGCGCGGCTGTGTGTAGGTGCGGCTGTGCATTCACCTTCGACAGAGGGCATCGATGTGTGCTCGAGTTCAGTTGCACGGGCGAACGGGCATCCCAAACCACAGGACGGTCTTCTCATAAAAAGTATCGAATAATGGGCAATATTAAAAAAATTATTATTATCTCGGCTTCATTAATATGATAAATATTAGCTGTATAGAGGTTTTCAACTGAGTATCAGATCAAACCCGGCTGAGCATTGGGAGCTGATCTGGGCAGGTCTGAGAGCGATCTGTAAAAGATGATCCGTCGCGGAGAAGAGATAACTATCGGCACGTCAGGCCACAGGCCTGCCCACAAGAAGGACACCTAATTGAACTTTGTTATCGAGCTAGCTGCCCAGCCAAGCTCGCCTATCTCCGAGTTTCGGGACAGAATGCTAGGTTGGTGGGCCCCCTGCTGATGCTCAACACGAGGTTTTCCCCCACAAACGTGAGGCTTCGGTCAAACGTCGGGGGCCCTCGGCCGGCACTCGGGGCAGCAGCCAAGAGCGTATATAAACCTAATGCGCCCCAAACCAAGCAAATTCTCCTTCCTCAAGCACCGTACATCTAGTATCGACTGTGTTTTGAATTGTTCGACCCTTCCTTTGGTTGTGTCTCTTCCCTGTTTATTCGGTGACCTTAAGAAAATGCTGTTGACCCAGACCTTGCGATCAGGCTGCCCCACTTTCGTTCGTACTGCCGCTCTTCGATCTCTGAACAAGCCCTTCTCCAGAGCCATGTCTGCTGCAATTATTACTGATAACGTGAGGCCTCAGCCTGACAAGGTCATCCAGGACATTGCCGACTACGTGCACTCCTACAAAATTGACTCTCCTCTTGCCTACGAGACTGCTCGTCTGTGTCTGCTCGACACCCTCGGCTGTGGCCTCGAGGGTCTCAAGTATGATCAATGCTCCAACCTGGTTGGCCCCGTTGTCCCTGGCACTGTAGTACCCAACGGTACCAAGGTTCCTGGTACTGATCACCAGCTGGATCCCATCCGTGGTGCCTTTGCTATTGGTACCATTATCCGATGGCTCGACTACAATGACTGCTGGCTGGCGGCAGAATGGGGTCATCCCTCTGATAACCTGGGCGGTATTTTGGCCGTTGCTGATTGGCAGACTCGAACTGCAAAGGCTACTGGCGGAAAGGAGGGCAAGATCTTCAAGATTAAGGATGTCCTTGAGGGTATGATCAAGGCCCATGAAATCCAGGGTGTCCTTGCTCTCGAGAACTCTTTCAACAAGGTTGGTCTTGACCACGTTGTTCTTGTCAAGGTTGCTACCACTGCCGTTGTGTCTAAGATGCTTGGCTTGAACCGAGATCAGACCATCGACGCTCTCTCTCAGGCCTTTGTTGACGGCCAGTCTCTGCGAACCTACCGACATGCCCCCAACACCATGTCCCGAAAGTCTTGGGCTGCTGGTGATGCCTGCTCTCGAGCCGTCAATCTGGCTTTGCTCGTCAAGCGAGGCGAGTCGGGCATGCCTTCCATCCTGACTGCCAAGACTTGGGGTTTCTATGATGTCCTGTTCAAGGGCCAGCCCTTCAAGTTCCAGCGAGACTATGGCTCTTACGTTATGGAAAATGTTCTGTTCAAGATTTCTTTCCCTGCTGAGTTCCATGCACAGACTGCTGCCGAGGCTGCCATGACTCTGCATGATACCTTGAAGCAGAAGGGCATCTCCACTGATGACATCAAGCACATCCGAATCAGAACCCAGGAAGCTGCTATGCGAATCATTGACAAGAAGGGTCCTCTACACAACTACGCTGACCGAGATCACTGTATCCAGTATATGGTTGCCATTCCCTTGATTCATGGTCGTCTTACCGCTGATGACTACACTGATGCCATTGCCTCTGACCCCCGAATCGACGAGCTGCGAGCCAAGATGGAGTGCGTCGAGGACACTCGATTCACCGAGGAATACCATGCTCCTGATAAGCGATTCATTGGCAATGCACTGCAGATCACTCTTAATGACGGCACTGTTCTGGACGAAGTTGAGGTCAACTACCCCATTGGACATCGAAAGCGACGAGAGGAGGGTACTCCTGTCCTGCTCAAGAAGTTTGAGCGACACCTCAAGGGTAGACTTGCTGCTGACCAGGCTGAGAACATCATCAAGGTCTCTGACCAGAATGTTGGCGAGTATGATGTTGACGAGTACGTCGACCTTTACGTCAAGAACTAAACCTCGAAACTTGCGTTTCAGTTTAGCTAGCTGCTTGTGTAGATGGTCCTTAGCTATTCAAACAACAAAAACGGTTCAACCATGTTATATATAAACTTCTATATATATATATAATTTCTGTAAATAAACTGCAGGCCCCTGAGCGTACCCTTTTTTCTAGGTTTTTTAGTGTCCTTGTTTGGCGAAATGGCTCGGCTGCCTATCAGAGACTGCAGCCATGGCCATTGAACTACAACTGTGTGGGGCAAGCTTTGGCCCAGCCTCGTTTTGTCATCTCATCACCACCTATCCTGTGACCATTACCCCATCAGCGCGCCATTGATAGTATTAAAGGAACCCCAACCAGTTATTTATCATGTCCAGAACCAAGAGAATTGCCAAGGAACTTGAAGATGTCAAGTCTGACACTGAGTCAGGAATTGTGCTCGACTTTGTGAAGGAAGGAGATCTCTCACACTTGGCTGGCACCTTCAATGGGCCTCCTGGAACTCCCTACGAGGGCGGAAAGTTCAAAATTGACATTCAGATTCCAGTAAGTATGGGTACTGAACTATTCTAGAGTAGTTTTGATGTTGATTCTAACGCTGCAGATGGAATGTAGGTAGTGCTGAATGGCACGGGACAATCTGGGCCTGTCGAACCACTGGCATCCCAGTGCCGGAAGCTTCACGAAAAGCAGCTAACAATAGACCCTTTCAAACCCCCGAAAATGAAGTTTGACACCAAGGTTTACCACCCAAACATCTCTTCCCAGACTGGTGCAATTTGTCTCGATATGTAAGTGAGGTTTTGCATGCGTTTTGTAGCTGCTCTGGCTTGCTCCATTGCTATCACAGCAACCACCGATTTCCCGCACACCCTCTAACCAAGGCAGCCTCAAGGATGCATGGTCACCGATTCTGACCATCAAGTCTTGCATGATTTCCCTGCAGTCACTTCTGCAGAGTCCTGAGCCCAACGATCCTCAGGACGCCCAGGTTGCCAGTCTTTATTTGAGCAACAAGGGAGCCTTTGACGAGACAGCAGCGTGAGTAAACAGACACAGGTTAGCCAAGCCGACCCTCCCCTCCCCTAGCACAGGTTTTTGGCAGCACAGCACCACTAACTCCTTTCTTTTTAGCCAATGGACGAAAAAGTACGCCATTCCATCTGCGTCATCCGGTATGTAAACTGTCCTTTTCATCCCATATATTTTTATCTATATATTCTTTTGTTGTATTTGCGAGAGTGCTAACGTAGTAGATCCGGTGGACCAATTCAATCTTGATCCAGCAGTGGTGCAAAGGTTTCAGGATTTGGGATTCCCACGCGAAAAGGTGGCAGAGGCTCTAAACAGTCTCAGCATCCGTAAAGGAGACGACGCTGAGTCTGATGCTGCAGCCAGTAGAATTATGGACCGCCTTCTCCAGTAGTACATACGAATAGATAAACTGTCTGTGTAGCCAAGTAACCCTGTCCAACGTCCAGATATGGGTGGGGTGCATACGTTTTGATCTGTTGCTGGTGGAGCCCCAAATAGGAACCATTACTAAGGCAGGTTCGTTCCCAGTGCTGACATGTTGGTGGCACTTGCAACTCGCCTCTTACTACTTGACGCATTTCCAATCCATTCCATTCCATCCTAACGAAACAACATGGGTCAGGGACCGTCTGGAATGCCAGGTCATCCTGGAGATGAGAAGAACAAAGACAACAAGAAGAAGAATGAAAAGCCCAAGTATGAGCCACCTGTTCACACCCGTGGTCAGAAGAAGAAGAAGAAGGGCCCCGATAGCGCCCTCAAGCTTCCAACAGTGTATCCTACTACCCGCTGCAAGCTCAAATTGCTGAAAATGGAGCGAATCATGGATCATCTGCTCCTCGAGGAGGAGTTTGTTCAAAATCAGGAACGATTGAAACCAATTGATGACAAGATTGCCGAGGAGCGTTCCAAGGTCGACGACATGCGTGGATCCCCTATGGGAGTGGGTACTCTCGAGGAGCTGATTGACGACGATCATGCCATCGTCTCATCTACCTCTGGTCCCGAGTATTATGTTTCAATTCGATCTTTTGTGGATAAGGATCTGCTAGAGCCTGGTTGTTCTGTTCTATTGCACCACAAGACTGTTTCCATTGTCGGTGTTTTGCAGGACGATGCTGATCCCATGGTCTCTGTCATGAAACTTGACAAGGCCCCTACAGAGTCATATGCAGACATTGGTGGACTGGAGACCCAGATTCAGGAAATTAAGGAGTCTGTGGAGCTGCCTCTTACCCACCCAGAGCTTTACGAGGAAATGGGTATCAAGCCTCCAAAGGGTGTCATTTTGTACGGTGCCCCTGGTACTGGCAAGACTCTGCTAGCCAAGGCCGTCGCTAATCAGACTTCTGCCACCTTTCTGCGTATTGTGGGTAGTGAGCTGATTCAGAAGTACCTGGGTGATGGTCCTCGATTGTGCCGACAGATCTTCCAGATTGCTGGAGAGCTTGCCCCTTCCATTGTATTTATCGACGAAATTGATGCCATTGGTACCAAGCGTTACGAGTCGACGTCCGGTGGTGAGCGAGAAATCCAGAGAACTATGCTGGAATTGCTCAACCAGCTAGATGGCTTCGATGATCGTGGTGATGTCAAGGTTATCATGGCTACCAACAAGATTGAAAGTTTGGACCCCGCTCTGATCCGACCTGGTAGAATTGATAGAAAGATTCTATTTGAGAACCCTGATCCCGCCACTAAGAAGAAGATTCTGCAGATTCATACCAGCAAAATGAGCCTAAATGACGACGTCGATCTGGACGAGGTTGTGTCCTCCAAAGACGATCTATCAGGCGCCGACATTAAGGCTATTTGCACTGAGGCAGGTCTGTTAGCTCTGCGTGAGAGACGAATGAAGGTCACCGCTGAAGACTTCAAGCAGGGTAGAGAGCGTGTCATGAAGAACAAGATCGAAGAAAACCTCGAAGGCTTGTATCTGTAAGCTTTTGACGTGTGCATATGATGATAGATAGATATAATCAATACATCTATTTTAGTTATACTATTAGAGTAACTCACTTAGATGTGGTCATGAATTGCTATTAGTTGATTGCAGACTGACTTATACATATATTTGAGAAGCTATTCTGGCGAAGGTTTGTTTTAGCTGAAACGTCTCACGCACTAATCCAAGAACTTGTAGATAACTGACATATCTTTGTTGCCGTATCCACTATCTGCCAGCTTCTTGTATACACATGCGACTTCATCTCCGAGCAGCAGGTGTGCCTTGGCAAGTTTGGCTGCATCTATTGCAAGAAGCAGGTCCTTCTTCATAAGATTTACAGCAAATCCATTATCGTAATCACGAGATGCAGGAGATTTGGCATCTATTCCAGGAACGGGGTTGTTTACCTCCGTATTCCAGGAACGGCCAGAAGAAACATTGATCAATTCGCTAAATATCTTGAGATCCAATCCCAGCTTGGTTGCAATCTGGAACCCTTCCGCCGTAGCTAGGTTAGTCAGTGCCAAAACATAATTGTTTGCTAGCTTGGCAGCCAAACCAGCGCCAGGCTTTCCAAGCTGGAACACCTTTTGCCCCATCTTTTTCAAAATAGCTTCAACTTCAGAGTTATCCTGTGTGCCCACCATGAAAGTAAGGGTTCCATTGGCAGCACCCAGAACTCCACCAGATACAGGAGCATCTACAAAATTGGCAACATTGTTTGACCGGATCATATCGCCTACCTCCAGAGAGGTTTTGACATCACAAGTAGAAGAATCAATGTATAATCGGCCAGAAGAAGGACCTGCTTCGTTGGCAATTTGGTCGTAAACCTCGCGAACGTGCTTTCCTTCTGGCAGCATGGTTATGATCACTTCCGCCTGCTTGCCCACCTGACCAACTTCACTGGCTGCAATGATATTGTTTCCTTTAATCTGCTTAGCAGCGTCTGGATTAACATCAAAAAGCACCAGCTTATCGGAAGGGTCTATTTTATTACGCAGATTTTGAGCCATGCCTAGACCCTGAAATTGTTTAGAACTGTTAGTACGCTAGGAGCGAAGCAGAGCTAGACCAAGCACCTAAAAGATGGAGTCAGCATACGCACCATTCTTCCCAGGCCAATGAAGCCATAGGTCTTTTTGCAAACCTTTGCACTCGAGAAATATCGTTTTGAAATCATTCGCGACAGTAAAGACCAACTGGGGAAGTTCGATCTCGGAGGAAGAACGTTGAACTGGAGCTGAGGGGTCGGACAAGCATCGGCGAGTGTGGGGGAGCCTCATACGGTGCGGCCGGCATAGACCCAGATAGGACTTTAAGTAGCTCACCACGTATTCCATTCGGTAGAGCCCACAAAAGATCGTGGAATTAACATGTGTGAAGCCGGGTATACCGCAAAGTGGTATGAAACAGTCCAGTTGGTGAATTTGACGAGGTGTATTCGTTGTCTCGAAGAACCGGTATCTAAACAGAGCTCTCTCCCACACCCATACAGCCAGAGGGGACCCTTGTGTTTCATAACAGAAGACAGTGAGAAAGAGCATTGACAGAAGCCAATACCAACCCCGCCACCGTTGCTAAGAATCCCTGAACTCGGATCTATTTTTCGCCGTTGCTGGCGCACGGTGTAGCGCATTTCCGCTGCGCATTTCCGCAAAGACACGGCCATTCCGGGCGGTTTGGGTAGTATTGCGGAGCGGTGCTGAGCCCGTTCCGCAAGACATACGTGCTCTAAAATTGGGAGTTTGTATATAAAACCTCCTGCTAGCATCGGACGGCGAAAAATCAGACTGCCCAACCCAACAAACCACAGCAGCACCCCCTACACAACTGACCGATCAGGCCAGAGCAATTGTGCAGAAGTCCAGGTTGTTTTTTGTTCGCACCTGGTTGGATAATCGGTTTGATACCATCAGATGACACATCCAGCTGCTACTGGCAGCTCCAATTCGTCGTCATCGTCGTCGGCACCATCTCATCTGCGGAAGTTGTTCAAGAAGAAACCCCGTGCATCCGGAGCTGCTGCAAGTACACCTGCTAAAAGCTCAGGTACCGGCAGAGATACCAGCAATTCGCCCTCTTCCATGTCGTCATCTTCTATATCTAAAGGCACATGCTCGGGCTCAGCGGCGCTGAATGACGAGCGATGTACCTTCAGAGTGGGCGTTGCTGAGGATGCCAACCGCAAGTACCGGCGCACGATGGAGGACTCACACACCTACATTTACAATTTTGCAGACCACCCTGATTGGGGCTATTTTGGGCTCTTTGATGGCCATGCTGGCCATGCTACTGCAGACTGGTGTTCTAAAAATCTCCATGTACTGGCCGCCAATTACGTGCAAAAGCACGATCGCGAACGGGCCCCCGGGGCGGACGACCGGGCCAGTGACATTCCCCATGCACTATACAACACCTTCACGGATGCGGACGATCAAATCGGTCGGTTGGGACTTCGCAACTCCGGCTCGACAGCTGCTGTGTCCGTGCTGCGTTGGGAAGATTCTCCTCCGGCTACTGGTACTGCTAATGCTGCCGCTACTGGTAAAACAGCAGCTGGTACTGTGAAACAGAACAGAACGCGCATGTTGTACGTTGCCAACGTTGGTGATACTCGAGTCGTTCTGAGCCGCGCTGGTCGGGCCCTGAGGCTCACCTATGATCACAAAGGTTCGGACCCTTATGAAACTAAACGTATCGTAAATCTGGGGGGGATTGTTGTCGGCAATCGAGTCAACGGGGTCCTTGCTGTGACCCGATCGCTGGGTGACTCGTCTATGAAAGAATTTGTCACAGGCTCTCCATACACTACAGCTACCAAATTGACTCCGATTGACCAGTTCATTATTATCGCCTGTGACGGTCTGTGGGATGTGTGTGACGATCAGACAGCGTGCGATCTGATTCAAGGGGTAGAAGACCCCACTGAAGCATCAAGAAAGCTTATCAGCTATGCGTTGGACCACGGCTCATCGGACAACCTCACTTGCATGGTTGTTCTTTTCGACTGGGATGAGTCCTCTGCCGTGGCAGATATTGAATCCAATACTGGGGAGAGCACTGGAGACATTGCCTCCTCTGCAGCATCTACGTCTAGTCCTAGCAGCAGTTAGCATTATTTATCAATTGATTGAATCTTCTTGGATAAACACCGTGGCATTTGATGCTGTAAAATAAGCCATATTCATTATATAAAATATATATGTGCGGAGAAAAAAACGTGCATAACAGTCTGGTTGGAAACTATCAGCAGGGCATGATGTAGTACATGAGATAGTCTCTGTACATGCAGTTGATCCAACTATTAAGATAAAAAATACTAAGCATAGCCCTTCTTTTTTGCAGCTAGTACCTCATCAGGTAGATAATGCAATTTTTAGGCAGGACGCGCTGGAAAACTGTCAATGCTGTTAGGGCTTGGTCAGTTAATGAGCCTGCTCAATATCCTCGCATACCAGCGAGCATCGTGGCCCATTGTTTATGTTAAAGCGAAGAATACCAGCTAACGATCAAAGGCACTGTCATAGAGCGAGTACCTTGTTGATAAATATTTTGTACCTGTAAACTGCTCGGTCTCTTTTTAGAAGGTCAGCAGCACAGTAGCCAGCTACATTTGATTGTCGTCAGTGGGCATCATAAAATCAAAGTCGGCTCCAAACAGCCCGCCCATACCACTATCCAGCAGCTCATCGGCATTAGGATTGGCATCGATATCGCCACCCTGCATGTTGTCATTGGATCCAGCATTCAAAAGGTTGTTGAAATCGTCAAATCCGTCCACCATGCCTTCCATATCACCAAACCCATTGCTGTCGTCAATTAGATCATTAAGATCATTGTCGTTGGTATCAGCGGCAATGTCTCCAACAGCCTTGTCCTTGTTCGCATTTATATCCTCAGCATTCTGGGCACTCTTTTCTTCCTTAACACTGACAACAGGACTGGTAGCTGCTAAAGCAGCCTGCCTGCTCTTTTCCTTCTCCTCCTTCTGACGTATGAAATGCTTCCTGCTCAGCTGGATTTCCACCTCAATTGAGTCGAGAATAGACTGGAACCGCCGAATCTCATCGTTTATCGACACCTGTATCTGGGTCGGCGGGTTTGGCACCGCCTTGTATGTGGTGTTCGAGTACAAGTATGTCAGCAGGTTGCCGCAGGTGATGAGAATGGCCTTTTTGAAAGAGTTAGTACTGCCTATCCGTGGGTGGGTGGCCATCATGCCAAGCTGCAATGCAGTAAGAAAAAGGCAGTAGCGCATATGCTTCGCTCCGCTCCGCTGCAGCTGTTTTATCATCTAGCACTTACATTTACAGACGTACGCAACCGCTGGTCCACCGGCGCGGTTGCATTGGCACTACTGGTACTCATCGATAAGTGGTGGTGTACACTGAACGTTGACAGCCGTGGAGGTGTTTTTGGGGGTTGGCACACCCACTGCTGTCGCTGGGTAGGGTTACCCTTCTTCCCACCACCCAATCAAGTCCCGGCACCATTGGACATTGACATCTTTTCATTTACTTTTCACCATCGACAATGTCTTTTCTGTCTCGATCCATTGCCCGAAGCAGGGCCGTCGCCCCTACCCGAGTGCTCCGACGAGGTTATGCTGATGCCGTTGCTTCCGACAAAATCAAGCTGAGTCTGGCTCTTCCTCGAACTGTAAGTGCCAACCTGCAAGAACGAACCCCCTCCCTTCGCGGTCAAAGAAGACACACCTACTAACATTCCTCCATTTAGGCCATCTATGAGAACACCGAAGTGTATGTTTCAATCTCGCTTCTGCAGAATACAACTGCTGAATCACTGCTAACTCCCGCTTAGGACCCAGGTCAACCTGCCCACCACTGCCGGTGATGTTGGTATTCTCGCCAACCACGTTCCCATCATCACCGAATTGCGACCCGGTTTGGTCGAGATCATTGACAGCGCTGGATCCAAGCAGTTCTTTGTTGCCGGTGGCTTTGCTACTGTTTCCGAAGGCTCTTCCTTGGCTATCAATGCTGTCGAGGCCTACCCTCTTGAAGACTTTGCTCCCGAGGTAGGTTATATCCAAGCAGCCCAACCTTCAGGCTCCTACAATTGAAGTCCAATGCTAACTTTCTTAGACCATCCGTTCTCTTCTTGCTGAGGCCCAGAAGAACTCCACGTCTTCTGACGAGGATGTTGCTACTGCTGCCAAGATTGAGCTCGAGGTTCTCGAGGCTCTGGCTGCTGTTGCAAAGTAACTTTCTGTCATAGACTATGCCGACTGGTGTAATTAGCAAATAAAATAACATGTCAATTAGCATATATTCGCTATAAGATGCCGTATGATTGCAAAAGGTAGACCATATCAAACACATGCGGTTCAGAATCCTCTGACCTGTAACTCATAGTGCTGTGTTCGTGCTGCAAAAAAAAAAAAGAAGTTGCTCCGTGGGAGGGTCGAACTCCCGATCTTCAGATCACAAGTCCTATTGCTAGGGACCTTATGAGACTGACGCTCTAGCCAACTAAGCCAACGGAGCTAGTTGTTGGAAATGTGCTTCATTCGACATACTTATAGCAAAGCTACTCAGGCAATACGGTCTTTTTTTTCTTGTGAAATTTAGCACCAAAACCTGTTTTAATTTGTTAAAAAAAAATTCCATATGGTGTAAAAACTTTTATATTTTATATATTAGTTATTTTATTGGGTTTTGATTGATATTGTTTTGCTTAATTCAATATTTTGCGATCTGTTCATCGTGTTGGACGGCCCTTGCACGGCCCTTGCACGAATTTGAACCCAAAATATCATATTTTTGGTAATAAAAGTATAGTCAACTTGTTTTCTTTTGATTTTATAACGTGGTCATGCCTTTCGAAACATTTTTGCAGATATTGGGGGAATTCTCGACCACTCCACAGCCAGATAGATGTCCGATGATGAATCAGCAAACGTCATTGATTCCATTCTAGCCACACAGTATCTCAAGACGACACCTATTGATAATATACTAGAAACCATATAATTGAAAGCTTCTGGCTCCCGGTTGCCCAGGAAAATACTTGGTTTGGTGGACAAAACACACCCGATACCAATGCACAGATGTCTGGCACGGAAGAAAGTATAGATATATGCATAGCAGTTATTGCTTGAAATCATTGGTTGCTGAATCCCTAGGATGAAGACTTTTGTGAAACTTTTTTCTAGTCTAGGGCCCGGATCTGTGCTATTTCATTTTCCTGACTATTGTGAATGATAAATGAAAGTCATTATACTACACCACCCAAATAACTGCCATATAAGAAAATATCCTCAGTTCGAATCGCACGAATTTCCAAACCTTTACAAAATGGGCAAAGAAAGCCCCAATAAAAAAGAAACATTCACTTGAGTAGTTCTAAAAGTACCTTCAAGCTTGTTATGTACTTCTGGAATGATCTGTGGCATATTTGTACACCTCCGCATCTCCGCAGGTTGAACCCACGATAGTTTGTTTACGCCCACTATCCCTCCAAACATCGCTTCGTTGATCAGACCTCCCTACACCACAACACTCCCGGATGGAAAAGCAAAGGACTCCTCAGAAGGTATCAGACCTGGGGAGGAGGGTACTGTCACATCATAATGAGACAATAGCCCCCGCTTCTTCTGTTCATAACCTGAAGGGCCGTCCTCTGGGCAATTATGTAAGTATACAATAGGTCTGCTAGACAAACGCGCGGAGCACTCCAAATCTAACTGTATTAGAAATTGGCCGAATGTATAGGCAAAGGTGCATCTGGCTCGGTATACCGAGCCATGAATTATAATACTGGAGAAGTGGTGGCTATCAAGCAAATCAATGTCACCGATGCAAAGGACGGAGATCTCAAGATACTCATGTCGGAGATCGATGTCTCTAAAGAACTCAACCACCCAAATATTGTCAAATACCACGGATTTGAAAAAGATATGCATACCTTGAATATAATTTTAGAGTTTTGCGAGAATGGCTCTCTGAGGAACATCCTGACCAAGTTCGGTAAGTTTCCTGAGCGCCTGGTAGCATCCTACATGTACCAGACGCTATTGGGCCTGGAATATCTGCATAAACAGGGTACGATTCACAGGGATATAAAGGGCGCCAATATTCTTACAACGAAAGAGGGAATAGCTAAACTGGCTGACTTTGGTGTCGCAACACAGGTGCGTCCGAACCAACAGACTATTGTCGGCACGCCATATTGGATGGCACCAGAGGTCATTCTGGGGAGCGGAGCAACACCGAAATCTGACATATGGAGTCTAGGATGCACCGTAATAGAGCTCATAACGGGAAATCCCCCATTTCATGAGCGGGAGACAATGCCTGCAATGTATGCAATTGTCAACGAAGATGCACCGATACCTGAGGAAGCTTCGCCGTCTCTCAAAGATTTTCTTCTTTCCTGTCTATCAAAAGATCCTATGCTCCGTAAGGATGCATCAGAGCTACTACAGCATCCATGGATCCAGCAAGTTGTGCCAAAGCAACCACAGAAACAGCAGCAGCAGCAACATGGTCTTAAGCCTGCACTGACCAATTTCGCGAACACCATAAAAAAGGTCCAAGAATTCAATAATAGCATTAATGATGAAAATGAGCAGATGTCACGAATGTTTCAAAGCTCCTCTGCTATTTCTGATGGTTCTGGGTCTGATTTATTTGCATCTGTTG
This sequence comes from Zygoascus sp. PK3305, assembly GCA_023628935.1. Lineage (NCBI taxonomy): Eukaryota > Fungi > Ascomycota > Dipodascomycetes > Dipodascales > Trichomonascaceae > Zygoascus > Zygoascus sp. PK3305. The sequence goes on from JAMAJS010000001.1 coordinate 2,916,631, forward strand.
ATTCAGCTCCTCCACCTGCCGCTCAGAAAAAGTCGAAATACACTGAAAGTGACGATGAAGACTTCTGCGAATTAGAGGGGGAGCTTAATTTAGAGAAAGCAAAATCTCTTGGCATAAATACCAGTGCTCTGCAGAGTGGCCCACATGTGAATGCGCCCGCGCGAAATACTACCAAAGCTGCTACAGTTGAACGGAAATTCAATCCAGTTGATATCAACAACTTTGTGGAAGAAGATGACGATTGGGGCGAGGAAATCATGGTTGATCAGGGCCAAAAACTGGAGTTGAAGCAACGAGATCCCGCAGATATTGACACTGTGGAGTTCATGGATCAATTCATCGATTCCAATGACACAGAAGAGGAGAAGCTACGAGAATTCATTTTGAAAGAATCTAAAAAGATGGAGTCATTTGCTCAGAGGCTTGCAACCTCTTCTTCTCTCCAGGAGGATCTGAGTACTACTCAAGATATTCTTGCTACTCTACGAAAATGTCCTGACACTGCGACGGCACTGCTGAAAACCCATGGAGTGATATCACTGAGAAGAACACTCCACAGTAAATCGTGTGATAAATTGACGGAAGGTGCACTAAAAATAATTATTGAGCTGTGTACCAAAGATCAGAAGGTTTTATTCCAGATTTGCTTAACCGGAGTTTTGAGAGATGTCATTAAGTGCTTCTCCAAAAAGTTTCAAGATAGGATACGGTATCTTGCTGAGTGCTTCATTGAGATAGTGTGCTCTGAGAAGATTGGTGTAGATATGTTTTCGTCCAATGGCGGACTGACGATGCTCCCTAGCTTGATGTTTGAAGACTACGATCTAAAGAAGAAGATAGTCCTGAAGGCAATTGACATCTTGTGGCTTTCACTGAATCATCAAACTTCAGACTGCAGGAGCGTGTCGTGTGAGATTCTACAGGGATATGGAGTACCGGAGAGAATCGCCTATCTTTTGTATCTGATGAGGGGAGAAAAGGATGGCCATGACAAATTGGTTGGTACGCTGTCATACTTTTCAGATCTTCCTTTTGGTGACACAAACCGCCAGTGCTATTATTGGCTTTTCCAATGCCAATATTTATCGGAGGAAAATCAGATTCATTTGCTGAAATTCCTCAAAAACCAATCTTTCCAGCCAAATAGTCGTCCGGCATTGTTACACGCAGAAATTCTTTCATTTCTGGTTAGCGTGCTGAGAGTCTCGGAATCTTCAGACAAATTCCAGGTTATCGCGCTGCAAGTGCTGCAGATAATGATTAATCTCTGCCAGCTGAATACAGTAGCACAAGAGAAGCTCATAAAAACAGGAATAATCCCTATGCTTCAGAAGATATCCTCCAACAAGGGCCAAACACGCGACCTTGCCATTCAAATTTTGGTTGACCTTGCAAGGTCATCTCCTGAAGTTCGAAAGAAGCTATGGGAGCATAATATTCTTTCCACGTATGTGGCATTCTTGAGTGATAACTCTTGGCAGGTGATGGCTTTTGGTGCAATAGACGAGTGGTTGCAATCTGGAGCTGTAAGTATCGAAGCCGATCTAACAAAAGAGTCAACACTTGACAAAATGATTCAAGGATTAAATACTGCTGGAACAAATACCGCCAAGCTGCTTGAGATATTCTATCAGCTGGTATGCCACGGGCCCAAGTTTTGCTCCAGTGTATCAAAGAACCACTTGTTTCATTCGTTTTTCAAGCATCGTCTGAAAATTCAAGACCCTACAGAGACACGAATCATACTTCAGATTTTGCGTGAAATGCTGTCAATCCGGCCATCAAGAATACGAGAGCTTCAAAAATACGGATACTGGCCTATTCTCACCAGTATTGTGTCTCAACAGAAGCTTGTGGTTGTTCAGAAAATGGCAAAACAAATTCTTGCCGCCATGGAGAAAAATTCACAGTAGACTACTCCAATGTAATGTTATGAATTAATTACGAAATAAAATTAATAATCATTGATGTTCATGCCTTCAAGGTCATCCAGAAGTTCATCAACACCAATAGTGGGACCCTCTTCATCATCTGCGACGTCCTCCTCCATAGCGTTACCCATTTCAACGTTCCGAGATGTCCCCGTATCACTTTGAGAATTAGACTTCTTATAGAGATTAACTGTTCCTCGCAATTCCTGGTCTTCTTCCAGCTCCTGCAAGAACATTTCGTAATCCTTCTCAATCTTGTCAGACTCGGCCTGTCGAAGTTCGTCATTGTGCTCAACAGCCATTCTCTGCAGTTTCCAAGATCTATTCTTCGCCTTTCTTCTCTTAGGATAGAATTTTTTAACAAGTATAACGTCGGGTAGGTTGTCATGTCTGCGGGTCAAGTCATCCCAGGTTTCGTTGTTGAAGTTGGAGTTAGCCAGAAAGTACCCCAAAGCACTATCTCCAGGATGCAGAATGCCACCAAGATGAGTTCTAACAGTATATGTTTGAGAATTGTTTGCCATGTCTGAGTCTCGAGCGACCAGAACATCAGCCAGTGCATACTTGCCTCTCGTGGGACCAAGAGGCTCAATGTCCAAAACAACGAACTGAACCAATTGCGAAGCCTCACTAAGAGAAGCAAAAGGGGTTCTCCAGTAAATGGATGTGTTAATATCTGCTTTCTGCAAAGTGAAAGGGTCCAAGAACTGGATGGTTTTGCCGACCTTAGAGCATATGGCCAGCTGAGAGATATTGCTAAGAGAATTGGCAATCGATTTGGGAATGGCCACCAGGTCATCTCGGCATATGGGTACAATTTCCACAGAGTATGTGAACTTGTAGTTCTTGACTGCGGTATGGGTGTCCATAGAAATGAGCTCCTCTGATCGCTTGAACTTTATAGGAGCGACAGCATCGAGGAAATCGATCATTTTTAAGGCATGGTTTCTATGTGCGTAGTAGAAATCGATACCGTCTCGCGATTCTTTGATTGAGACAGTATCAATATGTGCATTATGCTTCAGAATCAATTGCTCCAGATAGAAAAAAGTTCGCTTGTGGGCGACTTTCTGTCGAATTTGAATGCATGCTCTCCAAGTGTTGACGGTGAATGATCTGGCACAGTCAGGGCACTGAGTGGCCACCACAACATACTCAACTTCAAAACTCTGCTGTATTATAACACCAGGAACGGCCTCTCCCTGAACTGCTATCTTGATTTTGATTCTACGGGAATGCGGCTCGGTCCAAATGAACTTGGCATCGGTCAGACGAACTTTGTTCAAACCCTTGAGTCGCCGCAAGAGCATGGCAAGCAGTTCTCTACTCTCTGGCTGAGCAGCAATCCATTGTGAAGGAGGCTGGAAAAACCGCTCGCAGTTTCTGCAGAAGCTGATACTGGATTCTCGGGGGATTTCCTGCGTGATATCGCAGGTCAGCTTGATACAGTCGTAGCACATCGCCATACCCTGAGTACCGTCGATAGCCTGGCCACAGTTGCAACATAGTACAGTAGCAACAGTTTGAGGAATCAACGTTCCTCCCGTTTGGTTGTAGTTCGACTCCATTATGTAGTCAATTTTGTCGAAGGTTTAGTTAGAACCGAGATATTTTTTCTACGATCCAAGGATACAAAAAAAAAATATTTTGACACAGCGTGGCTCATCGATGACTAAGCAGCCGAACTAGGACTTTAATTACCCGGAAGCCCGAACAGCACGGCAGATGCTGCTCCCATACGAAATCAAAAACTTGCAACTAACAACGTTGAACTGTGCTTTCCTTAGCGACATACTCGTTGGTGTTAGTTTAAATCGGAATTTGATACAGAGCTGCTAACCAGCAACGCGGTATTGACGGTGGACGATTTGGAGTACAGCACGAGAGAATATCGTGCTATATTGAAGTTTGATTTGAGCCCCCAACAGCATCGTTGTCACAGCCAATTCAGACCTTATTGAATCAGGGTGCGTACACAAAGTCGGCAACAAAACGGCCAATTTAGCACTCTGTTTAGACTTGGAAGCCTAGTGAACACTCAATTGGGTGATTTTTATTGGTGATTGGCTATCGCTGCGTCTATATTGGTCCTACAGTAGATTGTAAGACTGGTCCAGCGAATCGGCTAGCCCCCCGCTTCTTTCCATCATCTCTTCTACTTCGCCGTACACGCCTTCGGGCGCTGATACCGGTGGTGCGTTGAGCGCTGGTGACAGGGTGACAGACTCATCGGACATAGCTTTTGCCCAGCTTGCGATTTTAGGGTCGTCTGCTTCGGTGGATAACTATAAAGCCACGAGCAAACAAGTCAACAGGGTGTGTATTTTGCGCTTCATACTGGGTTTTTTATTTGCTCTGAAGGGAGCTTAGTTCTGTATACTAACTTGTTTTAGATTGTTGATCGGGAAGAGCCAGGTGTTACTGAAAAGTTCTTCAATCAACTTATTGCACGTTTCCTGTCTGATCCTAGCAGTGCTGGATATCGCTTGCTGAAAGATCAGATCCAACGAATCGCATCAGACCCGATCTCCTGCAATAGATTTGGACCTACTTTGTCCCGTTGCATTCAAAAGGCTTCTCTCAATCACAAAAATCTTCTCACTGCCACCGAGCTAAGCGGCTTTGAAACAGTTTGCATTTGCATTTTCTTGCCAGAGCCCTGTAAGTCTCAATTTAATAGTCGTGCCGAAAGAAATCTAGCAAGCTTCTACGAACAACTTGCTAAGGCAAACCTTTCTAAGGTCCAGACTGTATTATTACGAGAAGCACTAGAAGCGTCATTTCCAGGCAGCAGTGTCAGGTTTGACAAGATTATTTCCCAGAGAACAATGCCAAACATGGATAACTCGCTGGAGAGCATAATATCATCTTTGGCTGACAAGCCTGGAGCTCTTGATAGTGCCTCCCTAGCCTCTTCTATTAGTAAACATCATGTCAAGGTCACAGACCATGCTATCGCATCTACCGTGGTACTTTTAGCCACAAACCTGGGATACCCTGCCGATACAATTGGCAAGGGCCTTCAAAAGAACGCAGAGTCGGCTGACTGGACTAAAATCTTTAGCATTGTTCGTTCTTCTGAGTTCAGTAGGAATTTGAACTTTCAAAGCCCAGACTCAGTCCTCGCTGTTGTCAAATTCATTGAATCTTTTGCTGGTGAAAAGAAGAAACAGGAAGGTATTCGGAGTTTCTTCTCTCCTGGATATCATTCTATAGAGACACAGATTCAACTCCTGCGGGGAGCCTTGACCCTCAGAGGTCGACTCAACTATGTTTCTTTAGGTCTGAAGCCTATCCTTACACCAGAGCTACTCGCCGGAGCTAGTGATATAATTCAGCAGATTGCCGGGCTACTAACTGGCAGTGAGTGGAACTATCATGCATTTATTGAATTGTGCTTAGATGGGGTGGTGCGAGAAGATCCTAATGAGACTACTGCTAAGCAGCTGTTGGAGTACGACGCAAAGAGAATCCCAGAGTTCATCTTCCTGGGCGGTGTACTTATGCAGGAACCTTGGCCTGTGCTTTTGGAAAGAATTATTGCAAATTTCTTCGATCTCTTTTTTGTGGGACAGGCCAATTCTTCTCTGGTATTTTATGCCTTAGCTAAGCTGAATGTGAGATATTTGCTCAGAGCTATGTCTGAGAAATTCACCAGAGATCCCAGTTCGATCAGCAGAATTCTGGCCATCGCTGCTGAATCTGGTGTGCTTGAAGACATCGCTCATGTCGATAACTTCAACTTTGCTCTAGAGTTGGTGGCACAGGCGGACAAGGAGAATCTTTGTTCTTTCGAGACGTATATCAAAGATGCGGAAAAGAATTATGGGGGGGAATTCATCCGTGTACTTCTAGACTTTCTCGAGATGAAAGCATCATTGGAGTATTCTCAGAATCAGGCTGGTGCGACATTCCCCTCTCCACCGGCTAGCTTAAACCTGAAACTGGTTGCTGCAGCTCTTTCTCTGATAACATCTGTTGATATACCTCAGGACAGAATCGAGCAATTTAAGTCGATTCAGATCCAGTGCCTGCAAGCCTTTCCTCGGCTGATTAATTTTGGGCAAGGCCATGATGCTGCTATTCTTGCTAGAGGGGATACCAACACATTCCCTCCTGAGGTAGAGAGGGAGATGAAAATGTATTACCAGAAGATGTATGAGCAGCAGATCGAGATTAGGGATATTATCACTATGCTTCAAAAATTGAAGGAGTCTGATGATAGTCATGATCAAGACGTCTTTGCCTGCATGGTTCATTCTCTCTTCGATGAATACAGATTTTTCCCGGAGTATCCTTTGAATGCTCTTGCTACTACTGCAGTACTGTTTGGTTCATTGGTTTATTTTCATTTAATTGATGGCATGCCTTTGTCCATTGCATTGAGGTTTATATTGGAGTCTCTACGAATGCCTACAGAATCGAACATGTTTCGATTTGGATTGCAAGCTCTTTTTGAATTCAGACAGAGGCTCCATGAATTCCCAAAATATTGTGCAATTCTTCTTGAAATTCCAGGATTAGCTACTCAGCAGCAATTCTATCAGCAAATTAAAGATACTGTTGCTGGTAAGCGACCAGAGCCTGAAGTGGATAGTGTGGCACCTGTGTACAAATCTGTTAAGGCTGATGTACGAGTCGATGAAGGGATCCAGGAAGATCCTTCAGAGGCAATCAGCGATAAAGTTCTTTTCCTTGTTAATAACCTTGCCGTGAACAATGTTGCTAGCAAGTCAAAGGATCTTGCTGGTGTTTTGGAGAAGAAATATCATCGATGGTTTGCTTCTTATATTGTCGGTGAGAGATCTATGCGGGAGCCCAACTATCATAACCTCTACATTTCTATGTTGCAAGAATTGCATGATCACAATCTTGAGCAGTACTGTTTGAAGACTACATATCAGCTTATTATCCAGTTCTTGGATAACCCAGATACTATTTCTTCATCGGAGAAAAGATCGCACTTAAAAAATCTCGGCCAATGGCTTGGAAGCTTGCTCCTTGGAAGAGATAAGCCTATTCTTTACCGCAACATAGCCTTCAAGAAGCTCCTTGTAGAGGCCAACGAGCTGAACCAGCTGTCTGTTGTGATTCCTTTCGTGGCCAAGACAATCGAGAAGGCGTCTACCTCAACAGTTTTCTTGGCACCCAACCCATGGCTCATGGGTATTTTGATGGTTTTCTCAGAACTTTATCGATTCTCGGATCTAAAGTTGAACCTGAAGTTTGAGATTGAAGTTCTTTGTAATCAGTTCAAGGTTGATATCAATGACATTGAGCCTTCCACTATTATCAGGAATCATTCTTCACTGGAAGAAATGGAATCTCAGAACAGTGCTTTGGCTCTTGATATGCAGAGATTGAGATTACAAGAGGCTCATGGAGCAGTTTCTCTGGAAGAGCCAATTGCTTCCGGTGTGACACCTTTAGGCCCCCCTGGAGCTGCTTCGTCAGTTTCTGCTTCTCAAGACGGTTCGATGTTTACTGGACTCATTTCTCAGTTACAGCTAGTTGGATCTTCGCCCTTTGTTAATCATCCGGGTTTCAAGAAGATTTTCCTGCTTGCTATTGATCAGGCTCTGAGGGAAATTCTTCAGCCGGTTGTTGAACGATCGGTAACTATTGCCAGTATCACCACCAAAGAGTTAGTATCTAAGGACTTTGCTCTTGAGCCGGATGAGCAGAGGATGAGGCTTGCTGCGCAAAACATGGTCCGTGTTTTGGCCGCTAGCATTAGTATTGTTACGTGTAAGGATCCATTGAGGGAGTCTTTAGCCACTCATTTACGGTCTCTCATGGTGAGCAATGGTTATGCTGACCATGATGTTTTGTCGGAGCAAATTGCTATGGCTGTTAACGACAATATTGATGTTATATGTTCCATCGTTGAGAAGAGTGCTATTTCAAAGTCACTACCTGAGATTGAATCGGCACTCTCGCCTGCTTACATGCTGAGACAGGCTCACAGAGAGAGCCGAACTGGGCAGCCATTTGTTGATCCCCAGCTCAACTCCAGGTACCCTCTTCAGCTTCCTGATCCTTTCAGGCTGAAAGCTGGTGGGCTGTCTCCACAGCAATTCTCTGTTTATGAAACATTTGGAACTTTCCACTCTGGGGAGCCGTTGACTGAAGAGGCTCAAGGCATGCCCGCCGAAATCGCAAGTGCCACTGGAGGTAATGTTCTACAACAAGGAGCAGCTGCTCCAGCTTCTCTGGAAGACCTCGAAAGACGTGGACTTGCTACACAGAGCCATTTTGATCAGGCCATCTTACAGATGCAGAACGGCATGGATTCTCTCGAGACACTAATCCGGGAATCAAATGAAGCTTCTCTTAGTCAGCTTGTCTCTGATCATCCTATTAGCGTTCTTCTCACCCAGATTCTGTCTGTGGCAAGTCGAAGTATCTTGAAAGATCAAGTTATATTAAAGACTTCCCAGATGGCAGTCAGTGCATTGTTTACTCTTACTGATTCTCAGCTTGGTCGTGAGGTGTTCTGCTTTTTGCTTGATAAGCTTTGCGAGCTTTCTGCCACGACGGCTAAGGAAGTGGTACTGTGGCTCATATACTCTGACGATGAGCGAAAGTATAATGTCCCTGTGATGATTACTCTTATCAAGGCAAAGCTGATTACTGCAAGTGAGATTGATGTTAATTTGGCTAAGCAGGTTTTGGCCAGAGTTGAGCCGGCGATTAATTTTGCCGCTGGATTGATATTCGAAGCAGTCCTAGGTTCTTCTCCATGTGCATTGCGAACTGAGTTCACAGGATGCTTGGCTGCCATGGAGTCTCTTGCCAAGGAAGACCCTAATAACAAGGTGGCTCGAAATCTACTTGCAGCCATGGAGAAGAGTGTCGCAACCGGTGGTCCCTGGGCCTTGGCTGTGGAAGGATCCGCTAATGTTAAAGACCAAATGGGCTACATTTTTGCCGAATGGGTGCGATTAACCCAGCATCCGTCTAGGAGCCCTAGATCATTTCACATGTTTGTTTACCAGCTTTCAAAGCATGGTATTTTGAGCAATGCTGAGCTGCTCTGCACATTTGTTAGAACTGCTCTGGAATTGTCAGTAGAAAGTTACAAGAAAGGAGCATTGGCAAGCACGCACAACAGTGTTGGGGACTTGTTTGTGGCTACCGATGCACTGGCTAAGCTTATTGCGACTATTATTGTCACCAGCAACAAGATGTCTGTTAAGGCTAGGATTGAATATGTCAAGAATATTTTGATCGTTGTATGTTTGGTTCTAGCTTCTGAGCATGATGGCGAAGGGCAGGAGTTTTCGGAGAGAGCTTATTTCAGATTCTTTTCTACTTTCTTGTATGAAATTGTTTCTACAGAGCTTCCATCTGACTTCCTTGCTAAGTTCTATGTCCTCACTGCGGAAGTTTTTGGAAACTTACAACCTCAGGCCTTCCCCGAATTTGCCTTTGCGTGGGAGGCTCTTATTTCTCATAGACTATTTTTGCCAAAGATCATGAATCTTCCTGGAAAGAAAGGCTGGCCCCATGTTGCTAATTTGCTTAGTCTATTGCTCACTTTTCAAGGCAACTATATTGAAGGAACCGACTTTCCTGACACTATCACTGCTATGCATAAAGGTACTCTGCGGATTTTCTTGGTTATTCTTCACGACTACCCTGAATTTTTGGTTGAATACCACTACACTCTTTGCAATGCGATTCCGAGCAGTTTTGTACAGCTGAGGAACTTGGTTTTGAGTGCCTTCCCTGCAGATATTCAGCTACCTGATCCTCTTGCAGCATTGGTGAATATTGACAGGCTCCCTGAAATCAGGGTCAACCCTGAGCTGGCAGTTGACCCCATCACTGATTTACAGAGTTTTGGAATGAAGAAGCTACTGGACAGCTATCTTCGAATGCAATCTGCATCCACACTCAAGGCTATTTTGGGATGTGTTAAGCAGTCTCCTCCTAAGAAGGAGTCTGGAATTGGATTCGATTCTGTGTCGGTTAATGTTCCTGCGATTAATGCACTCGTTTTGCATATAGGCATTCTAGCATCGACTAGCGCGATCACAGACAAGGCTAAGAACGGCTCTGAGGAGGATGAAGGTATTCTAGGAAGATTTGATAAAAGTTCCGAATATTTGACTTTGTTGGCTCAGCTGATGCTCACTGCCAATACGGAAACTCGATACTTTTTGAGTGAGGCCATTGCCAATCAGCTAAGGTATCCCAATAGGCATACGCATTTCTTTACATGTGCTATCTTGTCTCTATTTGGCAATTATGGTTCCACCGTACTTGGCGATGAGAAGCTTGCCATCCAGCACCTGATAACCAGGGTGCTTTTGGAGCGAATTATTTGTAACAGACCTCATCCTTGGGGTCTTATGATAACATTCACTGAACTTTTGAAAAATCCCATTTATCAGTTTTGGGATTTGCCCTTCACTAAGTCGAGCGCAGAGGTTGAAAGGATGTTTGTGTCGCTGTATAGCCATATTAGCAACTCTAATCGGGTTGAGCCATCGCAGCAATCTGCGGGCTCAGGCGATTTATCTGGCTCACAACACGGAGAAGAAGCAGCGCATTCACACGCTGCATAATGCTTGAATATTTGAACGAAGAATGAACTATAGACTTGTTCTACGGATGAAAGATTAGGGCCAGCAGCCTTCGACGGTGGCCAGAGAACTATTAGATGATTACGATATGACCCTCGCACTCACTGCGAAATACTGTGTTGATATTTATGTACTTAATTGTTATCATATATTATTTTTTCATATTAAATGACTAAGGGTGTGTACAGGGGGTAGCTTACTATCTCAGATGTTTGATTGAACAAAGGTCTCTTGGCCATCTCATCATCATCGCGGGCCACTTGCTTGGCGGGATGCAAGATGACGGGTAAGAAGAGGTTACGAAACCGGGTATGAGTGCGACAGCAAAAGCGAAGTACTATAGGGAACATAGTGCCCAGATTAAGAAAGATGCAGCTATTTCATATCAGTGAATTTGCACAAAAAATTATTAGTGAATAATGATCGGCAGCCAATCATTGTGGTACCTACCCTGCATCTTCTGATCCGTGGCTAAGCTGAAGGCAGAGTAGAGAGCAAATGAATGGGGCAGACCAAAAAAGCTGCAAGAAAAATACTGGCTGCGTACAATAGAAGGCTGCTCATTGACTAGATTGGCAGGCAAAATAGTAATGATGTCTGAGATTGCTTGTTTTCTCTAGCTACCTGAAGGTAATGTTTCAAAAAGGCACTAAACCCACCAACATCTGTGCGGCGCAGTACTACTATCACTGCAATGTTTAAGGCACCAGCACAATTAATGTTTGAGATGTTCCTGCGGCGGTAGGCTGAATTATGCGCCATGGCGGACGTAGTCGACCAGGCACTAGAATGTATTAATTATTGACCAGCCGTTGGAAGCTGCTATATAAGACAAGGATGGCCTCTTGTGACCATCTTTTGCTCTTTGGTGAACTGCTGGTGAAAAATGCCGAGGAGAGGATCTAGTAGGTTCAGTTTCCAAGAAGTTGTCTTCAGCGAAGATGGTGACGATACACTTCGTACTGGTACACCAAAAGATTACAAGTTAGATGAGAGATTCGATATAGGTGAAGATGCTGGAATTCCTCAAGCTGACGCTGAGATGATTCAAGAGATGAGCGAAACCATGGGCATTCGTGAGGCCGAAAACATCTTAAGGAAGGCAGTTGAAGATCATAAGGATGATCCGAATTTCCCTGACTACAAGATGGATTTTATCAAGGAGCTGCTTTACCCTCCAAAACAGTCAGATATGTACCAAGAAACAAGAATCCACAACATGAAGATGGAGGCCGCTTTGATATACTACCATTCTCCTTATCTGGAAGTGCGGGCCATTGCAGATCCTTTCGATGACCCGTCGACTCCAACTGAGACATTTCGAGCCTACTTTCTTGGAATAGTGGGCGTTATATTAGCAACGGGAGTTAATCAGTTTTTTGAGCCTCGACAGCCAGCCATCACAATTGCTGCGCCAGTTCTTCAGCTTCTTGTGTATCCATGCGGAGTGGCACTCAGCAAGCTACCTGATTGGAGTATCACCGTCAGAGGAACTAAGATGTCTATAAATCCTGGTCCCTGGAGTTACAAGGAGCAGACACTATGTACGATCATGTTCTCGATTACCACCAACCTTGCATATGTAAACGACATGGTCTTTGTCCAGAGAATGGATATATTCTACGGCAACAAATGGGCGAACTTTGGGTACCAGTTCACACTATTTTTATCTACTCAATTTCTCGGCTTTGGAATGGCGGGCCTTGTTAGGCATGTTCTGGTGTATCCCGTAAAGTGTCTCTGGCCCAATATATTCCCTATTCTTGCCATGAACAGGGCACTATTGAAGCCAGAGCGACGAGAGAACATCAATGGGTGGACCATTAGCCAAAATAGATTTTTCTTTGTGACTTTTGGCCTGATGTTTTGCTATTTCTGGTTTCCATCCTACCTTTTTCAGGCCCTCAGCACCTTCAACTGGATCACTTGGTTAGCACCTCAAAACTTTCCTTTAGCTGCTGTCACAGGTTCGGTCAGTGGATTGGGCATAAACCCAATATCTACCTTTGATTGGAACATTATTGATAGCCTAGCTGGCCCTCTTCAAACTCCATTCTTCTCACTGGCTAACCAATTCGCCGGGGCAGTACTGGCAACTGCAATTGTTATCCCCGCCGTCTACTGGACCAACATGCGTTTCACTGCTTATTTGCCCATTAATACAGCAGATGTTTTTGACAATACTGGTAGTGCCTACAATATTTCCGCTATACTAGATGAAAATGGGATTTTGGATGAAGAAATGTACCAGAACTATTCTCCTCCTTATAATTCTGCTGGAAGTATAGTCATGTATGGAGCTTATTTCATCATGTATCCAGCAATGCTGATTGACTCAGTTATTCGTCACTACAACACACTTTACCAGGGATTCAGGGCCATATTATTATCTTTAATGGGAAAACTTTCATTTGTGAATGAGTTTGATGATGCACACAGCAAATTGATGAGAAACTACAAGGAGGTCCCATTGTGGTGGTTTGTGGTTGTAATAATTATGGCTCTGATAATGGCTATCATCTGCGTTGAAGCATATCCCGAGACTCAGACTCCAGTATGGGCTATCTTAATGGCTGTTGGCCTTGGAGGAATTTTTCTTGTCCCCATTGGACTGCTATTCTCTACGTCAAACGGTCTATTGGGCCTCAATGTTTTGACAGAGCTTATCACCGGTTATGCTTTGCCTGGAAAGGGAGTTGCCCTCATGATCATCAAAGCATTTGGCTTGAACTCTAACCAGCAAGCTCTCCTTTTTGCTCAAGATCAGAAACTTGGACATTACGCTAAGATTCCTCCTCGAGCGACATTTAGAGTTCAGATGATCGCCTCATTTATTGAAGTATTGGTTATCATGGGTGTAGCTAATTGGCAGATCAACAATTACGACGGTCTGTGTGATACTAGCAATCCTCTGACGGAAAGAAACAAATTCAGCTGTCCTAATGCGGTAGTGGTCTTCTCATCATCTATAATCTGGGGTGTCGTGGGACCCCGTCGAGTGCTAACTCAGATATACCCGGCATTGCCTTGGTGCTTCTTGATTGGAGCTTTCATTCCAATAATATGGTGGGGGGTTGAGAAGCTTCTAATAAGTAGGTACCGTGGTCTCTATCGACGATTCAGACGGTTTGACCCGATTCTCTGTCTGTATGGCATGGTGAACTACTCAGCACCATATAACCTGTCGTACATTATGGGTTCGTTCTATGCCAGTCTCATTTTCATGAAGTATATTCGAAACCGGTATACTGCTTGGTTTGAAAAGTACGTCTACGTTTTCTCTGCAGGTATGAGCTCAGGGATTAGCGTCAGTGCTATAATTATATTCTTTGCACTGCAATACAATGGCTATGTGGTGTCATGGTGGGGAAACGACACGCCATTTACTGGCATAGATGGCGGCAATTATTTAAGTCAGGACTACCCTGGTTTGCTACCGATTCCTGAAAAGGGCTATTTCGGCTTGGAGCCTGGGTTTAAATAGAACATGCAGATACATGAGAAGGGTTTGGAAAGTAGTTAGAGTTGTCAAGTACACAGGGCCAGGTGAATTCACCCAAATAGGAAAACCAAGATTAAGGTTCAGTACCACAGATGCACTGACTAAACGCAACAAGAACACTGGAAAATAATAGTCTAATCAAACACAGCACTAGTGTGTGTTGGCAAATTATAGGGGGGAAAACCCCCAAAAATATGAACCAACCAGTAAAACATGTGCTATTAATTAATCATAGGTAGGCTGAATAATATTGAGTGGAGATCTAGAAGCCGGCTCATGCCTGGCTCCTAGTAGACAGGGTCCGCTTGGCCTGCAGGTCACATGTTTCATTTCGTTTGCATGGACCGTTTAACTAAATTGTAATGCATGCAGTTTTTTACTTTGCGAGGGCGGCGGCTAGCGTTCGTTTACGAACAACAGCACCCACAACAGTGCGGCTGGCACTAGTACTTCAGGCCGCTTGTATATCCCACACATTTGACTTGCCAAGTAGTCGTCTTCCTCCGCCCGTTCCCTTTGTACACCCTTCACGATGGTTTCTTCCATATTAATCATCAACCCAAATTCGTCGCAGTCTGTGACTAACAAGATCAAGGAGGTGGTTGATCCTGCTCCAGATTTCAATTACAAGTTTTTCACTCCGCAGACTGGCCCCAAGCAGATTGACTCGTACACCACCGAGATCACCTCTGCCAATGCATGCTTGCTCGAGCTAGAGCCAATTCTGCATTTGCATGATGCATTCCTGGTGGCTTGCTATTCGGATCATCCCTTAGTGCATATACTTCGAGAACACACGGATAAGCCTGTTATGGGAATCTTCCAGGCTTCTGTGCTCCATGCCATCGCTGTAGGCGGCGGCAAGTTCGCTATAGTCACTACAGCCAAGATCTGGGAAACTCTGCTAGATGATGCAGTATCTGCATTTCTTGGATCTCACCACAACTATGCTGGTACTTTTTCTACTGGACTAGGTGTTCTGGACCTTCACGATCTCTCCCCTGACCTTGTTAACGAGCACATTGGAGCCGCAGCCCAGCGAGCCGTCGATAAGGGAGCTAAGCATATCTTACTCGGCTGTGCTGGCATGTCTGGTATGGAGCAGGCTGTGGTTAATGCTGTCGGAGACAATGTTAATGTGATTGACGGTGTTGTGGCGGGAACAGAGATTCTCGCAGGTTTGGTGCGAGCTCGTCAAATGTAATTGTTGGATCTACTGCTCTTTCAATAGTGAACAGCTATAGTATGATCATAATCTTGTCTTAATTATATAATTGTGATATTATAATCTAATATGATACATTCAGCTTTCGTTTTCATATAATGCATGGGGCATGGATGCAATCTGAGAGCATCTAGCCTTCACCATGACACCCATCAGCAATGTTTCTGTCTCGAACTTCTCTTGTGGAGTCAAATCAGCGAATGCATCACCAGTTTGGAAATCATTTTCAAACTTCTTCAGCATGCTAAACAAAAACCTACCTGCTGAAATTGAAGGCTGAGGGGGGGAGCTGAATTCAGGTGTCAGAGGAGTCTGGTAAGATCCCATGCGCTTGACTGGAGTAGACGGTTGAGAATTATCAGTAGCCACGCCCTGTGAGCTCTCACCGAAATCTTCATTGTCCTCCCGTCTCTTCCTCTTACTGCAAATATTGCTCAGCGATTTTTTGGCCTTCCTCTTTTTCTTCCGAGCATCTCCATCATCACTTTCAGAGCTGCTCACAGGACTCTTACTAGGGCTCTTCAGGAGAGCACTAAAAAGAGATGATGGTCTGGGAGGAGAATATGACTTAGAAGGCGAGGAAGAAGGGGTGTCACCTCTTGGCTGGACGTTTCCAGAAGAACTCAGTTTGCTGGGGGAAGTTCGCAATGCTACACTGTTAATTAACGATTTTTTCTCCTTCTCAGGCGGAGAAGAAGGGATGTCACTATCAGACGGGCCCATATCCATTTGGATATCTTTGATACTAGAGAGAATTGTCTCTGAGACTGCTGCCTGCGCAGAATCATCCAGTGTGTCATTGATGACCGAAGGACATGGACTGGCTTCTTGCATATCTGTGGTGACCTGAATTTCTCTGGAAGGCGAAACAAGCTGCTCTTCCCTGGTATTGTCAGACTGCAGGCCACCTTGTCTAAAACCGGGAGCCAGACCAAATGAGATCTGTTTAGGTGCTTCTCCATCAATAGACTTGATAGATTCATAAACAATTTCGTCAACAGCGGGAAGCTCCTCTATAATAGTACTGCCAGATCTAGTCGATCGACCGCGAGCAGATGTTAAGGGGAAGTCTTTTGGATATCTGATTCTGCTAATTCCCGAGCCAGAGTTAGCCCTAGCCTTGTTTACAGCATTGACCAATGATCTGGGATAAGGGCCCTCCAATTTGCTATCACAGAACTGTGTGTGCCACACCTCGCGTGTCCAAGAGAAAATTTCAGGGTCCTCGGAGAGGAAACCGCTTGCCAGAAGTTCAGAGCAAGAAATCAGATAAAGATGGACATCATCTTGCATTGAATCAGTTCGATACAAGTACAGCTTTGGAACCAGGCACTTGACCTTTTCAAAGAGTGGAGGGGACGGGTCCTGCAGGAACTGACCTACCATTTGTCTCAACGGGTGACTGACCACAGCTTTAGATGAATCAGAAAGCTGAGGGCTATCAAGAAGGAGAAGCACACATTCTACAAACTCTTTGCCATTGGCTAGTATCTTTAGAGAGCTTGCAATTACCCGCAATACACGGGTAATAGATACAATATTTCCCTCGAAAATGTTTTTACCAGAAGAGCTTATTTCTCTCTGTGCCAAGGAGCAAACATAGTCAGACAAAGTTGCCGGTTCAGGGTTCCGTTCCAGAATTTCAGAGAGAAGTGCATCGAACTGGCTGGTTGACTTAATTGTAAGGCCAGAAAGTGCAATCCAACTGTCAAGGTGCTGACTGATGATGGGTCTCTTAAAAGACTGAGCCAAAATTGCAATGAACTCAACTTCCAAGGCAGTAAAGTCCCATGTCAAGACCTGCCTTCTTAAGATCCCTGAGATAATGAGAAACGATTGAACAAGTGCCAGTTCATTTTCGGCTGGTATGAGTGAGAGAAAACAGGCGAAAAGAGCCACGATACGCTTCGGAGGTCCGGCCTTTTCCAGAATGATGCTGAGAATCTCTTTTAAGTTACCAGTGTACACAGATTCTTCGGTACCTGCAGGAGCTTCCAGTATAGCACGGCAAAAGTACATAAAAGGGAAGGAAGAAACATACTCGTTGGAGCTTAGTGATTTTTGCTTGGTCGAGATACTAATAGTCAGCTGGTCCTTGCCAGGAGCCAGCTCTCGATCTAGGAAGGGTTGAATTCCGAGCTTATCAATCAAGATCACAACCAAGTCAGTCACCGATTTGCTAGACATATTATGCTGTGGCAGCTTTGTAACAAAATCCGCTAGGGCAGCGATCTGATTCATAGTGTCTCTTGACATCTGGATTTCTCTCTTCATAGAAGTTCGAATGCCCGTCAGAACTGTTTCCCAGATCTTGATAGTATCCGCCCAAGAGGTATGTTCAAAGTAATAAGCAAGGAATTCTAGTACAGTAGAGAGACGAGACTTGAAGAGCTTTGAAGGGAACGGCTGCATATTTGAGTAATCGATGACAGTGCTGTCGGAAGGGCTCTTGTCCTTTGTAGCAGACGGCGAACCCTTAAAAGCTGAAGCAGGAGATAGTAAATGAATAAGGATTTCAGCACCTTTCTCTCTGGTGCTTATTACAGATTGAGAATAGGCTGTAAAATAGGGCACCACGATTGATTTCCAGATAAAAGCAAGGCCCTCAACATTGTTTTGTCCAGCAATCTGGAAATAGGTGTTAAGCAAGTGAATATAAGATGCAGTAACATGCTTTACTACCGCTGGCCGGCTGTCAGGCACTAACGACAATAGCGGATGCAGCAAAAAGGCAGCTTTTTTATCTGAGAAACCAGCCCTTTGGTCCTGAGCAAATATGTTAATAACAACCTTCCATGATGGGATAGCAGCAAGCTTACTAGATGATACCTCGCAATTGAATGCCAGCTTGCTGAGAGTGAGCATTTGCCCGAAATGTTCCCACTTTTCAACTCGCTCGCTTGGTTCAGTGGATCCTTTCGAAAGAGAAGTAAGAAGTGAACTCCAAATACTCATCACAGCCTTTCCCTCGCTCTGAATTAGTATCAAAGATGAGAGACGCCTAATGAAGAGGTCAATAAATAGGCTTTGAGAATTAGACTCAGAGGTCTTTTGCTGAAGACCTGCAGAAACGCTTTCTACATCACTCTGGCCCACCACTAAGCTGTTTTCTTCTTCAACACTCTCGTTGAATGTCTGTTTAATGCAGTTATAAATACCGTTATCAGGCAGGAGCTTATGATTGCATTCTTGTAGAAGAAGAAGGGCCTGCTGCCGGACTAGAGAGCTACTGTTAATCAAAGATCTGAGAGCCAGTGGCACCCAGGCAGAGCATTGAGGAGCCATAATTGACGTATGCGACTGAGCGAGGAACCTGAGAGTGGAAACATATTCAGACAGCAGGCCAGCAGATGACAGAGTCGGCCTTGAACTGACAGCTAACAGCAATCGTACAGCGATATCGTTGGGAAGGGGTTTTGGCGATCTTTGGTAGTTAAAAATATGCAAATATGCTCCAATTATAGACTTGGCAGAGCCGGAGTTCTCCAGGGCAGCCAGGCCCTTGTATAGAAACTTTGTGACGAGTTCCTGATTAAGAATGGTAGCGACATCTTCACAGTATAATAAGTAGTCAACGACCTTGAGGATCTGGATTACGATCCGTATATCCAGCTTGTTGTCCGATGATTCAGCCATGAGCAGATCTCTATGAGCAAAAGACAAGAGCCGATTGCCATGCTTGATGAGAGATTCAGTAGACACTGAGCTCTCTTTTGCTCTGAGCATGGTCATAAGCGCAGCATAAATTTCAAGATGCTTCCCCTGGACGTTTTTGTGTAATGCATCCACAGCAACTTCAAAGGCTTCATCCAGATTGACGTACTTAGAAAAGTCAATGCTGCAGGAATAAATATCAGAAAGAATGGTATTAGGATCAACCTTGAGCTGACCAACAGATGAGGAAGCAGCCATTAATGGGCTGGACTTGAGAATCGACTTTAATGGCGTTTGTGTGAGGGAGGGCTGCTTCGAAGCCTCCTGGGTTGGTGGCTCGCAGAATAGCACTCGCTTACTGGCAGAGAGCATTGATCTAGCTGGAACAGGCGTGGGAGTAGAAGGCTCATTGTATTCCGATACTTCCTGGGCGAGCTGAGGCGGAGTAGATAGATGAGGCGCCTGAGACTTGTTCTTGAGCACCACGATCTTGCGCGCTTGCCGACTTCGAAAAGAATCGGTAGCAGGTGCCATGATTTATGCTAGAAGACGGGGCCGGAAATGGTGCACAACCAATTACTATCGAGCGTCCAAATATAAAGAGCGCTCTGGAAGAGACAGAATTTTGCCGTTCCGGAAGCGCGTTGGTGGAAGAATAGTAAGAAAGCCCTGGTTGGACGTGAAGTGCAGAGTATTTCATTATCATGGGTGGCAGGGCACCACATACGCACCGTGTTCGTGACTGGCACGGCTGACCGCGACTGCTGGCGACCAAAGAGCTCAACAGCGCAAGGGGAGACGAAAACACCCCGACGACCGCTCGCATATAAGATAAATACAATTATTAAATATGTACCAGTAATGTAGCTATGTGGATTTATTCCATAGGGTTATCATATGGGTGACTGGGTCTTGTTGAGGCTCTGACGTTTGCCATGCCACCATGCGTATCAATTATATAACCCAATGGGGAAAATCCTGTTTCGATGCGACTGAGGCTGGCTGCCCCCTCGACTCAATGAGCACTGGTTGCCAAGGACAGTCCGATAAATATCGGAGGAAACCAGCCAAAAAAAATAGAAGTATATGGTAGCAAGAGTTCGCTTGGGAAATGACACTGCAAGCGTCATGCTGTTTTCTTGACACTTTCGTATAAGGTGATACTGCTGACAATGTCGCTGGCACAAAGCACTTCAAATACTGCACCGGGGGTACCATGAAGCTCGGTTAGGCCCCAATCCTCGGCTGCAGAGTTACTTGCATAGTCTTCTTCTCCCTCACCTTCACCTACCAGCTCAACGCTACTGCTTGGGCTATCTAGCTGCTTGTTCAGTACCATGGCACTGTCGTTGTTAATGCCGAGAGCAACAGCAATATCGGTATAGCGGGTCTCAGAATTGATACGACTTCGCGCACGTATATTCCACTGACAACGCTCATACTTGTCAAATCCCAGACTCCCTGGAATATTGCCATGTAAGATCAGCTTTTTCACAACCGGAGGGGATACCAGAGTGTCGAAGCAAATGTCCATACCAAGTCGGAAGTAGTTGAAGAACAAATCTGTCTCAGAGTCCCCACTATCCGTAGGATTGTGGATTGACAGTCGAGAATCCTGCTTGAAAAGTCGCTCATCTGGGGGGCCCAATCCCATAATGATGGTCTGTAAGCTCGTTTCTCCAAATGTAATCCTCTTAACCTCTTCGTTGTAGCATAATAGATCAACATAATTGTTGCCCAACTGGGGGACTTCAACGCAGCGAATGGGCTGAGAATCATCTTCTGTCTTTAGGTGATCTTTAGACATGATCTCTTCTTTAGCTTCTGGCCAGCTGTGGCCGTCAAATACTGCCACAGAAGAACACACTGGAGCACTGGTATGAGATAGGTATTTAATGTAGGAGTCGGCACCTTGTAGAGAAGCATCGCTGGGGATTTCAAAGCTGAAGGCAATTCCGGGATACGACAGAACATATTCGTTTGAAGATTCATCAAGCGTACCTGCGTAGGTAGGTCCAAACACCTTGTAGTAAATCTGTCGAAATGTGACGCTGGACTGCTTGCTGTAGGAACAGCGTTAATAAGAGACCGGTAGAAGAGTTTGTGCAGCAAAACTGTAAATAACCTACCCTAATTCTGTTCCTTTATAATCCAGCCGAGTCTTGCCCCATTCCAGTATCTCAATGAGCCGGAGACGTTGACAGAAGCCGTCAAATTGCAGGCGCAAGCCGTTGGCCTTGAGATACACCACAATGGGGCTGACAAGGGTTCTTTCCTTGCAGTGGATCACTTCTATTTGTGGGAACACAATCGGGTTACTACGAATGAGTTCCAGAGTGCGATACAATGTGGATCCCAAAACTGTTGTGGATATGTTAGCATACTAGGAGGGAATCAGCCAAACGTCGGCGGATGGGTGAGCGAGCGCGGGCCCACGCCCAAACGGAATGAACACTTACCGAATGGACCAACGCTCTTTCCGGGCTTAATGGAGGCCACAAGAACCCCGTTTCCACTGACAGGCATGGCAGGACACTTTCAGTAGAGCGCGATAGATATTCTAGAATGCGTGCGATTGTCTACCTGGCTTGTTCTTGTTGGCGGGTGGGATGATGCGGGTTGTCTGGGTGGTTGGAGGTTGGCCCGATAAGGGCTTCCCCAATGACCCAAAACAGCGGGGGGAATGCTGATAGCATAGGCATTGTGTGGCCACCCGACCCTGCGCAGCTGATCGGATCAGCCTGGAGAAGAAAGGTGCTAGCAGCTATTTGCTACGCAGCAGAAAATGGCCAAAATAAATGCAAGATAACAGGAGGCACTTTCTTGCCCATACGAATGGAATCCTTTGGAGCTGCTTAGCCCGGCCTACCAGCCGCTCTGCCTTGTTTTGATGGAGTGCGTGCTGTGGAGCTCTCCAGCGCGCGGTGCAACAATGCTGCGTACGGCTCAGCCTTGCACACCTGCAAAGCACCTAAGTATAACCTCTTCGCACCCAAACATACACCAACCCTCCTGCAGCTGCTATCTTATCATGTCGGCATCGACCCCCCGCACTTCCACGTCGTCCGCTCGGTTTGCACAGTTCAAACTTGTTCTGCTCGGTAGGTTCATATGTCTAAATTTCTTTTGTGAAACAACTATTTTATCCTCTCATACTAACCACCCCCCTCTTTATAGGCGAATCTGCCGTTGGCAAGGTGCGTGCTGTTTGCTTGTGTTTGCTGCCATTTCTTGTCAACAGAAAGTATCCACTAACACCATAGTCCTCACTGGTGAACCGATTTGCCAAAGACCAATTCGATGATTATAGAGAATCTACCATTGGCGCTGCATTCCTGACACAGACTGTACAGCTTGATCAGAATACAACAATCAAGTTTGAAATATGGTAAGCATTTGGCTTCAGTACAGCCCCTTCTTCTACCTCTCTCTATTGCGGACGGAAGAAACCAGGGAGGTTTAGTAAAAAGGAGACTCTCCAAACTGGAAATATATTCTTTTCATACTAACTCTTTTCAGGGACACTGCTGGCCAAGAACGATATAAGTCGTTGGCTCCTATGTACTACCGTAACGCAAACTGCGCTGTTGTGGTGTACGATATCACTCAAGCTGCATCTTTGACCAGAGCAAAGGCCTGGATCAAGGAGCTCCAACATCAGGCCAATGAAAATATCGTTATTGCACTGGCCGGAAATAAGCTCGACTTGCAGGCTGCTCGTCAGGTATCCACTGAAACTGCCGAGGCTTATGCAAAGGAGGCTGGCCTACTGTTCTTCGAGACCTCTGCCAAATCAGGAGAAAATGTCATTGAGCTCTTTACGGCTATTGCAAAGAAAATGCCAGTCGAAAGTGTGCTGAATAGAACTAGGGTCTCTTCCAAAGGCGTAGATCTTTCACGTTCGCCTGCTTCGAATGCATCGGGATGCAACTGTTAAGTCTTTAGTTATTCGCTACCTAATAATTATTATTATCAACTTGACAGGTATTTCCCCAAGATTTTGCTATAACACTCTATTTGATAGAGCCAATGCTAAAACGTGTATGATAAATAATGTGAAGGTCGTGGACCAGGATTGTCTAGGCTGTTAGTTATTGCGATCTTCATATCCTTAACTAGTCGTGTGCATACTCACATTGGTATTTCGAGCCCCAGGAGAAGGATCAATCCTTGTGTTACAAGAGAGTTATTGCTCCAGGCAATTCCTGCTATCTTTACAGCGACGAGCGCAATTTTTACAGCAAAGTAGTACCGAGGTGAGATATGGTTAAGGCGCTGCCACATACTGATATTATGCAACGTAGGTGCACTTCTACTTTGATCCAGTATCGGATCTCCCATTGTTAATAGCATTGTACTTGAATCAGATGAGCTTCCGTGGCGAGCGGGACGATGCTCGAAGGCCCTTGAGCTAATCTCAGTGAGGTCTGCCAGAGCCTCTTCAGCAGTCGGCCGATTCATAGGATCAACCGACATCATTCTACCCATCAGAGTATAGATACCGCTATCAATATCTTTTCGCATATCCTCTTTTCTCATACGCAAACCGGCAAACCGCTGAACCTCTTCACTTAGTAGTTGTACATCTTCAGTACCGTCTATACCTTCTGCATACTGATATGGCAGATTAGAATGGCAGAGATAGTAAAAGATCATTCCCACGGAAAAAATGTCGGTTTTCTGAGAGAATTGCGCCAACTGACCATCAACTTTGCATACTAGTTCAGGGGCACAATACTCCAGAGTACCGGTGGCGCCGGTTCCTGACCTTTGCTTTCCTTCAAACTGTCCTTCTCCGAAATCACTTACAAGAACCATAGGAAGCCCCAGAGTATCTTCTGAAGAATCTGTGATAAGAAGACAGTTCGACGGCTTCAGGTCCCGGTGGATAATATGATGAGTATGCAGATGAGCCACTCCCCTAATGATATCCTTCATGAAAGATAAAATCTCCAATTCAGATAGTCTTACCAATGGCCGGCTGTTTTCTGTCCCTTGAGATTTTCTTCGCAGCCTATCACGTTTGGTCTCAGTATGGCCCTGCACAGACCAGATCCCAGTCTTCTTGACGTAGTCCTCCAGTGTTCCACCATTGCAATACTCTTCCAGAATAAAAGCACAGGGAACTTCGGGGCCAAATGAAGATAAGCTTGACGTCTCAAGCCAAACATGGTTGTAGCTCACCAAGTTTCGATGGGCTAATAAACGCAGTAGATTCACTTCTGCTAGAACTTTTTGCAGCCATTCACGATTATCGCCCACGGCGATTTTTTTCAATGCAAAAAGACCCAAAGAAACACCGTCGAGAATGTGCTCGACCAGATAAACGAAGCCGTTGCTTCCTCGGCCTAGCATGGCCTTTGTTACAAAGAACTTCTGGAAGTAGCCCTGAGAGAAAGCGTCAGTCGATATTCCTGCAACAGAATCAAAGGGCCCCTGTCCCCTCGAGATATCTCCCAGCAATTTAAAATAATTTGTATCTCTATCAATTGGCCTCCATTGAGTACTGGCCCCGATCTCATCGTTGGTCACGGGTCGCTGGGCGGCTGGCATATCCTTCTCAGGGATTACTTGCCCGCAACTACCACAAACAGAAAAGCTTCCCGCACGACCTTTATGACGAGGGTGATCATGGCGATAGCTAGGGAGCGGGAGCTGCTGTTGCAGATGTGCGCTCTGAACCACCGACAATTGATTCGACTCATTGTTGCGGAGAACCATCGCTCCTCGCGCAGAATCGCGCCTGCAGCGCTAGTTAGTATTTATATAAGACTCCAGATTGCAATCCAATAAAAGTTCACATACAGTACGACATCCCATCTACCTTCGTCTCCAAGTGAGATCAGCGACATTGGTATATCATCAGATTTAGAAAAGTGTGGAGACGAGAGGATTGTCTGATGCCGACTGAGCCGCACCTAATCTTCAACATCGGCCATTTTTTTTCAGCACCCTAAAACATTTCACCGACGCAAGAGAAAGCACCACTAGGAGACGCTTTGCACATCCACACGTCTTTTTCATCTGGTGAAAAACATTATGGGGAAAAAGCGAACGAGGTCAAGCGGCTCTGGGCCTCGTACTGCGAGCACGTCGGATCACTCTGAGCGGAAAAACTCCCCACCGGCATCCAGCTCCTTGCAGAAACTTAAGCGTGGTTTTCATGACATAGTAGACAGCGGAGCAGCAGCTCTACGCAGAAAGAAGAGAAAGAAGAGTCCAAAAGGGAGCAGTAGTACCCCAGATCATGGCATGGCAGGGCCTGCAGATGTTGCTGAAGAACGGACCGAAGGAGTCGAACCTGTCGCCGTTAGCGATCACACAATCACTTCTATCAGCGGTGGAGACGATTTCATTCCGCTTGATGAGGAGTTTTCTGATATTGCTGAATCGATTCAGACTACTTTCAAAGACTATGAAGAGGATCTGGTTAACAATAATCAGTTTTATGGCACAGGGGACATGATCTCTGATAATGAACAGGAGGATATCGATGATGGTGGTCTGGAACACCCCTGGATGAGGGGCCTCAAAACCAGATCATATCGAAATATAGCGGACAGGCTTACTGCTGAAATCAAAAAGTATACTGCATATGTTTCCCCTTCGAAAGCAGAGGTTACTCAAAGAAAGGAGATTGTCGATACTATCAGGAAAGTGATTCAAAAGAGATGGCCACAGCAAGGCGTAAATGCATATGTTTTTGGATCTTTTGCTACTAATCTATACCTTCCAGGCTCTGATATTGATATGGTTATCATATCTAAAAGCAGAAGTTTTTGGGAAAACAAATCTTCCTTATACCAGTTGTCATCACTGCTGCGTCAGTCTGGCATTGGCACCCAGATTGAAGTGATTGCAAAAGCACGAGTTCCCATAGTCAAATTCAAGGACTCCAAGTATGGAATTCCTATTGATATATCCTTTGAACGACTAAATGGCCTAGATGCTGTCAAAACTATCAACAAATGGCTGGAAGCATTCCCTTCAATTAGAGAACTAGCTTTAGTTATCAAGCGATATTTGGCAAAGAGGAGGCTCAACGAAGTCCATACAGGGGGACTGGGTGGCTTCTCAATTATTTGCATGATAGTAGCATTTTTAAAGACGCATCCTCGAATTGCGTCAAAAGATATCACAGCACCGCATAATCTGGGCGTACTACTCATTGAGTTCTTCGAGTTCTACGGGTTTAACTTTAACTACGATGACTTGGCTTTGGATCCCAATGGTGACTCCTTTCTTAGAAAGCGTGATGTCCGACAACTTGCATCATTAGATCGTCGAGACGAAAATGCCATGCGATTGATTATTAGAGATCCGAACGACGACACTAACAATCTTAGTAGGGGGTCCTTCAATATTAGAGGAATTAAGAAAGCATTTGGAGGAGCATTTAATATGCTTTCTGCTAAATGTTATGAAATAAAAGCCAGGGGACCCGCACGATCGAACGGCACATCGATTCTCGGTTCCATTATCGACATCAAAGACAGAGCAAGAAAATTTCAGAGTCAGGCGTACACAGTCAACGTTAATGCTGAAATAGAAATCATGGCTCTTGGTAAAGAAGATGAAGACGAGCAAGAAGAGCCTACTGACCCTGAGCTGAACAACTCTGTCAATTCAGTTTACATTTTGGACGAGATTGATGCATCATCTTCATCCGAGGCTGAGATTACCGGTCAAGAAGTTGGTCCAAAGGTGAATGCTATCGAACTAAGTGACTCCGAGTCAGAATCTGATAAGTATAATCCTTTGGATGACGAGAATAGTGCTTCCGAAGGTGAGATAGCAGAGCAGAAGCCAAAGAACACGGAAGAGGACACAGGTACAGAGGATGAGGAAAGCAAAGCACGACTCACCTCGATAGATAAGCAAAAGAGGAGAGACTACTGGCTAAGCAAGGCAGTGGCTCTCTAGTGTATAACACTAATGACATGGATTTATTTTAGATATTTATGACTAAAGCTGAATGCCATTTCATGCTCAACTTCACTGTAGATGCGACTCATTCTACATGCTGTAATCGTCCTTCCCTAGCAGCAACAGCAACGGGGTTCTCCACCTGGATTACATTGTTGGCTTTGAGTCTTTCAAAAAGAACGAATAATCTCTCTGCATCCTGAAGTTTTTCCTCCTCTGTCATTTCATGGAGACCGACGGTGGGTTTCGATTCGTGAGCCTTGAGCTGGCCAGTAACCAGATTAACATCTTCAGGTGCCACGGCAGAGTTCTTTCTAGATGACGCGTTGGATGTACAGTCTGTTGCCATAGAGCCAGGAAATGCAATACCATGAGAAGCTAAGAACGAAGATGCAAACCCCAAGCCAAAGTTCTGAACAAACTCATCTGGATCTTCCCCAGACACAATCCAAAGAATATCAAAAATAATGTTTCTAGAAGTTTTCACTAGTGGATTACTTGCAATTCGGATCAAGCATCCCGAAAGAGAGTCTGACTTGCCAAGGACACTTGTTCTGTCTTGGGCCGAGGGTAGGACATTCTCTTCAGCAATGGATCTCAACTCTTCAGCATATTCTTTGGCGCAGTCGTAGCTAAATATATGAGAGACAACAGTGTGAAATAATGATAGTTGCGGAGAAAGAGTCTGATCTTGGGTGGTAGTTATCCTTAGTGAAAGATCGCTCTGGTGGGCGGACGTATCGTCAATGGGGGAGAATATGAGAATGGATTCTCGGAGAAATTGGCAAAGGCTGGTTAGCAACTTGCTAGGCGAGTCGCTATTGTATAACCAAGTATTAACCGGGATGCATAGAAGGAAATTAGTCACTTGCTGATAAAACTGCTGGTAGTTCCTGTCTGACGAGTCCGAGGCACATAGGACATGGATCAGCCGCTTGCAAATCACTCCATCCAGAGAAGACACAGAGTACTGTGGGTAATGGTGGAGGATATTGAAAGTGAGTTTCAGACACTCAACGAAAATGGGGGTCGTGACAAGGTCTGGTTGGGCAGCTGCTTGTTCGGCGACATCGGTGATCTTGGTCGACACAACGGAAACGCACGACTTCACCAGCTTCTTCTCCAGTGGAGCACCAGTGAACGTACATAGAAACAAAATTCGGAAGAGGATAAACCCGAATTTCTCATCGGAGCTGTTTTTCTGTGGGCGTTAGCAGCTGGTTCTGCCGAGCAAGAGCAAGAGCAAGAGCTAGAGAAAGATCACACAGAGTGGCAGTATGCTGACCAAAGAGGATCATGTTCAACTTACACTATAGTCCTTGATTGCACATGAGATAAGCACACTAGGATCATACAACTTGAGGAGACTCTGGTTTATCAGTAGAGCATTTGCAACAATAGTATATGCTTCGACAGTGCTACTTAGTGAAACGGGCTTGACGATGAGCCGAGAAACAATCAGTTCGATGTCCTGCACGAAGTGGTCAGTTAACATGTCTTTCAGGGGCACAAACGACTCCAGAAGAATACCCACCTCTTGTTCAAGTCTTTCAGAAACTTGCGGGAGTCTACCATATGTCTTGATGGTATCTAAATGGTGTTCAATCTCTGGCGTGGTGGTCAGTTTCTGCGAATGTAGGAGGCACCTGTGAGAGGCGATATCTGGAGGATGATGAACTCACCTTCAACAGAAGCGGTCCCGCGGTCGACTGTGACGAGGCGAATTAGACGGATGGTTTCCTGTAGCGACATATGCAATAGAAACACACACACAGCGACGTGTGGGCACGGAGTATGAAAAATGCAAGCGGAGGCTTCTTCCCTTTTTTTGTGGGGCGCGGGGATGGTTTATTGACAATAATTAGAGTTTCAACACAATGGGACGTGGCCGCCTTAATCACCCCTGCTGCCAACAAGCTAAATTGACAAACAATGGGCACAGGAGGGACCGGCTAACAATAAAATGGGCATCAATGTTCACGACTTGGAATATGCAGAGGCGTATATGTACGAGACTATATATGACAAGCTATTATACTCAGAAGGGGGGGAAATATTCTAAAACCTGTTTCAGCAATCCAAAGGTTTATTTCCCACTCAGAGACCACAGCTGACCCTCGGTTGCCATGACGTTGACCAGAAACTCCACCTCGCTCTTCTTTCGAGCCTCCTTGATCCAGTCCTTCGCCAAGAGCTTAGGCCATCCCTTCAATGCATTCAGTTCAGCCACCGCATCAGTCACACGTCCCTCAGACAGCGCTGTCTCGGTTCGAGCAATGATGCTCTCCACATCCTCTCCAACGGGGCTTCCTTCCTTCTTCCACAGCAGCTTGGAGAAAACCCAGGAACCCACATGTCCAGCAACACCAGCATCGGGAGGAAGTAAACTAACTCTTCGAATTTCAGGTTCCAGCAGCTTGAATCGGGCAGCCAACTGAGCATTGGTAAGTACACCATACTTGGCAGCCTCTTCAGGGACAGACTTGACCACGGCACCAATCAAAGGATCTTCAGGCAAAGACTGGCTTAGCTTCTCCAAATACGGGGCCAAAGGAACAGGCTCAGTAGCAGAGCTTACAGCAGTAGCTAGAGATCCAACGGCTAGATGGTACAGAACGTATTTGTCGGACTGCTCAATGACTTTGTGGGAGCCCAACACGAGCTCGCTCAGCTCATCAACACTCTTTTGGAGTTCGTCCAAACGAGCAAGCCGCCCTTCTCGTTCCTTCTCAACACGATCAGCGATTTCCTTTGCAATCTGCTTTTCCTGTTCAACAACGACAGAGACGATTCGGTTGTTGGCAAGGGCAATAACCGACTTCTTGGTAGCCTCAATCTCGGTGTTAAGTCGGTGGTTGTACAGTTCAACAATTCGCTGTTGCTCCTTCTGAAACTCCTCGGACCACTTCTTTTCCTGGTTCTCGACGGTCTGTCTCAGGTCCTTTGTTCGCTGCTCTGTCAAGCCGGCAAATTTGGCGGCCTGAGACTCAAGAGCCTTTTCCAGATCCACCTTGTATTTAGATCTAATAGCGGTAATAGACTCTCCTAGCTCGGAAATATCCGCTGACACCTTTGCAACCAGGTCGTGGCTAGCCTTGGACTGGTTAACGGCTCGAATCAGCTGGTTCAGACTCTCGACAGACTTCTTGATCTCGGGGCCAACGTCCGAGGCAACTCGGATGAGAGGGAGACTGTCCTTCTTATCAGTTGAAGTACCAGAAGCTTCCTTCTTCTTTTCAGGAGAAGCAGGCGCAGGCGTAGGAGCCTTGGTGTCGGCCTTCTTTTGCTGGGCAACTGGAGTAGGCTTGGACGTCACAGCCGAGGTGACGGGGGAAGTCTGGTTCAAAGCACTAATTGCTCGAGCCTCAACACCAGCCTTGGGGATCTTGACCTTCACATCGGGGTCACTGGGGACAGAAACCTCTTTGGTAGATTTGGACTTGAATCGCTGCTCCTCAATGTAGTTTACAATCTGCTCGGCGCCGGGCACATAGTCGACGAAAATATCATGGAACTGGTCATTTTCCAGCGAATACCACACGCCAACTCCGACCAGTGAGGTTCCAAGCACCAGACTGGTCAGTAAAAAGTTACGGAAGTGGTGGGTCTTCTTCGGGGCAGCAGCCTTGGGTGCTTCGTTGAACAGAGGAGACTGAGCCGGTTAGTATCATGACCAAAGCCCCTCGGGGTATTTTGCGAAAACACGCAAACAGGGGAAAAATAGAATACCTACCCTGGTGGAGAACCGGGCACTGTTTCCAAGTCGCCTGGCAACCAATTGCGCAGTGGAGACACGGCTTCTCAGCATGGTTGTCAGTGGTGGTTGTGTGTTGGTTGGGTTGGTGATGTCTAATGGTGTTTGCGTGCAATGTTGGTGGGTTTTGAAAAATCCAGCTTGGGCCAATCATAGGCACTGAGCCATGGCCATGATGAACAGCTGCAGCACAAAAGGCTGCGGATATAGGAATATGACAGCCACCTAGCCTAAAGCTATCATGCTGAATCAAGTCAGCCAATCGTATCAAATCCGCTTGTTAGGCCGTCTTCCTGATCCTCTGGCTGCTCAGCCGTGGGCTGCTGCGTATACACCGAGAGCAGCTTACCCTGATATCAACTTTCACCTCCTTCCACGGCCGAAGCGAAATTATCATCAAGCCAACTGCTCAGCGAACACTTCAACAATGGCTGCATCCAATACAGCGGCTCCAAATATTTATGGAGGGGGTAGGTTATACATTGAAAGATTTAATCTATTTTATCTACGACGTGGCAAAACTAACATTCTTCAGATGAGGTCTCTGCGATTGTGATTGATCCTGGCTCCGCATACACGCGAATTGGCTTCGCTGGTGACGATGCTCCTAGGGCCGTAATCCCTTCTTATTACGGGGTGCAGGAAAACCCCAGCTATGACCCAGAGGCCGATGCCACCGCAGAAGGAGCAACATCTAACGAGAAGCTTCTATACTTTTTCGGGGAGAATGCCATAAATGTTCCTCGGGCTGGCACTGAAATCAAATCGCCCTTCAAAGACGGCATCGTCCAGGACTGGACAGCGTTTCAGAAGCTGTGCGAGTATGCCTTCCAGCAAATAATGTCTATTTCGACCGATTTGAGTGAGCACCCTCTATTGCTGACCGAACAGATCTGGGCTTCCGACAATGATCGGGAAACAGCGATGGGCATTGCATTTGACAAATGGAACGTGCCAGCTTTTTACATTGTTAAGGTTCCGGCTTGCTCTGCCTTTGCATGTGGCAAGGGTAGCGCTTTGGTTGTGGACGTTGGAGCGGAATTGGCGACTGTCACTCCTGTACTGGATGGGCTGGCTCTGTTCAAGACGAGCCAAAAGAGCAGGCATGCTGGTGATTATTTCGATAGACAAATTATCCAGCTCTACCAAAAAAAGAACATTGAAGTCACCCCTTGGTATCTTGTGGCTTCTAAAGAACCTGCTGAGGTTGGAGAAGAGCCCAATTTCACGAAGAGAACCTTTGATTTCACGATAGAGCCTTCCTATCACAACTACCAAGTTTCTCGAGTCACTAGAGAGTTCAAAGAAGAAGCGGCTCAAATCACTGAAGTCCCTATTGGAAAGGACCTTGAAGCTACCTCGGTGACAATTGAGCTGCCTGATGGATCTAAACAAGAATTCAGCCAGGAGCGATATGAAGTTTCCGAGAGTCTCTTTGATCCGGCAAAGTATCCCCTTGAGAATGAAGAAGTACCTGCTCCTGTAGAGGAACCTGTGACGAACGATAATGAAGACGTGGAAATGACTGATGCCAATTCAGATGCTGCAAAGAAAGAAAAAGAACAGGAAATCACCGACGCGTTGCTTTACACTGATCGTACGACAACTGCTTTCTCAGCTGAGGGTATTTCTCAATTGATCATAAAATCTATAAACGCATGCGATGTTGATATCAGACCTAATCTTGCCAATAACATTGTAATTGTTGGTGGTACCACGCTAACCCCTGGGTTTACAGACAGAATCAACCACGATTTGTCCGAAGCTCTCGCTGGCTTGAAAATCAGAATATATGCTCCTGGTAACACCATTGAACGACGATTTGCATCATGGATTGGAGGTAGTATACTAGCCAGTCTGGGTACTTTCCATCAACTGTGGATCTCCAAAAAGGAGTATGAAGAAGTTGGTGCTACCAAACTGCTTGAAAAGCGATTCCGATAGTTGCAATGAAGTTAGGTATCGCTGTGCGTACGTTTATGTATTATTTATCCATTTCAAATTGCTGCTAATTATGCCGTGTATTACTTATACAATATTAATGCTTTTTTTGCTTCTTCTTGGGTACCGATGCCGTCAAAGCCTGCACGACCTTGTCCTCATCTGGCTCATTCTCGTCATCAAATACAGATTTCCTCCATTCACGAAGCCTCTTCTTCTTCGCATACTTCTTCCTATCCTTTGCAACCTGGTCTTTTTCTCGGAAAGTGGCCAGCTTTTTGATACCAATGTATTGGTTAAGGTCTTTATCATCAGCCAGCAAAATATCTCGTGCGCTAAGGCCGTAGGAATCAGCATCCACCTGCCTGTATTTAAATTTCGGACCCTCTGTGTCCCTAATATTGTCTGGGATAACAAGGTCGATGTTCTCTTCCACAAACTTCTCAGCAGTGGATCGGATCTTCTCTCTGTTGGCCTTTTCCTTAGATTTCTCCAAAGCTCTTTGTTGCTTCTTTGAAATAACAGGCACGGCCTCTTCTTCATTATAATCTTCAGCAGAGCCATCATCATCATTATCCAAATCAGCATCTTCTTCGTCATCAAAAGTGGGCTTCTTAGCATCTTTGGAGTAGAATTCTTCGTTGAACACCTCCTGCATCTTCTTATCCCACTCTGATTCATCAAATGCACCCTCCAAATCCTTCTCACTGAACTTTTCGATAATATCTTCATCGTCACCGAGAACTTCCTTGAGCTGCTCAAACTTCTTCATCACTTCATTGACCTTCAAGTTTTTCAGCCGCTTTAGATCCTGCTTGCGCCTTTCTTCTCGTTCGCGCTCCACAGCTTTCTTTTTCTCTCTCTGACGCTTTCTGCTGCTTTGTTCCTGTCTTCTAAGAGTAGATTGATTTCGAGCATACGAAACCAGCTCGGCAGCATTTGGATCCTCGTATCGGAAGTTATATGCAGTCTCAAACTGATCAGCAATGTCATCGAAATCCTCACTATCCTCTTCTACCAACTGATCATAAGAAGGCACAACTTCTTTGCCAGTCTTGGGATCGATGTTCTGGGGAACCCAGCCCTTCTTGTTGACAAAAGCTTCTAAAAATGCATTGCTATTTTCTTCGGGATCTGGTAACTCCACAGGTTCAACTTTTCTCTCCGTTGATCGCTTGGTCAGAAAGTCGTCATCGTCATCGTCATCATCTGCATGAATTTCAGAAATCAACTTGTCCCTATCTTCTCGCTGTTGTATAGCATATGGCTTCTCTTCCTCCTGACTGTTGAGTAGGTTTTCTCTGTGATAATCCTTCAACAACATAGGTTTCTCCTTGACAGCCCTTTCTGCAGATGCTTCTTCTGGGGCAGAGAAAAATTTCACAGTTGGATCCAACAGTGCCTTCGGATTTTCTCTGATGGTTTTGAGCACGGATTGTATTCCTTGTTCAATATCTTCAGTGACAAGATCTCCAATATCGTCCTCTTCCTCGTCAGAGCTAGACTCCTCATCAAGATCGACATCACCATACTTCTCCTCCAAACGCTGACGTTCAGCTCGCTCCTTATTATGATCAAATCGTTTAGCATATTCGCTGTTGATAGCCAATTCGTCGCCAACGTCTGAATCAGTATCCGAACCGCCAATATCAAGTACAGCAGGCTTCTTTTCAGAACTGCTTCTTTTGGAAGACTTGCCATCGACAGTTGTCGGACTTTTAGTAGTTTCTCCTGCGTCAGTATTTCTACTTCGCTTGTTGGCAGCCTTTTTTCTCATGTCTGTAAATTTTTTGTTAAAGGGTTAGAGTTGCAAATCTTTTTATTTGTACTTGCCGATGCTATCAGCCCTTGCGGCTCACGCCCTTTCCATCCTTCACCATACCAACCCAACCCGCACCAAACTACACCATATCACGGCGTGCTAGGTTCATAGAATGTCTTCGACATTCACCTCCAGCTTTGCATACGGCTTACTTGTCGGGCAACTAAGTGTGCTAATTGTGGTTGTATTGTTTATTCGGTTTTTTATATTTGCAGACCCGCCTGCATTAAGAAAAGACTATCCGACCCATATTCGGCAGCAGCGCAATGCAAAGGTTCTGCCTGCTAACAGCGCCAGTATAAATACAATTTTGGAAAAAACGTACTACAACGTTGATAGTCACAGTGCAGAGTCAGTGGACTGGTTTACCGTACTCATAGCGCAGACGCTAAGCCAACTGCGAGATGATGCCAGACATAATGACAACGTGCTGAAGACCTTGGACTCTATTTTGAATCAAGGAAATTTGCCAGATTTTGTGGATCATATCAAGTTGACAGAGCTGAACATTGGTGATGACTATCCTATTTTCAGCAACTGCAGAATTTTGCAGAATCATTCGGGCAATCTAGAGGCGGAAATCGATGTTGATCTGACCGACACTCTTACTCTGGGAATCGAAACAAAATTGTTACTAAACTTCCCCAAATCTTTGTTTGCATTCTTACCCGTGTCACTATCTGTGTCTATTGTTAGATTTTCAGGAAGATTGACTGTCTCCTTAAGAAATGTTAAAGCCGACGATGGTGAGTCTGCTATCCCTAATGATATTTCTACTGATGCCGACGCTGATGGAACATATCTTACTTTCTCTTTCTCCCCTGACTATAAAATTGAATTTGCTGTTAAAAGTTTAGTTGGCGCTAGATCGAGGCTCCAAGATGTGCCTAAAATCAGTCAGTTGGTACAGGCGCGGTTGAAGAAGTGGCTCACTGACCGATGTGTTGCCCCTAGATATCAGCAGATTCGTCTTCCTAGTTTCTGGCCAAGAAGTAAAACTACAAAAGAAAGACCTTCTACAGCCAGTGGTTCAGCTGCCAGCACTAGCTCCCCAGCTATAAGCAATGGATCATCAGCAGGGTCTGTTAATCGGCGAACCGTTTCCAATAACCTCAGCTCCCCAATTCTAACTGGAATAGATGGGGCTGGGCCCACTAATGGCCTGGGTGTCTCAACAGGTATCTCCGAAAGGGAAGTCTCTGATTTACGCCAGAGAGCACAATGAAATCCGCAAAATATTTTTGTTAGATAGTAATGCATAAATCTACAAACTGGAATGGCTTATCTCTATTTTTTATAGCTTTAACTTCCCGTTGTTCGACCACCAGGTTATACCAATACTCTGCAATTCGGGAGACAGTTCTGAGCTGATCATGTCCCATATTCGAGCAATGAGATACGCTCGTTCCTCTTCAATAGGTCGGCTATAAACTATACTTGGGCGAACTAGAGTAGGCAATTGGTGGAGCCAACGCGCGAAATGCTCAGGAGTAGTATGAGGAAGTGCATTTAGTAATGCACTTACCAGAGTAGCCCTTATCGTTGGAGGCTGAGAATGCGGATCAAGAACAGCCCCATCCTCTGTTTCCGGCATCTTTTCCAACAAAGGAATGCCGGGCTGCTGAATTTTGCATCTGATGAATAATCTTCCTATAAGAGCATTCAGCCTAGATCCATCGGCAGCTTCAAAAACTTTGTTCAGTGCCAGGATGAACTGCTGAGACGTAAACACACTGGGGAACAAATCAGTGGCAGTCTCAAAATATTGGACGTAAAAAGATTCAGGAGCAATGAAAGGCTTCTGTACAAGAACTTGCAACATAGCTGAGTGAGCCGATTCCAGAACATCTTTGGCATGCTTCCCCCCCCTAGGCAGAGGTTGGAGAAACTGTTGTACAAACGGTAGAAGTCGCCCACCAATATATGCATCCGAGCAACTCAATACCGTCATTTCGATTAGATCCAAAACAAATACTAGTCGGTGGTCTATATCCTGACTGTATCCTATCAGGCGCTCCAGCGTGGAGTCCACTACTTTCGGAGGTTGAGCCATCAGCACATCCAAACAAAGATAGTAGACATAACTATACTGCTCAAACCCGCCTCTACCAATTTCCAAGACGACTTCGTTCAGGCAACTGAGACTGATCAAAACCGAGTTCGCCATTGCAGCGCTTTCAATAGGTGAGGTTTTCTGCAGCATAAGATTAGCTACGCCTTCGAATTGTATCAAAAGGCCAAACAAGCTGATTTTTTTGAAAACGGGTTCAACTGTATGAGCTGAAGCCAAAGTTTCTGCGAAGTTGAGAATATTATTTAGAAGGCCATTGGTAGCAACGGCTCTAGATCGTGGAGAAGTAGCCATGATGCAGTCTCTAATTAAAATTGAGAATCCGTTCAGGTATTTATAGCACAAAGTGTTTGAGCTTAGAGTTTGAATTCCTTCAGGAGATTGATAAAGGATGTTGGAAGCTTGCAGCAGAAGCGCATCTGGTGGTACAAGGTAAAGACTTGTGGGGATCGGTAGCTCCGGTTGGCCCCGTGCCAAACAAAGTACCACCAGTGACCGATGAGAGGGCCAAGAGTTGATTGTAATCTCATTTAGGAGATTTACTATGCGATGCTGATGTAACTGCTTATTCTTGTCGATATGGCTAGGCAGTGCGAAGACTAGTTTACCAACAGCCGACAGCAGCGGCAGCACCCTCCACTGAGCTTCAGGGGATATAGTGCTACAAAACGTTAAAATAGCAGATATGTAATCGCTGTAAGCAATTTGAGGATCAGTGATTTGTCTCTTGCGGTCCACAGAATACAGAAGTCCATCCATCAGCTGGGAAACAAGGTGGTAGTCGATAATTTCACCATGGCCGAGGACGGCGGGG
Organism: Zygoascus sp. PK3305; assembly: GCA_023628935.1. Classification (NCBI taxonomy): domain Eukaryota; kingdom Fungi; phylum Ascomycota; class Dipodascomycetes; order Dipodascales; family Trichomonascaceae; genus Zygoascus; species Zygoascus sp. PK3305. The sequence continues at coordinate 2,953,862 of JAMAJS010000001.1, forward strand.
CTGAACAGCAGCTCAGCCAATAATAGGCTGATATTGTTGACATTTTTGAGAGTCGGTAAATAAAAGGCCGTCCTGTCTATCAGATCTCCTGGTGGTGTGTTCTTGCCTGTTCGCAGCTCTGAAATTAGGTGGTTCAGGATAGCCGAGAGGTTCACTTCCATGGTGGAGCTGAAGTGTGGAGAAGTGTAGATTCAAAGCCGAACGTTGATAATGGATGGGGCAAGGTCCACCAACATGTATTTTGCTGTCGGTGCCAGCACAAGAACGGGAGAAATACAACCAACGGCAGTGTTGGATGTACTTGTATCGTATTTCGAGAGTATATTCTCTTAAATCTGATTTGCGTAGAGAAAAATATCGGTAAATTTGTCGTAACTGCGGTTCGTTTCGGTTTGAGCAGATATTGATATACTAGCCTCGGACAAGCACTGAGATAAAGTTGCCACTACAAATAAGAGGGAAAAACAATTTTTTGACAAATACAACGAAGTGTCTAATCCATATATTTCACATTACAAAGTACGCTGAAAGAATTACTAGAAGTTTGCAGCAGCGTTGGTGGAGCGGTTATGATACTGGTCAATGTTCGCTCTAAACACATCGTTAGAGTCCTCCAGGGAGCCCTTGTCCTCAGCAGCAACGACAGGAGAGTGGGAACGCTTCTTACCCCAAACTCTCCAGGCCACCAGGGCAACGGCGGCAATGATGATAGCACCGCCAATACCGACCACACAGCCAATGACGATGTTTCTGTTCTTGGTTGAAAGGCCTCCACCACCAGAAGATTTGGAGGATGCAGTGGCCAAAGATCCGCTGGCTGTGCTTGATGCAGTGGTAGCCTCAGCAGTAGATCTTGAGGACGAAGAAGATTCGGTGCTGGAAGAATGAACAGTCACCTTAGTGGTACTATCAATGACAGTGGTGGTACTAGGCACCAAAGTCGAGGTGACCGGCGCACTCGTAATCACAATGGTGGACGAGGGAGTAGGAGAAGGCTCCGCACTGGTGGTAGACTCGATGATCGAAGAAGAGCTGATCTCCGTGCTAGAAGAGGTCGAGGAGACCTGTGTCGAGGACGAGGGAGAAGGTAGCACAGAAGAGCTGACTGGCACCAGGGAAGAGCTCACCTCGGGAACAGTGGATGAGGGCACTGTAGAAGACGGCACCACGATGCTGCTGCTGGGAGTAGCAGAGTCCGAGGTGACCGTGAAGGTCACGAGTGACGAAGGCACAGTTGTGGTGATCTGGCCAGAGGGGTCGACAGCAGTGGTATTGCTGTCATCGGCCCGCTTGTCCAACTTTGATGCTAAAAATAAATCCTCCACCTGAGCCATGACAAAAACATTAGACTCGGCGCCGGCAACGGCAGCAGAAGATGCAATAACATACAGTACCGACGTAGATGTGGAGGTAGAAATGTATTCGTTGCCTGTGTTGTTGTTGTCGGCTGAGTCGGATGATTCTCCCCCTGAGCTGGACGTATGTACAACGGCAATGGATGAGGCATCAACATCTGCCGTGGCACTGCTGGCAGCAGCTGTCGAAATACAACAAACAGCTGAAACAGCCAGGTAGACAGACGTCAGTCCGCCAAAAGTCAGCTTCATATCAGGGAACTACCGGATCGTACACTGAGGGGTATAGTTTTGCTGAAGCTCCAACCGAAAAAAAGTGGATGCAAAAAAGTATGAGTGTGCGAGTAGTGGGGATGAAGTAGAGAGAGGCTTGGAGTAGAGGCTGGGAAGATTTTTAGCTTGTCCCAAACGCTGGGTGACAAAATTTCACCGCAAAAACAGTCAAGATCGGCGGCGGCCAGTTCCATGGCCATGCACCACCGCCCGGTCCAGGTAGGTCGCTCCTGTTGTAACGGTGCCAGCAACTCGAGCAGAAAGAGAGCTGCAACAACAGAATATCCGATCACATGCAGTACATCAGCGACCGATTTACTGCTGGTTTTTTCCATCATTCTCACTACAATTTCCATCGTACTTGGATCTCTTTATGCCCATTTTTCCCGGCCAGTATTTTTTTTTTCCCATCCACTGGTGCCGGTAGGCCGCACGTACCTGGGCTAGGGTGCCCCCTCTGTATAAGTCTAAATATACCTGAACCCCCTCTGGGCTAGACTGATCGTCAGCTAACGAGCGAACCCAACTATTCCACGCAGGCAAGGACGGGGGAGTTGACCCATGTTTACATTCTCATATGATTTGATTTGATTAGTCTCGATTTAGGTTTCCGTCCCGGCCCTCATGTTTGGCCGGTGCAGAGCTGCAGCTCTCGGTCCATCAGGATTTTAAGCGATCTGGAAATTGCGCAGCACAGCGAGTTCCTTTCCGGGCAGGTCCGCTCTTACAAGCCTTTGCAGGTAGCACCGCACGCACTACACCCAACCGCGCTGTGCTGCGCCGCTACACCAGCGATGTACCAATTGTATAGGGTACAATCCTGTGCGCTGCATAAAATAATAATTAAAATCATGATCCAATGAGTCGAGATTGAGTAGAGCCTAGTGAGTAACATTGTACTCAGCCCGAAGCCAAGTACGCCCTACCCAAGCAAGCTCAACCTTGTAGTGGGGACGCAGATCGACTGGTCCGTCCACACAGATCGTAATGCATACATAAACACAGTACTGCATAGAGAGACCTGGTCATGTACTGCACACACAGATCTCCATGCAGATTCGATCCCTCCATCCCACCCACTAGTGGTCTATATGAACTACGTATATCAAACTGGCTACATTACTTTTCAAGGTCAAGCCCAGAGCTAGTACAAAGTTAGTTTATTATGTTGCACTACATAAGAGCACCACACATCCTCAGCACTATGTGCATCGTCTCTATAGAATAGAATAAATCGCATAGAACCAAATTGTGCAGTAAAGATTGAACCATACTATCCGCAAATTGCAATAGGCGAGTGATACCAGTGACTTGCTAAGCAAGGTATGCGCCACTACATACCTAGGGCAGCAGTATTATATCTTATCATTCGCAGGCAGAGCAAATCCATCTAGCATCTACCTCTCTTCCTCAGTGACAATAGCCACAATCATAGAGTATAGGTAGTAGAAGAAAAACACAAGATACACACCGATTCGGATAAAGGCATCCCGCTTGTGTCGGGAAACTGTTCGGAAAATCTCTGTCGCATCCAGCTTGTAGCTGCCACTGTAGATTGCCCGTCCATTGAGCACCAACAGAGGCAAGTTCAACAAAAATGAGAACCACTCACCGGAAATCAGCATCAGACCAGCCACAAAAGCTTGCAATGCTGCCTCGGGAGGAATGTACTGGCCAGTTAATATAAACCCAGTCCTTCTTGCACCACAGTATTCGATTGTTTACCTACCTGATTGAGCTTCTGGCACAGCTCGATGGGATTGATGTAGTCGCTTTCCAAGTCTACATACATGACGGCAAAAAATACCTGTAGAAACAGGTTGCCGCAGTTCAAAAACACCGCCAGTAAATATGTCCACATGCCCCCCATTGTGTCGTTTGCTTCGAATATCGGCTATTCTTGCTGTGGGTTGTTAGGTGATGCGATTTTACCTGAAATTCCAGAGGTCGGTTGTGAGTGCCGCACCGCAAACCCCCACCTAGCCAGCCTTGTGCGTGCTAAGCACAACCAGCATCAGCATAGCTCCCATCCAGTCAGTCAAGTCGGGCCAGTCAAATGCCAGAGCTGCCCCGCAACTCTTTAGCAATAGCGGTAGCTATTGGCACTGTATATGCGGTGGCGGCGTCGGTGCTTGTCTACTGGGATCCGTTAGGCAAAAGCAAGGCTGACGAAGACTCGGAGGACCTCAAAGGGCCCAGTTGGTCCCTCGAAAGCCACCCACAGTACAGATTGCATTTCAAAAAGAGATTCCCTCTCTCCAGGTACTGGCCAATGCCAGAAGATAATGGTTCCTTGGGCGGCCGAGACGTGTGTAGTGGGTCGGAAGTTGACCGCCTCTTCAATAAGTTGTATGAGATCTCCTGTGATCGGCTCAAAACCCAGGCCAAGTCTCACCATACTGTCATCTGCACTTTCTGTGGAGACCATCTCAATTCTGGAACACGCTACATTTGTACACAATGCGGGTTTGTCGATATCTGCCAGTCTTGCGAGTCGCAAGATGTGCATCCTGAAAACCACCCGCTGTATGTTCTACCTCATCATCTGCCCCGATCCGTAGTTCAATTCAATCTGCCACGATGCCAGCTCCCTTGGCAATCTGCGGAAAACCTGGCTCTTCACACTAGTGGTGTGATTAATGATCTACCATCTTACATGGACTACACGGACTTTGATAGCCACAATGCCAGCGATAGTGTCTTCTTTGGTTGGGCTCTGAATGAAGTACAGGCTCTACATGCCCAGTTCTTATGCTTGATTGACATAACCATTCCGGCCGACGCATCAGTCTCTTCTCTGGAGTACTCTTTACAAGGGGCCATATCTGGAAAGGCATTTCTCGAACTCTTGCCAACATCAACTGGTACGTTAACGGATCCTCTTCAGATCCTGATGAACATTTACGACCTGAACAATGATGGTCTTATAACATTTTCCGATTATTTATTTGGTACGGACTTGTTGCTTCACAAACAATTCAGTTTCAAGCTCGCACGATTCTTCGATTGCTTAAAGAAGCTTCCTCAACAGTCTACCTCTGCATATAAAGCATTTTTTGAAGACCTCTTTTCTGGGTACCTAGAGGCCAGTAAGCTGAATTTTCGCAGAGCCCTTGCTCTTCTGTCCTTTGACAAATCCAAGTATACAAAAGCTCGTCCGGCTCAGACTCTTGCACATGAGACTCATCTTGGCCCCGAAGATGCCGACCAAGTTGTACAAGGTCATCTGGAGTCGCTTCTTTATGAAGAACGGATTGAAATAGATCCGAACATAGAGCTTGACTTCCAGAGTGCAGATGACCACACAGATGCAGAGATCTCGCTTCTGTGGCACACATCTGTAAAAGGGCTGGTTGCAGAGTTATTTGAGGGGATTCGAAAATCTACCAGCCCCACTGAAATTACGGTACTCCTCCAGCACCGAATTATCAAGAGCGATAAATTAAAGGGCTGCCTAACGGCTATTTTTGAGGCTGCGATCATTTGACACTGCTCTGTGAACTTTGATGATCGTTAGACTCCAGGATTTCGAGCAGTTCATCAGCCATAGAGGCAATCTTTTCGCGGTCAGCATTAGAGTCCGCAGCCCTATTGTTGAGAAGACTTTTAAAATGCTTTAGGATTTCTTGATCGTAAACGCTGTCGCTGGTTCGTGGCTCTCTTTTGAAGTAGGTACTTGGAGACCCAGCCGACTCTCTAGGGCTGTCATCGATCGGATCAAATTTAAAATAGGGGTATAGGCTTTGCATTGCAGCATTATAATATATTTTATCAGCATGCTCGCTGACTTCCGATGGTAGAGCAAACTTAAACAGTGACAATGTCCTCAGTTTCTTTTCAACCAGAAGATATGGCTCATCTTTTACCACAACGCCATACTGCTCTGAAAGCTCTTCAATCCGTTTAACCATTTTTGCTCGGTTATTGGCAAAACTAACCTTGGTTGAGTTACCATTACTCTGCTGATAGTAGTCCGATGCAGTTTTCCGAGCTGGCTGCCACGGATCAAAGCCAGCAATCTCTTCTACAGTTGGTGGGATTTCGACAGGAGCTGACGCAGACTTCGAAGGCATGGTGGCAGACTTCGGCTGCTGTGAAAGTGCTGCCTTCCTGTCCTTTATAAAGTCCAGCAGCAGCTTGTCGCTGTCAGATGGCTTGGGCATGGTGGACAGACATGAAACAAACCTCCGCACCACGAACTTCACTTTTATTATCAACCACCACCTCCTCCATCACGACATGTCGGGGCTTTCTGCTGTGTATCCACCACCGCCACATTATTACAAAAGCTTCACAAGCGAAAATTTAAAAGCATATGAAAAGGCACAGAGTATAAAAGATGATGAAGAAAGGGCTGAAAAACTGAGCCAGCCCGCCCTGGCCAATCTATCTCCACCAGAGCCCCTAACAGAAGGTGGATACACACTGTTTGGCAGCATATGGCAGGTTGACGATAAATTGATTCCTTTATCGGAAGCTGGTATTCCACAGCTATACAGCAATTTTGAAAAATCCTCACAGTCTGTCCAGGCCAATCACCAGAGCCGAGTGTGGGAACTCAAAAAACTACTCAAGTCCATGTTGATCAACTTTCTGGAGCTTGTCAAAATCATGTCACTCAATCCTGAGAAATTTCCTCAAAAGGTGGAGGATATCCGAGTAATTCTTATTAACATGCACCATTTGCTCAACGAGTATAGACCCCATCAGTCCAGGGAAAGCCTTATTTTGCTGATGGAAGACCAGATTCAGAGCGTGAAGCAGGAAATCGATAATATCCGCCAGTCGAATAAAGAAATCCAGGATAAGATCACCAGTCTGGCCACCGAATGCCAGTCACTTGAGGATATCAAGCTTGCTGGCGAGCTTCAGGATCACAAGTCGTCGGAGTCGTTGGCTCATAAGACCGCTGAACAAAAAGACCTGCACTTGTGGACATTGATATAATTGGTGACTAACCGCTCCCCTCCCACATTGTGTAGTTAATGCATTACACTTGATATTACTTATTTCTTCATTATTCACAGAATTTTGTTCATATTCGCTACAAACCTATAAATTTGAACCCGGAGAAAGACTTAGACAGAGAGCTGGACAGACTCCTTGGTGATGTACTTTTCAACACCTTCCAAAGCCTTAGCAACAGTGACCTTGACGAACTTCTCAGTCTGCTGGGGAGCTCGGCCAACAAATGTGCTGGGATCCAGCAGCTTGTCGAGGTCAGCCCAGACAGGCTCAAAGTAGGCAGTCTTCTTGACACGCTCAATAAGGTCATTATCGCCACCTTCTTCCTTAACTACTCGTGCAGCTTGATGAGACAAGACTCGAATCTGCTCGTGGCATTCCTGTCGGTCACCGCCTCGCTGAACCATAGCCATAATAATGTTCTCTGTAGCCATAAAGGGAAGCTCAGAGCTAATTCGTCGCTCAATGACCTTAGGGTAGACGACTAAGCCGGAAACAATGTTCAGCATGGTGGAAAGGACAATGTCGGCAGTAAGGAAGGCCGAAGGCAGAGAGACTCGTCGGATGGCAGAGTCATCGAGAGTTCGCTCAAACCACTGGACAGAGGCAGTAGCAGTTGCATCCTGGAAACAAGACTGCAAGTGTCGAGCCAGAGAGCATACCCGCTCAGATCGCATGGGGTTTCGCTTGTAAGCCATGGCAGAGGAACCAATCTGGGACTTCTCGAAGGGCTCTTCGACCTCCTTCAGGTTGGCCAGCAGACGGATATCGGTAGCAAATTTGTGAGCAGTGCATCCCAAAGAAGCCAAGGGAGCAAGAACATCGACATCGATCTTTCGGGAGTAGGTCTGACCAGTACAGGGATAGGCATAGTCGAAGCCGAGCAGCTCAACGACTCGCTGATCCAGCTCCTCAACCTTGTCATGATCACCGTTAAACAGAGCCAAGAAAGAAGCCTGAGTACCAGTAGTACCCTTCACACCTCGCAGTCCAATATCATCCCGCACTCGTCGGAGATTTCGCAAATCCCAGAGCAGCTCCTGCAGCCACAGAGTAGCTCGCTTACCGACAGTGGTGAGCTGAGCAGGCTGAAAGTGGGTCCAGCCCAGAACGGGCAGATCCTTGTACTGAATAGCAAACTTGGAGAGTCGGTCAATGACGTTGACAAGCTTAGGGATCAGAAGATCAATACCGTCCCGTAGGAAAATGAGATCGGCATTATCAGTAACGAAGCACGAGGTAGCACCCAGGTGGATGATTCCAGCAGCAGCAGGGGCCTTGAGACCGTAGACATGAACGTGAGACATAACATCATGTCGGACAATGGCTTCCTGCTTAGTAGCCTCGGCAATATCCTCGTCGGTGACCTCCAAGTTGGCCTTGAGTTGCTCCAAAGCCTCGTCGGTGACAGCTTTGATGCCCAGCTCCTTCTCAGCAATGGCAAGGTTGTACCAAAGCTTTCTCCAAGTAGAGTATCGCGTCTTCATGGAGAAGAGCTCCGACATCTCTTTGGAAGCATAACGAGACGACAAAGGTGTGGAGTAGGCAGAGTTGTTGGACATTTTGTGCAAATTGGGGTAGACTGGTGAAAATAAAAAAATCAGTGGTGTGCTTTTATGGCTCCCCATGTCAAGCCAAGCTCTCCCAAGCTCTTGAACTTGTTCTTCACAACATACACCACCGACACAATCAGTAGAGTGCCCGCTCCTGATTGAACAAACCAACCAACTCAACCACCACTATAACCGAATCGATCCACAATGTCTAAGCCAATTGTGTACAATCTTGGCGTTGAGCCGATTTTCGACCACTCGTTCAGTGCTGATCGAGGATTGCTCGCCGTTGCTCGGGACACTAATATCGAGCTGTACTTTGAGTCGGCTGGCAAGCTCCAGCTTGGTACTACACTGAAAGAGCACGACAAGACTGTTACCTCAGTGGATGTGTCTCCTTCCGGCAAGATTGTCACCTGCTCTCAGGATAGAAATGCGTTGGTCTGGGAACCGCAGGTCAGCGGCGAGTGGAAGCCTACGCTGGTGCTGCTCCGAATCAATCGGGCTGCTACTTTTGTGCGATGGTCTCCTGACGAGAAGAAGTTCGCCGTCGGTTCTGGCGCCCGAGCAATTGCTGTGTGCTACTTTGAGGAGGAGAACGACTGGTGGGTGTCGAAGCATATCAAGAAGCCCATTCGATCAACCATCTTGTCCTTAGATTGGCACCCCAACTCCGTGCTGCTCGCAGCCGGCTCTACTGATGGCCACGCCCGTGTTTTTTCGGGATACGTTAAGGGCTTGGACGCTAAGCCTCTCCCCACTCCCTGGGGTGAGCGATTGCCCTTCCAAACTCTCTGTGGAGACTTTACAAACTCCAGTGGAGGCTGGGTCCATGATGTTGCTTTCTCCCCCTCTGGCAACTCTTTGGCTTTTGCTACTCATGATGCCACTATTGTGGTTGCTTACCCTTCAGGACCAGATCAACCTCCTCGGGCTGTTCTGGAAGTGAGTACTTCCTTTTTGCCCTTCCGAAGCTTGCTATGGACCAACGAAAACGAAATAGTCACCGCTGGTAGCGACTGCCATCCTTATGTGTTCCAGGGAGATGAAAGTGGCTGGCAATACGCTCATTCCATTGATGATCCTGCCAAGCAGAAGAAGACTGAGCAGACGGAGAACTCAGCTCTGTCCATGTTCCGACAGCTTGATCTCAAGGGTACAAGCTATGTGGACAACAGCAAACTGCCTACTATTCACCAAAATACTATTACCATTCTGCGACCCTATTCGGAGTCAGGTGGAAAGGTTACCAGTTTCTCCTCTTCTGGTGTTGACGGCAAGATTGTTATTTATAAGTCTTAAGTCGATAGCCTTGAGATTTAGCTCTAGGTCTCAACTTAACATCTGGAATACATTTGTTAAATAGACTGTTCAAGGACTCATTTTTAGAACCACAGACTCACTGACATGCTATATGTCAAGCTTTCCACGTAGTGCCACCAATTAAGAGGAATAAAGAGGCTGTCACCTGGTCCCAAGATGGTTTCATAGTATCCATCCCACGGAAAATCAGGGAATTCATGTTTGTTGTCTGATAAAACATCGACTAGACTAGTATTGCTCATATCAATCTCTATGCCTTTCTCATTCTTCTCTTTTCCTCGAGAGTACATATTTCCTATACCAGGGGGGTAAAGCCTGACATATTTATAGCCAACGACCTGGCATAAGAGATTGAAGTACGGATCATGATGTAGAGGTGATTTGGTTGCAGCAGGACCCAGCCATACATTATAATAAAGAGCCACCGCCTGAGGCCGTTTATACGTATGATGTCCTGTATCAACGTATGCAATATCTGGTACAAGCACATCGTTTGCCAGCTTCGAGAACTGGTGAATCAGGTCATGCTGAGCCATATACCCTGGCGGACGAGTATCTTTCACAATGTATTTATCGACGAGCTCTTTGAACGGCATAACCCGTTGAGTCCAGTCAGGCGACGTATATGACTCGCCTATTTCAACCGGTACAAGACGGTTCCCATTGTTGGACACGTCAATTAAATAATTAATGTCCTTCCAGTGTCGGCAGGCGGGCCAGTCTTCGACCAAGCCACTCAACAGCATAGGCTGAGGGTGATCCTTGTCGACTTCAGCCTGGAAAAGCACTAGAAGATCAATATCTCGATCTTTCACATTCTTCAGCGGGTTTCTAATTACAACCGATGGCTTTGGTGTAGATATCTCGGCATACTCTTCGACTTTGGGTAGAACAGCTTGATCCAAGTCAAATAGTGCATCAATGACCCGACGTTCAGCTCTGGTGATCTGCGATCCTCCTGTTATTAAAAGATTATCCAATAAATAAACAGAATTGTGCCCGTATATTACGTTCAAGATGGCCACTGCAGCATAAAGTGCAATTTTGGCTTTTGGAATCTCGCGATTTGGCTCCTGATTGCTGAGCGAGGCAGTCGTTTTGTCCAGTAGCTCGGCCATTTTGACCTTGCTGGCTTGAAAGGCTGGATCTAGTACATCTTTACGATCTCTATCACAAATCTCAGCGTATCTGGGAGTTTCCACAGCCTCTGTGAGGTACTGCTGGAACTCAAGATACAGATCAGGGTGGTACATATCTCGCAAAGACCGTAGTATCCATCCTCCCATCAACATCCATCACCATGGCGGACGAAGCGATGGAAGTGGACAACGAAGTTGTCGAGCAGCAGCAGGAGGTGAAAGAAAAGAAGCAGAAGCCTCGGTTCGAGGTGAAGAAGGTATGGAAGATGAATTTCGTACACTGATCAATGTGTTCAACGTTACTAACCTGTCGCACGTATAGTGGAGCGCAGTTGCCTTTTGGTCTTGGGGTAGGTTTTACCAATACTTTTGTGCTGAAGGAGCCACACCGCTTTGGCGCCCAACGAGAGCAAATACTAACCTGCAGACATTGTCGTCGATACCTGTGCCATTTGCCGAAATCACATTATGGATGTGTGCATCGATTGCCAGGCGAATCAGACTAGTGGCAACAATGAAGAGTGTCCCGTCGCCTGGGGTATGTGCAATCACGCATTTCATTTCCACTGCATCTCCAAGTGGATCAAGTCGAGGCCCGTGTGCCCACTGGACAACAGAGAGTGGGAATGGCAGAAGTACGGCAAGTAGATGAAATTATTGTTTTTTGGCGGGGCCCTTGACTTTACATATATATACATTGCTATTTATCGACATGTGCTACAGATCCAATGCTATTTTCGTGAGAATGAACCCAGCAGCACGAGTTCTATGCAGTAGTGACGTAGTTCCTCTGTAGCCGCCATGACGGCACTATCCTTGAGATTACCTTCGAATTCTACAAAGAAGACGTAGGTCCAAGGCTGCTGTCCTGACGGACGAGAGCAGATTTGGGTCAGGTTGACGGAGCGGCGTCCAAAAGCTGCCAGAGCCTGGCACAGCGCACCAGGGTTGGAATGCTCAACCGTAAAGCTCACCAGTGAATGCGTACCAGAATCTCCACTTCCCCGAGGGCCGAAAATCAGAAATCGTGTGGTGTTGTCTGCGTTGTTGGCAATGTCCGCTACCTTGACGGGCACGCCATGTACCAGTGCGGCAGCTCGACCAGCAATGGCTGCAGATGACTTGTCGCCCCTGGCCAGCTCTACAGCATGGCTCGTAGAGCTCGTATCGATTTTCTCAATGTTCTTCAGATTCTTATTATACCAGACATCGCATTGACCCCAGACCTGTGGATGTGAATACACCCGTTCTATCGAGCCGAGATCAAGTGCATCAGTAATAAGACAGTGGTTAATTGGTACAAACACCTCGCCTACCAACTCAAACTCACTGGCATCCTTTTTGTAATTAGTTTCTGCATTTCCATGATACAGCTGTCTCAGCACATCCAGGGTGTATACCACAGATCCGTTTGTGGAGTTCTCAAAGGGTACCACCGCATAGTCGGTTTCCCCGTTCAGCAAGCCCGCCATACAGTCGGGAATAGTGACCTGCGGGAAATAATCATAAATGTTCTTGTCGAAATACCGTATGGCAGCCTCGTGTGAATATGTGCCGACAGGGCCAAGAAAGCCGACTTTCTTCTGTGCAGACATTGTTGTTAAGGTGGAGATGACTCGGTGCGGCACGGAAATTTCAATCCACCGTGCCATGCCACAGTACTATGAAAAGGGCATCGCCTGTATGGTTTTAGAGTAAGCCAGAAAACACAACGGCAAAAAGTGAACTGATCTATATATGTACATAGCCTTCTAAATAAAAAAAAGCGTGAAAGATCCCTGTAGCCTATGGAGTGTTTAATGTTGATACCAGTAGTAGGCTTCTCTTTTACTCGATAGTCTCAGCCTCTTCGATCAGCTTCTCAGGGTTGAAGTTGGCAGATCCCTGGTTGAAGTCATACATTAGCTTGATCTTACGGGCCCCAGAGGGAATGGTCTCATCTGCACCATAGAATCTTTGCACATTGAGAGAAAGTAGAACAGCTTCATCCAAAGAAAGACTGGAATCCTTTTCGACGGAACCGTTCATCAGCACTAGGTCTCGATCTCCAACCAAGTCGCTATGGAAGATCAAAGTCATGTGCGGTCGAGCAAAGTCTTGGTGTAGCTTGTACTCAGCAAGAGGAGTCAAAAGGCAATGCATAGTATTAGGGCCGACAATAGCCCACTGGGTGAAGTGGAACTCGATGCCATCCTCCCCATGCGGGAGAGGCAGGACAAATGTAGGGAACAGGCGAGCATTCTTATAGATTCGTCCAAACGTCTGGCCATTCACTGCTCCGCAGAGAGTCTTCTCTTTGTGCGCAAAACGCGCTTTCCAGAGAAGCTCGATCTCCTTAGCGTTGTGGAGCAGAAACTTGTCAATGTCCACAAAAGTATCCAGGGTCTTGATATCAGACTTGGGCAAAGGAGGAGGAAGAGGGCCAAGGCTCCCACGTTCACCAGGAGTTTCAGTTGAGCCTTGATGTTTCTCTAGAACAGTAAGTGGATCAGCAGCGTTGAATGCTTTTTTCTTTTCGGCAATGGTATCTTTGTACTTTTCAGCGAGATCCTCGATGGTAGCCAGCCCTTCGGATCGAGCCTTGGCCTCGAGTTTTTCTCGGTACCGGTCCAGGTCGAGCTTCGGAGCAGATGCATAGCCCCGGATCATCCGGGTTGCAAGTCCGCATGACCACCGCACGTTGTTTCTAGCAAACTGGCGCACAAGCATTGGTGGAGGTGTGAAGTAGAGGTTTTGCTGAAATATCACCGTGTTTGGGTGTTCCAGCAGTTACACCAGCGAGGCCGACAGGCTGCTGCAAAGATACAGAAAGGAGACTGCATACCAACAGGCAACGCAAGAGTGGAATATCATGCCACTCAAGCTAGGGTTAGTTGGCCATCATCAGATCGTTATCACCTTCATGATGAACGGCTAGTATTGGGTATCATCTACAGTTTGCTCTTGCTCTGCTTCAACAAAGTCCCCCTCGTTCTGCAAAAACACATTGTACACAGAGGCCTGCATAAGCGTAAACACCAACGAAGTCTTGGATTCCAAGGCCTGTAGCGCATCTAAAATTTCTCCACAGGGCACTCCTGCCAGCTTGGACATACGCTGCGAAATCTGGGAGAATATTGTGGTTAGCATATTTAACATACGGCTGCGAACGGGTTCAGCTGTGGGGAGCTGACCCCTGTTCGGTCCCGGTCGTCCAGGTGGGTACAACAACACTCACTCCTGCTAGATTGCGGGCCAGTTTCTGGTACTCCACCAGCAGTTCGCGTTCTAGATGCGTCAGGCCCGCTGCATCCTCATAATTTGTCTCCAACACATTGTCTTCTTGATCAGATCGATCCATTATTTACTGTGAGATCAACGCCGCGGCAGGGTCGCGTCCAAGGAAATGAAATTGTGTGTGTGTGTGTTTAAACCGTACCAGCCAGCTCAAATGGTCCCAGCCGGATAGCTTGGCGCCCAGCCGAAACGGAGCGAAGCCGTTGGGGAGTGGGAGACTGCAAGGGCCGGCCGATTGTTGCAAAAAAAATGCTATGGCCGGACTCCGCCATATCCGTGATCTGCACCCGCATTATATTTCGTAGGGCCGTACACGTGTAGATAGTCGCATTTCCCGCGCGGAGCCCGCAGCCTAGTTGCAAAAAAGTAGCGCTCCAGCTTGTACCTCATGTAGATCATGGCTGGCAGTACAGCTGTTGCCCGAGCCAAGAATCCGCTTTTCCTTCTGTTGACTAACCTGACTCCTGCAAGCACTACTGCTCTACCCTGCCCTAGTCAGACTACCTGAATGAGGCGCAGGGTTGGCTTTCGGCTGGGGGAAGCTATCGAATCGCTTGATCTGATTATTTGCTACCACATGCCGAATTGGGCAAGGTTCCATCTGATTACACATAAAGCTGCAGAATCAGATAAAAGCTGCCACTTTTCACTCATAGCACGGCATCTGTTTTTCAAATTTAGCACTGTTTAGAATCGGTGCCGCCCAGATTTGCCCCAGTATATATATTCAGGCTGATCGTCGTCGAGGTCTGACCGAGTTACGCGTTAGTACGTTTCACAGTGTGCATTTCACACGCCACACACAGCAGAGGCTCATTTCCCGTGCCCACTATAACATATACGGCTCATCTTCCAACCCTCTTTGCAGTTACTAGCCGACTTGCCCCGTACTGCAACAAAACACAAACGCTACTTGTCTCAAGCAACCAAGCGTTGGACAGTGTCCTCTCTGTGCCCAACTCACATACGAGTACCTTCTCATCCTCTATATAACTGGGGCTCTCTCTCGTGTCTGTTCCCGTGTCTTGGCATTTCCAGACTGGTTGATCCCTGCTTTGCTGTGTCTGTAGCTCAAGCTCATCGCCTAGCCGAGCATGGTGTGGACAGTACCGTCGGTGGTGACACCACATGACAAGGCAGAGCGAATCGCCATCACCCTACGATATGGGTCAATGGCGTTCACTGGTGCCTGCCTGCTCATCATACTCATCGGATTCATGAACATGGTGCTGCCTAGAATCGCATGCAGGTTGTTTTCGACAGGGTCCGGGGCATCGCGGTCCAAAATTCACAGCATATATTCCTGGACCTCTTCTCATTGGATAGCCGCTACCATGCTGCTGACCTGTATGGGTATTTCAGTTTGCACCTTTTCTGAGCTTCATTACGACTTTGTGTATCTTTCAAAGCGACTTGGTCGGATCTGTGTCGCCCTGATGCCGCCCATGTACTTTTTGACCCTGCGTCCGGCTCCCTTACCAAACACATTTTATTTAGAATGGCTACCGCTGCATAAGTGGATCTCACGTCTGGTGGTCATTCTGGCTGTTGCCCATGGCATAGCATATACCTACGTGTATACCAAGCAGCATAAGCTCTTCAAGCTCATGTTTCCTTCAAATGTTGCAGGCCTCGTTGCTGTGGTAGGCTTTATTGTCATTGGTCTGACCTCTCTCAGGGCAATTAGAAGACGCTTCTATCGGCTGTTCTATGCTGTTCACATTGTCACTGCATGGGCCTGCGTCCCTTTGATCTGGTATCATGCGGTTCCCAGCTGTACCGACTACATGATCGGCTGTGCTGCTCTGCTAGTCTGGCAGGTAGCAACTCGAATATATCTTTCGGATACCACTAAGATGCCAGTGCAGTACCTCTCGTCGTCTTTGCTCTTGGTGAGTATTCCCAAGAGCAGGCTCTCGTCCAAATTTCAAAAATTCACTCCAGGATCGCATGTTCGAGTCTCGGGGAGACTGTTCTGGCCCTCTTCTTGGCTAGAAGCTTCACACCCTTATACTATTGCATCTTTGGATCATGAGGAGTACCTACAGTTGGTGATTCGAAAGTCTAACTATCCGATCAAGCTGAGACAATCTTATGAGATCATGGGCCCGTTCCGATCTCTGTCCGACAATATTCTCTTCGCAGCCGGAAACCAGCAAATTAAAAGGGCCCTTTTTGTCGTTGGAGGCTCTGGTATCGCCTTTGCAGCTCCTGTCTTTCGCTATTTTCAGCTGCTTGGTATTCAGGTCAAGCTACTCTGGGCTATCAGAGACCCTCAGGATGCTAGAGCACTGCGTCCACTTCACCTGCATGACTCTGCAATGAACGGAGATATTGAAGTTTATTTCACTAGAAAACTCCGTAGAGTCATGAGCAGGTATGACTCGATGGGTTACACCTCTGATACCAGTGAGGATGAGAGCAACAAGCCAGCTCATAACCAGAAGCACAGTAGTGGTCTCACACATTCGGACAAATCATTCTTGGACAATGAAGAAGACCTTGGACTCACAATTAATGATGTGTGCTGTCTGGAAGAAGAAAATCAGCCTCTTCTCTCCCAGAGACTCTCTAAAAGCTCTCTTCGCCAAGCTCGTCTGGTCGAGTCTGCTATGATCAACGACGTTTTCAAGGAGTATGCACCAATAATGTACAACAACCGACCAGTTCTTAATTTGCGAATTAAGTCTTGGCTATGTGGGCTCTCTACGGGTGATGATGATTGCTGCTGTGTTGACCAGCTGCTCTCTGTTAAGGATGCTGATAAGGAAGGTTCCTGGCTCATATCGGCTGGCTCTCACAAACTTGTCAACGACGCTGCATGCTGGGCCAATGACAATGGCTTCACTTTCTTTCAAGAAGAGTACACCTTATGATCTATCAAAAGAATAGTCTTGTAATTTAGTTTTAGAAACCGACATTACCCATTCGTTTTATGGTTTCCTCATCTTGGTGCGTACACTACTTAGCATGTGTTAGGGTGTTGCATGAGCTTGAGATGCTCGAACATTACTTTTCAAGTGTAACACATATTTCAACAGTTGACCATACCAGAATACTCAGTAGTTACTTCGGGAGATCGCCACTGCTTCGTTCTAGGTACCAGTATTTGCATTCCGAATTTTGTTTGAATAATAAGCTCGCTCTGCCATACACCAATCGGAGCTTTTGCCATGCCATCATGCAAGACGGGTCATTGGTTCGCCCGTAAGAGTAACCCTGATAGGTTTATTCCTTATGGAAATAGTATCTCGAACTTTAACATCAAGTTTTCTTTAGCAGGGATGCCTTCTTCCTTAGCTAAGAGGAGTCCAAATGCAAGCAATTCTGGTTCTGGGCCGGAGATTCAGCGACGCCAGGAGGAACAGAATTCCAGACATGAGAAAGCAGTAGCACTGGCTTTGGGATACTATACAGTAGAAAAGGTTCTGAGGTTTACAAATTCTTGCGATTTGTTGCTCAAGCATCCCGGTAGTAGCAAAGTTCAGATTAGAGCCTTTCGTCTCAATGACCTTGGCGAAAGAGATGACCAGTTCTCGAAAACTTCAAACTTGTCTTTGATTCATAGTTATGGAAGCGATTACAGCCCCCTATATTTTTCTGAGAAATTTAGGAATATCGCTCAGCTGCGCACAGAACGAGTGCTGGATGCTCCTGAACTTCTGAATGACTTCTATTCAAACTTGGTGAGCTGGTCGCCTACTCGCAACATTGTTGCAGTTGCACTGAAGACCCAAATATATCTTTGGTCTGCAGAGACTGGACCACAATACCTGGAGATAAAAGATGCTACTAGCATTATCACCTCATTAGCATTCTCAAACGATCGATATTTGGCCATATCCCGACGAAATGGATCTCTCACATGGTATGATCTTGATCAGCCTACGGCATCAGCAATATATAAATTGAAAGAAAACTTTATCAGCTGTATTGCCTGGATGCCTTACAGCGATACTGATTTGTTTGTTGGAGATACTCTGGGAAGCGTCACACATTGGAAGATTCGGCCGACTATTACACACAACAAGAACTATAAAAGATTAACCCCTTTTAAAATCTCTACGACTAAGGGCCATTCTCAACAGATATGCGGTTTGTGTTCCATGAAAATTTTGTATTCGCTAACGTTCAACATTAACATGTTCAGGTATCAGCTTCAGTACGGACTGTAGTCAGATGGCTGTTGGAGCAAACGATAACCGTGTTACTGTATGGGATATCCAGAATGAGACTCGTTTGCCTAGGCAGCTCTTTGTAGTGCCCCACAATGCTGCTGTGAAAGCCATTGCATTTTGTCCTTGGATGCCAAACTTACTCGCCACTGGAGGAGGAACTAGTGACCGCATCATAAAATTTTGGCATACCAGATCTGGTACCTTACTTGAGTCCCTTGATGTTAAACATCAGGTTACCTCGCTCACTTGGTCCAAGCACTGCAAACAGCTAGTCGCTACATTTGGATTCCCTGACCCTGAAGATCCTTTGATGCTGGCCACATATTCCTTTCCTGGCTGCAGGCTTTTGAAGAAATGTCCATTCAAAAGTCTGAACTGCAGAGTTTTAAGTGCGACTATTTCTCCAGATGGCTCAACGCTTTGCGTTGCTGTTAGCGACCAAAGTCTTCAGTTCTTCAAACTATGGGAATCAAAGGAAAATATCAGTACTCATTCACAGGCGTATAATGGAAGTACCAATACTGAAGCTCTAACCAGTCTAGGCGGAAGGGGAATTTTCGGTAGCGACATTATCGATATGTTGGAAGAAAACGATCAGTTGGACTTCTTCATACGATAGCTGAGAGTGCACCGGGTTCTAAGATACTATCAAATTAAAAAATAAGATAAGCATTTTACACTGATTTAATAAATACAATGGCCTATGCGGGGACTCCTTCATACTCGTGTTCTGAGTATTTGTTGTACAGTCTGCGCCATTTGGCCTGATTATGGCGCAGGGGAATATTCTCCACCATAAAAAATAAGCTCATGCAAAGTAAGAAGAAGGAAACAACAGCTGCAACTGAAAGTAGAGCAACACCATTTCTGTTTACAGTATAACGATGGTAAGGACAGGACGCAGATACACCGCCCGTTACCCAGCAGCCCGCAGCAGCCAAGCAGTTCCAGTCCATCCAAACGTACTGATCTTTCGTCTTTCCCATAGCCTCCAGAGCAATTTTCTGTTCATATGGAGAGGTTGGAACAGCGAAATGATAGCCATCGGGGCATCCGGCAGCAAGGAAGTAAGTGTGTGTGGTATTTGAAACGGCGAAGTCAGCTTCGCCATCGTTTTTTCGACACAGAAGCGGATACTCTTGGTAGCAGTTTCCCACCATCCAGCCCTCTTTGCCTAGTAGTGCACACTGGCTAGCATACGGACCACTTGAATCTGCATCTTCGGAGGTGTCATTAACCATGGGCTCATTAGGAGCCCAACTCCAGACAGCATGGATAATAGGAGGGCTCAATTCTGCATAAGACTGTAAAGCTTCTGAAATGATAGGGGAATATCCGCAAGAAACTATATTCCTCAGGCTATCATTTGTCCACGAGCTCAAACCAACTTGAAGAACCTGGTCGGGCTCCGACGTACTCACCGGACAACTTACAGTTGTGATATCAGCGTCGGTCGCTGGGTACAGCGACTTGGCTGAGGTGAAGTTGAGGAAAAATACATTTGATTCTTTCTCTAAGTCGTAATTGATATAAGGAGAAAGAGAAATATTGTTGGCCGTTACTAGTACCCTTGCTCGAAGGTCGAAGAGAAATTCGGACAAGGTGGGGAGCTCGGTCTGTAGATTTCTAGTGAGAAGGCGAGAGCTCAGCATAGACATGACATCAGTCGAAAGCTCGGGCGGAGTGTAAGCAGTTGTGTCGGTTCCAGTAGGGTCTAATGAATGCAAGTTTAAAGTGATGAGGATCATATTGGCAGTGACTTCCAGGTCCGACCGAGAGATGTAGGACATAACCTGGGAAAAAATGCTGTTGTATGTCACATTTGGCTGACAGGAGTACGTCTTGTTATTGTTTCCCTGCAAATGATTATATATAGTTCCTGGGGACGTCATGCTGTTGGTGAATACTCCTGGGCAGAGCTGCCAGTCACCCTGGTATGTGTACAAATCGATATCTATTGCCTGATATCCAAAGTCCAGAACATCGGCTACTTGTCTCAGATTAGCATCGTTAAAGCCATCGCTGAACACAGAAGCCCCGAGGTTGGTTCCAACAAGTGGAATGTTTACAATAGAGACGTTAGCCGAAACGTCACGCTCCGACAGCACTGCGTCCGAGGCAAACTCCGGCAGATATTCACACCGCGCTGCACTCACATCGCAGTCGTAGCGTCCCAAGCCCCCTATAGCAAGAACCCGCGTGAGCACGCTCAATCCTATTGCTAGGGAAATAAGGTGGAGGTGCATTGCGGGAGGGTTAAGATCAAATGGGCAAAGTCAAAATGCACACACTCCAGCTCGGCTTTTGTATTTCATCACAAGCCCTCGCGCAAAGAAACCCAACACTCCACAACCCGGCGGGATCTTAACAATGCTCGAGTACGCATTGTCAGTGGTACTTGCTACCAATGCATTCTGGGAAACATGTTCTGCTGTCACAGAACCATATATTGATGAGATCTTCCACTTTCCTCAGACTGTTCGCTATTGCAATGGTGACTTTCACTACTGGGACGACAAGATCACCACGCCTCCGGGTCTCTACTTGATGGGCTATGCATATTCAAAGATTGCGTCTTTGCTACCAGCGGTAGTAGATCCATGCTCGCTCGATATTCTGCGGAGCCTGAATTTCGTGGGCGTAGTGGGGGTTATTCCACTTATCCTTCATAAGCTATTAGACGTCCCGGCCACTATTGCGGCCATGCCTCTCCTCGCATTTTACTCTAATTTATACTACACTGACGTGTGGTCAACAGCATTTATCTTGCTATCTTTAGGGCTGGCCAAGCGCCGTTACCCAATTCCTGCTGCTCTAGCTTCAGCTGTGTCTATCTGGTTCAGACAGACTAACATCATCTGGGCTGGGTTCATTGCCGCAAGCATGTTGGATTCCGGCTCGATTTGGGATACTTTTAAGGCTGTGTTCAACAACCTGTCGGTTTCTGTGCCTTTTGGAGCTGTCGCTTTTGGATTTGCTGTGTTTGTTCAGCGAAACGATGGTATCACGCTCGGAGACAAGTCTAACCATCTTGTCACTATCAATATCCCTCAAATCTTCCACTTTTCCTTATTCTACCTCTTTCTTTCCTGGCCGCTGTGGATTAAAATTTCAGGCTTGAGTAAGTTCGTTCGAACAGCTCTGTCTGTTAAAGGGCTTGTGGCTATTGCGATCGGCACTGCTTCATGCTGCTTCATTGTGGAGAACTTCACAGTTGTTCATCCTTTCATCTTGGCTGATAACCGCCATTACACATTCTATCTCTGGAGGAGGCTTATATTTCCGTATTGGAGTCCTTACGCCAAGTTCTTGCCTGCACCCATCTACTTCTTTGGCACTGTCCACTTTCTTGTGACTACAAAAATGTCAATAAAGCCACTGATCACTTGTCAGGCTCTACTTGGCGCGATCCTGCTGACTTTGGTGCCGAGTCCTCTTCTGGAGCCCCGGTACTACATCATTCCGTATCTTATGTGGAGAGTCAATTACCAAGCAACAGCAGCGCGGGCCAGATTCGAATGGGCATGGTATATGGTAATCAATTGTGTCACCGTGTGGATCTTTATCAATAAACCTTTTACTGGTCCGGATGGTGCAGTAGCCAGATTCATGTGGTAGACATGGGTGTGTCCAAAAAGTTATGTACTATATAGTGTTTTTTACATACGGCGTCGCGCTGTTTAACAAAATGAAACTATTTTAACAAATGCTTAGCTTATACACAAAGGAATTACTTAATGTTACTTGATCAAATATCGACATCGGCGAGCTCCTCGTCGTCCTTCGCATCGGTACTTTGAGTAGTAACTTCTGGGCTGCTGTCATTTGTGGCCTGAGTAGACGGCGACGCGGTAACATTGCTGTCATCCGTCAACTTCTTGCCGTCTTCATCATCGTCAGTCCCACTCTTATCAGCCATACTCTTATCAGCTTCATCTTTAGTGGAAGAGGTATTCTCAGCCGTCGCGGTAGTCACGTCTTCAGCGGAAACTGACTCCTTGAGGGGTGAAGGTTCAGGCTTATCAACAGCACCTGTCGCAGCCAAGTTAAAAGAGGACTGGACTGGACTTATAAGCTTACCCTGAGAGGTATTCGCTGAAGTAGACGCAAGTTTACCGCTGTTTGGTGTTCCAGGTCTTGAAGTTCCTGCTCCAGAATCCTTTCTTCGTGCCGTGGCTGCGGCGGATAGAGGTGCACCGATTTTAGGACTCTGAGCACCGGTTGCAGGAGGGGCAGGTCGTTCCTTTCTATACTTGCGATCCACGCGCGTTCTCAGGACATTGAGATATCGAACTGGTCTGCCGTTGGGTGCAGTGAACCAAAACTCGGCCTCCTCCATTTCTTCATTGACATAATTGTGTCCGGATTCAAGATCATCAGCAAACAACGACAGGAAAGCTGCCCAAGAAGGAGCAATCACATATTTTCGGTCGAATTCCCGTCCAAAAACAATCACCTGTCCCCATCGGCCGTTGGGTCCGGGGGCCAAGTCGACAGCAATGTTGTTGCCTTCATTATCTCGAGCCAGAGGGATCCAGCCAGGATGAGCATAAACCTTTTGGATGGAACCATCGGGAACGCATTCCTGTCTATCTAGCCACGAGGGGCGCTTGGCTCTGGGTTTGGAATATGCAGAGGAGGATTCTGGGGCAGCAGACGCCTGGCGATTCGCATTCTGGGCTCTAATCTGTGCATTGATTCTGACGGCGGTCTTCTTCCAGACGTCCCACTCAGAAGCGATTTCCTCAAGGCCCAGAAAATAAATACCAAAAAAGAGGCCTACTGGTCTGCCGCCTTCTTCCTGGCCGTCGTGCATCTGGTAGGAGTCTCGGACATCGAGCGGAAGAGAACAGTCGAGATCAGCCTCGAGTTCATTAAGATCAGCAGATGTAGCAGGGTCAGACATACATTCGTATAGCTCGGGGAAGTTTGAATCGAGCCATCGTTCGATTCTCTGCCAAGAGACGGCAGGGGACGGAGGGGGCGGTGCCCCGTTGGCGTAGTCCTGAAGCTGAACGTTACCATTTCCCACCTGATTGGAACGCATTCCGGGAGTGTACTGTACTCGTGAAGAGGTGGAGGAGCGACGGCTTTCGCTGGATCCGGGACGCGCATTGTTGTCTGAAGAAAGTTGGTCCAGCGATGAGGAAGAGCCATTGCTGTACATGATGCCAACCTGAGAAAACCCCTCTTCGTCGTTACTTGAAGAAACCAAACCCTCCGAGGGGTTCATGCCAGAAGTACTCGGCCCATGAGAAAGCGAGGAATTGCGGTATCCACCTTCATAAGACGCGTACCGGTCAGGGGTGGTGACCGAGTGAATAAACGACTGCACCGAGGAAAAAAGCTTGTTCATCGTGGTGTGGCTATCAAAAAAAAAGGGTCAGGGAAAGTCGTCCGGAAAAAATAGAAAAGGTATGTAGAGAGAGGAGCGCCTAGTTGATCACGAGGGATTCGTTCTGTTGCGCTTGGCTGGAGCAGATGATGCCCTTGGAGGGTAGAGAGAGAACAAGTTGGACACTTTACCACGCGGGGAGGGAAGAATGTGTTGTGTGATCAAGCGGCTAGCAAAGGACGGGCTAGGAATGGGCAGAGACGGGCCGCAAAATACAGCTTACAAAACCCAAAAAAGATCGGGCTAGCTCTTTGCTTTCCGGGAGAGAAAATTTACTACACGGTACGGGTAGCGTGTTGTTATTCTTGTCGTGGTAGCAATGCCGTTGCGGTATGAAAAAAAAAAAAAGAGAAGGTAGCTCCGGGGCGTGTGAGATGAGAGAGCTGTACTGGCGGACCGCGTCGTTGTCGCTGACAGTGTGGGTGTGGTAGGTATGGTAAGGTGGGAGACTGTAGGGGAGACTCTCAAGAGTTAAAATAACAACACCATTTGCTTGGTTGGCTCGTTTTGACTTGCTTGGGGGCGTGTGTAGTACGGCTTAACGACGAGGGGGGTCTCTGCATATGCCGTTTTGAGAAAAGTGGTTTGAGCAGGTCGGGAGGTAAGCTGACGCAAGCAGCAGCCAGCTGCAGTGGTCTTGCAACCGAGTACGTTGCGTGGTCGCTCCAGCGTCCAGCGCGGGTTTCTCGGATGAGGAGGAGACATCAAGGGACAGGGGCATGCCTGATGAGTCGATTGAGCTTGTCGCATGGTTTCTCCGCATTTATTATTTATCCCGCAACAAGCCCATTCAAATGCCAGTGCTATCCCACCAACCTTAATCACAAGCGAGCAGGCCCCATTTGGCGGCCAACTAAAAATAGTGGGTTCGCCGACAAGCCTCGTTGGCACGCGTTGGCACGCCGCCAAACTTACCTACTGCAACAGCAAGATCGTGCTACGAGTGGGTCGTTGGCGTCGATTTCTTGTCTCTTGTCGTCGGGCCGCCTCCCTCCATCCAGATCCGGCCCGCACCCTTAACTAAATGGGATCCTGTCTGTCTCACAGTGAAACACTAAGGGTGCTGCCCCAAGCGTGTGGAGATTATCCAGCAGTGGGACCATAAGACCGTAACTGGAGTGTCGGCAATGTGGGAAAGCTTGGCTGGGGCTGCAGCCACCCCACCCCTGAAAGCCTAAGCCATGCGGGAGGTAAGGATGGACGCAAGTAGTGTTAACCTGCCCTCGCTCGCTTCAAGAGATAGATCATACCCCACGCCCGGGCTTGGCCTCGTGTTGATCGTCGATAATCTGATATACTCTCCCAGCGTTGCCTCAGTTGGACCTTTGGCTGTGCTAGGCTCGGATTACTGAAGGGGCGGCTCCCATATGTTGCCTAGGAAACTACCAGCACCTACACTTCCATCTGAGGAAGTCGATAAACATCGTCGAGCCGCACCTCCATACATAAAGCTCGCTGGCTGGTTCAGCAACCAACCTTCACTATACTTTTGATTTCTTCGAAGGAAAAAAAGCCCCCCGTCGAAGCCTTCTCATTTTTGATTGTATTATTCACGTCTATTTCATCATGTCTGCCGAAGACCAGAAAATCCAGCCTCTCCATCAGCGACCTCTGCCTAGCCATCTTCGAAAGGAGTTCTTGCCGTAAGTTAATCGACCTCTACAGCTGACCTTGCTCTGCTCAGCTGCAGCCTTGGTATTTCAACTAACAAACCAGCCGAAATTTCGCTTCTCCTACCGACAAGATGATGTCTCCCTGTTCTGCAAAGCTTCAGGCCCATAAAAACAAGCATTTCAATAAGTAAGTAAAAAAGTGCATCACAGCCGTGGCAGCCTGGCCAGCCCCGATCTACTTCTCGATTGACTAACTTTCAGGGCAAAGCCCCTTTCTTTGAACGTGAAGCTGCAGCACGAGTCTACCGTCTCAGAATAAAGCTCCACCTTCTGTCAGCTCTGCTTTCTGATTGCTTTTTTTTCTTTTGCTCTTGCACTCTTTGTATTCTTATTTATACCAAAATTGGACCTTGACAGCTGCTACTTGCATTACGACCGCGAGGCTACCAAAATAAAAGATACTCTTTTCAAATGTACCTTAATATAGACCTCTGGCAAGGATTCTCTATGTAAATTAAATCAAATTATCTTCGTACGTTATTATATACTATTAGGTGTTAGTGACACTAGAACCCAGCATTTCATGGCCAGTGCTCGTTTCTCCACAGGCTGCTCAGCAAGGTGCTCTTGTACGACCCAGAATCATCCTCAGCTTGGACTTCAACAGAAGAGAAAGCTTATTTCGCTTTCGGGAAACTTTTGCCTTGACAATCAACGGCTGCTCATCATTCTCTTCAGGGCCAGCGACGAGACTCGGCGCCATCTCAGCTTTGCTAATGTCGTCACTTCCCGTCGTCCTGACAGGCTCATCGGCAGCTGGCAAAATCTCCTCCGAATAAGCACTCGACTCAATATCTTTGCTTGAGCTGACCTGGGAAAATTCATCGACAACAACTTCAGACGTCTCAACTTCAGCATTCCGCTCCAAAAAAATAGGTATAGCAGCCATTCTATCAATGTCATCAATTTGACCATCGCCTGCGGCAGCAGCACCCAAATAGGTTGTCAGTCCGGCAATTTCATCTTCATCCAAAATATCTCCCGGTTCTTGAAACTCTTCTTCTAGCTGTTCCGCTGGCTTCACGATTTCTTCACTGATAGCAGGGCTCATTGTCTTGTCCGAGCTACTGTCATCTTCATAGAATGTTTCCAAGCCTGTGCTACCATATTCAACCTCACTCTCAGAAATAATCGGAGAGTACGAGAGAAACTCCTCCATTCCTGTAACAAAATCATTGCTTCCCTGACTCTTCATAAGCCTTCTGTTCTTCTTTATTCCATGAGATCGGCTGGCAGGGCATGGAAGAGCAGAAGGCAGCATGAGATTCTGCGTTGAGGAATTCCGGGTTCGTTCAACCTCTGACTCGTCAGATGAATCACATAAAGAACTCGGCACCAAAATATTCAGCTGCTCTACTTCCTGTGTAACAGGCATATTTCCTCCAAATATTCCCCCGGAATTAGGATAAATGCAGGGGAAATCAATAGGAGCTCTTTTGCTGGTTTCCTCGTCAAAATCTGCCTCCTCCAGCTCGAGTTTACTGAGAATCTTTTCTTGAAGAAAAGAAGAACCAGCAAAATTATCCTTGGGTTTTCTCTCATCATAAGTAGCAGCTGCCGGCACAGAATGATGAAGGGCCCTGATACCAGGTGGCGCGAAACTCCTCTGAGAATAACCATTCTGGTGATGATATGGCAGAGGAGCAGTTTGGACACCATACCTGCCTGGTAGCAGAGTATTGTGTTCTACCAGACCTGCAGATCTAGTCATCCCTTCCTTTATGAGGGGAGAAAAGTAGGGTGGAAGCATACTTGGATTGTAGTCTTCAAGCAAACTCATGATATTGTAGTAGACGGCAAATTGGTGGTTTAGCTCAGTAAGCCTGACTAAAAGAATACACCACTAACAGTCAGTGTATGTAAGAAAGGAAAAAATCAGGAAGCTTCACTGAATTTAAAATAAATTATGGAAGTGGGCTGCGGTATTGATAGACTGATGGTGCTGTGCGCATTATGGTACTAGGTGAAGAGTTCCATAATCCAACCAGAAGAAGCCACCTCCCCAGTATACTATAATCTAAGTAGCAACCGATGCTGCGAAGACAAAGCCTTCCAATAATAATTCGGACGTTAGTCCTTCTCCAGGTGAAATGCTACATCATGCAAATTTGAGGTACCGGCAGTTTTGGTGTGAGGATGGAAAGTTGAGGAGTCCCAGGTAGCCGTTTATGGCTGGAAAGTTTCAAACAACTGAGAGGATAATGTTCGAGAGACCCCGGTGGGTTCCACTACTGGGGTGCTTCGAGCAGAGTTCTCTGTAGGTGTGGAGGTGCTGGTAGCAGTGGCATTATCGGTCGGCTCAGCAGTAGGGTTGGTTTGACGAGCAGTACCCTCTTGGGGGGGCGTTTCGAGATGCAGGTGCTTGTAAAAAGGTATTTTCCAGTTCTTTCCAGGAATGATTTCATTGAATATAACGGAGGACAGGGTCCAGCCAATCACTGCTTCAGCTAAAGAGGAGGGAAGATGGAACAGAGCTAGCTGAAGGGCGATAATGTACACAAAGGTCTTGTCGGACAAGTGCCACTTGGGTTGGGATCCTATCGGAGAGATTTGGAACCGATACACCACTGGCACCAAATGATGATATAGGTAGAGCAGCGCGAAAGAGGTTGTTATCTGGCCCGCAGGAAGTGAATTGAATTGGTAGAACTGAAGCCAGTTGAGAAGATAAAATAGCAAGGGCACCAGAAAAGTGGAGATTGCAAAGACCAGGAGTACGAGGGACAAGAATTTCTTGGATCCATAGAATCGCTCAACAACTCGCAAGTTGTATAGAAGCAGGATGCTCAGCAGTACCTCTGACTGGTTGACATAGATGAGCTGGTTGAGCACCAACCTCCACCACTGGGACCACTCGGTGAGCTGCGGTGTAATGTACAGCTCAAACAGATACTGAGACTCCGAGAGAGAGATGAATATGGGCGCCGTCAGCGAGAAGTATATCCAATACTTGGATACCGGTGTGTCTGCGAAGCCAGATACAGTGGATGCAAACATGGCGCTGGCCAGAGGGACTGGATTTACGGGAGTAAAGAAGTAGTTGGTGGAAATCACGTATCTCGGCAGAGCTGGAGGTTGTAGTAAGCAGGGCAGGCATTGGGGATCTCAGCCTTGCCCTTTTTGAATAGCCTACCCGCCGCTCCTCCCCTCCTCCACACTGGCACACACTGGCAATTGAACTGGACTGGACGGCCATGAATTTATACGAAGATAAGAACCAGGAGCGCAATGAGCTGCGTGAGGCCGTGCTGGAGGGAAAGACGCTGCTCGCCAAGAGCATTTTGAGCAGCAAGCCTGAGCTGCTGCTCCAGCGAGACCAGGACGGGCGAACGCCGCTGCACTGGGCCGTTTCACTCGGACAAGGCGAGGCTACGAGTGAGATGCTCAAGGCAGCCAAGGGTCTCAAGAAGTTTGACATTGACGAGGCAGACGAGTCTGGCTGGACGTGCACGCATATTGCAGCGTCAACTGGCAATCTGGGGATTCTGGAGCAACTGGCTCCTTTCGACCCTGATTGGGATCTACAAACCAATGCTGGCCAGGCTCCTATACACTATGCGGTGTCCAAAAACCACCCGGATGTGGTTCGGTTCCTGCTGAGCCACAAGGCGTCGTCTCGTATCAAGGATAATCTGCAGCGCACCAGTCTTCACCGCGCAGCGGCTGTGGGGTCGGTGCCCATCATCAAGATTCTCATCTCCGCCAAATGTCCCATCAACTCTACGGATGCCTCGAGCTGGACAGCATTGCACCACGCCATGATCGAGGGCCACGGAGACGCTGCACTGGAACTGATCAAGGCTGGTGCTGATACTGAGCGCCGGGATTCAGAGGGTCATACTGCCCTTGAACTGGCCCATGACGAGCAAGTGCGGAGGTTTGTGGAATCCCACATTGCAAACTAGGGACACACTTTAGCCCAGCTAAAGCACGCACGCACGCACTTCAGCCCTAATAGATGGGTGGTTAGCGAGCGCAACTGTAGTTTTACCTAAGCAGCACCAACCAAACACTGCAAAAAAATATCATCAAAAAATTTACGTACTACAGCTCTGAAAACCCAGCCTTAGCCGGCACAACAGAAGTCCTATAAACTATTGCACAATATAGGTCCCTAAACCTGCTACGGTACTTTTTGTGGTTGCATTCATTTGTTTGAGGAGGGCCAAACATATGTGTATTTACGCTTCGAAATCCATGACTCGCTTGTAATGCATTACTGCCTATATTTTTTGTTGTAAACGTGCACTTGCAGTGTATTAACCAAACGTAAATAATATGAGAGCATTCATAGGTTTTTTTAGTATGAAAATTTTGAGATCCGCCATCAAAGCTTTTATACCTTGAAACCTCGAGATCGTCTTCGACCTCGGGCAGCCTCGAACTTTCGGCCAACAGACTGGATTCGGGGGGCCTTGCCCTTGTGGGGGCCCATGCCGAAGTGTCGAACAGCCTCTCGGGAGTTTCGAGGGCCTCGCAGCAGCAAGGTGTTCTCACCCTTGGGGGCTCGTCGAGCAAGCTGGTCGAGGGTGATGACCTCACCACCGGCCTTCAGAATCTTAGCCTTGGCACCAGCGGTGAATCGCAGAGCAGCAACAGTGGCCTTGGGGAACTCAAAGATTCGGTTGTCGTCAGTAACGGTACCAACAACGACAACAGTCTTGTTGGCAGCACCCTTCTCACCCAGAGATCGAGCGATTCGGGAAACAGACACGGGGGGTCGGTTGATCTTGGACAGGAAAAGCTGTCGGAGAATGATCTTGTTGAACGAACTGGAAGTTCGTCGGGCCAAAAATCGGTAGAGCTTGACCAGCAGCTTCAAGTAGACGTTGTCAGACTTGGGAGCGGTTCGCTGGCTATTTCGCTCGTGGGGCTTAGAGTAGTGCTGAATACCCATGGTTGATGTATGAAGTCTAGTTTGTCGAAAGAGACTGTGAAGGTGAGTGGAAAAAAGTCAATGGTGGACAACTTTTGAGTGGGTTTTCTGGGCCACCCACGATT
Source organism: Zygoascus sp. PK3305 (assembly GCA_023628935.1). NCBI lineage: Eukaryota > Fungi > Ascomycota > Dipodascomycetes > Dipodascales > Trichomonascaceae > Zygoascus > Zygoascus sp. PK3305. The sequence goes on from JAMAJS010000001.1 coordinate 2,983,993, forward strand.
GTTCCCTTTAAAAGCCCTAAAGCCCTAACTCCCAACCATCGAAGCCTCTCCAGTCCAACAACCCCCCCTCCCAAGAGCCCTCCTCCCAGCTCTGAACACTACGCACGCACAATCCGACAGCGCACCCCACCCAAATCAACTTCACTACACATATCGAACATCGACACACCTTCAACATGAGTGAAGAAGCGGCTACCAACCCTCGCGGCATCCCCAAGGCTCCATTTGTGGAAAATGTTGAACAATATGTTGGATCCACTGAAAATGTGGCCAAAATACTCGGCAGCTTCCAGGATATGATGCACAAGTACAAGTATATGGAACTTAGCACTGTTAATAGAATCAAAGGTCTGAATGAGAAAATTCCAGACATCAAGAAGACGCTTGACATGGTCCAGTATCTCGACAGTGTCCCCGAAGGAGAGGAAATCGAAACCAACTACGAGCTAAATGAGACTCTTTATGCTAAGGCCAAGATCGCCTCCACCAATACTGTCTATCTGTGGCTAGGAGCCAATGTCATGCTAGAATACCCCATTTCCGAGGCAATTGAGCTGCTTTCTGAAAAGCTGGCTTCTGCTAAGAAATCGCTTGATACTTCTAAGGAGGATCTCAACTATCTGCAGGAGAACATTACTGTCATGGAGGTGAATACTGCACGTGTGCACAACTGGGATGTCCAGCAGCGCAAGGATGCCAAAACAGCTGCAGCTTAGCTCTTTTATCTTATTTCTTCACTTACATCACATGAATGTCTCTTTCACGATTTATGTACATATTAGCATTGTTTAATAACAGGTTTTTTTGTTTCGCTCATCTTTTGCCTGAGCGGATTGTTTGTTTTGTGCAAAAATAATAGTAATTTAGGTAGATATGTACAGTACAGCTTGTTTTTACAAGGGATTGATCAATCGACACGCCGACCCCTCTCTTCCATTCACACTTATCGAGATTTTCGCGAGTCGGAAGCAACATCCAGCAGCAGGGAGTTGTTGTCCAAAAGAACTCGGTTACCAGACTGAGACAGAATGGAAGCAATTTCTCGAGCAGTGTCGATTCGCTTCAGCTCAACATAGTCTCCGCTCTTTTTGATGGCTTCACCAATGAGCTCGGCAGACTTAGCCTCACCTTGAGCCTTGACAATAGCTCCTTGCTTCTCCTGCTTGGCTCGCTCGACAATGAATGCGGCTCGCTGAGCCTCTTGCTGAGCAATCTGCTTAGCTTCGACTGCAGCAGTGAACTCAGGGCTGAAAGTCATGTAAGTCAAAGAAACATCATCGAGCAGGATATTGAATTTGCTAGCTCGCTTGACAAGGTTTTCTCGAACCATTCTAGAAACTTTCTCACGCTGGGTGATCAGCTGTGAAGCATTGAACTGAGCAACCACACTCTTGAGCACTTCATTGACAATCGATGGCAATACACGCTCGTCATAGTCAGTTCCCAACGTTCGGAAAATAGTTCCAAGGCTCTCCACACGAGGCCTTGACAGCACACGGCATGTGATGTTCACCATCTGCAGGTCCTTGGTGCCGGTGAGGGACGCCACATTTCTGGGCTTGGCTCGAACATCGTAAACAATGGGGGTCTGCAGCCAGGGAATAGCAATATGGGTACCTTCATTGTAGATCTGGGGCTGGATACCACCCATTCGCGAGTAAATGATAGCTCGGTGGCCACCGTCGACGTTGAACAGCGACGAAGACAGGAGAACGGCGCCGCCTGCCAGAAACACCAAGCCACCTAGGCCAGCAAAAAGTCCTCGGGGAGGAACTCGAACGTTTCCAGCACCCTGCTTTCTGGCCTGTTCCTGGATCCGTCGAGCAATGTTATTCCAGGCGTCTCGTTGGCTCATTGGTGTGTAGGAACTCTGTAGTGCTTGCTGATGGTAGATGATGGCAATAACCTTGCCATGTTCATGGGAGCCATGTTCAGGGTGGGTCACCCGGCAGAACTCACGTGCTGGAAGGGTTGACCCGAGACAGCTCCCGGACGGGGTGCTGTGGTTGTGACTGTTTGTAGTGTGCACAGATTTACGCAGGTCACTCACAAGATCCACCACTCTGATTGAGAACATCACGAATTTTCATTCCATCTACTACAGCTGTTATCCTACATCACACACAACAATGCCTGGTGTTACCGTTAGGTATGTACAAACCACCTTCGAAAGACACGAAACAGATCATCGACATCTATGAGATAAATGCTAACAGGTATTTTTAGAGACGTTCCCGCTCAGAAGTTCATTGATGCCTACGCTTCTTTCTTGCAGCGACAAGGTAAGCTCGAAGTCCCCGGCTACGTAGAGTCTGTTAAGACCTCTGCTGGCAACGAGCTCCCTCCCCAGGACGCTGAGGGCTGGTTCTACAAGCGATCTGCTTCCATCGCCCGACACATTTACTTGCGAAAGGATATTGGTGTTGGCCGACTCAACAAGCGATACGGCAACACCGTCAACCGAGGCAGCCGACCTTCTCACCACAAGGATGCCTCTGGTTCCGTCAACCGAAAGGTTTTGCAGGCCCTTGAGAAGATTGGCGTTGTAGAGCAGTCCGGCAAGGCTGGTCGACGAATCTCCGAGAATGGTCAGCGAGATTTGGACCGAATTGCTGCTCAGGCTCTCGAAGAGGAAGAAGACGACGAGTAAATTCATCCGCTGGATTTATAATAACGCAAAAAACCAAAAACCAAGAGCTGGCGACGGAGTTTTTCTTTCTTTCGGATATCTATAAAAGAACAAAAATTTCTGCAAAGTTTCTCGCATGAAATAATGTTATTAGTATTACACATAGCGTGTGTAAAATAATGATGCACTGTTACTATTATCTTTGTCCCTGTATAATTTATTGCCCGTTCCATGCCATTTATCCCCGTTGATTTGTTATTGTCAGTAGTAGAAGTAACCAGCGTTGGTCGTGTAGTTCCAGGCTGTTTTGTAGAAAGCATGCTTGTACAAAGTTGGTCCATTTAGCTTCTGATCTCATGTGCATCATGTTTTGCCCGTGTACAACTAACTTGCCATCGAGCACCAGATCATATCTTCATCGCACCCCATGCTCGCCGTGAAATCAGCAGTTCAGCAAGGCAAAAGAAGACTTCCTCTGCTTGCGAGAAATGCAAAATCACATATTCCAGTCGTTTGGGCGGTCGCTCCCCGGCCTGCTGTTTGCCTGAATCGTCGGTTTTCCGCATGTTCAGTCCACCAGCAGGAGGAAGCTAAGCCGAACAACACTGCACAGCTGAAAATGGACAAGCCTACATACCAACTGACGTTCACATGCAAGAAGTGTGATACCAGATCTAGTCATAATGTCTCAAAACAAGCTTACCACAATGGCACAGTACTCATTCAGTGCCCTGGGTGCAAGAACCGGCATCTGATTGCGGATCATCTCAAGGTACGTAGGTTTGACAATGCTGCAGAACTTGGACTTGTAACGTTAGCTAACTCTTCTTTAGATTTTTTCAGACAGCAGGATCACCTTAGAAGATATTCTGGCATCCAAGGGTGAAACTGTTACCAAGGGCTCTGTTGATCCGTCCCAGCTGGCCGATCAGGACTTGGAATGGGAACAGATGCCTACTGAGCTGCAGAAGAAGCTCGAGGATCCCGCTAAAAAGACGGAATGAATGACAAGACAAAGTAAATAGCATGGCGTAATTAGATCGTAGATTATTTTAAATATAATTGTAAAGTTTTTGTTTTTGTCTTTTTTTATATTTGGCAGAAATCTGAGACCGACTTTGATGTTTGCGATTAGAGACATTGAAGCTTTTTGCTTGGAGCCGAAGTGATCCCATCACCTTTCTACATGCGCTCTTGATGAAGAAGAGCGCGACCATCGCTAACGCTCATAAGGGGTCGATCCACGCACTCGCTTATAGCACTTCTGGCAATTACATTCTATCGGGTGGCCAAGATCGGCTTATATATTTGTGGAATATCCATGCAGGGTCCAAAGTAAACTCTTATCTGCTTCACCGGTACGAGGTGCTGGACATAGCACTGACCAAAGACGATTCTCGCTTTGCCAGCGTTGGCGGGGATCGCAGTGCATATTTATGGGATGCACAGCAGGGAACCACTGTAGCACGCTTTGCGGGGCACACTTCTCGCATCAATAGTTGCGACTTTGATGGCTCCGACTCGGTGCTGGCAACTGCCTCGTTCGATAAGTCTGTGCGCCTGTGGGACTGCCGAAGTCTCAGTCCTCGTCCCATCCAGGTGCTAGACAATGCCTCGGACGGGGTGTCGAGCGTGGTCTTTTCTGGAGCACAGATCATTGCAGGATCAGTAGACGGGACTGTGAGAATATATGACATCCGGATGCGGGAGCTCAGGTCCATGACAATGGGCCATCCTGTTACCTCTGTGTGTGCATCTGCGGACGGCGAAACTGTGCTTGTATCCACTTTGGATGATACCGTCCGACTCATGGATCTACGGGATGGCAGAATGCTGCAGAGCTTCAAGGGGCATCAAAACAAAGAACTTCGGATCCGCTCCAAGTTTGCCAGAGCCAACGAGCTGGTTGTTTCTGCATCTGAGGATGGTGGCTTATATATCTGGGATGTCATGTCCGGCCAGGTGCTGCATCGGCTGAGCACTGGCTCGTATCGGTCCCATGCATTTGCCGTCAGCCCTACTGAGTACGCCATTGCTTGTGCAGAAAACAGTGATATCAGCGTATGGCGATGATTAGAGGAGACGAGAGAGAAAAAAAAATGATTGATCTCACAATGTGTACTATATTTATTTATTAAACCACGAGTGTGTGTTAATGTACTTGCCTTGCGTTTTGCGTTTTGGTCCTGTTTGCTTCACTTTAAGTGATATGATTCGCGCTCATTTTGTGTCTCCCTTCTACCCACCAACACCAAACTACGCGTCGGCCACCAAATCTATCATGGTTTACGACGAAAACAGTGGAGGATTTCTCCCCGACTTCAACAAAAGCAGCCAGAACGACGGCCAAAATAGACCATCTCATATTGTGCGGTCTGTCACCATCAAGCAGATAACTGACGCCACCTCCAGCGAGCCCAGCGACGGTCTGCTTATCGATGGCGCTGAAATCTTCAAATTCAAGCTGGTCGGCATCGTCAGAAATGTCACCCATGTCAATGGCCGGTTCAAGTATGTGATTGATGATGGCACGTCGTCGCTAAATCTGATCAAGTTTGTTGACGACGACACCAATATGAACGACCCCAGCCAATCCGAGAGCAACTCTGATCTGCCAATGACCACTGGTGGCTATGTCGAGGTGTTTGCCTACCACAAGCTTTCTAGTGGCAACGACCGAATGTTTTATATCACGCACATCCGCCCTGTCACTGATTACAATGTTGTCATATACCATTTCCTAGAAGCAGTCAAGAACCACCTATACTACACCAAGCAGGGCGCTCCTCAAACCAAGCCTGCTGCCGACGAGGGAATCTTTGTGGAAGAAAGTTACATTGATTCCCAGCAGAACGTCATCCGTGCAATCCAAGATTTTGGTGACGTGAAGTCCGGTTGCCCTTTCGAGACGATTGCCGAATTCACTAAGATCTCCCCAAAAGAGCTGGGCAGCGTTCTGCAAAATATGGTCGACGACGGCCTCATTTGGGAACCTGATGAGAAGTACTATTTGCTATGCTGATTTTATTGTAGTTCTCCTATCTATTTTTCTTGTTTGTATCTAATGTATTGATGGTCATTTATATTAACTTTTACTTTGGGGTCGTTCGGTCGTACGTCTCTCATGATAGGTGATTAGAACTTTCATCAAATCGTCCTGCTGTACAATTTCTCCCCCTGCGAAGTTCTTACTGACCATATCACCAACAGACTTGGTCAGCTCATATGAGTTGCCGACTTCAATGTCTTCTGTCGTCAATTCTTCGGGAGTGTCTCGATCAACCTTCTCCGTCACATCGCTATCACCAGTCTTCAAGAAAGCCAGCCTCTTTTCCGTCGATAGTCTAAGAACTGCCTGCTCTATTGTGTCTCGAATTACAAATAGCCAGACGGTGGTAGGCTTCGTCTGGCCGATTCTGTGAATTCGCGAAATGGCTTGGACTTCCAGGGCGGTATTGACCAGAGGCTCGCATAGATAAACATGGGTAGCATTGACAAGAGTAAGACCTGCTGACTCATTCTTTGCATGAAGTAAAAAGCATGCATACTCTGGGTCTTTCTTGAACTCGTCCATATGCGACTTCACCGAGGCATGTTTGATGCCTTTATAGGTAAGAACATAGTCCAGTAGTTCCAACATTTCTGCCCACTGAGAGAAAATCACAACCTGGCATGACGGGTCTTTGCTTCTCAGCCAGGTAAGATGCCTTAGAATAATATCAATCTTCGTACCATACAATCCCAAGTTCTCATCACCTCCGTCATTAAGAATGTCGTTCAGGATATCGCCAGTGACTTCTTTGTAAATAGGGTTGCTTCGTCCCCAAGACTGTTGAACATCACTATTCTCAGCTTGCGAATCATTTTCCTGCTCCACACTAACTTCAGCTACCTTCTGAGTCTTCAAGGTGAAGTTATATATCTGGTTTGGCTCCAGCCTCGTCTTGCAAACAGGGCATGTATTACAGTGCGAGAACCATTGTTGAAGACAAGCTCGGCAGAATCGGTGGCCACAAACAGTTAGAGATCCAATAAGAATATCATCTTGACAGATGACGCATCTCCTATCTTCAGCACTTAATTGATCATCCGACTTCTTCAAGCTATTCAAATAGGTCATGCGGCCCTGATCTTGATGGATCTGCTTCTTTAGCTCCTTCTCAGCAACTAGCTTCTTCTCCAACAGAGACAAAGAAGATTCTGGAGTTATTTCATTCTCTTCGGTAAATAAGTCTGTAACAGAGTCAGAAAGCTCTTGTAATTGTTTATAGTAAGCCACTCTTGCGTTGTAGACTGCTCGAAATGCTGCAATTTCTCTGTTCAGAGCTTTTAACTCTTTCTTTCCAGTGGACAAAACACTTCGGAAAGAATCAATATACTCAGCAATGACTTTTCTGTCAGCCTCTGAATTTTCTCCACAATCATCGTCCTTCTCTTTATAACTCTCTATCATATCTGACAAAGATCTTTGATGTACTGGATTGCACAAGCGCCTATCTGACTCGGCTTGCAGTTGTAGCTCACTCTTCTGTTCTACTTCTGGGGCAGTAAGCTTCAACATCTTCTTGTTCCCGGCATTAAGGAGGATCCTGCTAGCATCAGCAAGAGCGTCGCTCTTTACATCTCTGCTATTCTTCGTCTTGTTACGTTCGAACTTTTCAGCCTTGCTAACAACAGGATCAGAGGTACCAGTAATAGCTTCAGAGCGGTCGGACACCATTTGTTGAAGGACTTCCAAGTAACAAAAGGCTTTTTCCTGATCATCTAAGCTTTCTCCATACTCCTCACCATCTGGATCAGCATTCTGGTCAACCAATCTGGAAATCAAAAGCCCTACAAGCTCTTTTCTCCATTGGTTGATCAGCTTCGCTTGCTTGTTCAGTCGTCCACCCATAAGTTCAAATCGCTCTTTCAAGCTGAGATCCGGCCTCTTAGCTAAAACATAGTCCTCGTGCTGTTCATTGTTCATTCCAGCTATAGATTCGTCGACTTTCTTCACTTTCTTCTTCAGCTTCTTGGTGCTTTTGTCAACCTTTAAAATAGAGTCCCGAAGAAGTTCACGTCTCAAGATCTCCGCAAGCTCGTAGTACTTCGTTTCAGTCTCCTTGTAAATCCTAGATTTCTCCGCTTCAATGCAAATAGCTTCCTCATTTTCTTTTTTCGGCAAAACTTCCCCAGGGCTACCTTCTTCTTGCACATTTTCAACAGCCGCTTCCTGCTGACTCTTTTTCAGGGCATCCTCTTCTTTAGCCCATAGCTGATAGTTCGCGGTAGCAACAAAAAAGTAGAAGCGATGCAATACTTCCAGCCAAGATCTCAGTCTCGCTCGTTTATCCTTGACTTCCGTACTATCATCATCTTCCTCCTTGTCATCATCTTCAACTTCAACTGGCTGCTCATCTTCCTTCTTAACTTGAGATGCATATTGCATTTCCTTTGCTTTGGCAACCTCGCCTCTCAACTGGCTAACAATGTCAGTAACTTGATCCAGTCCTTCCATCCAAATATCAAGAGCCAACCCAGGCTCCCCAAGATGTTCATATATTTGGCCACGCTCAATCAAGCTTAGATAGTAAGAACGTCTGTAGCCAAAAAGAGATGTATTTGCTTGTTCCAGCATTCCATCAAGAAGGTCTGCCATGGTCCTCAAGAGGTTTCCGCCAAAAGCTCTCCTGTTACCGGAGCCAACACGTGGATGTGAGCATGCCTGACGCAGTCGTTGAAACCACTGTGCCAGCTTGGAAAAGTCCAGGTTTTCTGGCAGCCCTCCGGGGCTTAAAGCAGATTCTATAGTGCCATCTGGCTTCTCAATAAGACGCAAGTCTCTGAGAAAATCTTTATACAACTGCCTGTAATTCGTCTCTTCAATTGAGTTGAAAAGTAGGTGAACAGATATTCGACTTTGTCTTGGAATGGTAATATCATTCTTTACCATATGTGCAGTATGCCTGATGGCCAGGTGAGAGAAGAGCTGTGTGAAATCTGCTGGTGAAGCCATTAGCTGCCTCCAAGACATATTAGATTCGGAAAATATTGGATGCCTTAGGAAGGTGAGCAGGCCCTGGAGATCATCCATGTTCCTCTTGACTGGCGTGCCAGTAACTGCCCATGCATGTACTCTAGGGATGAGTCTAGCCACTTTTGCAGCAGCGCTGACACCAGAAGAAACCATCTGGGCCTCATCTAAAATAATTCTCCAAAATTCTGTCTGCATCAGAGGCGACTTCAAAGCTTCCAGATCAGGGTGGATAGATCCTTGTCTGGTTCTCCTAGCCTCTGGGTTGAAAAGAGCGTAGTGAATTTCTGAGGAGATAACCCGGTAATGAGTGACAACCACATCGAATTCACTGAGATCATGAGCTCTAAGTAGGCCCTTATTCTTTCTGACGCCCTTATAATAATGAAATTTCAAGTTTGGAGCATGCTGTTGAAGTTCATCTATCCACTGCCTAGAAATTGAAGCAGGCGAAATGATGAGAGTGGCCCTGGATTTGCGCACAGTACGGGATGCAAACTTATCATATACCATTTCACCTTCCTGTTCCTGGGGCCGCTTATTCAGCATCATGAGGGCTATCATTTCTACTGTTTTGCCTAGACCCATTTCCTCTGCTAATAGTCCACCACCGCACATAAGATGCCCCTCTGCTGCCAGATGCTCGTTCAACTTTTCTTCGGTACAGAATGCGCCAGAATAGGGGTTCACCCAGATCTGGGTTTTCTGGGAAGTTACAAGAGCCTGTCTCCACCCTGATGGAGGGGAAATTACATGGCTCTGGATATCAGCGTCCAACGGCTTGACAGAATAATTCCCTGTGGAGTCTTCCTCAATGTCCTTTCCTTCTCTTCTTAGCAGCCAACGAACCGATTCTCGCTGGTATCGAAGCAAATGACTTCTAAACTCGGGTATTTCAAGGGTTTTGGGTATCGATAGTGGCTTTGGCTCGGAAATAGCATTATAGAACATCATGGGGCCAACAGCAGGGGCCAGATCACCCACTGGCTGGCTGAATGTATAGTCACCTGTGATAAACCCGAGCAGGGCGGAAACCGAAGACGATTTCATTGAAAAAATGCCTAATGGACTAGGCGAGTTTTGCACTCGAAGACTGTAAGAAATAGAGCCATCGAGACATAACGAGCCTCCGTCGACATGCTCGGAGATATCCAGCTGGAGCACTGGTGGGTGGATGTCGACCACCAACGTCTTGGGGAAACTCCGGTATATCAGGGAAATTTCGTCTTTCACTCTCTGGTTATCATCTAATATCTGCAATGCAAACAGCAGCTTGTGGGGCTGTGGATCAAATCTGGTCTTGCCAGTACGCTTACGCTTGGCGGGCGGCGGTCCCTCGCCACGGGCTGGAAGAATTCCCTTTAGCTGAACATGCACACTGGTGGGATCTTCAGATGGAGCAACATGAACGGGCAGCGACAGGTGCTCGACTACCACCTGCCCTGGAGTCAGCTTGTCTCGGGGATAAATAAGTCTGACTGGAATGGAGTTCTCAATCAAAGTGATCCAGTCGGCGGAATCTGAGCGGGCTTTTGCAGCCGTCCGCCGGGCGGGTGCTAACTTATCCTGCAGATCTGCGTCGATTAGAAGACGCTGGAGAAGCTGGTCATCCACAAACAAAGCGTGCGGCCGCGATTCGCGAAAGTAAATGTCGGCATCCATAGCTTCTCGTGGCTAGCTTCGGGCGTTGCTGTCTTGAGCCTACTCCAGCCGGCAGTTACGTTGAGCTTCAGTCCCAGCTAGCGGCAAGTTCCCGAATTTGAAAGGGAAGTAAAGGAGCGCACGGCTGGCGGGGGGAGAATAAAAATCCAACCCAGGCTGTGCGGCGCCATCGTTTAGGTCGGAAACGGGTTTCAGCGGCTGTCCAGGCTCGAAATCACCATCGAGACACCTTCCCTTCCTACTACACCACCTTTCTCCACCATGCCCGCACGGTTAGCTAAGAAGAGCGACGAAAAGCCCCAGTCATATGACCCCACCAAGTCTATGACCGGCAAAATTGAATATGAATACGGTGGGCCCATTGGCAACATGGCCATGATGATTGGATTCCCCCTGCTCATGTGGTATATGGCAGCCTGTTACAAATACAACGGGTGCCAGTTGATCACCCGTGACGATGGTGAGTCAGTGGCCGAATTTTTGTACCGTCTGTGGCAGTATACATACGAGGGTGCATTCCCCACTTGGACGGCCTGGAAAATCGAAATCGGCTTCCTGCTGTTCCAGATCGGTACTGCTTTCGTTCTGCCTGGCTTGAGAACCGAAGGCCTGCCCGTCCCGCACTTGGGCAATAAATCTCTGCCTTACTACTGCAATGCGTATGTGTCTTTCTATTTTACCATTGCCGTCAGTCTGATCTTGCATTTTACCGGTATTTTCCCTCTGCAGACCATCCTCGAACGATTTGGAGAAATTATGTCCGTTGCCATGATTAGTGCGTTTGCATTTTCATTCTTCATCTACTTCCAGGCCTTTTACGAGGGCACCGCTGTTAGACTGACTGGAAGCTCAATCCACGACTTTTTCATGGGTGCTCCTCTTTATCCCCGTTTCGGGATCATTGACTGGAAGCTGTTCTTCGAGGTCCGTCTCCCATGGTTCACCATCTTTTTTGTGTCTCTGGCCTTGATCTTCAAGCAATATGACGAGTATGGATTTATCTCTCAGCAGGCCTGGTATTGTCTTTATGGCTCGTGGCTCTATGCCAATGCTTGTGCTAAGGGTGAGGAGCTTATTGTTCCCTCCTGGGATATGTTCTACGAGAAGTTTGGATTCCTGCTCATCTTCTGGAATGTTGCTGGTGTTCCCTTCACCTACTGCTACAATGCCCTTTACCTGGCCAGCCATGACCCTGAGGAGTACACTCGATCTTTCAGCTACAGTGTTTTTCTCTGGATTCTTATCTCCGTCGCTTATTATATTTTTGACATTGGAAACGGTCAGAAGAATTCTTTCCGTCTCCAAGTCAAGGGCCTCTATAAGCCTAGAACCGCTGTGTTTCCCAAGTTCAAGCGAACCACTGTCGAAAACCCCAGTTATATCAAGTGTAAGAATGGCTCTCTGCTTCTCACGGATGGTGTCTTTGTCTATGCCCGAAAGGCACATTATACTGCTGACTTTATCCAGAACTTGTGCTGGGCTCTGAACACAGGCTTCAACTCTCCCCTGCCTTACTTCTACCCAGTCTTTTTCTTTTGCATGATTCTTCATCGAGCAAATCGAGATTTGGGTAAGATGAAGCTCAAGTATGGCGAAGACTATGAGGAGTACTGCCGACGATGTCCCTGGATATTTATTCCCTATGTATTTTAAGTAACTCGGTCCCAAAACTCATTTATATGGACAGTTGATGCATATGAACATAGCTATTGTACTACCACAGTGGTTTATAAATATATTATACTGGAATGCTCTATTGCTGAGAAGCTCTTTTCTTGGCTCGTTCCCAGGCACTGGTCTTTCGTCGCTTGGATCGCTGTCCTCCATCATTTTCACCACCTCTGTTCTTGCCAATAGTGTCCAAGAATCCCCAGTCTTCACCAAACAAATTCTTTCCATTGGCATCTCGCTGTCGTTGCTTGGCCGCCCGCTTCTGCTGTTTCTTTGTCTCGCCAGGCAGTCGCACGTAATTCTCCTCCTCGTAATCCTGAATCTCCTTAGCCTTTCTTCGATCCTTATCCGTCCTCTCACCTCCACGGCCACCATCCACAATGGTACTACCGATAGAAGGAGCAGCCATAGGAGCGCCACTGGCCTCTTCCAGATATTCCTCCATAGCAGCACTCTTCTTCTGTCTTGAGCCAGCCTTTTCCTTGGTGTCGGAGAAGGGGTTAACTGCTGAGATTTTAGGAGCAACATACTTGGCATTTGAATCGGTTGAGGCCTCTTTCGACCCCGACAAGCCAAAAGGATTGGGCTTGTATGAGAGCTCTTCATCATCCGATACCTCCTCCTCATTCCCTGAGTCTTGCTTGGCAGCCACACGTTCCTCTGCTTCTTTTTTCGTCTTGAGATAGGCTCGCAGGGCCTTCTCGATCTGATATGCAATTTTCGACTCCAGTCCTTTGACACCCTTCTCCAACACCACTCTGTGAACGATAGAGTTTTCTACAGCTTTCTCTAGCTGCTCTTCGATCGTACTATCGGTACTAATCTCTGAATTCTCGATCATGCCGGTAATGATCAGAACCAACTGATGCAGGTAAGCCAGTAGTGACTGGTTTTTCAATGCCAGGAGGGAAATGCCATTCTTGGTGTTGGCAATGTCGTCTTCCAGGTCAAACGATATGCTGGATAACGACAAATGTATTGCCTTCAACAGTTGATCCATTTTGGAAGTTAAGGACCAAGATACAATAATTCGTAGTAATGTGTGAATAGGGATCGAGAAAAAAAGTTGGTGGAAATTATTTTCAGTAAGGAAGTGAGTGCACGGCTGAAGCGGGTACGGTACTGGGTCGTATGGGAAAAAAAAAATTTTTTTTTTTGGCTTCTTCTTATCGTGAACACCAACTGCCAACAACATGCCTCAGAACGATTACATTGAGGAGCACATCAAGAAGCACGGTCGACGGCTCGATCATGAAGAGCGAAAGCGAAAGAAGGAGGCCCGAGAGGGTCATCGAATAGCCAAGGATGCTCAGAACCTGAGGGGACACAAGGCCAAGATGTTTGCTAAGAAGCGATATGCCGAGAAGGTATCCATGAAGAAGAAGATCAAGCAGCATGAAGAATCCAAGGTGAACGGTCCTAGCAAGCCCAAGGAGGATTCTGGCGAGGCATTGCCTACATATTTATTGGACCGACAGCAGCCCAACAGTGCCAAGGCTCTGAGTACGTCTATCAAACAGAAGCGATTGGAAAAGGCCGATAAGTTTTCGGTACCTCTGCCCAAGGTTCGAGGTATTTCAGAGGAGGAAATGTTCAAGGTAATCAAGACTGGTAAGAGACAGATTAAGAGCTGGAAGCGAATGATCACCAAGCATACCTTTGTGGGTGAGGGTTTCACCCGACGACCTGTGAAGATGGAGCGAATTATTCGACCGTCTGCTCTGCGTCAGAAGAAGGCAAACGTTACCCACCCTGAACTGGGTGTTACGGTCAGCCTGCCGATTCTGTCGGTCAAGAAGAACCCCCAGAGCCCAATGTACACTCAGCTGGGAGTGCTTACCAAGGGTACCATTGTGGAAGTCAATGTCAGCGAGCTTGGTCTGGTCACTGCTGGAGGAAAAGTTGTGTGGGGTAAATATGCCCAGATCACCAACGAACCTGACCGAGATGGATGTGTCAACGCCGTCTTGCTGGTTTAATTTGCAAAAAAAAATTATATAATAGAATTCAGAATACCGCCCGGTGGTGGGCCGCAGGGTTTACTATCAATCTCGTGTCCCTGGATTGAGCCCACTGGTCCCAGTCAGTGGGATTTTTATTGCTCCCATACACTTTCATCACTCTTTGTTGCGGCTGCCAAGTGGGTGGCCGTGTGGCATCTATCAAACAATGAATCAATCAATAAAATATTCACGCATGCGAAAGAAACTGTAAAATGAAATTTTTTTTGAAAAAAGTACAATACCACCACGGAAAATGTAAAGGAACAGAGCTGTAGCGGCCTCCGAACCCCGCGACTGCGCCCGCTATTCTGCTTGTTGCTGCTTCAGCTTATCTCCACCAAAATGTACTGCGGAAGCCGCGCCGTAACTAACGTTCCCTCTCAGATCCGGACGGTGAGTCAGGACGTGTCCGTCGCTCGGTCGGCCGAACTGCGTAGCGTGTGCCAGCGGAGTACGTGGGCGGGGGTAATTTGGTTTGGGTGGGCAAAACGGGTGCAGAGTGGAAACCGATAGAACCCAAATGGAACGGGGAGTGCTAAATCCGCCGCAGTGTAAGGGCGCAGCTGGGGTTTTGGGTGTATGTTTGTTGCACAAGTATGAGTGATTTGCGGTGCATAATCGGCGCAGGCTTAGCTAAGCTACGGACTTAACGTGCGGTGCAGGATTGGGAATATATATATACACCATCTCGAACTTTGCTTTCCTCATCTTCTCTTTACCTACCAACAACTATTTCAAGTACCATGACTATGATATCAGACACCGAATTCACCGACTTGTCTCCCGTCACTAGCAGACGATGGGACGACCTCTATAATAATCCTAGCCTGTACCAGAACATTTCTTATGACGATGAGGTTCCGGATATGGTGATGGATGAAGACTATGATGTGATTAATAATGAGGTTCCTAGCAACTATGGCATTAACCCCCATGTCTTGAACAACACCTATGCTACTCAGGACATGGCTGAGGAGTCCTCGTCCTTCGCTGTCTCTGACCGAGACGGCCAGGACAGTAATATCTTCAAGTCGTCCTCTCCTTATGCTCCTATCCAGCAGTTCCCGCTCAGCACTCCATATGAGCTCATGACTGTTGTCCCCGCCGAGGCTATGCTCAAGTCTCCTGAAGACTTGTACTACAGCAACCGGTTCTCGACTCCTACTGCTTTTTCCTCTTCAATGGATACGGACCTGCAGTTTTATATTGACCCTAAGGAGACTAATGCCCTGAGCGGGCCCCAAATGATGCATAACTATCTGGAAAACCCTGAGGATGACTATGACGATGAAGATGAGGAAGACGATGACGATAATGAATACGATGACGATGACCTGTACTCTCCGCTTTCGGACAACTCTGCTTCATCGTCATCTTCGGCGGTGGCGTTGTATGACGAGGATGTCGTTGCGGCGCCTCAGCCCGTCGCCACCATTCCCGGTCTAAACTCCCAAAACCAGCAACATGAGCAACACCTTGAGCCGCAACACAAGGAGTACCGATCGCAACACTTGCTGTCGAGTGGAGCGAAGCTCAGTGCCGCTAACAAGAAGAAGATTGCATCTGCTGGTCCTCACCGATGTGAGATTGTAAACCCGGTTAGCGGAAGAGCTTGCAATAAGGTTTTCTCCCGACCCTATGATTTGATTCGACACCAGGACACTATACATGCTGCAGTCCGCAAAACGTTCAAGTGTGAGCAGTGTGGCGATAACTCCAAGACATTTAGTCGGCCTGACGCCCTATCTCGTCATATTCGTGTCAAGCATTCTTAAGCGGGAAATTCCCAGTTTTACCCCCGTCTCATCTCTCATCTCAGCACATTCAAACATACCTTGTCCTCGATCAACATGACCTTTCCAAACAGAAAGGGCAGATACTAGCTTGGCTATTTATTAACATATATTCATATATTTCTTAATATTTCCCCATAACTTTTTACATACAGTATATGTAGCAATTTGCATCACAAACAAACCAACAGAAGGCCCGACACCGTCCTTCAAATAACTGTGCTGCTGGCGATCGCTGATGTTGTACCAGTCCTCAATCAAGGGGTGCATTTTGCTACAAATTTAATTAGTAACCGCACTACGACCAGAAATAAATGGAACGAACACTGAAAAAAACTTAATACGAAGCTCTCCTTGAAGACCGGAACAGCCTGTCAACAAAATAGTACTTATAATAGAAAAAAAAATTAACTTTAATCACCGTCCCGTGATGCTCTACCAATCCTTGTCCACTATTTTTCGCCTTGTCTAACGGTTCAGGACAATCCTCCAATTCTCCACATGTAGCGGGCTATGGCCAATCATGCTTAAACCACGCAAACAAAAAAGGACGCCATCTTTACGAGAATGGATTCTGCCATTTTGCTTCATATTTAACTCACCGACCTAAATATTTCCGCTGGCCAGCGGACCTACATAGTACCACCATGTAAAGAGAGGTGGGGAAGTAACCCAACCTGAGAGCGATTAGTTTCTCATATTAAAGAAAGGTACGTATATCAGCAAGGGCAAGACTATATATTATGAATGGTACACCTCCTCTTCTAGAACATGCCAGTCAATACCGTTCATGCTCATGGGCTAGGCCTGGCATTTTCACCCGCAGCCAAGCTAGCAAAAACCAACTATTACTTGAAAGCAATGCATATGTGCTGGTCTAACAGCACAGTTAACAACTCAGCAACCCTCCGTTTCAAATCAAGACTTCATTAGCACATTAACACATTTGTTAGAGATAAATTATACCCAGCCTCCAACCAGGTCGACCCATTCATTGAGGCATGAGCCTTCTTTTCCCTCAACATCAACCACGTCAGTGTCGCACCGGCATCGGCAACCCACGCCATTCACCACCTCCGGGTCAGGGTGGGCCCAGTAGTCGTCTTCTTCAACCTGCTTGGGGTCATTAGGATCACGGATATAAGGGATTCGTTCTCTCTGTCGCTGTGGAGCATTGGCAGGGCAATGCTGAATGGTAGTGTGCCGGTACCCAATGTCTCTAAAGTAATGAATCTGCTCAGGCTCCAAAAACAACCCTGCTGCTAACGAGTGAATTGGAGCATCTCCCCAACGCTCGTACCAGAAACCTCCAGATCGGTCCATGGCCTCGAAGTAGTCATTGTATTCTTTTGAGCGGAAGAAATCCAATCGTGCAATCTCAAAATTCGACCAAAAGTGGCACATGTTATAGGCTTCCTTTTCCATATTGTCCTCAGAGACAGGCTCGTCGGCTTCTGATTTCGGAATATCCATCAAAACGACCTCTTCCGGTAGTTCCTCCAGCATGGCTCGCAGCTCCTCTTCCTTTTTAAGCTTCTCTTCACGCATTTTTTGAATCTTCTGCTTACGCACTGACCCGGAGTCCTTACTAACGTCTTCAAACTCCTTGAGCTCAGGCTTCTTCACAAACAAATCCCAAGAACCAGTGCTATTAATACCCCTTTGTCGCTTGAAACCCGCAGTATATCGGAAAAGATTGGGAACCGTCTCAACCAACTCTTTGATAAAAATGGTGAAGCCGTACACCTTGTTGTTTTTCTGCATATGAATAAAGGGGTCGTACGTAATGTCGCAAAAGTACTTGACCTCGGGCTCAACACGCCAGTACCAGTCGTAAGGCAGCAAAAGCTTGTGGTTAAAGAACTTTCCTGAGTAGAAGCGGCACATGTGATGGTATGACTCCATTCCTCCGTACATGATGGCGTCGTCGCCTTGACGAGCAATACCTTCTTTAATCTCCTCCTCATTGGCCCAAGCGGGGAAATCCCAGTCCTCTGGTTCAATAACGCCAAACTCAACCTTAGAATCGGTAATGTTTCGAACGCCCTGTCGAAATTCCTGGTCAAACTCCTCGTCATTTAGGAAGACGTACGGGTAGTGGAACCACCTGTTGAAGTGACGTTCTAACGACATCATGGACTCTCGTACGCCAACCAACTCCTTGTTTCGCGCCAATACAACTAGCACGGCATTTGCACGAGGGCCACTAACATCCGGTTCCACGCAGCCTAGCACAAATGGCTTATCAATAGAGGTGTTGATCTCACGGAGTTTCGGCGGGGCCCGTGTAACCGGCAAAATGCCTCCATGCTGATTGTCGCGCGTCAGCAGCAGAAGTAAGAAGAGAACAAATGCAAGCGGAATAAATGCAGTGAATATAGGTATGGTGATTTTGTTGGACACTCTGATGCGAATTTGCATCAGCTTCACACCGTGCCGGACCCACGTATGAATCAGCTGATACGTTCGAGACCGGTACTTCACGACCTTCAGGTCTTCATCATCGTCCAATGGCAGTATTATTCGTGACTTGAGCCCCAGCATGTCGAACGGGTTCGGGTGGTGGTTTCGGTCACGGCCTGTGTGATGGTAGAAAGTCTGGTTTTGCTTTGGCTGCTTTTTTTTCCATCTGCCGTCGAACACGGAAAAGCGTGTGTGTTCAATCACGTGACAACAACGCAATGGGAACATTTCGGTGGATTTTCCTAGCAAACTATTGTTGTTGGACATTGGTGAGCTGACTGACAGCCCTGAGTAGTAGCTAGTAGTTTGTGGTGATTTATATTTTAATATTATACCTCCCTCCTTCCTCTTGCTGTTTATAGAAAGACTTTTTCATTAAATGCTAATAAATACAGTTTGCCATGCTACTCCCGTAGTTGCCGGATGGCTGCCCGCAACTCGTTGATATCATCCGAAGCTTCTTCCGGCTTGGCTGAGGCTACGCCGTGGTAGCTCTTGGTATGCTGGCGAGAGTGGCCATCTCGGTCCTTGCCAAATAGCACACCGTCCAAGTCGCCTCTTTCACTGCCGTCCAGGTCACTGGTGCCACTGCCGCCGTCGCGATTGTAGCGCCGAGAAGTTCTAGCGGAAGCGAACCCACTGCCAGCCTTGCCCTCTCCTCCTGACAGCCCACTAAGCTCATCATACATGGAAAAGTCCCTTGATCTCAGTGTTCGCCGGTCGACTGCACCTGGCGATCCCGGTGTACCATATCGATCGCCTCCTGAGCGTTCACCAGCGTCGGTGCCGGTGCCGTTGACAGCAGCTGCACGGGTCCTACTGCTACTACCGGTCGAGCCAGCAGCCACAGCAGCAGCATCCTTGCTGCGGGTAGAAACACTGTGGCCCGTGAGAAAAAAGGAATGATCATTAGCAACATCTAGCAGAGCCTTGTCTTCGCTCAGCTTCTTTTTCTGCGCTTCTAGCCGGGCAATGAGCCGTTCTCGCACCAGCTGTGTCTTTTCTTCATACTCCCGGTTAGCGGCCTCAATGTCCCTCTCATACGTCTTCTGACAAAACTCTACCTGGTACTTTTCCCACAGGTACAGAGTTAGCAGATTCTCGTCCCGCGTCTCTGCTATGTCCGACAGCGCCTCGAGAAAGTCGGCGTTTTCGCCAATGTGCAGACTATACAATGTGCTCTGCAAAGTGTGCAGCATCTCCCGGTAGTGGAAATCCCGCTCCACCTCGAACAGGTCGCTGATCTGATTCAGCCGGATCGCGATTCCCTGTCGCCGTTTGTCCTTTTTGGGCACGTAGTCGTCGTATTCTTCCATCCTGCTCGGTAGGCGCTTGCGGGTGCGGTGCGTGAGGAAGGAAAACCCAAAGCGAGCGCCATCCCAAAAACAGCTTGATGTCCCCCACGCTGTGTATATGTGTTGGTTCTGGGAGGCAGGGACGGCTAGACGGCTGGTTGAGTAGGATGGGTTGTATATAAGGTAAGCAAGCAAGGCACCGCAACAAAAAGCCCACAAGGAAAACAAACAGCCAGCCAGTACCGACCGACAGGCAGCAGCATCTTTGGCACAACAAACGTCCACGTTCACCTGCCTGCCCCTCTAGATTGTAGAGGGATACACTGTAGAGGCTCCTATTGGGTCATATTACTTCTTTGTGCCTGTGTAGACCATATTTTGGTACTACAAACGCCCAATTTTTTCATTGCAGCCGTCTCTGGCAGGGTTGTCTGTCGTGTAGCATCCACAAGGAAACGTCCATAAAGTGAATCTAGAGACTTTGTGTGGCAACCCGTATTTGCATCTGCATCAGCATCCCCTTCAAGCAAAGAGGACCCACCGACTGCCGTGCAAATGTCTTGGGTAAAAGCATACAGGCACTTTGTGAGTCCCTGACAGGGAATAATGGAAAATATATATTTAAAAGCATTGGATTCTGTTCAACACACTGTGCATGTCTAGAAAAATAAAATAAAAATTAAAGAGCGAGTCCCTGCTATAGTATAAATGTATAAATACATAGTTTGATGAATAGAGCCTGCGTTAGTTGAAGTAAGAAATGAGTTTAGTGAACCCTCAAAAATATATATTTGAATCGGATCGAAAAGACCCTTCTACCGAGCCATGATTGGCTGTGGATGCTGCTGCTTATCCAGATAATGTAAAAAAAAAAAATAATACCCTCAATTTATACTATTGAATACAGATAGAATACATCCAGCAAACTGGAGTTTTTTGACATTTAGGAATATACCGTTTAATGGTGCTTGTTGCCAGTGTGGTTTCCATTGTTGTAATGGTGACCGGGGTTGCCCTGGTATGGGCCGCTAGAAGGACCAGGACCGCTGGCGCTCAAAGTGGTGAAGCTGCCGGCAGGAACCTGGCCGAGAGCGTTCTTTCCACCGGCACCAATGCAGGTGAGGTTGACAGCGGGGATGCTAATGCTAGCATCAGACAGGTAGCCAGGAATAGACTTATTGGCGAACAGGCCATCAGTATCAACCTTAACGTTCTTGTATCCGGCCTTCTCAGCGATGATGGGAAGAACATTGGCGCCGCAGTCATATCGACCGAGGGTAGGCAGTTCCCAGTTGGCAGAGATGGATGAGATCAGAGAGTAGTGATCAAAATAGGTATCGTCAGTGGTTCCTCGCAGAGAATCAGGAATGGATCCGAGGAGCAGAGTGAAGATCTTGTTCTGCTTGGTATAAGTCTCGTTCTCATCAAAAGAAAGGACAACAAGGGTCTTCTCAGTGAAATAGGTATCGGTGAGCAAAGGGGTCAAGAATCCAAGGGACCAGTCGCCAGAGACCTGAATGTTGGTATCGTGACCATCATTGATCATATTAGGGGTGACAAAAGACCACTGGGGCAGTCTCTTGTTAGTGAAATCCTCGTAGAAAGAAGTCAAGTTCTTGAGTCGAGAAAGTCTGTCAGGCTTGGTAGTGACAGAGTCATAGAAAACAAGGGGATTGTGCTTTCGGACATAGTCATTGGCCTGAGTGAACTGGTTCTTGTACTCAAATCCCTCGTAACCAGTGTAAGGCTGGCTTTCCTGGTATTCACCCCAAGAGATATTTCGGGTCTCCAACAAGTCAGCTACGGTGGAAATGTTGGCAGGCAGTCGCTCAAAGTTGTCATTACCAAGACCAAAGTAGTCACCACCAGCAGAGGCCATATAATTGGGCTCAGAGGGATGGGTGACAGCCCAGTAATTGGACAAGGTAATACCCTGCTGGGCAAGAAACTTCATACCGGCTTGGCCAGCAGCCTTGTCATAGTCGGTGTTCTCCAACCACACAATGACAATTCGGTCAAAAGCCTTACCAGCAATATATTCGCTAGATTCAGGGAACTTCTTGGTGGCAGCAGTGGCAGCAGCAGCAGCAATCTGGCTATTGTTAGGCTGGATAGTACTGAAACTAGGAGCAATAACAGAGGAGGAGGAAGATACTGCTGCAGCGCTAGCGGCAGCACTCAAAACGGCGGTGGCAGCAACAGACTGAAACTTCATTGTTTCTAAGGGGGTTTGCCGATTACGTTAGATCAGGGACAGGAGCCAAGAGTCGAGGAAAGCTGGGCATTTTGAACCAAGGAGTCGATTGAATATTTATAGTCGTCGGCGAGCGGGAATGTAACCGGCCCACTCTACAGCCGCTAGAATAACTAAAACGCTTGATCCATGCCGTATATACGCCTACTCGACCCTTGTGGCCTATCAAAATCAAGCTATTTCTAAGCACGTTTTCCCCTAGCCTGGACGAGGGTAGATCTCCATTATTATGGCGAGGCCCGCTTCCCCACGTGGGTCGATTGTTACCCAACAGGGTCCAAAAAATAAAGGGGAACAAACATTTAATCAACCAGAGGAGCGAGCATTCTATATGTGCTCGTGTGACAATACAATTACCATCGGCAATGTTTATCATTTCAGCCAGGCATACAGGAATTTCTGGCTCAGTTGTAATAAAATATTTTCTCCTCCAAAGGGCGTGTGGAGAGACATGCCCAAAAATATGCGTGCTCACGGTGGAGAGCACTTTGAGCCACACACATGTGCGTAGACGCTTTTATCAGTAACCGGCTGCAATAATCCGACATTATATTACGACGCTGCACCAAACTTAAACAGATCGGCAGATTTAACCTTCTATCATTGGTCGGCCAGTGTTTGCACGCCCTTAGCCGAAATCCGAAGGTTACCGTTGGCATCTAGCTTGTTCACTGAAAAGTAGCATATTGGAGCTCTCTTAACCAAACTAGCACAAGGAAGCTGCAGACGGTGGCATGTATGAAAATACTCGGGCATGTGTAATATTCACTGATACCTCTGATACCTCTGATAACTCTGATACCTTTGTTGACCAAGAAGCTTCGTCTTGTGGGTATGTTCGATTGAATTCTCTCGGTAAAGAGCCAAAGTGGTGGTGTACTAGAATCAAGCGGGATCCAGCCCAAACGTTGGTAGAGTGGAGCAACTCTATTCTGTTGAGCCTATCATATCAGAGATGAACCTACGACAATCGGGCCCATAATTAATTCCTAGATAAAAACGTGGATCTACATTATCACTCGAGGATCCACATTTCTTTGCGGCTGTTGGGTGCAGAATATCACCTTAGCATCTGATTCAGCTATGGCCGGGCCGGTTCAACTGCGTAGCTTAGCTCAGACTAATTGTAAATTCCTATAGCTAGCGTGCCCAAGTAGCATATGAAGACTGATCATAAACATCCGTTCGCCTTGCAACAATTTGTCATTCTACTGTCGCAATCTAGTCTTTGGTTTTGCTCGCCAGGAAACTCTGCGCAGTGTCAATGTGGCAGAGCCCCGCTGAACAACCACATGGCTGAGGGTTGCTGCCTGATGATGAAAGTGGTCATCGCAAGCAATTAGTAATTTAGCCGAGTCCAAAAAACCTCCAAATCAATATTTATAATGGTCTTTTTCCTTCCTTGTCTTTCTGGGAAAGTAGGCGATTGTCGGCTCCTTCTCCACACAACATTAGAGTTGGTGAAACATTAGAACAAGCTTCGCGCTATAATCGGCGGAACTCAGCTATAGTTCAGAATTTAAACCCAAATGGAATAACTCTACCCGGAAGATGGCTTTCAACGCACAGATTTTGTTTTGCACCTGATCGGAATAGCACTCAAAGTATTTTTGTCCAACACGGTATATTGTATGCTATGGTCAAAAAGAGCGCAGACCGAGGGAGGTGATAAAACCGCTTATAAGATCTTTCTCAGCGAAGATACTTCTGTTTTTTAAGGGTTTTTTTCACAATATTTTGCGTGTCCGTCCATCTTTGTTGATCATCACAGGTTCTTGGCCGGCTAAGCTGCCGGCCAAACCCTTACGGCACCAAGCTCTGACAGCATACTAATGTATACACCAGAGTAAAATTATGTGCCAATCAGAGTAGGCACATCAATTCTCTAGTCGAAGCTGGCCTCGAACGCCGGAAATCATCCACATCCCTGAAAAAATTGCTCGTAGAAAGTCTTCTCTCTGGTAGTTATTTTTCTGGTTTCGGCTGGTTCGTCAGTGTGAGGGGGGATACATGGATAGTACCCTTGTAGACAAGAGCCAGGTAAAAATTGGCTGCACCGCTGTTCACCCGCACCACCAGCTTGTAGAATGATCTCATCACATCGGTCATGAGGTTGGCAGCCAAGTGGAACCCGTCGGGTTGCAGCAGACTCAGCCTGTATTTCGTGATAGTCGGCAACGACTACCAGGTTTGGCACAAGCTGTGAGACCCCTCATTGCCTAAATCAAAGATTCCCCTATTCCCCCAGTTTCTCACCCCATCCGTATTAATGCGTATCAGATATCCCTTGTGTGTATTGCTATCACAGCGCCAAGATGAGATAGGGAGGTCATAACCGTTCGATACACTTGCGGTGGTCCAGCCCATGTCCCAGCCGCACACTAGCCGATGGTGTGTTATTTAGCGACTCAAAAAATTTTCAGCTCCTTCTTCCAAGAGCCTTTATCTCCACAGCTGCGACGAGCTCACAGGTGGTCGTGGTAAACGACGCTCTGAGACAGAATTGGTGTCTGCAGAAGGCAGGAAACAGCTTCTACGTTTCTGCTACTTTGATGACTCCGAACATTTTTCTCCAATTTATATTTTGCATTGCTTGTTGCTCAGTGGGTTGGAAGATTTTTTTTTTCAGCGTGTAGATAAATAAACATTTCTTTAGAATACTTGTGCCCACCGCTCCTTACCGTAGTTCCCTACTAATGGCTGTACCGTTACATTGCCCCTGCCCTAAAACTGATGCCGCAGTTCAAAAAGCTGGGATTTCTTTTTTATTCTTGGAGCTTTCTGCCCAAAAGATGTCTTTTACCACGGCGTTTTGTTGCGAAGATTTCAGGGATCTATTGTGATACCCCGTGATTTTGCATAATTCCGCTGTCTGAATCAATGCGATGAGCTGGTCATCGTGAGGCTCAGAAAACTTTTTGTAGCAGCCTACCAACACTCCGGAAGACTATATATATGTGCATTTATTTGACTGTGCCGAAATCCATTCAAGATTTGCAAAGGCCTTTTCTTCTTTGCGCTTGAGACTTTTTGGGGTATTTTTTTATTTTATTTTTTCTCATTAGAAGATGCCCTTCCCTTTCCATAAGACGTCTGCAGAGGAGGTCTCCACCGAGACTGCTGATTATGCTAGTCCCTCTGAAAAGGAAACGTCGTACAATCCTAATGTGGATACTGTGGTTATTGATACGATCAAGGTTGAGACCCTGTCCGAGAAGCAGCCTAAGGAAATTGGCTTGATTTCCGCCTGTTTTCTTATCTTCAACCGAATGGTGGGAACTGGTATCTTTGCCACCCCTTCCGCCATTTTCACCCTGTCAGGCTCAGTTGGCTTGGCACTAATTCTCTGGGTTGTAGGAGGACTTATTGCTGCCTCGGGCCTGATGGTCTACGTTGAGTGGGGTTCTCAAATTCCTCGTAATGGTGCCGAGAAGAACTACCTGCAGTACTTTTACAGGAAACCTCGATTCCTTGCCAATGCAATGTATGCTGTCTACGTCGTTGCACTAGGCTGGGCTGCTTCTAACTCAGTGGTGTTTGGCGAATATATTCTGAGTGCTGCTGGAAAGGAGGTGGACAGGTGGAATCAACGAGGCATTGGTTTGGCTTGCGTTACATTTTGCTTCTTGATCCACTCTTTTGCTCGAACCTGGGGCCTAAGACTTCAAAATATTCTTGGCGTGTTCAAGCTTGCTATTATTATTTTGATTACTGTGACCGGCTGGGTTGCCCTGTCAGGCAGAATTCACTCTGTGAAGCCCACTGGTAACTTCCATCATGCTTTCAAAAATTACGAAGATAAGTCTACCACAGGCTATGGTGTTGTCATGGCGCTGTACAATGTCATTTGGTCTTATGTTGGCTACTCGAATGCTAACTACGCTCTATCCGAGGCAAAGAACCCCAGACAGGTTTTGAAGTATGGAGCTCCTATTGCTCTCATCAGTGTCACTGTCCTGTACATGTTCGTAAACATTGCTTACTTTGCTGTTGTTCCCAAGGACGAAATTGTTTCCTCTGGCCGAATTCTGGCTGCCAGCTTCTTCCGAATTGTATTCGGTAAATCAGCCGAGAAGGCTCTGTCTGTCTTTGTAGCCTTGTCTGCCCTAGGTAACGTCCTATCGGTCATTTTCTCTCAGGGTCGTCTTGTTCAGGAACTTGCAAAGGAGGGTATTCTCCCTTTTTCTAAGATTCTGGCTTCTAATAAGCCGTTGAATGCTCCTTTCGCTGGTCTGTTTGAGCACTGGCTCGTCTCTATTATTATTATGTTGGCACCTCCCCCCGGTGACGCCTACAACTTCATTTTGAATCTCATTTCCTATCCCCTCTCAGTAGTAAATGCTTTTGTGGCCCTTGCGCTGTTGATCCTCTACTTTAGGCCCTATCCTGACTGGAACCCTCCTATTCGAGCGTCGTGGCCGGTCGCCCTCTTCTTCTTATTGGCATCTTTGTATCTTATCATTGCTCCCTTTATTCCTCCCGATGAAGGCCAGAATGTCTATAATAGTCTGCCCTATTACTTGCATTGTGTTGTAGGTCTTGGTCTGTTCGCCGTTGGTGCTGCGCTGTGGCTTATTTGGGCTGTGATTTTGCCCAAAGTTCGACACTATACCATTAACGTCCGAGAGATTCGTGATCAGGACGATGTATTTATTAGAAACGAGCTCTTCAAGTCATTTGACAGCGGAAAAACCTCTGAAGGACTGTTTTAAATGTGAAACGCAGATATGAAATAACGCAGTAGTTATGTAATATTCTTTCGAAAAAAAATGTAAATCTTCTGTTGCGAATCTTTCGAGTGCGACGGTGCGGCTCCTGCTCAGTTCAGCCGCAGTAGGCATCGTTTTCCAGCAAATGTTAGCTCAAGATTCTGATTCTTTTTGCACCTCATACCGTGGTTCGACCATGCGTCTTGTAATTCTTGATGGAGGTCTTGGAACAGAACTGGAAAATAAAGGTGTGAATGTCAGCAGCAATCTCTGGTCTGCCGCAGCTATTGTGGAGCACCCAGACGCTATTTATGAGGTTCACAAAGACTACCTTAACGCCGGAGCCGACATTATCATTTCGTCTACATATCAGACAAGCATTGAAGGATTTATAGAATCTGGTCTGGCAAAGAACTTAGATGAAGCTGAGAATTTGATCTTTCAGTCGGTCATTTTAGCCAAGAAGGCACGGGATGATTTTGCCCATTCACAAGGGAAGCTGTGTCAGGTAGCCGCCAGCGTTGGACCATTTGGTGCTACTCTAGGAAATGGTGCCGAGTACTCCGGACACTATCCAGGAACTACTGCTGAGCATCTGGCTAATTTTCATATGTCCAGGCTAAAGGCTATCGTCAAGGCATCTCCTGATCTTCTGGCTTTGGAGACGATTCCCAACTTTGAGGAAGTGAAGGTGCTCTTGGATATTGTCAATAAGCATATGATACCTTACTGGGTGTCTCTCAGCTTGAAGGATCCTGAAACTCTTGCTGATGGTACTCCACTGAAGGTGGTCGTCAAGTATGTTCTGTCGCAAAGGACTCCCACGGCTCAGCTCTTGGCTATTGGTGCCAACTGTATCCCTATCAATATGGCAAGTGATGTACTCTCTAACTTCTGTACCATCGCTGAGTCGGTTCCATTGATTATTTATCCCAACTCCGGAGATCTCTATGATCCATTGACGAAGACTTGGGAGGCCAATCCATCTTCTGCTTCGCTGTATTCCGAAGTTTGTAGATGGTATACTCTCGGTGCCAGATATATCGGAGGGTGCTGCAGAACCACGCCAAAAGATATCAAGCAACTATCTTCCGTGGCAAAGGCCCTCTAGCTCTCCTGGGTGAGAAACTTTTATTTTCTGTTTATATATTGTTTTCCAATATGCACTATTTGTCTGGTGCTAGTTCCTATGAGCATCTGAAAGAAATAGAATTTCGCTGAAGTGGTGAATAATAACTATATCAATCCACACAACGTTCTTGGAAATAATAGACGTCTTTGTATATGCTGTTGCAAAGTTTCCCCTTCAGGGAAAATCAGCGCAGATCTTTGTGCGGCTCAAGTTGTTGCCGCATCAGACAGCCGAAGTGAAAAAAAAGTTCAACTGCGTAATTTGTTCATTCATCTATTGATTTTTGAAATTTTTTATCACATAGAGAGTAGTACCCGTGGCCTTAACGGGTACGAGGGAGTAACTTTTTGGATCGTGCAATAATGACATCTACCATACCTGAAAGCAGCTTCATTGATGATGATGACTGGGTTCCTGGCACCGAGGATCTTACGGGAGAGGAAGAGCGCATACTTGCTACTCATGACGGAGTAGTGAAACGTGAAGGTGACGTATTATTAATTCCACAGCCTTCTGATTCAGTAAATGACCCTCTGAACTGGAGCAAAGGCAGAAAGTACTGGCACTTCCTCTTACTGATGTTTATCACCGGCTTCACAGCTGCCACGTCTAATGATGCCGGATCCGCTCAGAACTCTATGAATGAAGAACTCGGTATTTCTTGGAACTCTATGAACACTGCTGCCGGTGTCCTATTTGTGGGGATTGGGATCGCTACGCTTCTGCTTTCACCTGCTGCCTTCTTGTATGGTAGAAAGGTTTCGTATCTTATATGCATCGTGTCTGGCTTGGCAGGCTCTATCTGGTTTGCCAGGATTTACACAACATCTGGAAGTATCGGGAATCAGTTCTTCGTCGGTGTCTCAGAGGCTTGTGCTGAGGCGCAGGTCCAATTGTCTTTATCGGACATGTTCTTCCAGCACCAGCTTGGTTCTGTGATTGGCACCTACATTTTGGCTACCTCCATTGGTACCTACTTGGGTCCCCTTATTGCTGGATACGTATCAGATACTCTGGGGTGGAGGTGGGTTCCCTGGATTGCTGTTATTATCTCTGGAGGATTGCTGGTCGTTCTTATTTTCGGATTGGAAGAGACCTACTTCGATCGAATTCAGTATATTAAGAGCTGCAGTGCTACTCAAAGTACTCTATCTGAGGAGGGCGTAGCGCATTTAACGGAGACAAAAGGTGCTGAATTTTCCAATGAAGGAGAAGCTATACAGAATGAAGGACCGGCTACTCAGGGCACCGGGGTGGAAGATATCAGAGCCGAGAAGCCCTTTTCATACTGGAAGAGAATGGCTATTATAACGCCTGCTACTAATATACGGGGGTTTGGCTTTATTCAGTACGTTAAGCGGCTCTTTTTAACTATTAGAGTATTCTTGTTCCCTCCTGTGTTGTATTCAGGTCTCATGTGGGGCGCCCAAGATGCTTGGCTAACCTTTTATCTCACAACTGAAGAAGAAATGTGGATTGAATCACCATGGAACTATGGTGATGCTGCTGTATCTGTTATGAACGTTCCTACACTCATCGGTGCTGTCTTTGGCTGCATGTATGGTGGGACTCTCTCTGACATGGTAGTGGTGTGGATGGCCAAGCGAAATAATAACATTCGAGAGCCTGAGCATCGGCTTTGGATGATGTTTCTAACGGCTATTATTAGCCCACTTGGAATGTTCATGTTTGGTATTGGAACTGCTCGACGCTACTCGTGGCCAATGCCTTATGTTGGTCTAGTATTTATTGGTTTTGGCTGGGGATGTGCTGGTGACCTGTCTATGTCATATTTAATGGATGCTTATCCTGGTATGGTTCTTGAAGGTATGGTTGGTGTCTCAGTTATCAATAATGGCATTGGCTGTCTGTTCACTTTCTTCAGCCAGGACTGGCTGGATAACCTCGGCACAGAGAACAGTTATATTGTCATTGGGGTTCTTGACTTTGTATTCATCATGACTACTCTTCCTATGATCTTGTATGGCAAGCAATGTCGACGGTTTACCAAAAATATGTACAAAAGCTTCCTTGAAGCAAGGGATGGCATGTAGTATATTGTGTGACTTCAACTATAGAAGACAATAACGAATTAACAACACTTATTTACTTTTACTACAGCTTCGATAAAACAGGATATATTTGGTGGCTCAGCTTATCAATAGTTTGTTTAAGGCCATCTTGAACAGGCAAGCCAGTCTCCGGTTTGTAATTTGCAATTCTCCGCTTAATGAACTGGGAAATATGAGTGAGGACCTCGTCAGGTCTTTGGAATGGAAAATTATGTCCAATTCCAGGAATTATAATTGACGTGGGGTAGCGCAGAGCCTCAGCATATCCTGTTATTGCTTCACGAAACTGAAAGTCGTCATATATATCGCCCGCCATGTGCAAAACCTCATGGGGAAGGCTCTGCACAACATGCCTGCCGTACAGCAACGACTCTGAAGAGTTTGCATAAGGTACAAGCTGAGAAGTCTTGTCCATAATCATCACATAAGGATCTGACTCTGTCTTTCTTGGCAAGAAAGCATTATCCAAAAAGTCCTGCTTTATTTCAGGATGAAACCCTCTAGCCACTCCGCGCGTATCCATAAACTTGAGCATATCTTCTTCGTCTTTGAATTGGTCTCTAGTAACAGCTCCGATTTTGGCAAGCAACAGCTTTGCTCTTTCAAAGTATTGTGGTGACTTAGCGTGTTCAAGAGGCACAAAGATGATTGGATCCAAGGCAACCAGTGAATCGACAAGGCCAGGCTCAAAAAAAGCAGCATAATTAGCCATTGCTCCTCCCATAGAATGGCCTATTAAAATGTTTCTACCAGGTTGCAGTGTCTTCTTGAGGACAGCCACAACATCTCTTCCCCCATCATTCCACGGAGCAAAGGCAGTCAAACTGTTCTTATTTAGGAGATACGATTGACCATGGTTGATATGATCAAGAGCCACGGCTATTCCAAACTTGTCGCCCAGAATCTTGTATAATTGCTTGATATAATATCTCCATATCTCCTTTGACATTTGTGCACCATGCACGAAGTAAAGGTTGATCTTTTCCGCGGATGGCTGGTAGTCCTTGGGCTTCCAGATCTCGTATGCAATCTTAAAAGGGACCGCAGGGTTCAAACTGGCATACCCAGCAGACCGATATGGATGAGCGTTGCAAACACATTGCTCGCATATAAGATTGTTCTCAGTCATACCTCTAGTGTTGGTGCTGCTTGGAACTATCCCATCAGTGCTGTAAGCGTTGATAAGCGTCTAGATTCCATTGGAACTGCATTTTATATGGGGTAGCAGCCGAGGCGTGCCTAATAGGAAATGTGAGAAATGCGGGGGCATACCCGACGACTTCTATCGGAGGCTCTGGGAATAGGGTACGGGAGTATGCAGCCACAGCTCGTTTTCTGTCTTGTTCACTTTTATTCGTCCACATATATTGTTTGACTGGATCCCAAACTCCGCAGCTATGCGGGGGATCAACATACTCCGTCGCTGAATTTTGGCAAAATTCAGCCTACCGTGCAGCGAAGTTGTAAACACAAGGTGGATTATTTAGTGAATTATTTTGATTGCTAGTGAAGTGTGCAATCCCGGATATGCCGATGTTGCCTACCCTCACTTTTGAATTAGTCAGAATAATCAGATATCGGGGGTACTTCGGATCAGGCTGCTATAGTAACCATCTCATCAAATGCAAGATAATTGATCCGCGGAAACCAATACTCACTAAAGAATATCTGACGGACCAAAGGAGATATCGACCAACGAGGGCATAGAAATCGTTGCAGCAAATGAGTAACAATAAAATAAAAATTCTAAGAAGCTTTCTTTCTTTATAGATTTTTTGTTCTCTATCTGTGATGGCTACTTATTCATAGCTTGGCGTACACCAACGACTTGTAAGCACCCAGGTTAGCGATTGCAAGATTTATTCCCTCTGGCACAGGTAAGGGCTTTTCATCAATTGCCGTTGCAAGCCTCTTCGTCACAAAATCAATAACTGCATCCATACATTCATCTGGCTTTTGGAAGGGTGCAGTATGTCCGGCTCCCTTGATAACTACCTTCGTAGGGAAACGCAAGCTATTGGTATACCCATCAATGGTTTCAATGGGCTGCCAATCTAATATATCTCCTACAATGTGCAAAACCTGATGGGGAATACTTCTCACGACATGCTTTCCGTTCTTGTAAGCTTCACTAGCCGAGACATAACCAACGATTTGATCTGCGCTAGTCAAAACCGTCCTATAGGGTTCAGAATCACTCTTCCTGGGAAGAAATGCATGATCAAGAAAGTCCTTCTTGACGGCAGGATGGAAGGATGCCGCCACACCTCTGGTGTTCATGTACTTATCCTTGGCAGCTTCGTCCGGAAAGGTATCCTTAATGACAGCTCTTAATTTCAGCAGGCGCAGCTTCATGCTATCAAAATAATCCTTGCTGCCTAGCATCTCGTCGGGAAAGTATATAATTGGATCAAAGGCAACAATTGAATCATACAGGATTGGCTCTAAGAAGGCAGCATAATTGGCCATTGCCCCTCCCATAGAATGGCCCAGAAGAATGTTTTTGCCTGGCTGAAGGGTCTCCCTGACGACGACATTCACATCCTTACCACCATCTATCCAAAGAGAATGAGCAGTCAGCCGATCCTTGTTGAGCAAATACGACTCTCCATGATTGTAGACATCAATTGTCACAGCAATGCCAAACTTTTGACCCAGCTTCCTGTAAAGGTATTTAATATGGTAATTCCAAATCTCTTTGCTAAGTTGAGCACCGTGCAGAAAATAAAAATTAACTTGGTCTTTGGATGGTGTGTAATCTTTGGGTTTCCAGAGCTGATACACCAGCTGGAAGGGCCTGTCTGGGTTCAAGGTTGAGTACCCATCATTTCTAATCGGATGGGCATTGGTAACGTGCCGTTCCACAGTCAATCCCTCGGACATGATAGAAGAGAGAGGCGTGGGAAGAGGGGGGTAAGAGCAGAGAGCAGAGAGGAGGTTGGTAGTATTTAAAGTAGGGATAAGTGGGTGTTGGAAGAGATAGATGGCCGAGGTGGTGGAGAAAATGTGGGGTAGGTACATAGGAAGCTCACATTTAAGGATAGGATATTGCAATGAATACAAGCTGATGAATCATATTTTGAGCTTGGCGCTCTTTTCCTGATGCTGCTCTAACTCGGCTCTGCTCGGTTCGGAGAAATATTACTTTGGCCATCACTACCCCACATACTATCATAGGAGATCCCATGCACCAGGCTCTATGGGAGAAACTTTGCCCGATTGCCCAAAAGGCACAGCAGTAGAGAAAGTACTCAAAGTATACGGGATCCTATCAAAAAACTCGTGTATTGTATTGTATTGTAATAGGTAAAATGTATTAGGTAGTTCTCAACTCGCTCCGCCCCAGACGGTCTGTAGTACTGTTGCCTCCGTTCTACTCTTACCTACCCCACACCTTTGATACCCCTTAATATTCGGCTTCGTTAAGGCCGTCAATAATAGAATGGCAGGCAATCGAAAAACCCTGCGTTTATATGGCTCTTCTGTTCAGATCCTATACTATATACCCAATTGATATTTGTTGCGAATGATGCCCTAGAGCCTGTTCCTTAGGGCCGAGCTGATTACGCTACTGCCGGGCACGCAACGGCACCAAATAAGAACGACAGAAATTTGCTTGCACCAGTCGGGTTTATCAGCACCAAAATATTTCATCAGCTTAACTTGGTTTACTTTACCCTTTTTATAGTAACCAACTTCGTCCAAGAAGGTGCCCGCATTTGTGTCTGGTTTCCCTGATGTCCATCGCGTCAGGGCCCTTGACAGCAGTTTACCCTTCGTCTCACAAGCTTAGCTCCCACTTATACCGTTGTTAAATTTTCAATCACAATGGATTTGCTTAAGGTACGGTAAAAGCGCGTCTAGCCCGGCGCTCGAAAAATGATTTTTTAATTGCTGAATGCTAATTTTAGGCTCTTGCGAATGCTGCTGATATTGCAGGCTTTAATTGGAAGAGATTGATTGTTGGTTTCACTGTTGGCCAATATTTGTTCACCAACTACCTAAGCTGGAGACAGTACAAGGTGCTCAAGAAGATCGCACCTCCTCCCGAGCTCAAAGACATTGTCAAGGAGGAAACCTTTGTGAAAAGTCAAAATTATAACCGTGCCAAGGCTGAGTTTGGCTTTGTCAATTCGTTGTACTCCTTGGTTCAGAATCTTGCCATCATTCACTATGACGTGTTGCCTAAGGTGTACGGCATTGCTTCCACGCTGATTAAGGCATGGGCCCCGGCTAGTCTCCAGGGTGCTGCGTCTACTTCTATTGTGTTTATCCTGGCTTTTCAGCTCATCGGAACAATTTTGGATTTGCCTGTGTCGCTCTATAGCACCTTTGTTTTAGAAGAGAAGTTCGGTTTCAACAAGCAGACCATTGGTCTTTACTTTTCCGATCTCCTCAAGACTCAGGCTCTGAGCATTGCTATTGGTACTCCCCTTCTTGCTGCTGTTGTTAAGGTCATTGACTATTTTGGGGATAAGTTCTTCGTCTACCTGTGGGGTTTGATGTTTGTCTTCCAGATTGCTGCCATGACCTTGTATCCTACTTTGATCCAACCGCTATTTAATAA
Organism: Zygoascus sp. PK3305; assembly: GCA_023628935.1. NCBI lineage: Eukaryota > Fungi > Ascomycota > Dipodascomycetes > Dipodascales > Trichomonascaceae > Zygoascus > Zygoascus sp. PK3305. The sequence continues at coordinate 3,018,259 of JAMAJS010000001.1, forward strand.
GCTTACCCCCATGGAGGACGGCGAATTGAAGACTAGTGTTGAAAAGCTGGCTGCTTCGGTGAACTTCCCTCTGACAAAGCTTTTTGTTATCGACGGTTCCAAGCGTTCCTCTCACTCCAATGCTTACTTCTTTGGCTTGCCCTGGTCGAAACAAATTGTTATTTTCGATACTCTAATTGAAAAGTCTACTACTTCCGAGGTTACTGCTGTTCTTGCTCATGAAATTGGTCACTGGGCAATGTCTCATACCACGAAAATGTTGGTGATACTTCAATTGCACATGTTTGAGATTTTCGCTCTGTTTTCAGTGTTTGTCAAAAACAGAAGCTTGTACAACTCTTTTGGCTTTTACAATGAGATGCCTATTCTGGTTGGCTGGATTTTGTTCAATGATATTCTGACTCCTGTGGAGAGTGTTGTCAACTTTTTGTTCAATATTCTTATTCGAAAGCATGAGTACGAGGCCGACCACTACGCTCACAAGCTTGGTTTCAATAAGGATCTCGGCAATGCTCTGATTGGCTTGCATGTAGAGAATCTTAGCTATTTTGAGGCAGATAACTGGTACTCTGCTTACCACCACTCGCACCCTATTTTGTTGGAGCGATTGCGGGCACTTCGTTCCTACGAGGTGAAGAAAGACTAAGAGGGCTTGCCCCGCCCCTCTTTCTGGCCGAAAGAAGAAAAGAATTCCAGGCCGAAATGGAGAGGTAATCATTTAGAATTTCAAAAGGAGAAAGATCCAGAGCTTTAACTGTGGGCAAATTACTCCAATAAGGGTGGAAGCAAAGGCTAGTTTCTGGTGGAAGTTTATTCCAGGGCACCAATGATATAATGCAGATTACAACCGGAGTTTGTGTTGTCGCATTTGTAAGAGCTTTTGTTTTCTTTTCTGCTACTCTGTCGGTGATGGAGAAATGTCTAGTTTCTGGATACTGGTATCCTGTTGGAAGAAAAATACAGAAATATTATTTAAGTATGCTGATCACAATAAAATGACCCAGTTGGTATACACAACAGGCTGATCGGCCCGGGGCAAAACTCATTGACATAACTATGCAGAGGACGGATTGGTGGAGCTTCTGTTCTTTTTCCTGGAAATTAGCCAGCTGAGTACCGAGTTGAGATTGTTAGCCTCCTTTGCCGATATCGAGTAGCAAGATACCGGGCTATCAGTCAGTGACTTGAGGTCCATAGCAGCAATGATTTGATCAACACCAGCTGCTCCAGGCAGATCATTTTTATTTCCCAGCACCAATAGAGGTGTTCCCTTTGTAGTTTCGGTTTCCATGAGAGTGTGCAGCTCCTTCTTTGCCAGTTCAAACTTGTCGGGATCAGCTGAATCTACGATAAACATTATCGCATCGACCCCCCGACAATATCTTTCCCACATGGACCGGAATCGGGGCTGGCCGCCCAGATCCCAGCACTTGAGAGTGACGCTGCCGACTTTGATGCGCTTCATTGTGAAACCTACTGTAGGAATGGAGTCTGGAGGAAATTCATCTCCCTAGGGCGTGAGGTTAGGGACTGGGGGTGCGTGACGGAGATGAGAAGAAGAAAAGAGCGAATGCAACTTACCACCAAAACCCTAAGTAGTGATGTCTTGCCTGCACTCTGCAAGCCGAGGAGAGTTATATCTAGCTTAATTCACACAGTCAGTTCAGTTCAGTTCAATTCAATTCAATTCCGGTCAGATGCGTGATAAGTTGAGAGCATGATCTGGTTGCAACTACCAAACCAAAACAAGCACCTTCGTGTTGATATGATGCCTTACCTCCGTCGCCCTGCAATGTTAGAAAGCTCGGTCTGGCTGTAGAGAGGGCCACCATAGCATTGGGCACCTAAAAGAGTGCGGCAACTCACCAAAATAGCGACAATAAATAATCGTATACCTGACGAAACCATGACCAAGGGCTCATAGTTGGCGTGTTGCACTTGGCAGAGGAAAGGCGGGTTGATAAGTAGTGGTTGGGACGAGCAACAGATGCTTGGGAATATCGGTGCACTTGGGAGCGAACGGCTTATCTGCAGGAGAAAATTGCTTTTGCGGGGCAAGAGCGCACCACTGCTAATTAAAGTGGGTTTTCATTAATGGTGCACACAGCCGTCAAAGAAGGTCGAAAGTTAATTAGAGGAATAAAACTGGTGAATATGCATAAAAAGCCATTGCTGTCCTTACTGGCAGATGGTCGTGAAGCGTGGCAACTGTGAACAAGAAAGGCCACCTGATCCCGCTGCATAGCATGTCCATCACCTTTCTTGAGCCCAACTTCTCGGGATCCAAGTCTAGCCAGCCTAGAAAGCCCTGTATTGCTACGCCGGCTCTGGAAGCAGATCCCCTGAGTCCCGTATCGCCTTGTTCGAATGATCTTTCGTTGCCGTCATCTCGGCCGTTTGTGCGCAGGGTCTCATTTGAGACGATATCTGCCAGTGGTGGAGGTCCGCACGAAATGCGTCAGCATCATCCAGCTGGTCCCAGCCCTCTATCTAGCCCTCCTATGACTGGAAATAGCTTTAAATTATTTTCTTTTGGTAGAGGCAATTCTAACAAGCAAGGCTTTATTCAAGCTTGTAACGTTGCCCGAGGCACCAGCTCCAGTGACAAGTGTGTCTCGGTGTCGGCCAGGCACCCCGAGTTTCACAGTTCCGGCTCTTCTAGAACATATATGGTGGCGTTTTCCGATGTCAATTCTGACTCTCTAAATGCAGTGAGGTGGCTGTTGCATGCGCTGGTGGAGGACGAGGATGAGATTGTCTGTGTCAAGCACTACACCGACATGGCATCGGCAAGCACTCCTGTAGCAGCTGTGCCATGCTCTTCCCCGGTAGAATTATCCAGCACTGCCTTGGAAGATGCGCATGCTAATCAGTCTTATCAATCGCTACCCCGCAGATCCAGCATTAACATTGGCAGCATGTCTTCGCTAATTACAAAGAGCTGGGGACCTCCAACCCCTCTGCATAGTTCTCCTCTACGTTCTCCCCTTGGTTTTAATGCTACTACTGAACAACACAAGCTCAATGAAGCCCCCACTCATGCAGAAGCTCAAAATATTTTATCTTCAGTTTTAGACATTGTTGGGCATGACCGCAAAGTGAGCGTTACCGTCGAGCTGGCCATCGGAAAAGCCAAGCATGTGGCTCGCAATTGCATTGAAATGTACGCACCTTGCTTGGTTGTGGTGACTTCGGAAGCCAATAACTCGCTGCGTTCAAGAAACAAGAAGACCATGACGTCTTATCTGTGCTGCAATAGTCCTGTGCCCCTGATTGTTGTCACTCCGCTAATGACCAAAAGAGTAGGGTGCTCTTCTTCGCCTCAGCAGTCCAGCCGCAACGACGTCAACCAGCTGTCTCCTTTGAGCGCCTCGTCCATCTCTGTCTATGATCAGTTTGGAGACCGAAGCTCCAGGGCCTCTTCTATATCGACTACTACTTCTGCTACTTCTGCCACTAGCATTTCTACGAATTCCATTGGCACCACCAACAACACCAAGAGCCCCAGCATGGCCAAGGACCCTCTGAGCCGCACTTCCAACTGTAGCCGCGCCAGATCACGCTCGATAGTCTCGTCCCCCAGCGACATTTCCGAGCCCAGAAATAGAATGACGCTATTTCCCCATCTTGGGGCATTTTTTGACATAGCAGGAAATGAAGGCAGAAGGCACAGTCATAGTTGTTAGAACCTAGGTGGGTGGGCAAGCTTGGATGGAGGCCCAAGGGCCTGGATTTAGTCGAGCCCCCACCACCACAGCCAATAAAATAAATCTGTTGTGTGTCTTCTGACAACCCCACCACACTTTTCTTGCCAACAGCCAACATGTTTAGAATCTCTGCCCGTCAATTCTCAACAACCATTCGACGTGCAGCCGAGCAGGCTGCTCCTGTTGCTGCGGCTGCTCCCCGTAGAAAAGTTGGAGCTTTCCGTGGAGGGTATGTATTTTTGTTGACTGTCTAGGCTGGACCAGGCTCGGTCCCGCGGAACCCTGAACCGTTGCCTGCTTAACCTGTTTGCTGACAATACATGTACAGTTTCCTCGGCTTCCTTCTGGGAACCACCCTTACCGGTGCTGGCGCATACTACTACTTATTCGATGAGTACAGAAATGCCAATGGCGCCGTTCTTGTCGATGTCGTTCAGCTGCAGGACTCCATTCGAAACTTGGAAGCGCATGTCATTGAATTGGAAAAGAAGGTTGGCAAGTAATTTGCTTCCTCTCCTCAGCAACTAGCTCTTCTACCGCCACTGATATTATTCGAATCAATACAAAGTACAAACAGACAACAAAAAAATAGCTTGTTAATGACTATATGATGTTATCCATATATTGCCAATCCACTGCCATCATTTGTTAATTCCGGGTTCCGGGGTGAGCGCTGCTTCGCCGCGGGATTTACCCAGATTCGCATATTTATAATAATTATTAAGCTTTTATTATTATTATTTCTTTTATTATCATCCATCACTAAAGACAGTCATCGTTCAATTCATTAGCATCTATCTTCGTGGCTTCCAATCGAAGCTCCATTTCCTCTCATTTTGTTCGGGGTCCTCCAATCCATTCCCATACTCTCATAATCTCTCCATTGATTTCAATCTGCCTCACACGAATGCTAGAATTGTCTTCAACCTGCTTTCGCACGGAGTTCCACACCGATTCATTCCTACCATTGGCCACCTCGGGAAATTCTCCTCGAAGATGAACCATGGCAAGGAACCGGGGTGTCAAACCTCTCGTATCGTTGTCGGATGCTTCTTGCTGAGCAACCAGCAGATCAAGGGAGCCGTCAGTAATTGATTTGACCAACTTCCTGGTAGCAAATGCCCTTTTGGTATAACCTCGTAACGCAAAAATCAGAATGAGTGCAATTATAGATCCATTAACTTCTTTTCGATATCTCGCCACTGTTCCTTTAACATAGAGTCGGAATCGGCACTTGAGCGAGATGTTGGCCAAGGACGTCGACTGTACCATTTTCTTTTCGATGATGTACTCTTCGCTTTCCTCTGTCTCTTCATTCCATCGTAGTTCAATGTCACTAAAGGTTCGGAGCTGTAAAAGTTAGTATAAAAGGGTTACTGCCGGGTTCAAACAGCGTACTCAATCGTTTCTTGCCTTACAATAATTTCCTCTGCGTTTTCGATATTCCCAATAGCGATCTTCCACACATCATCAAACTCTTCGTCGCCAAGAGTTGGTACCTTCATACCGTAAACAATATCTCTCAGATCACTCTCCTCAATGGCAGCGCCAACCGCAGATTCTCCACATTCAGCTTCTGCATTTCGGTCTCGCAAAATCTCATAGATTCTGTCCTCGAAAAGAAAAATCTTTCTTTTTTTCTCAGCATCAGGCCCACAAGCAGGTGCTAGAGGGAAAAATTCACCAAAAGAAAGAGGATTTCGAATATACATGTAATCTTCGTCACAAATAGCCTTGAAATTAGGGTAGCACGTAGCGTGATCTGGGCATGGAATACATGAAGGCCGAATATAGTCCAGGTATTTGTCCAATTGCGTCTCTGAAGGAGCTCTAGGGGTCAGGTTCACATCGCAGTAGCCAATTGCAAATCTTTCCTTCCTCCACCAAGCAACATAAGCAACCAAAGAAGCGAAGACGGCAAGCTTCAGCAAAATTAAGAGAATTTTTCCAACTACACGGAATACTTTGCCGGTAATGGACGTCTTCTTGCGAATTAGGCGTTTGGACTTCTTCTTCTTCAGTTCTTTATCCACTTCAGCCTCTAGTTCTTCAATCTTCTTGTCTACCTCTGCAGCTTCGGCAGGAACAGCAGACTGACCCTTATCAACAGAAGAATTTTCCGTTCTACTGCTGCTCTGGGGGTTCTTAAGACTCTTGAGTGTTTCAGAAAACTCCTTTGACATTTTTAGGTCTCGGTAATCAGGCATGAAGCTGAGTCGATCTGTCTTCGACCTCACCTCAGTTTGCGGTACTGCAGAACCAAAGCTCTTTCTAAGAGCAGACTTCAGCTTGCTGGGCTCTGTCTGAGGGATATGGGTATTATAGCCGGTGTCCTTCGTGGGAGTCACGAACTTATCATTGATTGAATCATCAGCAATGAAAGACTCAGTAGCACTGAGATAGGTGGTTTCATTAGCCTTAATTTCATCAGCAGTGACATCGGCCATGTCAGAATCCTGCACAGCATCAACCGTTGGTTTCTTCTTCTTCTCGACTTGGCGTCTCTTAGCAGGTGTCGAGGTCTCTGCACTCTTCCTCTTGCTGCCTTTCTTCGACGGAAGCGAAGGACTAGACTGAAAAATGTTCTGGGGTGAAAAGGACTTTCTTCGATCGTCATCAGGCGTAGTATCAACCTTCTTTTGGTCGCCAGCAGGAGGTGCAGATTCCTTTTCAGGAGCAGGAGCGACAACAGGCGCAATACTAGCCCGCTTGGTACCAACAATTGATACAGGGTTATTGTTTATCACCGGCTGAGGTTTGTAACCAGCAACACTGGCAGGATCCTTGACTTCTGTTTTTCGGATTCGTCGTCTGCTTGGGGAAGACGGTGATTTCGGGGGCTCTGACAACACAGGTGGTGGTTCGAGTTTAGGAACCTCAGCAATTGCCTTTACTTCCTTGCCATGCTTCTCGTCAGGTTTTTCCTCCTCATGCTCCTCATGCCGAGCTTTCGCTGGGGATTTGGGCTTGGACCGTGACGTCTTCCTCGGACTCACCGAAGCTCGAGTTGAGCGTTTTGTGGGTGATGCGGGAGGGGTGGTATCAGCACTCTTTTTCCGCGAAGAAGCAGCAGGCTTTTTAGTCTGAGCATCAACAATGCCAACCGCATGAGCAGTGACACCGTTGGCAAGCTCCAATAGCTGAGACGCCTGGGGAGCAATTTCGTTTCTGAAAATATCAACCAACGCAGCCTTTCGGCCAGAAGAGGGGTATTCAATATCGTGAGCCACGAAGATGTTGCGCAGCTGCGCCATTGTGAGTTTTTCGGGATCAAACCCTGTGGAAGCAAAGTTAGCACTGGAACCTGATCGTATTGGAACACTGTGTCGCTGAAAGAGTAAGGACCCGAGTAGATCGATCGACGACAAAGAACAACCCGCAAATGATATCCTTCTCTGCTTGTTCCCACGGCGTACACCCGTCTAAACTTTACAAGACTTACCTGGCTCTAAGTATTTTTTATCATCCATTGTGGCTGGTGAGGTGCCGTTAATATCGGGAGATAAGTTTGGGGCTCTGGTTGACAAGATGGTGAAGTAAACAAAAACAAAATTCCAGGTGGTATTGGGTCAAGTTGTTGTCATGGAAACCAGGGCAAGAAAAAGTCGTCGTCCGGCACCAGCAAAAATGATTTGGCATCTCCGCTTAGGTGCCGCGAGCGGGCCGTGCGCATTTCAAAAAGAGAGCCTGCTAAGGGCTGCTCAGATGCAATTTTTATCTGGAAGGAAGCCCTTTGTTTTATACGCCTCAGCCGCTACTCCGCTTGGTTTTGGAACGCCTATGCTTGCACACTTCAGTACATGCAGCGGCTCTCCCCCGGCGGTGCCGCCGGTACTCCCTCCACCATTGCAGGCCATGGGGTTTTTCCGGTGCCCGCACACACACGGCTAAGCCAACCGCTATCAGCAAATGTTGGCAGGCTGGCAACCGTCCATTGCATTCCTCTTTCTTTCCCTACCACCACCTCTACAATGACGCCAAAGCCAATTGATATAAACAGCAACAATGTGGACGACATATTCTTTGACGATGAGGAGCGTGTTGAACTCGAGGAGGAGGAATATCCCATGATGACTCGCAGCAGAGGCGTATCGCACTCTCTGGCCGATGAAAAGCATATGCAGAACCTGTCGGCCAAGATGGAAGCACTGCAGATGGCTAGCGACCCCGGCCGGGTCCCACGGTCTGCCAGCTTTACTTCTCCCAAACTTGATTTGGCTGCTGCTATTGAGGATCAGAAGCTGGATGCCCCGAAATCGCCGATATCGTTTGTATTGGCTCCCCCTGCCAAGGACCCTCATACGAAGCTAGAGGGCTTGCCTTTTTACAAACAGGCTACAGAGGGTACCTTCTCCTCTGGAGGTGGAGAGGAAGATGCTACAATTGCAGCAGAGCTATCAGCCATGTACGATAAAGTCCACGAGTGTTTGGAGTTGCGGCACAAGTACATGGCCATCTCTCTGCAGCGAGAGGAAGATAACCCGAAAAATCATGATTCCTGGAATATTTACCCTCCACCTCCGAAGCCTTCCTGGAAAGAGGCTACAAAGGAGTTTGAAGATGGTTCTAGACCTCACATAAATGAGGTAGGTGCCTCCTTCGACTTTGAAGACTGCAACATCCCCGTTATCAAGGATGGCATGGTGTTTGGCACAAACGCTGATGGTGTCTACGAGGTTTACAAAGACGAGGCGGCTAAGGAGGCTCACGATTGTATAGTCAAAATTCCCTCTCTTAGAGACTACTACATTGATCTGGATCATATCATCGATGTCTCTTCGGATGGCCCTGTCAAGAGCTTTGCCTTCCGTCGCTTGCAGTACCTAGAGGCTAAGTGGAACTTGTACTACTTGCTGAATGAGTATCAAGAGACCGCTGACTCCAAGAAAACTCCGCACAGAGACTTTTACAATGTTCGAAAGGTGGACACACACGTTCACCATTCGGCCTGCATGAACCAGAAGCATTTGCTGCGGTTCATTAAATACAAGATCAAAAACTGCCCCAATGAGGTAGTTATTTTCAGAGATAGCAAGTTGCTGACTCTTAGTGAGGTGTTTGAATCCCTGGGCCTACGAGCTTACGATCTATCCATTGATACCCTGGATATGCATGCTCACAAAGACACCTTCCATCGGTTCGACAAGTTCAACTTGAAGTATAATCCCATTGGAGAGTCGCGACTCAGAGAAATATTTCTGAAGACTGATAACTATATTAAAGGTCGATACCTAGCTGAAATTACCAAGGAGGTCATGGAGGATCTGGAAGCTAGCAAGTACCAGATGGCCGAATACAGAATTTCAATTTACGGTCGAGATCCGAATGAGTGGGACAAACTTGCTGCTTGGGTTGTGGACAATAAGCTATTCTCCAACAATGTAAGATGGCTGATCCAAGTACCTCGTCTGTACAATTTGTATAGGGCTACTGGAGTTGTTGAGAACTTTAAGCAGATGATTGACAACCTTTTCCGACCACTATTTGAGGTAACTCAGAATCCTGCAAGTCATCCTAAGCTGTATGTTTTTCTGCATAGAGTTGTTGGTTTCGACTCTGTCGATGATGAATCAAAGGCCGATAGGCGAGTGCACAAGAAGTTCCCACCGGCACCTGAATGGGATCTGAAGGATAACCCGCCATACACGTACTATCTTTACTACGTATATGCTAATATTGCATCTCTCAACAACTGGCGTAAGATGAGAGGGGATAATACTTTTGTGTTCAGGCCCCATGCCGGTGAAGCAGGTGATCCAGAACACTTAGTGGCCGCATATTTAACTGCACAAGGTATTAACCACGGTATTCTTCTGAGAAAGGTTCCATTTATTCAATACCTTTATTATCTAGACCAGATTGGAATAGCCATGTCCCCGCTGAGCAACAACGCACTGTTCTTGACCTACAACAAGAACCCGTTTTATAGTTACTTCATGAGGGGTTTGAATGTTTCGCTTTCTACTGATGATCCCTTGCAATTCTCATACACTCGAGAACCTTTGATTGAGGAGTATTCGGTAGCGGCTCAGATTTACAAGCTGTCTGGTGTCGACATGTGTGAGCTTGCTCGAAACTCTGTTCTTCAGTCCGGTTTTGAGGCCGCTCTCAAGAGACATTGGATTGGCAAGAAATACATGAGCCAGGGTGCTGTGGGTAACCAGATGGAAAAGACAAATGTGCCGGATGTGAGATTGGCATACAGAGAGGAAACGTACTTGCACGAAATTGGTCTTATGTTCAAGTACTCTCAGATTGCTCAGGCAGCTAGAAAAAAAGCTGAATACTCAACATCAGCTGGTGTATCTACATCTACTACCTCGGCTTAGATTGTGCGCTTCATAATTAATCCCCCTGTAATGCCAAAAATTTATCACTATGATTTCGTATCGTTAGTAGTTATGTATTCGCTGAGAATGGGCGAATCTGGGCCGTGGGGGCATCTCACAGCCGTACATTACCTTCATCAAACTCAACATTATACCACCGCACTTCTTAGACACCTTTATAATCATGCCTGAGCCATTGATTTATGCTTATGACGACTCGTCCGAGGTAGCCGATGCTGTGGCTAACTTCACAATCGACGCACAAAATAAAGCTCTGGCTGCTAGCTCCCACTTTGATGTTGCGGTTTCCGGAGGGTCCTTGGTGAAGGTGCTACGAACTGGCCTGCTCAAGCGGGCCAACGAGATCCAATGGGGCAAATGGCGAATTTTCTTCGCAGACGAGCGAATTGTTCCTCTTGATCACGAAGACAGTAATTATGGTTTATTGAAAAAGGAGCTGCTGGACCACTTGAACCCCTCAGATCCTGCCGGATTTCCCCAGTCCTTCCCTCTGGACGACACCATTCCGTTTGATGCCGGGTATGGTATTTTTGCAGAGGCATATCAGAAAACTTTGGTCAGAGAATTAGGCGAAAAGCCTGTTCTTGACCTGGTTCTGCTCGGTTGCGGCCCGGATGGTCACACTTGCTCCCTGTTCCCTGGTCATAGCTTGCTCAAAGAGCAGACCCTGTTGGTTGCTGGGCTGGACGATTCCCCCAAGCCCCCTCCTAAGCGAATCACTTTGACATTCCCTGTACTGAAATACGCTGCCTCGATTGCTTTTGTTGCAGAAGGTGCTGGAAAAGCTCCTGTTTTGAAGCAGATATTCGAGACTCCCGAAAAGGGTCTGCCTTGTGCATTGGTTAATCAATCTGCCAGCTCTCCTGCTCGTTGGTTTGTCAACACTCCTGCTGTGGAAGGTGTTAATGTGAAAAACAGTGCCTGAGGCAACTATTAGATAAATTATTATAGTGCTTCTATCAATAAATATATAAATATTAGAAGGAGATACTTTGCCACTGTTCATATTTCATTACGGGCTGTTGTCCATGTTCCTCAACGCCCTCGTGACGCTCTGGACATCAACCATTCCATTCTCTGCCTCTAAATCAGCAATCGTGGATGCCATATCTCGCTCAAAAAACTTGCGGTGTCTTGACAAGGTTTGATATGTTTGGTCACAAGTTATGGATAGAGCCGAAGCTTTGGCCGGTTTCCTGGCAGACAGTAGTGATATACAGAACAAAGTTCCCATGGGATCCTTCAGGCACCTATCGCAGGTACCCGGTGAAAATTCCTTCTTCTGTGCAGTATCAGAGGTGATCAGCTGCTTGGTAGCTCCTTTGTCAGAGTCGCATAGGCACTCAGAATCCACGCTCCCACAGAACCCACAGCCGGATCCAGTACTGCGGGCCCGAGCTGTACTCTTTTCATAAGACGAATTATTTACCTGCATATCGTGCTGCGATCGAATGGTACTATGGCTGATATTGTGCAGTGGCTGTGGCGGTGATTGATGCCGATGCTGTTGTAGCTGCTGCACTGCCGGTGGCCTTCCAGTAGAACGCATAGCCTTGTACTTCTTCACCTGATCCTCGTTAAGAACAGCTCTTCTCTTCAAAGGAACTGCCTCCATAGGCTGAAATGAATCCAGGTCGATGCCAAACACCGGCCCATCGTCAACTTTAGACAAATCAAACTTGGGCTTAATGCCAAGTTCGTCGCAGGCGCAGTGACCTCCGGAATCACACAGTCCACAGTCTAGAGACAGCAAACCTGCAGCCTGACCGCTTGCCACGCTTGACTGCACGCCTGTGCGAACATGCGAGTGGTTCGGCTCAGGGGTGTGGCTGTGGTATGGGCTAGCATGAGGAGAAGGATGCTGGTGCGCTGCCGGAAAACTGGCGTCGCGCGGTTTGGTAGCGGGGGCCATGGCTATCTGTGGTATTGTGCCTGCTAAGCTGCCATTTGATCCGCTTAGAGGCCTGTCGGTGTTCGGTTCCCGCCTTTTTCGGCCAGGCTTGAGCTTCGGCGGCAACTGCCAGTCCTTGGAAGCGCTGATTTTGACAATTTTTCCCGGTTGCGTACTCTGCGCAGGTACTATGTATCTTCCCCTCGGCTCCCCTTCAGCAGGGCCCTTCTTCGTCCTTGCGTAGTTGTCGGCTGGTGGTGCAGCTCTTATTTCGGCCTTCATCTGTTTGTCAGAATGCTGCCTTGCATCTACCCAAAAAAAAGTTTAACTAGACAAATGCCACGAGCCGCCAGTGAGCAGAACATGGCCAAAAACAAGTGAAAATACAGCAAAAATACTCTGAGATTCTATGGCTATCTGCAGCTGCATTCTTTTGTTATCGCCTATTTAGGTATTTGTGCTGTTGTTATTCTCTCCGTTATGTACTTCCTATATAGCTATTGTACCATTTCTATCTTGTAACTGCTGTCTAAAACAAGTCGTACCCCTGCAAATTTCTACGATAATAACCACACTGTCCACTAATAGCGCCATACTGTTTTAAAACAGGCATGCCACTATCTTTTCAGATATACATATAGAACTGATAACATTCACGCTTTTACCTACAGGTAGTGGAATCCTATCTTTTGTTTGCTCGCTCGGGAAGTCTCTCACAGCCCGCCGCACTTACCGCGTCCCTGAACGGTAGAAAATCATAGATAGCCAACATTGATCCGACAGTGATGGAAGCCAACAATACCACGAACAGCGCTGAAAGCAGCAGAAAACTGCATGGCGTCATGTAAAGTCATTGAAAAAAAAAATTCGCCTATGACTTAAATTTTGCTCCGCTCCTCTATTATGCCAAACAGCACTATTTCTTCGCTGAGTTCAGTTCGTCGGTATCGCTTACATTTAGCAGCTGTCGTATTGGCTAGAATAGCTGGATATTGAACAGCGGCTCAAACCATAATAATATCGGTATTTATGGGTGTATTGTTCTCCACACCCGATGCAATACTAATAATCTATGCCAAAAAAATGGAACTCGTAGAGTGGAAGGTTTTTTGATTGAGTTGAATGCAGAGCGAAACGGGCCGAGAGTATCGTGAATCAGTCATGTGACCGCCGTAGAAGGAAACGAGTTTTCGGCTGATAGCCTATATATAGTACTAAGTAAACTTTCGGACATAAACCCATTCGATAGTTGACTATTCAATCTTTCGACTTATGCCCTTACTTGGTAGTAGTGTAATAACGCTGGTTATCAGTTGCGCTCTATACCATATAGGACCGACATAAATTCAGGACATCGTCCCGGGAAAAAAATTCGGTCCATAACATGACTGACTGAAATTTTTGATTTATAGTCTATGTATCTAATACTAAGTAGACTTTTGGGACGGATCCCGGGTGATCTGTATTTGACTCTTTTAGTCTTTGAATTTTAGTTGATGCATATGTAGGGTCTCCAATCATTGATCTTCAACAAATTGGTTCGATGGTCTAGTTGGTCATGGCATCTGCTTAACACGCAGAACGTCCCCAGTTCGATCCTGGGTCGAATCAAATTTTTTTTGCTCTCAAGAGAGAACCCTTTGGTAACTCCCTGGTTTTTTCATTTTTACTGCTCCGAAAGGATTTTTTTTTGAGTATCCATCGCTTAAGAAGATGGAGTGCGCATAGTTCGTCGGATGTTTGGATTTACGAGGTCGGTCACAAATTCCACACACATTATTTTGTCCAAAATATTAATTGATTTCAATCACTATTACCATTACTATAACTCAGCCTGCATAAAAACTAGCTATCAGCCAAATAATATCACTTCAAAATGGGAACCAATATCTCATAAGGGACAGTTGCACTAGCAGTATCCAGTGCATCTACTTCCATGTTGAGAACAATAGAAAGAGATGACGGAATGTCTTCGTAAGCTATCTCATCTTTAGCATGGGCCTCTCCTTCAATGTGGAATTTCGGTCCAGGCCGCTTGGCAGGTCCATCTGAAGCAGTAATGATAGGGTCATCACCAACAGACGCCGTACCCCGCTCTTGGATACTACACCAGTTTCGCCGAGGAAGGAGTCTCTGGTTGTTTCGAGCAGACTTGTCAACATCAACCGTGAAGATCTTGACCATATCCTCGTGGCATACTTTGGAAAACTTATGAATCTTGTTTCGCTTGTTAAGAAAGTCAGCCATGGCATTAGGTGGAGGAGTATTGACAATAGCAGAGGATATAATGTTAAGCATATGGTGGGGGTCCTCGATAGGCGGAATATTAGCGTTGTTTGATCGGAATCGTCCAATACCGGCAAGATGAACATCACCCGACAAAATTGTAATTCGCAGCTTCTTCTTCTTAGCTAGTTCATGAAGAGATGCCACCAACTGGTTTCGCTCGGCCTTATGGTGCTTCGCACACCAATGGTCATCCAAATCATCAAGAATTTCGATACCGCCGTCAAACTCATTTTGCAATCCAGGGAAGGCATATTTGGCAACACCTTTCACGGGAGCCATAACTTTTGAAGACAGAAGAGTCTCAAGCCAGACGAGTCGAGGATAGGCAATAGGCACACCTAGCATGAGAAGTAAGTGCTTGATCTCGCCGTTACTAGCATCGACCTCCTTTTGGATACGATTAAACATCGCAGAATAACTAGACCTGCTAACAATAAGATGTTTGGTGCGTTCAGTTCTGCAATCAAGACCATAAAAGCCAATAGACTTGCCTAGCCGAGCATATACGGACCTGCTCTTTTGACGAATGTAAGGGCCCGGCTGATCACCCAAAACCCAACTAGGTTCGTTAGAACCATTATCGTCAGGGCTAATCATCAATTGAAAAAGAGAATAATATTTGAAAGCAATGTTTCCCACAGTATTAAACACAGGGACTTTCATAGTTCGGTCCGAGTAGCTACCAAAGCCGTCAATGATATCGTGATCATCAAAGATATTGATCATGGGAATGACAGCCCAGGCCTTGGGCAGATCTGGAATAGTGGTCTCACCCTTTGTACCAACCCAATGACCGAATCCGAACCAGTTAATGTAGTGCCACAAGTAGTACGTTTCAATTTCCTTAATTTGATCCGGACTAGGCTTCAAACTTCGCTTCTTCAAGAAGTTCTTTTCAGCAGCCCAGTCTTTAACAACCTGGGTATAAATTTTGACCGAGTCACAGTAGAGCTGATCACCACCTCCGAGCATTACGTGGAAAGGCTTTTCCTGGTGTTTGGACAAGACATCCTTCCATAGAGAGCCTTTGAAGTTGCTGGGATCGACACCGAGGCTGAAGCCATTGCATGAGTGGAACATAACGTTCATACTCTGCTGTAGAGAAGGGAGGTAAAAGGTGTTCGAGCCCTCCTGATAGTTGTTGATAACATAGGTGACTGCCTGCTCGGCGTCGGTCAACTGGAGATCGAGATCAATTCTCCAAAACGAGACTCCGTACTCCTGGTGGATTCGCAGAGCATGGAACTCCGTATTGTAAGAGGAGCTACCATTGACCGGCTTCACAGTGAGTGCAGCAGTGGGAACACGTTGGTAGTCTGAGGTTGCATCGGTGGTGACAATGAGAATTGAGCCTCGCCAATTGTCGGGCTTGGTATCTCGCATACCCCAGTATCGAAGAATGGGACCACACTTGATTTCGAGCACAGGGGTACCGACGACTATCAGGTTAGTAAACACTCTGGAATACCACCACAACCACAAATAAATGAGCAGCAGAAAAAAAAAGATGAAAGCGGTGTTTCTGGTGAAATAACATACGTTCAGTGGCAGGGACTGTCTCAGGCATGAGATTCATCGGTACTTCTGACTTTAGAGGGCTTTTTTTGATGTCCGATTCAGACTTGTGCTTTTCCTGGCGAAGTGTGTTAGTGGGAACAGGGATGTGAGGCATGGAACAAAACACTTACCAATGGCTGGACTTTTTCAGTGTCAGTCTCGGCCAAGTGTTGGCTGTGAGACTGCCGAAGAGCAGGAGGTGAAGCATTTTCAGGCAGAGGGGCGGTGGAAGTCATGGCAGGCTAATGTAACATTAATGGATGGGCCGAGACGAGAAGCAATTGCGCAGGCAGGCAGACAGGCGGCAGGCTGGACACCAACAAATAAAGTACAACTGGATAAACAAGAGAGGGACGATGGGGGCGGACGCACGCACGTAGCACAGAGTAACCAGGGCTAGAGTCTCGTAAGTGTGTTTAAAAATACAATGCACCGAGGGCAGCTGTTAAGCGTTGTAAGTAGAACGCAAACTTCATTTCGAGGGGAAGGGAGCCAAGGTGCAGTTTGCGTTGATCCGCAACGCCTCGCTCCATCTAGGGGTAGATAGATTCTGCCGACCTCCACTAGAAAAAGTGCAGCTGCAGTCCTGAATATGGGCACAACAATGGGGCCATTACTGGAATAAATCCTATATGGACGCTTGGGACACCGACAAGGGAGGCTGCTCTCAAGAATGAGTGGGATTGTACGTCGCTGTTCTCCACAAGGCACGGAACGTCCCCTGATATTTTTGTCCCGCCGCCCGCTTCATCGTGGATCGTTGCAGCCGCACTAAGCGGAGCCAGCCTAACGCCTGGCAAGCGATGAGCCAGTAGAATAGCGCACGGACATGAATAAAGCTGGACGGCCGGGTGCCCTGAAGCATGGAACTGAACTGGCAAAAATGCACGGAAGGCAGATTTCCTTTTCCTGTCACACATATCTGCGGTTTATGTTGGACAATCTGGGTTCACAAGCGGTGTGGTGGTGCCTTTGGTGCGCAGGCATGTCTGGTATGTCCGTCCAGTCAGGGCCCAGGCAAAGTCAGCTACCAACAGAGCTACGGTAAGACCACAAGAACCGCACTATTCGATGGCAAGAAACTCATGGAATGACAGCTCATGAGAAGCAGAAAAGCTCCTTGCCTAAGCTCCAAAGGGGGAGAGGGAATGCCCCGTTTTATAGTCTCCGACGCGGTGTTTCTCTTCAGTGCACATCTCAATGCAGCTCAGCCGGGTCGCCTCCAGCCTGGGACCATGGAACCTTCGGCAAAGTCTCGTCGTCTCCTTCAGCCGACCCCACCTCCAGCTGCGGATGGACCAGAACACACAACTCGGAGCTGCGCTGTGGCTCATGCCTCCACGAGGCTCGCCGCTTTATGAAACGCTCAAGGCGACCATCGAGGGGCTTCGGCCGTTGTTCGATGACGGACAGCGCTTTGAACCGCACATTACCATCGTGACCAAGATCCAGGTGAATAACCAGGCACAGGCTGATTCCGTGTTGGACCAGGCTCTCATTGCCTGCAAGTCCGTACCACAAATGCGTATTACTATCAAGAATATAGCCTATGGATCCCGGTACTTCAAGAAGGTGTATCTCAAAGTGGTGCCTTCACCAGAGCTCATTTCTCTGGCACGCATTTCTAAGGAAGAATTCGTCTCGGGCCCTGCTCTTATGGGTACACACAAGCACTACCATGCATTGTCCGATGCTGAGCAGGCTGAAATCCAGTCTA
Organism: Zygoascus sp. PK3305; assembly: GCA_023628935.1. Taxonomy (NCBI): domain Eukaryota; kingdom Fungi; phylum Ascomycota; class Dipodascomycetes; order Dipodascales; family Trichomonascaceae; genus Zygoascus; species Zygoascus sp. PK3305. The sequence goes on from JAMAJS010000001.1 coordinate 3,035,770, forward strand.
AGGTGGTGCAAGAGGCCGACCGATGGGTCCGAGATGAGTATGATCCGCACCTGAGCCTGGTCTATTCCAACCAGTACCCTGTGGACGAGGCTCTGAAAAACACCATTTCCACCCGAATCACAGACGTTTTTGGAAATGCCCTCAAAGAACGAGGTGTTTCGTGGACAGGTGGCCGGTTGGCCTTGGTATATTGTGAGGGCCCTGTCGAGCAATGGGAAACTCTGGGGTATCGAGATATCCACTGATCACCCTGCAATCGGAATTGGCCATACGAAAGAAGATTATATAAAGAGCAAAATGTCGCCTTTTTCAATTTGTACACTAGATAGATTACATGAAATATTTTAATGCCGTTGCTAGATATTCCCCCCAATTCCTTAAGCGGTCCAGAGACGGGCAGTTCCGTCTGCTCCGGCACTGAACAACCAGGCCTCCTTAGGATGCCAGGCAACATTCAATATACCCAAGCTGTTAGTCACAACATGACCTTTAAGCACTTTGAGAGGTACCAGCAGTGGATTTTTCATCATGTCGTCGTACACAGAGCCGTGGAAAACATTGATGTTACCATCATCAGAAGCACTGCAAAACAAAGGCAGGCCCTTGTGGTAGCTGACGTCCCGCACTGCCTTTTCGTGATATCGTAGAGTCTTATAAGGTTTGTTGGAAAGATCCATATCGTGCCAAGTAAGTCTCTTGTCGTAGGATCCTGTGATGACATTATCTCCCTGTGGGTGAATGTCAAAAGAGGACAACCATCTCACACCAGGCATCAATTTCTTGGATAGGACCTGCTGAGCAAGATCATAGATTCGAACATATCGCTGCGTGGCAACGTACAGGTGGGGTCGGAAAGGATGGAACATCGCTGCTTGGACAATACCCTTGGACTTTCGGAACGGGGACTGTGAGCTGTGCTTTGACAACTGGTGGATCAGAACAGCTGAGTTAGCAGCCTGAGGTGAGACAGACACCAGATAGTCACCTTTTCTATGCCAGGTGATGTTTTTGACAGTTCTCTTGCATCGAACAACAACCTGAACACCAACTGCCTGCAGCTTGCTAGTGCCCTTGGTCCATTTAGCAACAGAAGGCTTGTTTTTAGCCACCGGCTCATTATCGTCCTCATCATCGTCATCGTCTTCGTCGTCATCACGCAACTTATCGTTGGTGGCAGTTCGTCCATTGGTGGCATAAGCGTAGCCAGCCTCAATCATCTCGTAGCCCTTGTTTTCAACTTCAACGTCAAAAACAGGAGGAACAACAAAATAGACATTGTTACCACCAGCAACCGCTAGAATTCCACAATTAGCCTGGGGGTTCCACTGGACACTTTCAATGTGATCCTCGTCAATCTTGGTGCTTCGACGAGCTTCGGCCTCTTCTTCGTCCTCATCTTCGTCCTCGTCATCGTAAACATCATTCTTCATGATGCTGGCCTTCCATAGCTCTCGGCCGGTCAGAACTTCCCAGATTCTAACAGTTCCATCATCACCACCAGTAGCCAGGAACTGACCTGAAGGATCAATGCTGACGGTTCGCACTTTACCTTTGTGACCACTGAAAATAGTAGAGCACTTGATAGGGAATGGTCGTAGATCTTTGGGAGAAGGCAAGTCTGGAATCAGTGAATCAGGATCAATGTTAAGCTTGCTCTTTCTGACTCTTGGTGCCAAGTACAGGTCCAGAGATCTCTCAAATCTCTCACGAAGAGACTCACTATATCCAGGAACTTTCCGCAGAGCGTTGAACTTCTGTGGCAAGAAATTTCGCTCTCGGTCTTCGGGATCCATGTTATCCCAAGCCTCTTTTTCCTTGTCGTCAGGCAAGTATTCTTCTGGCGGGTTATACGACTCCTCGTGTGTAGGAGGAGGCATTTTAGGAGCACGCAAATGCATAATGTGGTCAGGCTGCTCCTCGGCATTGTCTGCCCATATATCGTACATTGCTCGTTCGCCGTCTTCCGAAGCCTTGGGCTTGTTGGGCACGATTCGGCCCTCCCTGATAGCTCTGACAATTTTCATAACCCGCTTCGCTTCATGCTTGGAAGGGATAAATCGTCGCTTAGGCTCAGGAGCAGCGCTGAGAGGTGTGGCTTCCTGCTGGCTGGTGAACCACTCAACGGTGTCCTCATAGGGGTTGGTCTCGTCATTCGTCTGCTCACCACGCTGGAGTCGCTTTATTAGATCCAACTCCTCGGCACTAATATTAAGCCCCTTGCCTGTGTTCTTATCTAACAGACCAGTCCATCCTTCGGGAAGATCAATTGTCTCCAACAAGGTATCAAGGGCAGAGCCAGTAGCGGGCCTCATAATTCGCTTGCCGTCAATATCGTAACCGACATGAGGGAACTCATCGTATGCAGAGAGAGGAACATTACCAATAGTGTTGGCTTCCTCCAGATCACTATCATCGCTGTCATACACTGGCACAATTTCCGGGCGAATAGGTCGAGGCTTTCCATCAGCACCAATTTCGTATGTGATTCCATCGTCCGAATCGTCATCTGACAGCGACCGCAGAGTGATGGGACGCTCGAGATCCTTCAGAATTCTGGGATCAACATCTTCTTCGTCTTCCTCTTCTTCTTCGCTCTCCTCAGTGTCCTCTTCGTCTTCTTCTGCACCCATCAACTCCTCGAATTCTCGGTCCTGCTCCTCCTCACTGTCAACGTCAGATTCACTGTATTTCTCATCCTCTTCACTGTCAGAGTTGATATCCAAAAGGCCATCGACAGGAATTTCTTCCTCTTTAGAAAGTAGCTCCTCGGCCTTTCTGTCGCTCTTCTTGAGCGCAGAAACCTTTCGTTTGACCATCTTGTCGGGAGTTGAAAAAAAAATATTTTGGGCAGGAATTTTTTTGTTCACCAGGAAACATCGCCAAATTTCGTTTTTGGAGCCACACACATTTCACACTACTGTCAATACACAATACTATCTAACAATGTCGCGGAGCAGTTTGGTGTTCCGCCCTGTTCCCGAGTCTGAACGTAATCCAGACTGCACGGTATATATTGGAAATCTTGATGATAATGTTGATGAGGAGCTTTTGTACGAGCTCATGATCCAGGCGGGTCCGGTTGTTAACATATATCTGCCAAAAGATCGAGTGAATGGCGAGCACCAGGGCTACGCCTTTGCAGAATTCAAGACCGAGAAGGATTCGGAATATGCAGTGCTTATAATGAATCAGATTAGGCTATTTGGAAAACCTATCCGGGTTAATAAAGCTTCAAGCGAGAAGAAGAACGAGGTGGATATTGGGGCCCACCTATTCATTGGCAATCTGGACCCAATGGTTGATTCTAACGTGCTGCATGAGACCTTTTCAGTATTCGGAACATTCACTGCACCTCCAAAAGTTGCTCGGGATGAAGAAGGACAGTCCAAAGGCTTTGGATTTGTGTCATTTGACAGTTTTGAAGCGGCAGATCGGGCCATTGATGCCATGGACAACCAGTTCCTGATGAACAAGCCGTGCCAGGTGAGCTATGCATTCAAGCAGAATGGCAAGGGTGAACGCCATGGCGATGAGGCTGAAAGACTACTTGCTTCTCAGGCTCAGAAAAATAACTATAGTCTTGCAGCTGCTCAGGCTGTTAAAAACCCGGGAGGCTCAGGCAATGCAAACCGGTCGCAGCCTTCATCCCGGCCTCCTCCTCCTCCAAAATTCCTAAAAGCATAACAAAGAAATGGAGAAAACTAATGTTGGAGCACCAGGTGCCATGCCTAATTCCTTATTTATCAAAGTAACCCAAAAGGCCGTGTCATGTGGCTGCTTTTGGCTTAATGCTTATATTGTATTCTGATTTGAATGCTATTTAATTCTCATGTCTTGAAAAAAAAATTGCCTGGAAGACCATCCGCTGTGGCTGCTTTTGGCTATTTGCTTATATTGTCTTCTGATTTAGATGCTAATTAATTCTCATGTCTTACAAAACACCGCCTGGTGTTCCACTGACAACGACACCGCTCTTCTGAGTCTTGTGACCATTCACGTGTCTGAGCATGAAAACTGGTTTCCTTCCCGCTTCTTGGAGGTCGTTAAATATCTTAAGGGGCCTTTCGTTGAGGCCTAAAAGCCGTTCCTGATCGTCGTAGCATACCAATAGGGCATATTCACTAGGATCGGCATTGATCTTGTACTTTCGTAAAGCAACAGGTAACACCTTATAGCAGGGATCATCAATAGTGACTCTGAGGGCCTTAAATGGTTCCGAGGTTGAAGATGGCGACGTAGTAGAGCCTCCGGCTGTAGTCGGTGTGGATCCTCCACGCTCTCCGGAGCCACCAGAGTAACCATTGAGTGAAGCCTTTCTAGAGATTCTGGGCACCGAGTTGCTGCTGGTATTTCTCGATGAGTCGTCCACAGCAGGAGGCACCTGCCAATCTGCAGCAGTGGGAGACCGGCCAGCGGAGGCTGAAGGGGGGTTGGTGATGCCCTTGGCCTTTGCCAGCTTCTTCGAGCTGAAATTGGGGGTCGACGAGTACGAATGCAGCGGTGGCGGTGGAGAGGATGCCGACGAAGTTATAGGAGAAGCCGTAGTGTTTGCGGATGCATTGATGTTGGAGGCAGTCCCTGGTGGAGAAGAGGTGGCCGCAATCAGGGGGTTGACCAGAGGTGAAATGATAGGGGCATCTGGAGTTGGCAGAGGCTTGTACTCCTTAGCGATCCTATAGAGGGGCAGCATATCTTCGCGGATGCGCGAATAGTCATTGATCAGTCGTTTTATCTCTGCTTCTGCAAGCTGCATGCGTTCGTCCCGGATTTCAAACGAGGTATACACCAGCGCGGGGGTCAGCTCGGTCCTGACGGCGGCGGACGAAGACAGAACTGGGTCCCGAGCAGTCGGGGGAATGTAATGGTCACCAATGGGTTTGATATTCTGCTTGACCATGAGCTGGTACACCGATTTGAGGATCTTGAGGCGATGGCCAGCTGATTTGACGCCAATCTCAGCTAAATCAGCCGGCTGGAGGTATATCAAAACGTCGCCAGCAATATTATTGTCTTCAAAAGAGGTTAGCCATTGAGAATGTTTTTTGCAACGCTAAGGGGGGCGGGAGACGTACCTATGAATTGTGCGCTGTACATGCCGAGACCCAGCTGCGAGATCCAGCGTGATACCATATCACAGTCCCACTCAAGCATGGTGGTTGACTCTATGGGTGATCCGATATGAGGGGAGGAGGCATTAGATATAGAAGAGTCGCTAGGCACCGACATGTAGGGCGTATGGGGGGGGTTGGAAGCAGGGCGGCTACTGCGAGGGTATATGTAGGTGATATTGGATTTAGAGTTAATGAGTAGCACAAATGGGTAATTTTAAACGGGGGAGACACAACCAACACATCAAAAAGCCCCACACTGCAGTCGTCAGGGGGAGGGAGGTCTCACCAGCTGAGTCGGATCAAGCTACAAGATGCAGCGCATAGTTGCGGACAACCACCAAAGTATGAGCCAGTGGAACGGCTCTACGGCATATGCCTTATTGATGCGCTGCGCGGTGGGTGCGCGCGGACAGTGCATATGCTTGCTCAGCTGTGCACCTGCAAGTCCAAATAACGGGGCAATATAATATATGCAGGGTAGATGGAGATGGTTTATGGAGCATGGTACACACCAAACCGGATGACAAGGCATGTTGCTGCGGTTAGACAAGCAACGGGCTGGGCCACCTTGTTAAACCATCTTCGCTGTAGCTGCGTTGCACGGCCCCGGCCAGAGAGGGGGGGGGGGTGGACAGTGTGCCTAGCTGTAAGCAGTAACTAAGGGATGGGAACCAGGTACGGCCGGTAGATGCGGTCAGATGTAGGTATTAGGCGCAGGCTAGGTGCAGGCAAGGTGCGCACGTGTAGGAAGTATATGTGGAGCTGTAGAGTGTAGCGTGTGGTATTGGACATTAGGGCCTCATACCAGTAAAGCGGACTGGCAGATGGAGATGTGTACAAGTGCAGGTTAGGTATTCGCGGGTATGTGAGTGCTGCGATACTGTAGATCTTGTCGACGGAGGCCCAATGGGCTCTACTAGATCGCCGTCTTGGCGTAGGGTATACCAGTGTATTAACATATTGTAATGTGGGTTTTATGCTGGGCTTTGGGTCCTAACTGGACTTTTGGACCCTGTTTACTGATTGTGCGAAGAGAATCGAATCTGAATATGGGAAATCTGAAAATCCTACATCTGTGGCCATCAACTGCATGCACTAGTGAACAAGCAGCTTTTTTCGTCTATATTTCATGGGGTGGCACCTCCGTGGCACCTCCAGAAAGGGCCGACGCTTCGTGGCATACACGCGCACTCCAGTAAAGAGCACCGCGAGGGCCCTACTTGATGTGGTTTTCGTGCCTCACAGTGGTGTATACAGCGAATGCGGAGCTTGCCTGGGGTTACTGTACGTACACCTCAGATCGAATTCGGGTTCACCGCTGGATGGCCATTGCCAAGGGTGCGCCTGCCTGGGGCAATCTTGCTATTGCTAGCTGATCAGCGGGTATCTACCGAGCCATATGCAATTCGTAGTAACTGGTACAGTCGTCCAGCAACGGGAGGGTTCCTAGATAGCAACGGTTCCAGATGATCAACTTCCCGTTTGGGGTCTGTTATTTTCCCGGTAGGGCAGGGTCTGATGGGGCACTGCCAGCTAGACGATCTCAGCCAGTCGCAATTCGCCTAGCCAAATAGCCAATCGAAGCTGTTATCCAAAGATCAAAAGCGATTCTTTTCCTGTCTAGCCATTTCCGCAGGTACATCAGCCGGCAAGCTGCACAAATGGACCGACCAAGCTGTGTGTGGTTTTCCTGTACCCCTCCAACTGCTTTTGGCTGTGCGCGGCCCATCCCACCCACCAGCTTCCCACGATGCCCCGCCCTGTTAAGACTCATTGCAGCCAGAGAAAAAAAGCCCCGCGCAAATACTCGGCCAGCCGGTAGGAGAGTTTGCTGAGCAAAGGAGTTCCATCACAACACCGGTAACGGCAACAGTATTGGCACAGAAAAAAAAGGGCCTTCGGGATTCCCGTATGTCGGTGGAAAAGATGCTCGACCAGAAAAGCACACGGGCACCCCACCTAACTGACTGCCACGGCCCTGCAGTCTGGTGTCTTGTCGTCCGTGGGGGAGTTTTCCGGCTGGGTTTTTGGTGAGCTCGACGGAAACGTGGGGTCTGGGTAGAATTCCAAAACCGGTAGCAACACTGTGCCAACTGACAAATTTATCCGTTCAACTAGTATATATAAACCAGTTTGATTTATCCCTTGTATTAGCGCCGTTTTGCACAAAACTTTTTTCTGTTTCTAGTGCAAACAAAACTTTTTCATCCTCCTCTTTCCTCCTAGAGATGCATTCTGCTTTCCGACGGCCTGTTTCTAGAGCAAAGCTGGCAACTCTGGTCGGCGCAACTGCAGCCTTGGCTGGTAGCTCGGCTCTCGTGTATCAGCGCACCAGAGCCGATGCTGTCAAGAAACACGAGCCGTTCAACCCACCCGAGCAACAGGCTCCGCCTGCCAGAGCTGATATGCTTTCTCGTCTCAAGTCGGGTGAGGAATATGATATTCTCATTGTTGGCGGTGGTGCTACAGGTGCTGGCGTGGCTCTTGATGCTGCCACTCGCGGTCTCAAGGTCGGCTTGGTAGAGCGCGACGACTACGCCTCGGCAACATCCTCACGATCCACCAAACTCGTCCACGGCGGTGTCCGTTACCTCGAAAAGGCAGTGTGGAATCTAGACTATGGCCAGTATGTTTTGGTTCGTGAAGCATTGCACGAGCGAAAGACCTTTTTAGACATGGCCCCCCACCTTTCCTTCCCCTTGCCTATTATGATCCCACTGTATAAGTGGTGGCAGCTACCGTACTACTGGGTTGGTGTCAAGTGCTACGATTTGCTTGCTGGTCGAAGAAACCTCGAATCTTCCTATATTTTGACTCGGGGTCGGGCCCTGGCTGCTTTCCCGGTGCTCAACGATGACCGCCTCAAGGGAGCCGTGGTGTACTACGATGGCTCCCACAACGATTCCCGAACGAACCTGTCTCTGGCATTGACTGCTATCCAGGCTGGTGCTGATGCCGTCAATCATACTGAAGTGTTGGGTCTGTCCAAGGACGAATCTGGCAAGCTCAATGGTGCCGATGTCGTGGATAGTGAAACCGGTGAAAAGTTCCACATCAAGGCCAAGAGTATTGTCAATGCCACTGGCCCCTTCTCCGATGCACTGCGAAAGATGGATGAGGGAGCGAGCACCCAGAATATTGTTGTTCCTTCTTCTGGTGTTCATATTGTCCTGCCCAGCTGGTATTGTGCCCCGGATATGGGCCTGCTCGATCCCGCTACTGCTGATGGCAGAGTGGTGTTTTTCTTGCCCTGGCAGGGAGCCACCATTGCTGGCACCACAGATTCTTCGTGTGAAGTTGAGAGCAATCCCATTCCTTCAGAGAAGGACATTGATTTTGTGTTGAAGGAGATCAAGCACTACATTGATGGTAAGATTGACGTTCGACGAGAGGACATCCAAGCAGCATGGTCTGGTATCCGACCATTGGTGGTAGACCCCAAGAAACAGAAGAAGGGATCCACTCAGGAAGTCGTGCGGAACCATTTGGTGCACGTTAGTGATTCGGGCCTGGTGACTGTGTCTGGTGGTAAGTGGACCACCTTCCGCCAAATGGCTCTGGAAACTGTGGATGAGTGCATCCAGCAGTTCAAGCTGCCTACCCCCATTTCCTCCACTGCTGTGACGGAGTCAGTTAAGGTGGTTGGCGGCAAAGACTGGAGTCCTCTGCAGTACGTTGACCTGATTCAGCGATACAGCCTGGATCCTGTCGTCGCCAAGTACCTGAGTGATAACTACGGTACCTGTGCATTCACTGTAGCACAGCTGGGCAACCCCCACGAACGGCTGCTGGAGAACCATCCGTTTGTGAACAGCGAGATTTACTATGCTGTCAAGTACGAGTACGCTACCTCGGCAGTGGACTTTTTGGCGCGACGAACCCGTCTGGCCTTTTTGGACTGCAAGGGTGCAAAGGCTGCTCTGCCCAAGGTAATTGAAGTGATGGGCTCGGAACTCAAGTGGAGCGCAGCTCGAAAGAAGCAGGAGTACGAGGCCGGCATTGAGTTCCTGAAGGGCATGGGGCTCAGCAGTTTGTAATGAGCGGCGATAGTGCACCCCTGAGCCGCATGAGCGCCGCACTATCAAATTTGTAATTGTTGTGCATTAGTAACACTGGAAACGAGCCCTATCAATTATTTTTTTTGTTGCTGGGGCGTACCATGCACATCACATCGGCTTTCGGTCGAGTTTTATGGACTTAACGGAAACAAGCAAAGCATAGTTAGTAAGCGTTGCTGGCTTATTCACAACACTGGTGGCAGACTGTGCGCTGAAAGTCTGTTTTCATGATAATGCGGAGATGGCTAAGAAATGCGTAGATTTGATTTTATTTAATACTTTGTCCTGTAAAAATATATACAGATTGTTGTAATACTTGTCCGTAGTTCTCGGCGGGGAGCCGGCCAGCACTCGGAAGTTGATTGCTACAGTCCGAAGAGTTATCGCAATGGGGGACCTTTTCCCGTTGCTCCACGGAGGTCCGTCACGGGAATGCGTGCGGCCCCTCTGTTTGTAATGGAACAGATCTGGTACGGCGTATATAAAGTGTAAGCCTCGCCTTCCACTGTATTGCCCAAATCGACACAAAGTCAAAAAAAAATTCCCTTGGACACTGACACAAACACTTCAAGCCTGTTACACTGAGCTAGAAGTATATATACCTGCCTTGGCCTCTGTTTTGTTGAAGTCTTATATATGTCCCAGCAATCCCTCGCCAAAGACGACGACGGACACTCGCCTGTATTGACAAATATGAATTCATCTCCTGCCAATAGTGATACCGACGGTACTGCTGGCGCGGCAGGGAGTGCTCCTAGAGCACCCCCGGTGGGAGGAGGTGGCCCTCCTCCAAAGCACGGCTTCTTCTCCGATCACCTTGCTCCTCAGCGAAAAAAGGTCTGGTTTGGCTTTGCTCAAGCATATTTGATCATGTGTGCTGGTCTGCTGGCAATTTGCTCTATTTACTGGGGCTCATACTACAAACGTATGGATCGAGCCAAAAACCTCACTACAAATGTTTATTTGTGGGATGGTGACAATTCAACCTACCTCAGTGACCATGGCTTGGAGCCGTACGTAGCTCAGGCCCTGCGAACGGCTCTTGAAACTCCGGAGCTCAAGACCCGACTGGGCTGGAAGTTCATCAACGATACCACTGCTACTCGAGAACAAGCGTACAAGCTTGTCCATGAGCAGCATATCTGGGCTGCTATTTTTGTTGCTCAAAATGCTACTGAATCTCTTTACAAGGCCATTGTCAATGGCGACACCGAGTGGACTGGTTTGGGCCTTGTTGACGCTGTATATGAACAGGCTACAGATTTGTTGTCCAGTACCAGTGTGGTCCAGCCTGTTTTCCCCGTTATAAGCTCTGTTTTCCAAAGCATGTCCTATGAGAAGATCTTTGCTCCTATATTGGAAGCTGTCAACTCGACTACTTTGACTGCCAACAGCGCTGCCGCACTTACTCAGCCCATCCAGGTCACCTTGGTAGACCGTCTGCCAGTTCTTGAACCTTTGCTGATTGCACCTTTGCAGGTTGGTCTCATTTACCTTATCATCCTGTCCTTTTTCCAGTTTAACTTCTTCATGCCAATTCACATGGTAATTATGCCTCGTCTCAAGATCGCTCATATGTTGGCCTACCGAATTCTAGCTTCACAGGCAGGATTCTTCGTCATTTCTCTCTTTTTCTGTCTGGTGTCTCTCGCATTTCAGGTCGACACTGGAGTGACATTTGGAAAGTCAGGCTTCCTTGTGTTCTGGATGGTGAATTTCTTAGCCATGTCTGCTCTAGGAGGTGCTACGGAGAATGTTGCACTGATAGTCTTCCCGGTATACCCACCAGCCCTTGGCTTGTGGCTGTTATTCTGGGTTGTCTCGAATATCTCGCCTGCTTTCAGTCCTTTTGTTCTGACTGCTCATTTTTACCGATATGGTTATGCATTCCCTGTGTACAATGCTCTTCAGCTCATCAAGATGGTTCTATGTAACACCACGAAGCGAACTGCAGGTCGTAATGTAGCAGTACTTGTCATTTGGATTGTGATAAACAATGCCTTGCTTCCATTCTGCCTCAAGTTTGCTGGACAGCGAATGGCAAAGAAGGCAGCAGCAGAGGCCGCGGCCAAGGCTGCTGAGATTGAGGCGCAGAAAGCTGAGGCGTAGGAAGCATAATTGGACGGACCCTAAGCAATTGGAGCAGCTTGATTGTCAATTTTTAATATTTTTGGATATATCGACGGCGGCCTATGGATTATTATCACGCTATGTACATAAGAATGCTCACTTAGGGGTGCCCCCATCACTAATAATAATTACCCGAGAAATTTTTTGACACTATACAGAACCATAGCTGTAACAGATAGAATAATGTATGCAGAACGTATAGCACACCAGACATGAGAAAGAACAACACTGGTAGGAAGGGACGGTCTCCATTGAGCAGATGTATGAGAAGGGCTGCTGCAGCGGAGTAGGAGGCCCCTTGTCTATAACTTTGGTACCCATCGCTTGCTTACAGGGTCCCCTCATCAAGCAAATATATTGGTAGTACAGTCATTGCTGCGGGGTCCCGGCTAATTTTCTGCAAAACGGACAAACAAGTGTCCGCATCCAAATTTGTCCGTGCAAGGACACGTCCGCGGAACAGCTAGCATGCAAGGTTCTAGATCAACACACAGATCAGGTGTTCAGCCACGAAGCTCTGCCCCTCTCCTGCCCAGAAATCCATGTGAAACTTAGACTTATGGAGCGGCTGTGCGGAGAAACGGCCCTTGCAGGTCAAGTTGCTTTGATATGTATGGTTGTCTCCAATTAGTTTTGGTGCAGGCGGTGTTATAGTAGAACTGTCCTGTTGGTTTTCACTCTCCGTTATATCATTTTAGAGTGATGGACGGGTTGCCTTTGACAACCTCGTCGCTCAGGCCCTTCCAAAGCCACCCCACCGGAGTGGGGGGCCGGGTTATTATAGCGTGGAATTCCTCGATGAATTGCTGGTCTGCGACTCCGAGCTCCGAGTAACGTACAAACTCGTCCAGAATGGCTGAAATACTCCAAAAGCTCAGCTTGCGCAGGCATCCAATCAGCAAGCTTGTGACCTGGGACCCATTGATGCAGTGCACGTACATGGGCTGGAGATCCTCCTGGACCATCAGCTCCAGAGCCCTGCACACCAGTTCTGGGCTGACCGGAACACCTCGCTTCTTCTTCGATTTGGAAGAGGCTTGTTCGGTACGCAAGTGGATCACAGAGGTGCCCTGATCAGCCAGAACTTGGGCGATGTCCGCTTCCAGAGGCTCTGGAGTCAGCGACAGCACCGTTTTCAGACCCAACCTGCGCATGAACGGCAGGTTGTGGCTGCGTGGATAGTGGCCTCGGTACAAATTGGGCTCGACGCACGCAAACCGTAGCGGGGCGACCAGCTGAGCATGGCCGTCCATCGTCGGAGTTTCTGCTGTTGGTTTAGGTGGGGACCTTTTTCAACCAGGTTATGTAGTGGTAAGGTTGGGTGATTTAAGGTGGTGGAGATACTCCCCAGCCGCTCCATCCCTCCTGCCATCTTACCACCCACCCCACCGACCCACCGATACAGCATGGACTTCTACGACTACGTGCCGCCCGAGCAGGAAGAGAAGAAAGAGGGCCCGCCCAGCAGCATTGATGCAGCGGCCGACAAACTCGAGAACGGTATCGAGAAGGCATATGAGAAGCTGTCAGCCACCAACTGGGGCTCGTTGTGGTCATCTGTCCGCAAGCAGGGCGAAATAGCCATGAGCGCTGCCAACACCGCTGTGGCCGATGTCCGGGCTAAGGCAGAGGCACTGGCCACGACGACAACGGCGCCTAAAGAATCTGGAGATGCTGACGGCGAGAAAGAGAAGACCGCTGAAGAGCCGGCTAAAGCGACCACAATGCTCAAGGAGCTTACCCGACGAGCCCAGGACTACATTGACGAGCTTGATCAGGACATTGAGGAGCTGGAGAATGCTGCCGGTAAATACTTGACTAGCGTAGGAACCAACGTGAAGACACTTTTACGTGATGCTGTCAGTGTCGATGCTCCTAGTGGCGGAACACGCGAGATTGACTTGGAGGAAGGCGAGGATGCCCCCTCCGAAGTGCTGTTCAATGTACCGGAAGACATTCGCAACCAGATTTACTCCACCCGGCTCGACGCCCAGCTGCATGTATTACACACCTCTCCACAGCCTTTCTTGACAACTTCCGAGGAGCCCCAGTTTGCCAAGTTTGTCAAGGATGATTTTGACCTCTCTGCCATGACCGATACCATTGCGGATGATCTCGTCAAGTTCCCCAGCCTACGAAAGCTTATGGAGTCTCTCGTCCCCGATAAGGTGCCCTACGATCAGTTTTGGGCTAAGTACTACTACATGAGGAAGCAGATCTCAGAGCAGGAACAGAAGCGTAAAAAGCTTCTGGAACAGGCTTCGGCTAGCCAGGAGAATGTCGGCTGGGATGACGATGACGAGGAGGATGAACAAGGCTCTGCACCTGCCGGAAGTGCCAGTGCCGCTGCAAAGGATGCTGATGCTACACCAAAGAAGCCTTCTTCACTTAAGGCCAATCAGGAGTCTAAGGCTTCTCGTCCCTCTTCATCCGACACTAGCTATGATTTGGTTTCCAAGACTTCAGCTGTTGGCCAGACCGACGATGACGAGGACGACGACTGGGAATAATCATCATCACAGTCGTTTACCGCATACTACATAGCACATCATATGCCTCTAAGTTATTCTTTGTCTACTCAAATAGTCTAAATGCCATTATATTCGTAATGTATGCTGAGTATGCTGCTATACATGCACATTCCGTGCTTATCGGGCTAAAGCTGGGACTCTTCATTTCCGAAGCTTTATGCCAGTATTGCCTCCCGCTGGAAAAACAACACATACGCATGCCTTGTCATGACATGGTCCGGATGGATGTTTCTGTTTATTTTGTCGTCGTCAAACAAACACCATCCCTTGCGTCCCTTGTTGATGAACGATGTGTAGTGACCCCCCTTGAGTGTACCAAAGTGGTTGGCCACTGCATACAGCTTATAGACAAACGGCGCAGTCTGACCCCTAACCGGGATTTGTGCAAGCTTAGCATCATCATCACCGACATATGGTGGCCAGAATGGTGTCAGGTCCAACGTAGCCGTCGTCGGGTAGGTCACAAATGTCTCCAGCTTGTCTGAAGATCCATCGTATCGGTGTTGGAACCGCTTCAGATGGATGATAAGCACAGACGGAAGACGGGAAATTGTCAGCCTTTTGGAAGTCTTTCGAGGTTTCTTGCACTTGGGGCAGTGCCATGAATCATCGCCGTCCAAGATTTCCTCTGCTGTGAACAGCTTGAAGCAGTCAATAATCGACACAACATTGACTCGGGTAGCCATTGGGATAGGCAAACTCAAGAATGAAAATGCATTGTATGTTGTAGAAGTGTGTCCACATGTTAAGCATCGTAGTTGACTCTGATACTGTCCCTGGCAGGTATCTACAATTAACGAGTGATCACTCCTGAGGTATCTCTCCCACTCAAACGCTGAGGCCACACGAACACTCATGTGCTCTCGACGAGTCTCTTCAGCTGGAGTGAGCTCTCGGAGACGTTCTTTATTTCCGCCTGAGTTGAGGTCTTCATGCAGACCATCAAGAATAAAGGTGAGGAACTCCTGGCAATCCTGTTGCTCAAAACCACTAAACTGTTCACGAAGCCTACCCGAAAAGTCCTTCAGGGCCAACGGACTAACGTTTGAAACTTGCTCTTGGAACATCGTCTGAACCAGCGCAGCGAACCTTTGGGCTAGGACACCTTTGTAACCAAGCTTACTTTGCATATTCACCCATCTCTTGTAGCTGCCATCCACGAGAGGCACTGCTAGCGAAGGAGTAGCAGCAATGCACTGAATAATACAATTCATATAGCAAGTATTTCCCAAGTTCCGTAGACCAGTCGTAAACTCTGAAGCAACATGACGCAACTGACGATTTTGCTGCTGCTGAGCTAAGAGCTGCTGCTGGTGCCATTGCTCTTCGCGACGTTCTTGCTCATGCTGAGGCGCATGCCACTGAGAAACAGGCGCAGCCTGCTGCAAAGGTGGACCAGAAGAAGGAGGTGGTGGAGGTGGATGACTAGGAGGTGGAGGATGCCGAGAAACAGAATTGCCTACTGAGGCTCTTCGTGAGTCCATCATAGAATGAATAGAGTTTCCAGTACTCTCCGGAGTGAATGTGGATGCATACACAGCAGGCTGTGGAGAAGCCACTGGACTCGTAGGAGGATCATCTCCTCCCGAGTACTGTGGCTGATGCGGACTGTATATTGCAGGCATGGCCCTAAAGTAATCGTTGATATCCCGGGCATACTCCATCTGAGGAGTGGTGGCAGCAGCTACACTACCCTTCCTTGTCATACCATGTGGCCGCGAGACAATATCTGAAGGAGGGGGCTGGGGCACAGAGGGAATCGAATGAGTATGCCGTCCGTTTTGTGGGACTGGGATCGGTTGAGTCGAGGGCGAGACTTGGGATGAGGTAGCAGTTGAAGAGGTGGTGATTGGCAAGTTATGAATATCTTCCATCCAAGCCTCATACCCGCCAATAAGAAGACAGGGCGGCCGCTTGAGAGGCTTGGAAAATGCATAATCGTACAGTGAGCGGGTTAAATAATACAGCGCAAGCTGTTGAGAGTCCTGAGTAGGGCCGCCTCGGTAGTTGTTGACACGGGAGTCCCAGTCATAGTATACCACAAGCTCGAACTCGTCCCGATGAGCAAAAAGCTGCTGCTCAGACTCGGGAGCCAGCACCAGAGTGTCTTCCAGATTCTCATCGTTCATGCCGTCCCTGAGAGAAACCGGCTCAATGCAGACAACGTTGGGGGTCTTGTCGATGCGGCCCCTGTCGAAGTCCGAGCGAGACCGAAGATCTAGAAGCAGAATCTTGCTTGGAGCATGTGTCAGATAGTAGTCGAGCTTCTCAGTGTTAATGACGGTTGATTTGGGAAAGATGATCGGGGCTCTGGACACCATGCGAGGCGCAGGCTGAATTTGCTCACTATGTTGAGCCAAGTGATTGGACAGATGGCTGTGGGTTACCACAGGCTGTTCGTAGTGCTGATGCTGATAGTTATTTTCATGTTCCTCAGAATGCTGGTGGTGGCCGTCTGTCGGCGATGCTTTGTGATACCCGTTAGCCGTTGCTGACCGTGAAGCAGCAGCGGAGCTTGGCGGTCGCAACTTTTCAAACCTCGCCATGAGATCTGTAGTACTGGAAGCTGGGCTTCCAACCGGCTTTCGGCGGGCCTTCTGAGTTTTCGTGGACGGCGTAGCTACTCCTCCGTTGACTTTGTCAGTGCCATTTGCCTGACCAACCGCAGCAGACGGCGACGTCACACCGTCACGGTTATCTAACCACGACTCCAGGGCAGGGATCTCAGAAGCCCGCTTGGCCTCGAGAAGCACGATAAGCGTCTGGTAGCTCTCAAAAAATGCAGAATGTTTCTTTTTGGAGACAAAGTTCTCGAAATCTGGATGCTCAGGAATGACATGCAGCAACAGATACTCTGCCCGGCAAAAATCCATGAATGCCGCTTCCTTGAGGCCCTTGGGCAGCCCGTCCTTGTACTTTTCCAGGTAGCCCAGCACGTTATTTACCAGATCATTGATGCGGCCGTCTGTCACAGCCGTCGCAGCAGCCAACGCGCGCAGCTCGCCGCTGCTGCGCAGCTTGGCCCGGTTCGCACGATCTGGCATGGGCATGTGGTGATGGTGGTGGGGGAGGAAGGAAGGGCTTAAATCTCCCACGCTAACACACCCACCCCTAGCCGTTGATGGGCTCAGGCACATCACTGCACACAGCCAACAGTTTCTGCATAACCCAAGTGGTCCACAGGAACCAGGGGGGAGATGGATTTATCTGGCGCGGCCCGAGCGGGAATAGACTATACTCAATAGGGGACAGGCGAACGAAGAAACATGATCGGTACCGGATGGATCGGATTAGAGGTTTATTTAGATACTCGGAAACGGTTGGCCGTGTTCGGCTACTGTTGCATTATTATTATCGGATTAGATTAGATTAGTCCTCCCAGGTTCCCTTGGAGTCCTCCACCAGGGTGGCCAGGACATCTTCTACATTTTCTCGCATCAACTGCCCCGTCTTCTTCGACCTATACTGGCTGAACTTGATGTTGCAGTACGTACCGACTTCGTCGACGGCCCGGATCAGCCGGTCCAAATCCTCCTTGCAGAGAGCAGCCGACACACACAGACGCACTCGGCTACTGGCAAGCGGCGTTGCGGGATATCCTACAACTACCACTGCAATACCCAGTTCCAGCATTTTTCGGGAGAAGGCAGGCATCTTAGCAGGCTGGTACAACATGAGGGGAATGATTGGCGAGTCTTCCAAGCCCGTGACAATGAAACCCAGCTTGCGCAGACCCAGACGCACGTACCTAGAATTGAATGCTATTCGCTGCAGTCGTTCGGCACCTTCACCCGGTCTCACTTCGCCGGTGATAGTCTTGAGAGAGGCCTGGATCTGGGCAAGAACGGGAGGAGGAGTACCTTCGGCGTAGACGTTACCCATATTATGGACTCGTAGAGTATCAATCAAGGCCTGGTCACCGGCAATGTAGCCACCGGTGGCTCCAAAGCTCTTTGTCAGTGTACCCATGAGAATGTCGACTCGAGAGGGATTAATGGAAAAGTAATCGCATACTCCTCGGCCATTGGGGCCCATGGCGCCAATGGAGTGGGCCTCGTCAACAAACAGGTAGAACTTGTACTTGTCTCGGAGATCGACTAGAACGGGAAGATTACACATGGTGCCTTCCATACTGTACAGGCCCTCAACCACGACCAGGATCTTCTTCCAGGGACGGTGGGTCTTGGGCTGGCCCTGGGAGATTTGCTCCCGGAGCAGGTTTTCCAGGTCCTCCATGTTATTATGCTTAAAAATCTTGATGACGGCACGGGAGACACGGACGCCAAATCGGATGGATGCATGGTTGAGCTCGTCAGAGATGACGAGACAATGCTTGTCTACCAAGGATGCGAAGACGTTGGCATTGGTAGCGTAGCCCATGGAGTAGAGGAGAGCAGACTCCTTGCCGACAAAGTCAGCGACAATCTGCTCTGTTTCGATATGCATATCCAGAGTACCACCCACGGCACGGTTGTTGCCGCCAATGATACCCTTTTGGTGGATGGTCTCCTCGGCGGCATCGGTGCACTGGCCCTTGGACTGGGCAAAGCCCAGGTAGTTGTAGGAGGACAGGTTGAGGCAGTCAGTCTTGGTACCGGGGTAGACAAACGTGTCGTTGTAATCATTAGAGTATCGATCGTAAACGGAGATGAACCTTCCCGGCACGCCGGTGGTGATTCTGTTGAAGCAGTCGGTCAACCGGTGCTTGAGACGACGGGTATAAAACGAGTCGAAATCCACAAACAGGGGAGCATAGCCATTGCTGCCCTTGAGTTCGCGTGCCGATGGGGCATCGTGTAGCTTGTCCCAAAAGTCCCGGAAGTGGCCGACAATATTAAGAGCCAAGTACGAGATGTATGTCGTCAGGAACACATAGTAGGCTGGCAGGTCTTCTTCTTCAAACGGGATTTCCTCCCCAGGCTCGTGATGCTGCGTGTACAGATATTCCTGGTTGGACAGTGGCCCAAACTCCTTAGGGTTCAATGCAAACTGCTCCGGAGCCGCTGCCGCCGTAGCTTCTGCTACGGCCTTCTTTGAGCGGGTGCTCCTCGTAGACCCCATGGCGCGTTGCGTTCGGTTAGCGGTTACAGAGATGCGAAGGTATGATGGTGAGCCAGTAGGAGTATCTTGGGGGAGGGATTTTCGTGTGTGTAGGGTAATCAGCACGGACGGTGGAGGGATGGGGATAGGGGGGGGCTCCAACCAAAAATGTAGCGGGCTCGGCTGGGGATTGTGGACCAGCAATCACTGTGGAAACGGCAGCGCAGCCGAATAGGAAGCAAAGGACGGGGTGCAGCCAACCTGATGGTGACCAAAGCGGTGGAGAGCACAAGGGCAGTCCACATTGAGCAACGGGCGGGACAACTGATGGTGCCCGGCACACACGTCTAGGGCCTGTGCGTGCTGCGGCCGATGGTGTACAGTTGGGTTCACCATCGCACTAATGCTGCGTAACAGTGCACTTGAATGGATGATATAAATTATAAAATACCTAATAAATAGCGTACTTCCTAGTGGCTCACAGATTCTGTAGAAGACTAGAATTCGCACCTTTTGCCCTTTTTCTTAATGTATGTGCCTTCTCCTCATAAGCAGCCGAGCGTGGACGAGCAGCTCGATCTCATCAGGGAAAACCCGCTGGGTCTACTGGTGTCGGTAGACTCAACCGGTGCCCTGCATGCCACCCATCTGCCAGTGGTAGCCTCTGTGGACTCCCAAGGCACTATTGTGCTTCGGGCTCATATGGCCCGGGCCAACCAGCAGAGCAAAGACTTTTCAGAAGAGGCCGCAGACAGCAGCGGGGACGCCCGGGCAGCCCGCGAATTCATGTTTGTGTTCCAGGGGCCCGCCGGCTATGTTTCTCCCCAATGGTATGTCCACACCAAGCCCGCCTCTGGAAAAGTCGCACCCACCTGGGACTATTCTGCAGTGCACTGCTACGGCTCAGTTAGGCTGACACGGGATACGGATTGGCTCCACCAGCAAGTCACCGCAGTCACCGACGAGCAGGAAGCCCGTCATTGTCCAGTGCACCAGTGGACTGTGGACGAGGCTCCCGAACGGTTTATTGAGCTCCGCAAAAAGGCCATATTTGGAATCGAATTCACTGTCCGTCGCACGGAGGCTTCCTGGAAATACTCTCAGGAACAGCGACCTGAAGATAGGTTGGGCGTCGTCCAAGGCTTTCGGGCCGAGGGGACCGAGTCGGGGACCGTGTTGGCACAAAAGGTAGAAGACGCTTTGACTCAACACCTTGCCAAGGCACACACAGAACAAGCCACTTAGAGAAGACCCAATCCGATTATTAATTAGCCGCGCCGCCCATCACCGCTTAGTGCTTCCTTAATGCGTAATTAATGATTTGAAGCCAGATTCCGACCAAGACTCACCTTCTACAGACTTATATTTAAACAAACAATAAATATACCTCCGGGAACCCTCCTCCCCTCAGCTTAAGTTCAATCATCTTTGTTTTGTCAAATCAAATCAAGCCGAAGCAATGTACATCCCCAAGAAATACATCCAGGAAGATCTCGAGGCCCAGCTCGACCTTATCAAGAAGAACCCACTGGGTACACTTATCTCGGTAGGCGAGGACGGTGTGACTCTCCAGGCCACTCATATACCTTTTATTATAACTGAAAAGGAGGATAAGATTGTGCTCAAGGCTCACATTGCGCGAGCAAATAAGCAGACCGCTGAACTGAACCACGAATCAGGCAGAAACCCCGATAAGGAGTACCTGGTAGTTTTCCAGGGTCCCCAAGACTATGTCACTCCGTCTTGGTATGTTGAGACCAAGCCGGCAACCGAGAAGGTCGTGCCTACCTGGGACTACTCATCTGTGCATGCCTATGGTACCGTCCGGATGATCAAGGACTCTGATTGGATTTTGGATCAGGCTGCTGTCTTATCTGATGAGCAGGAGCAAAA
This sequence comes from Zygoascus sp. PK3305, assembly GCA_023628935.1. Classification (NCBI taxonomy): domain Eukaryota; kingdom Fungi; phylum Ascomycota; class Dipodascomycetes; order Dipodascales; family Trichomonascaceae; genus Zygoascus; species Zygoascus sp. PK3305. The sequence continues at coordinate 3,056,533 of JAMAJS010000001.1, forward strand.
GTTTGACAAGAAGTGGAAGCTGTCGGATGCTCCTGCTAATTACGCTCTCCTCAAGACTAAAGCTATCTATGGTATCGAATTTACTGTTTCTCGAACCGAGGCTTCTTGGAAATACAGTCAGGAAGCTAAGGCTACTGATAACCAAGGCGTCATTGACGGTTACAAGAGCATGGGTAACGATAAGGGAAATGCTATGGCTGACCAGGTAACAAAGTGCTGGCATGCTCAGCTCGCAGCCAAGAAGGCAGCTACATAGAGATGCAAGCAGCATGAAATATTCAGGTAGGGATAATCATAATTATAATATTTTGTTTGCAAAAGAAAAAAATGGGAAGTATGAATTACATCTGTATCCGACCCGCTGGATTGCCCAGCGACCTGTTCAACCGTTCAGAAAAAAGTCATTTTACCGAAACTACTGATAACATCTCAATTATTCCAAAATATTTTGAATTTTAACCCATTATACAGCTACCTCTACTATCATGCTACATGGCCGATTTCGTAACCTCCTTTCAGTAGCTGAATAAACTTGTCACATTGAGGGATCTCCTCATGGATGTGACTGATGGCAATGACAGTAGTATCGTTCAAACTATCCACCTCCTGTTTGCACTGTTCTGTTCTAGCTACACTCATAGCGGAAAATGCTTCGTCCAGAATGAGTATTTTGGGATATTTTACAATAGCTCGAAGGAACAGCACAGTCTTTTGGTCGTTGAGAGACAGGTCTTTGAATTGGGCTTCTCCGTCAAGTTCATATTTGTCAATGAGCGAGTTTATACGCTCAGACTGAGCCAATGTCAATTCCGTCGGTGGAATAAAAGATCCAGATACGTAACCGGTAGAAATGCTTTGGTACACAGTCCGCCTACCAGGGAAAATGGCATGAATCTCCGGAGAACAGTGGCCAATCTGGTCATTAATGTCGAAGTAATTGTGTTTACCAGTTTCTCGAGGCTCCTGAAACAGGGAAACCTTGGAATTCCAAGACTGAGGATGATCGGCCGTCAGGAGAGAGAGTAGAGTTGATTTGCCAGTACCGTTTTCGCCTCGCAGATGCCATCGCTCACCCTTTCTGACTTCCCAGGTTAAATCCTTTAAAACAGGCTCTCCACGATAAGATACAGTAATTTCATCGAGGTGGATCACCTGAGGGTTGCTTTCCAGAGCCTTTTTTCGTTCATCATTGGCGGGAACCTGCTTGTCCTGGATCAAGCTGGCCTGAGCCGCACGCATCCGATCTATCTCAGGCTTCATCTCGGCCAGCGTGCCTTGCAACAGACCCTCGTCGGAAATAATGGCGACATTGGTGATCCATTCAGGAAACTCGTCCTGATATCTGAGACCAAGAATAACATGAGGATTGGGGGGCAGTTCGGATAGAACCGAGGAGATGTTCTGACGGCTGTGGGGATCCAGGCCCAAAAAGGGTTCATCCACCAGCAGCAAACGGGGGTTCTTCAGCAAAGAATTTGCCAGTCGGAACCGTCGAGTTTGCCCGTTACTGAGACCAACTACCCATCGGTTTTCAAGCCCGTTGAGCTCAAAAAGATCCATGACTCGTTGTACCTGAGCAGGGTCCGGGTTGGTAGACAGAAGCATTTCGCCCATGGTCTGATCGAATTCATCACGGAAATGCTCATACCTCGCAGATAGATGGCTGGCCTTGACCGGTACATTGCCAAATTCAATGTACTGTACAACCTGGGATGGCCAGGATTGCTTGTTGAGAAACGGATAAGTGCGCCCGTCGGCAGCAGGGTCGGGGACATGCTGCCCAGCCAGGATCTGGAGCAGTGACACTTTGCGGGGACCAGTGATGGCCCAGCGCTGGTTTTGCTGGATGTCCAGAGAGATAGGGAAGCGGAAAATACCCTCCTTGGTGGTACCGATCTGCTTGAAGAGACAATTTGCAATTCTGACCACCGAGCTCATTGCTGCTTGTGGGAAAAGAGTCAGAATTAGGTGCGGGTGTGTGCTAAAACGGCGATGACAGAGGAGGCGCACGTGATGCAGTGCAGCAGAAGCACAACTAGTAGCTAGCACGGGCTGCAATATTACGACTATTAAAAAAAAATGCTAGAATAAGCAGAAGGTATCTTAGGCGACAGCTAGAAGCAGCTAAATGCACCGTCTGCCGACGCGTGGTTTCGGTGGCTTCTGCGGCGCATGCTGACCCGGCTGAGCTACTCCAGGGCCTGGCTGAGCCCAGCTGAGTGTGGGTTGATCCCGCAGCCTCTTCAAACAAACCTCCTCTACACCACCTCCCGCAGCAAGCATCATCAACACACACTCTATCGCAAGTATGGATGAAGAGTACGACGTCATTGTCTTGGGTAAGCTGCAACACAACTACAAGCACACGAGGAGACAATCCAATTATGTAAATATATGCCACGTGAGAACAAATATTTCTAACTGGTAATAGGCACCGGCTTGACCGAGTGCGTCCTTTCCGGCATTCTGTCTGTCGAAGGCAAGAAGGTTCTGCACATTGACCGACAGGACCATTACGGCGGAGAGTCTGCATCATTGAACCTGACGCAGCTGTACAAGAAGTTCCGGCCCTCAGCGAAGGCTGATTCGGCTCTCGGCCGTGATCGAGACTGGAATGTTGACCTGATTCCCAAGTTTCTGATGGCCAATGGTGAGCTGACCAACATTTTGGTCCACACCGATGTCACCAAGTATATGGAATTCAAACAGATTGGCGGCTCCTACGTGTATCGAGATGGGCGTATTGCTAAGGTTCCTGCCAATGAAATGGAAGCTATTAGATCGCCTCTGATGGGCCTGTTTGAGAAGCGACGAATGAAGCGGTTCCTCGAGTATGTGGGCAGCTACAAGGAGGAGGAGCCCAGCACCCACCAGGGTCTCAATCTTGACCGTACTACCATGACCGAGGTTTACTTGAAGTTTGGTTTGGAGTCTGGCACCCGTGACTTCATTGGTCATGCTATGGCTCTGTGGTCCACTGATGATTATCTCAAGGAGCCTGCTCGAGAGACTTTTGATCGTCTCAATCTGTATCTCCACTCTGTAGCCCGATACGGTAAGTCTCCTTATATTTACCCCTTGTACGGTTTGGGAGAACTCCCGCAGGGCTTTGCGCGTCTGTCGGCCATCTACGGTGGTACATATATGCTCGACAAGCCCATTGACGAGGTTGTCTACGACAGTGACGGTAATGTTTCTGGCGTGAGATCCGGTGACGAGACAGCCAAAGCTAAGATTGTCATTGGCGATCCCACCTACTTCCCTGATAAGGTCAAGAAGACTGGTCAGAAGGTGATTCGAGCCATTTGTCTGCTTAATCATCCTGTTCCAAACACTGATAACCTCGACTCTTTGCAGCTCATCATCCCCCAGAACCAGCTCAAGCGAAAGCACGACATTTATATTGCTGTTTTGTCTTCTTCTCACAATGTCTGTGCTCCGGGCTACTACTTGGCCATCATTTCTACCATCATTGAGACTGATGCTCCTCACGTGGAGATTGAGCCTGCCTTCAAACTGCTGGGTCCTCGAGTTGACACTCTGATGGGAATTGCTGAATTGTTTGAGCCTGCTGAAGACGGAACCAAGGACCATGTGTATATTTCCAAGAGCTATGATGCTTCTTCTCACTTTGAGTCCACTACTGATGATGTGAAGGATATTTATTTCCGCATTACCGGTAAGCCCCTTGTCATTCAGAAGCGAAAGCAGGAAGATCTCGAGGCACAGTAAGCGTAACCTCACTACTACTGTCTGTTGCAGAAAACTGCAGCTTTCCTGTGAGATTTCTGTAAACTGGCAATGACTGTTTTCAGGCTAAATGGCCTTTCTAGCGTTTGTTTACGTTCTATAGCTTAGATTTTATATTTGAATATTGCCAGACCCAACTGCACTGCTCTTCCTCTCTTTCTTCGTCTCCACTCACCACCTTCCTCCATCATGGTAAGTGTTCTGCCTGCAGAATGAACAACTTCCAACAATTTCATCTAACAACTTTCTCTAAAGTCGCAATCTGAGCTGTATACTCTGCCGGAGGACACCAAACAAGCCATCAAGAAGTTCCGCTTCGGAAGTTCCCGAGCCAGCACTCTGCAGGCTATTTTGGTGCACATCACCAATACCCAGTCCATTGTGATTCAGGAAACTGACAGCTACCCTGTCACCGATATTGAAGACCTTAAGGAAGAACTACCGGATAACTCACCTCGATTTATTCTGTTATCATACCCTTTGACGCTCTCAGATGGCCGCCCCAAAGTGCCGTTTGTGCTGGTGTACTATATGCCTCCCACCAGCTCCCAAACCAGCAGAATGACCTACGCTGCAGCCGTGGAGCTGGTGCGCAATGAGAGTGGTGTCAACAAAGTTATAGAGCTGGAAGACGCCGAGGATTTGGATGATATCAAGGAGAAGCTGATATAGAAAGATTTTTATTATATTTACTACTATCTTGCAAAAGCGAGTCGTTGTATCCTTGTACTGTCTATAATCCAACACTTCGATATTCGACACTTACACTCTTCTATCGTACTGCGCTATGGAAATTGTGAGTGTCTGGGACTGTAGACATGTCAATTTGACTCGCTAGGAGGGCGGAGGGCTTCAAGCAATGCGGTTCATGGCTCTCAAGCGAATGCCATGATTTAGCCATCTAGTAGATTTTGTGCCATAGTTGTACGGAGCATTGTTATTCAACATTCTTTTATCGAAGGTGGCTTTTCAATCTGTGAGCAGCGCTAGTCACCGGTCGCTGATCTTGATACAAATCTACTTCTCCTCCGGCTCTCAACGTCTTTAGAAGACTTTGTAGCCGAGCACCTTGCTTGGTAGTCTGCGATAGATCCGATATCCTAGTGCACAGATATTCTCTCTACTATTGGGGCAGTATTACTAATACACTGAATAACTGTGATGGTAATAAATTCACGTGACCTATGTGTAAATCTCAGAACCACTCAACGCACACATTTTCAAAAACCCACTCAAGTTTTTTTCTCTTCTACACATCTTCACTAACACCAAACTTCAGCAAAAATGGGTCGAATGCACAGCAACGGTAAGGGTATGTCCTCTTCGGCTACCCCCTACTCTCGAAAGGCTCCTCAGTGGTTCAAGCTCACCCCTGAGTCTGTCGTCGAGCAGATCACCAAGTACGCCCGAAAGGGTCTCACTCCCTCTCAGATCGGTGTTCTCCTGCGAGACTCTCACGGAGTTACCCAGGTCAAGGCTGTCACTGGTAACAAGATTCTCCGAATCCTCAAGTCCAACGGTAAGTAAATTCTTTGATTAACGTTAATCCAACGTAGTAGGCTACAGTAATTTTGTACCTCTGTTTGGTATTTGAACTATATGCTGACAGAGTGGCAGGTTTGGCTCCTGAGATCCCCGAAGACTTGTATCATTTGATCAAGAAGGCTGTTTCCGTCAGAAAGCATTTGGAGAAGAACCGAAATGACAAGGACTCTAAGTTCCGACTCATTTTGATTGAATCTCGAATCCACCGACTTTCTCGATACTACAAGACCACTGGTGTCCTCCCCCCCGTCTGGAAGTACGAGTCCGCCACTGCTTCTGCTTTGGTCAACTAAAAAATATATACACGAATGAATATATCACGTTTTTAGCTAATAATGTTGTAAAAAAGAAAGACATTTCCCCCGGAATCCATGTTGGTTGTAGTTAATGTGGGACTTTTGGCGACGCACCGCAATATGCGCAATATGCACTGTTACGAGCCGACCTAACTTTACTTGCACCTCACACTATCCGCTCGTTATCGCCGCTGGAGAGAGATCACAATGGCAGTCCCCCTGACAATAAAGATAAAAAAAGGCAAAACAACAGTATTTCTGCTAGTGGATAAAACTGGAACCGTTGGCGACGTGAAAAAGCTGCTGGCTGAAAGATTGAACGAGGCTAATCGAGGTGGGGACGAAGACGACGATATTGACATTCCCGTGCCTTCATTTGATACCGGCGAAGAGGCCAAAGATGCAGGTGAGAAACCTTCTCACGAAGAAATTGCTGAAGAATCGCTTCGATTGGCTCTTCCAGTTGCCAAAGCAGATCTCACCAAAGGCTGGAAAGAAATCAGTGACGACTCCAGCTCCCTCGATGATCTGGGAATCAAGGATCTGACAGTACTGGCATACGCAGATTCACCTGAAGCAGAGTTTCTAGTGGAAATACCTGTTGACGAAGCAGAATAATATTATTTAGCATATTAATTAAATTAAAAACTACATATAATGTGTTGGTTCCAGAACAGTTCTCCGCGGAGGTGTCTGGCTATCTTTGAAGTTCTTGGTTTGTGAGATGTTCGAACTTTTCTTCATGCCGAACCCACTAATGTTCGGGATCACCCACTTCTCCAAGCTCTCCTCACATAAGAGCCACATACTGCAGTTATATCGACGCATTATCAGGCACGGAGATCATGTACCGGAAACACTTAGACCAGAAGTCTTGCGTGCTGTTAAGGAGACCTTCCGCATCAACAAGAAGACTATGAGCCCGCATGCTGCTCGGAACCAGCTGAACTACGGCTACCAGTGCGAACAGGTACTACGGGAGGCCCTTATCAGAAAAGATGACAATGCATTTAATGAACTAGACATGTTTTTGGACAAGCACCTGAGGGAAGTTGCAGAGAAACGGGACGCTAAGAAGAAGAAGCGAGTTGACCTGGCCCAAATCAGAGGCTACAATCCATTGGGGGCACCTCACAGGCATTTGGGTACCTACAACTCGCCAGTAGAGCCGGGGACACAAAAGTACGAGGACTTAAGGATGCAGTCTCGTCTGGACACATTTCGGAAGCGGGCCATACGGACGTTGCAGAGGTCTAACATCCTGAGCTGCAAGACAACAGTGGATCCATTCTACATTGATGTTTTTGTCGTGCCACAGCTGCGCAAGAAGGGCTATGATGCTAACAACGTCCTCAGGCATACTAGAGAAACTACATTCAAACCTGCGAGGATCTCAAATCTACCGACTGCAAATGGGCCGTTTGCGCAGCTGTTAGTACCCGGTCAGGGCCGACGTACCAGCAAACACCGAGCAGCCATTGTCAAAGAAGCACTGGCAGACAACACCACAACTAGAATTGGTGAAGTAGACAATGCAATGGCTTTGGCAAAACTAGAAGCATGGTGGGAGCGCAATGTGGAGCAGAGTGAGAAGCATTTACCAATATTGGAGGCGGAATGGACGGCCCCGCTGAAACAGTACAAAGCAGCGCTGATCCAGCGGCGACAAAAGATGGTAGACAAACTCAAACATCACCGCCGAATTCTGCTTGCCAAAAAAGATTACATTGACAACATAACGATTGGAAGGGTGCGACGACGGCAGGCGCAGACGAAGGCCCGACATGATGAAACAGGGGGGATTCTGCATTGTGGAGGAGCACGCATGGCATACAAAGAGCATCGCACGTGAAATGTGTTCACCCTCCTTCTCCGTTGGGGAAGCCATTTCTCAAGTGAAAAAATAACTACACACGTCAGAGTAGACTTGATAGATTAATGATATATACCAGTGTTGCAAGTTAAAATTTGGTTTAGCTCGTGGTGAATGGTTCAGCGCTTGGCACCGTAGAACTCCACAGCATTGGCGGCGCCGTCCATAGGCTCGGGCCCGGCGTCGAGGGTCGGGACAATGGGGTCCCTCTCGGTAAGATGCACATTGTTGATTTCGTCACTGAGATCCACGAGGTGAGGATCGTTTGGTGGCCGTAGCTTTGGTGGCGCGGCCAGTGTCATGGATTTGAACTGCTCAATGACCTCGCGCATAGATCGGTTGGTGGACGTAGCCAACTGCTCCACCTCTTCCAGCAGGGCCATTTGCAGCTCGTATTCAGAGCTTCCATATGGCTGGCAAGTGACGTCTGGCCTGGAAAATATGGGTATGTCGGACAGCTGGTTCTGATAGAATTCTGAAGCCTGGAAATGTTCTCTGGTGCAGAAGCGGGAGAGGTAGGTCGACGGCAGGATCATTGTGGGTCTGCGCCAGTTTATCTGGTGCTCACGCTTTATGCCCTTCGGGTCGTTGTTGCACAGCGGGTAGCCGCACAGATGCAGAATATTTCGCTCCTCAATTATGTCCTGGTAGTCCTCGGGGCGCAGGAAACGAGACGCCATCTTCATGAGGTCCGGGTCCACACCCTCAACCATCAGCTCGACCAGCATCAGTAGAACGTCGTTGCCCTCCTTGGGCGAAAGCAGTCCAGGCTTGCGATACGGCTCCAGCATCTGCCAGAGTCGCATCAGGCTCGCCGAGTATATCAGTTGTTTCTCCATGCTCATGATCTCATATCGAGACCCCAATGTGTGTGTATAGTGTAAGATAGTAAGATCCCGTGCCGCGGTGGTTTTTAGGTGGTGATGCGATGCTCCTGACGAACAACGGCGGTAAATTGGTTACAGCCGCACATTCACATTCGGGTTTCTCCTTCTACACTACTCACACAATGGCTGCTGTTGAAACGCCGCCGCCACCGCCGCCGGTACTTATCGAGCGGGGTCGCTCAGTGCGCAAGGAGGATTCACCACTTAGGAAAGACGCCTTGGCCGGTGAAGTACCTTGTACCCCGCTGGCTGCCTCGGACTCGCCAACGGTCAGCTCCACCGCTAAATCGCGGCCCAGAACGGGTACGTCTGGCCGCAGAAACACTTCATCAAAGCCTGGCGCTACTTCCTCGTCCACCACAGAAACCCAGACACCTTCAGGTCTTAGTTTGTGGGATTATATGGTGTTGGAAGTGCGCGGAGGGGTGGCTGACGGGCCAGGATTCGGGGAAGAGAAGATTGAAAACCTTCTCAATGTCATTTCAATTCCTTGGTATCTTGAAAAGGTGGTTTGCTTCGGAATGCTTACTTGCCTTGATTCATTCTTACATGCTTTTACTATCCTTCCACTGCGTGTTGCTTATGCTGTTTACTCCTCTGTGCGCAGCCGAAGTCGATCCGAGTCCATAAAGGGCACCAAGCGCTCAGATTTGATCAAAGGGTTCGTCGTACTCACGCTTTTCTGGACACTCATACGTTTGGACACCAGCAGAATATATCATTCCATTCGTGGTCAGGCTGCTATTAAGTTATACGTCATGTTCAATGTTCTGGAGATTGCTGACAAGCTTTGTGCTGCCCTGGGCCAAGACATTCTGGATTGTCTGTTTTCTACAGGAACTCTGGCACAGCCCTCAAAAACAGCCCTGTTTACGGGTCTTTTGTTTATTTATTCGTATATTCATGCCTTGGTGCTGTTATACCAGATAATCACTCTCAATGTGGCCATCAACTCATACTCCAACGCACTCCTAACTCTACTGCTTAGTAACCAGTTCTCTGAAATCAAAGGAACAGTCTTTAAAAAGTTTGAGCGAGAAAACCTTTTCCAGCTCACATGTGCTGATATTACTGAACGGTTTCAGCTTCTTGTCATGCTGCTAGTCATTGGTATCAGAAACGTTGTTGAAGTTAGTGCCATCGGCATCATTCCCGCTTCATGGGCAGGATGGAATAGATGGCTAGGTGCTCTTTTTGGACCTGCCTGTGTGGTTGTTGGCAGTGAAATCATAGTCGACTGGCTGAAGCATGCCTATATCATCAAATTTAACAATATCCGCCCGAAGGTCTACCGAAAATTTCTAGACGTTCTCGCGGTGGATTATGCAGAAAATGCATTTTCTGATCAGATAATGACCAAACGAACGGGTCTACCAGTGTTTCCTTTGGCTGCTGTCACTGCTAAAATGGTGGCTCAATCTTACTATTTGGTTGTGGAGCAAACAGCTCCTACAACTACGTATACGGACTCCACCCCTACCGTCAGCATGCGGGGCACTTCAACCCCCAGCGCTGTGCTTGATAAAATTGATAACTTCTTTTCTGGTGGCATTGGTATTTTCCGAGTTTCTCCATCTACTCTCTACATGTCTGCAAATATTTTTTTGGCATGCTTGATGGTATTCTTGATCACTTTAATTCTGAAGCTGGTCCTAGGACTTCTGCTTCTTAAATACGCTACCAGAAAACATGTACATCTCACTAGTAGGCATCGTTCTAGAAGACCTGCAGGGGCAGCTCAGCCAGAAAAGGGCGCGAACAGTACACCACAAGCGGTCCCGCTTGCTTCCAATCTTTCAAAGAAGCCGTCGCTCTCCATTATACCACCTCTATCATCACCGGAACATCAACCCGCAAGTGAAAGTGATTTTGCTCCGGATAGAAGCTCAGGCTTTGGGGTGGTGAAGCTGGACGAGGCCGCTCGCCAAGGTTTGTACGAACCCGATGAAGAAGTACCTGACTTAAAGGCCCCTAAGCATGCTGATGCCACAATTGGAGAACTGCTTACAGTAACACGCTTTAAGATGGTTGCAAAGCGAATCTGGTGAGAAGACTAAAAGAAAAACGTGGGTGTCGTGTTTGAGTATGTACATATTTGAGAGTTTTTTTTTATATACACAGATGATTTGTAGCATCATTCGAGGCATCCGAGCTTCTGCTTTACATTTCTAAGCGCTCTTCTGAACTTTCTTAGCCTCAGCCTTAGCCTGCTTGACAAGGACGTTGATGAGCCATTGTACACGGGCCCGTGGCAATTTGAGGGTGCTCGCCAGGAACAAAACACCGGTAAGAAGAGCCAAAGCTCCGGCCTGATGAGATGCGGCCAAGGGTGTAGGGACAACATAAATGAGTGTGGAAATACCTAGAGATGCCTGCAAAATAACCAGGCCCCAAGCACCGCCGGTGGCCATTATCACAGATCGAGGCAGCTGCTTCTTGTATCGCAACGAATAGAAGTGGGTAGCACCGACCAAACAGAAGGTAGTTACGGCCATGATTCTATGAGTGAGCTGGACAGTCGCAGGATTTTCTAGCATGTTTTTCCAAGTGATGTTCCACTTGGAGTCCTTGTCTGATGCATAAATAGGGTTGAACAGCTCATCCTTGGAAGGGGTCAGACGGCCGCCCATCAAGGGGAAAGTATTGTAAATGAGGCCCGCGTCCAGACCAGCAACAAAAGCGCCTGACATGGCAGTGCAGAATGTCAAAAGGGTAAGGCCCAGAGTAATCTTTCTAAAGCGCTTAGCAATAGGAGAGCTCAGAATCTGAATCTCATTGAATGCAGCAATAGGATTGCTGACCCATCGAGCTTCCTTAAGGATTCCCAAGCCAGTCTTTACCATTGCAATATAAAGCAGGAAAGCAGCACCGAGATGGGTAGCCAAGCGGTACTGGGAAACACGAGGATGTGAGCTGTTGTCGTCCAGGAACTTCTCATTCAGCCCAGATTTGACCATCCACCAGCCAATGAAACCTTGCAAGCCAATAAGAGCTGATATTCCGATAAGATGTCTGGTGGTTTTTGCACAAGTTCGCTTGGTAGCAACAAAGTAGATAGCCGGCAAAACAAATGAGAGACCAATAAACCGGCCCCACAGTCTATGGGTCCATTCCATATAGTAAATGAACTTGAACTCATCAATGTCCATATTGGAATTGAGAATCTTGAATTCAGGAGAGTTTTTGTACAAAGAAAACTCCTTTTCCCAGTCTTCTTGGTTCAAAGGAGGAATCGATCCGGTAACAGGTTTCCATTCTGTGATGGATAGACCACTCTCAGTAAGACGTGTAAGACCACCCAGAACCACGATACCAAAAACTAAACCAGCAGAGCCGATCAGCCAATATCCAACACTTCGTGCGGAGTTGAGTGGACGACCCTTGACAGTCTGGTTCTGGGCCTTGAAGGCTTCGGTAGCAGCTTCAATATTCAGCGAGGACCCACCGGCCTCAATTTTGTTTCGAAGCCCACCATTCACCAGAGTGCTGAACCCTCTTTTTGCACGAGAGATAGGAAAACCCGCGTGATTGCTGCCGCTTATCGACATGTTGGCAGTAGCGAAGTTCATGTTCACCATGCGACGAATAGTACCGGCAGCAGATTTAGAGGCCTTTCCAAAGCTCAGTTTGGATCCGCAGGAAGCGGCAGTCGAAGATATCGACATGTTTTTCAGAAAGAAAAACTGCGATCGAGCCAGCGACATATTTGTTGGCGGAGCAGTTCTCAGTAGTAAAGAGGGAAGTCTGAATAAAAGCAGGCCACTAGAATGCCTGATATTTCATATACAGATTTTCCGTGCGGCTGCCGGACAAACCAAAACCGACTTCCAACGCACCCTACCTAAATTTTGCACGCTCACTCCCAAAACCCGCAAGCGGCTTGTTCACAACTCCTCCACCAACCACACAATGCTGTTCTTCTCTTTTTTCAAAACGCTGATTGATCATGAGGTAGGTTATAGCGTCATCATGATAAAGTTTTCTATTCTGGTACGAAATAAGAGTTTACTAACATTTAGGTGACTGTGGAGCTGAAGAATGATATATCTATTCGAGGCACCCTCAAGTCGGTAGATCAGTACTTGAACCTGAAGCTTGACGATATAGTCACAGTTGACCAAGCCAAATACCCGCATCTTAGCGGTGTCAGAAATTTATTTATTCGAGGATCTGTTGTGCGATATGTTCATCTGCCTTCTGAAGCTGTTGATACCGCTCTACTGGAGGATGCTGCTCGACGAGAGGCCCTCGCTCAGTCGGGAAGAGCCATTGGAGGTCAATAATTTATGAATTTTCATGTACTCTATGTATCAAAAGATGTTGTTACATTGTCATCAGATTTTAGGGGTGAACGGGGACTCACCGAGATGCATACTCTGGCAATCATTATTCCATCGTTAGGCAGGAGGAAGATAGGCACCGAACAAAATACCTTGAACAAGCAGCCACACCACAATGTAAGTGATTATTATGCCCGCTTCCTCCTTGTTGTTGCGGTGCATAGCGATAATATACCAGTAGATCGTAGGCAGGCATGTGGAAACACGCGTGATGATCTGGACATGCCAGAAGAAGAGTGCTGCGACACCCATGATATTGCTAATATAAATATATGGCCTGATAGCCACGGGCCAGTCGACTCTGTTCGATCGGTATATCATGATTAGAGTCGGTAGAGCAAAAAGGAAGTTTGGAATATTGTTCGGAGTCCAGTACTTGAGGAAACCATTGTTCCAGTACTTGGCTTGAACATGCGTATAGACTAGTGGAAGCGTATTGCTGCACCACTCAGGATCATCAGAATTGCCTCTGCAGAAGGAGGCATATCCCCAGTATTGGAGGCCAACGAAGACTGCACCAATTATGCTGCCTTGAACAATAGCCAGGAATGCTCGGCCAAATCTGCGCCATTTTAGATAGTAGAACAAGTCATTCAAATAGAATATTCCCCAAAGCAGTCCATTGCTTCGGAACAGCACTGAAGCAGCAAAAAGCGGACCTGCTAGATACCATTGATGTGTGGTTCTGTAGTACATGCCCGAAAACGACAACAATGCAAACAGTGGCTCCATATAAGCAGACATCATGAACATTCCTGCTGGAGACATGGAATATACGATAGCAACTCTCTCGGCAAATGCTCTATTTCCTTTGAATAGCTTCATTGTCAACCGGTAGAGCTGAATGCCGGCGAAGTAGTGGCAGAGGTTCGCCAAAATGATGCCCACCAAGCCATAGTAATATAGGGGTGAGAGCTGGGTGCTCACCATGACCCAAGATGGAGTCAAAAACCGAATTAGCCCTGGCCAGAATTGACTAAAGGCCCATTGTTGTTCGTAGATCAACCGGCCCTCGTTCGCTGCTGTCAAAAAGTATACGGCATCCCAAATGCAGAGTCTTTCAACCAACTTGGCAATAAACCGCGCTATGTAACCAGCTCCGAGCGTTGGCCCACCGAAGAAAACGGAAGATGATGTATCGTACTGCTTGGGAACCAGGAATAGTAGTGAGCCCAACGTGAGCTTCACAGCTATGAATGCCTTGGTGTATCCAGGTGGAGCCATTTATGGGGGTTTGGAAAGGTTAGACCTCCCACAGTCAACTACAGACATACAGGCCATCGTCACGTGTAGGCAAGAATCAGACCAACTGTTAAAAAAGTAAAAAAAAACACATGCATTATCCCTCGTGCAGCAATACACTTTATCTATTTATCGAATCCGTTCAGCAAGAACCTGTTTTTCGATGGGCGTGAGCCGGTCGTAAATGGCAGAAAACTGCGGATATTGGCTGGATCCCTTCAGCCATCGTGCGATCAGTTCCTGAGTTTCGAAATCAGAGGCATGGCCATCGTCAGCAACGTCAAACACATCTTCCCATTCATCATCTAGCTCCTCTTCTCTCTTCATTACGGCCTTGGCCAAATTACCTTCATATGGAACTGTACTCAGCTCTTTAATAAGTAGCTTCACAATTTTATCAGGGACAGGCACTTGAGTAAACTTGAGATTCTTTGTTTTAGATCGAGTCAAGATCACGTCGTTGCCAGGCAAAATGGCATCCCCTTGTACTTCAATAGCCGTGATTCGGGGGTCATTCAATTGGAACAATTTCTGCAGTGCGAGGATGTTCTCTTTGATGTACTCGTATCCCCTAATCACTTCAAAAGTAGCCAGCCATTTGGCCATGACACCAGTAAGAGTAGACCCATTGTCAATTTCATAAAGCATGTCAATGACCTGAGAAGGAGATTCCAGAATCAGTTTGCAAAATACCATAATGAGGTTCTCTGAAAGAACCACATTTTCTGACACTACCAATCTAAAAGCGGTAGCCTTGATTATTTGAGCAAATAGTTCAGGAGTAATTGAAGATCCAAAACTAGACAAAATTGCCAAAACAATCTTTCCGGCATTGAGAACGCCCGACTCTTCCTCTCGCGTGGGGTCCAGCAGCTTAGAAGCAACTTGCAGCACCATTTCAGGGCCAGTCTGATTTCCATTTTGGTATGTAGATATCTGGTGTGATCCATGAACAATTAGGTGAGTGAATGTCTCAGAGGCTGATTGAAGTACCTCGCTATCAGAAGACTGAATGATTGCACTGTAAAGAGGCCCCATAATGGCATTGACCAGCTCAGCCGATAATGAGTTTGGAGACTTTCCAAGCAAAGCAGACAGGATATCCAGGGCCAATACCAAATCAGGGGAATAATCCCATTGAGTTGCCTCAGCCTGATTAACAATCCCCAGTAGCTGGGGCAGCGAGTTAGACATAACAATGTCAAAGAAGCCGAACTCGGTCGACTTTTCAGCCAACAGTTCAAACGCCTCGTTAACCTCGATGTTCAAATCAATTTTGCTGGTATCTTTAGCCGCAAGACTGAAAAGTAGCTTTACAATGGAAGGCTCTTGAATTGCCGCCTGAACATTCAACTTGATAACCATAATGAGTAACGTAACAAGCAAAGATGGAGTTTCCTCGTCAGCATCTTCCACTAAAGATGAAATGAGCTGAAAAAGCTGGCCCTGATATTTCTCAAGAAGTGTTATTTCTCTACCAGCAATTTTATCCAGTGCCATAAGCGAGGCGACTTTCACAGTGGCCGATTCGGTGGAGCAGCCGATTTGCATTGCGCTCTCCACTATTTGAGCAAACGGAGCAGAGTCGTCCAGACTTGCATACTTGCAAACCAATGAGCCTGTGATTAGACCTCGACACTGCAACAAGATGTCTGAGTTATCAAGAATGCATTTTTGAAAGAGAGGGAAAATTTCTGAGCACATATCTGCAGTTACGATCTCATCATCGGTGTCAAGGAGGTAGCTGCCAAGCAGGTACAACGTGGCCTCCACCAACGCTTTGTCCTGGCCATTATTGGCAATAGAAATGGGGTATTGAATAACAGGCTTCAAAGGTACCTGACTTCTTGTAATGATTTGTGAGAGCATCGGTCGGACATGCCTTTCGATAGAGAGCTCTAGTTCTTCGGCAACGTAGAGATTGGCATCCTGTTCCCAGTCCAATATATCATTCAGAGGTATAAGTGCTAACTGAGTCAGGGTTTCCAGAATATTTTCAACCGGTACAAATTTTGTGAGTCCAGCGGTGGTCGAAGTGATGTCTTCGCTGCAGACAGCGATGGTGATTGTCTCCAAGATGCCGATCACCCATGCAGAAGCAGAGCAATCAGTGGCTTCTCCAAAAGCTGCCTCGTCACCCTCAGGAATCTCATCTTCGGAATTACTGACTGAAATCTTCACGTAATGCGGGGTCGCCAATAACAGATCTTTCCATAGAACAGGAAGGAGCTTGTCTACCAAGAATCGGTCCGCAAACCACAAGAAGGCGGAGTCCACATCTCTAATAAGATTGAAAATTTCCAACTTCAGAGATATGATAGGCTTTGATATTGTTGAATCATTGATAATGGGGATTATTATCTGGTCGACCCATTGTGAAACGACAGCTTCAGCAAATGCTTCTAGGGCCTCTTGCTGAGTATCGTCAATCATCAAAAAGAATTGAATGCACGACGTGAAACATTGCACTGCAAGATTGCGGTTGGGGAGCTGTAGCAAGCCATTTCCGGCAATATTGAACAACGCGTTGATGATCTCGCTACCCATTTTAAAGAATTCTTGTTCGGAAATGGCATCGTTGAGCATTTCACGCAACAGAACCAGACCACCATTCAGTAGCAGTTCGCCCTCATCATTCTGTTTAGGTGTTATAAGATCGATAAGGATTCGGCCAAGATCAGGCCACTCGTCAGGAAATTCTACTGAAGCGATTTTGGAAAGCATTGCAGCACAGGCTGATCTGATCTTGCTTTCGCTGTCGGTGAGCAGCTGCAACAAGCACTCTTTGATCTGACTCTTGATTTCATGGTTGACGGCTATGGGGCCATCAAACTGCTCAAATCCTACGCTCCATGTTTTAGTAATGGTGTTTTTGAGAATCAGCAGGGCAGACTGCCGGAGCGCCAGATCATGGGATGGTGCACGTCCAATATCGATCAAACCCACGCACAGCAGATCGACCTGGGTGCGCCTCAGACCTTCAATCTGCTCCTCAGATGCCATTCGGATGTCAGCATCGTACGACAGTACGCCAGAAACGAGTTCAATAATACGCGTCTCAGCCATGTTGGAACAAGTGAGCTCTGAAGGTTAACGAAGAAGAAGGATTCTCAACCTCGGGTGATCCCAAGACAACACAACTTGTAAAGAAAGAAGCGAAGCATCAGGTGCCCAGTCCCGTGCGGACTAACGCTATATGCAGCGACACGTTGCAGAATGAAGGAATCTGAAGGAACCCAGGGGATGGAACTGGGCGATACCTTTGTGGAATATTCCTATTCGGATAAATGTATGGGCCAGCTTTCCCTTGCGCCTTAGTCGAGTGACCCATCTTGCTTGCTTCTACCGCACTCCGCTGTGCCTGTTGGGCACGGCTGTGCACTTATACTTTTGCCTTATCGTGGCAGTGATCCGGAAATTTCCAGCAAAAGCTCCGGGAACCAAGGATACAGGAGTCTAGGCATCATCTAGAGGCAAGCAGTTAGTGGTTACGGCCGCTGGCCCGGGTTGGAAACCACAGCATTAGTAGGAACCGACTAGTGAACATATAGGAGACCCGTTTAGCAATTGGTTTGATGCTGTACTGTACTACAGCTCGCTGTCTATCTACCGACCAGGAATCCGACGAACACTCACACAAGCCATATCGTGAACAGTGACTCTGAGTCTCTTTGGAGCCCCTTTGGAGCTTCTGGAGCACACTCATCCGGGCCAGAGAAGAGGTTAGTCAGCCCAGTCCCAATTAGGCGGCACCCCGGATTGTTACCCGTGGGGCTCAGCAATACACACAATGACTCCCACATGATGATAGCGCAGCGCGGATGTGAGAGCTCCCAACCCGAGCAAGGATGCCGGTTTGGCTTAGAAGCCGCATTGGTCTAGACGCTAAAACAGGGCCCTAATTTTTTTTTTGACTATTTAACCTATAAACGATTTATGGGAATCGGAAGAGTTTAATATCCGTCCTCCCATTTTCTATTTAAGAGTCGGTTGATCAGTGATTTCGCTCCTGCCCTCCTGAAAACATCAACATCAGATCAGATCAGCGATGAGCGTCCTGCGGCGGGAAGACACTCAGACCCTGGAGGCCCAGGAGCCCCAGGCAGAACCTGATATGGATAATAATGAGATGTCATCTGTTAATGAAAAAGACGAATCTCATTTATATTATGCACAGCATTTTGGTTTGGGCCGTGAACTGCTGTTTATTGGTTTAATGATGTCTGCTCAGATGGTCACTCAGGTCAATGTGGGCCAAGCGCTGTCTATCATGTATATTGTCGGTGATCATTTTAACGTCACCGATGTTGGCGAACTCAGTTGGCATCTAGCAGGTTACTCGCTTACAGTGGGTACTTTCATTCTTGTTGCCGGACGTCTTGGTGACATGTATGGGCCCAAGAAAATGTTTGTTGGAGCCTATGTCTGGTATGCGCTGTGGGCACTGATTACCGGAATCTCCTACTATTCTGATAGCAATATTTTTTTCTCAACCTGCAGAGGATTGCTTGGAATAGGACCATCGTTTCTCATGCCAAATGCTGTGGCCATTTTGGGCCAAGCTTATCCTATGGGAAACAAGCGAAATGCTGTTTTCGCAGCATTTGGTGCATGTGCTCCTTCAGGCTTCGTGATTGGTGCCGTTTTTTCATCCTTACTAGGTCAGCTTGCTACCTGGCCTTGGGCTTACTATCTTTCTTGCATTGTTGGTGCGTTTTTGGCCGCACTTGGATATCTAATTATTCCCTCCGATGCTGAGGTCAATCAGCATATCGACGGCCACGATCGACCCAAGTTCGACTATTGGGGCGCTATTTTTGGAGTCAGTGGCCTAATTCTATTCAATGTTGCATGGAATCAGGGTCCTATTGAGGGATGGTCCACAGTTTATGTCTACGTGTTGCTCATTGTTGGCTCCCTACTTATAGCGGCATTTGTCTACGTTGAAAGAGTCGTTGATGATCCATTGGTTCCTATCAAGATCATGAGCCCATCAGTCACTTTAATTTTAGCACTTATTGGTCTGGGATGGAGTACTTTTGGTATATGGGTATACTATACTTGGCAGATAATGCTGGTGCTACGTAAAGACACACCTCTTCTTGCAACAGCACACTTTGTTCATTGTGCCATCTTCGGTGTTGTTGCTTCCTTTACCTGTGCACTTATGTTTGCAAAGCATCTACCGGTTAGTTTTGTCATGGTTGCGGCTCTGACTGCCTTTACGGTTGCAACCATCTTGGTTGCTACAATGCCGGTACACCAAACTTATTGGGCTCAGACTTTTGTTTCTATCCTTATTGCACCTTTCGGAATGGATCTGTCTTTCCCTGCAGCAACTATAATGATGTCTAATATGCTACCGAGAAGATACCAGGGCACAGGTGCATCGTTAGTCTCCACAGTTGTCAATTATTCCATATCGATTGGATTGGGTATCGCTGGAACAGTTCAGAGCAACATTGTCCCCGATCCAGTTACTGAACATGAAAAGCTCCGTGGTTATCGGTCAGCTTTGTACACTGGTATTGGTCTTGGTGGCTTTGGAGTCATACTCTCCCTTTACTGTTTGGCTAGAGAGTTGCAATTGCGAAAGCAACAGTCGAAGCCGACTACTGCTGAGGAGCCAAAAGCCTAATAAAAACTAATCTAAATGGTATCAATGCATCTCACAAAAAAATCTTGTACAGCTTATGGGCATATCAGAAAAATGGCCTGAAAGTTTTCTTGATTATATATGGTTTAGCGTAGTTTTATACACACATTACAAATCTCCGAGTTTAAATTGAGCATCAACCTGCTGCCACAGCTCGAAAAATGACTTGAAGAATCGAATAGCTAGCCAGACGTCTTTGGATCCGATGGTGGCACGAATACTGTGCATAGACAACTGTGCAACACCCATGTCAATGGCTCGGATGCCAGTTCGAGAAGCAATAGTGGGGCCAATGGTTCCACCGGATCGCGAGTCGTTTCGAATCTGGAAATACTGCAAATTGTTGTTCGACTGCCTAGCGATTTCTTCTACCAAGGCAGTGGACACAGCATCCGTAGTCATGTGAGCATTGGGGTCAAAAGAAATGGCAATACCCTTGTTCAATACAGGCTTGTGGTGCTCCAAGTAGATGTTGGCAAAGTTAGGATTTACAGCATGAGTAACATCCGCAGAAATGAAGAACGAATTGGCCAGAGTCTGTTGTAGATCGTCTTCCAAGTTGTCCCCACCATAATGAGACACAACTCGAGAAATTACATTGTCCATCAGGTTAGAACCAGCACCCTGACGACTAAGAGATCCAACCTCCTCATTATCATATAGTGCGACAATGCTAAGAGCAGAAGAAGAGGTGGTCTTATCAAGAGACTCGAGTAGGCCGAACAGAGCAGTATAGGAGCAAACCTTATCGTCGATTCGGGGGCAAGACAAGAGCTCTCGGTTAAGGCCAATCAGGTTACCAGGCTGAGTATCAAAAATCTCAATCTCCAACTGCAAGAAGTCCTTAATAGGTACCTCTGAATATTTGGACAAAAGTCGCAGCAGCTGAAGGTTGTGCTTGCCGTACACAGGGGACTTCTTCTCGTCCTCAGTGGCGGGGGTCTGATCACCCTCACCGGTGAGACCAACTACAGGAGTTTTCTGGGTCTCCATATTGAATGGTCCGAGAGCAGGAGTACCGAAATGGGGGGCTAGAGTGGGAATTCTGGCCACCGGGTAGGGAATTCGCACCAGCTTGGAGACAATCTTATCGTCCTGCTTAGCAATAATTCGACCGCCAATTCCCAAATCACGGTCCCACCAGGTATCGCTAAAGGCACCAGCATAAGGGGCAGCACCAATAAGTTCGTATCCCTCGGTGGATTCCTTTTTGGAAATGGGCTTGAGCTTTCCGGTCAATGCATCAATGTGGGCTCCAACAATGGAAGCACCCTTGGCAGGAGTCCAGTCTTCACCAACTACAAAGGCAACAACGTTGGAGCCATTTCTCACAGTATAGAGCTTCTTGCTCTTATAGATGAGCTTATCCCATGGCTCTCGCTCGGAGGCGTAGACAAACCCCCGCTCCTCGAGCTCTTTTCGCAGGTAGTCCACGGCATGCCAGGTGGTGGGGCTGTTGTCCATAAAATCCAAAAACTTCTTGGAATATTCCTCGGGGGAAATTGAAGGATCAAATTCGCCCTTGGAGTATGAGCTACTGGCTTCATTCTCAGAAGAACAACTGCAGCTCTTGCTGCTCTGATATGACGGAACGTAATTGTAGGGAGACATGATGGGAGGTTGGTAAGTAGTCGACATGCTGCTCCAAATTAGGTGTGATAAGGGCCCGTTTGGGCAATTACCACGGCACCAGCAGCCGCACCTCCGCGGTCTCCGAAAAGCTACATTTATGATCCTGCTACTGGAGAGTCATAAATCGATTATCAGCAATTACGTACGGCTGTCTCCGATTGGCTACTGTTGATACTCCATGGTGCTGTGTGGATACACTTGTTCAAACTCGGAGAGGTACCTACCCGAGGATGGCTTCTTTTTGTGTGCTATAACACCCCTCGCCCTTCTCAGCTAAGTTGGCATAGGGTGCTGACTAATAGTGCCACTTCTATCCGACTATATCTGGATGCAGCATCTATCTTCCCTTCGAGTCCACACACATTTGGGAAACAGATCCTGCTTACACGATGAGCGGAGTTGATGATATCGAGCATCTGGTGGCAAAGTTTCTTCAGAAGAAGGGATACAAACAGGCTTATGAAGGTCTTCTACAAGATGTCTCTGGACTCGACCCGAATCAAGAGATTGATGGCGACCTGGAGACCATTCTCAATGGGCTCCGCGGATTTTTAGTAGAACCTAAGCCAGAGGAAATTGTACCCAAATTTGTGGACTATCCCGAGTCATCTAGGCTGATATCTTCTTCTGTACTTCCAACTGGCTTTGTAGTAGGTCTGTGTGCGATAGATGATGTCGTGGTGGTATCAACTGCCGATAAACTGCTGCGAGTGTTCTCGCTAGATGGAGAACTGCTACACAAGATCGAGGGCCTTCATGGGGATTCTGCTGTTCGATCAATTTGCAAATTTCAACCAGGTGGCGAGGCAGGCGAAACATTGATGGCTACAGGAGGAATGAGCGGTGATATTGTAGTCTCTACGCTAGACGGAACGGTGCTTGCCAGGGCTGCAAAGGTGCACTCCAAGTTCATCAACAGTATGGATGTTTTTGGAAATTACATTGCAAGTGCTTCCTATGATAAGTCAGTCGTCATATATAAGTATGATCAAACTGCAAAGACTCTGGAAAAAGTCTCCGGTGCAGTGCTTGACACCATCCCTACAAGCATTAGTTTTCTCGCTCGGGATGATCACCCAGACCATAAACTGGTACTACTCATTGGACGCCAGGAGTCTGCAAGTATATTCCTTTATTCACTGGAGCTCGAAGAATTGGAATCAGTTCGTCTGTGGGACGTTACTTATGGATCATTTGGCAATAATTTCAGTGCAATGTATGTCACAGTGGACAGCAAGCACCAGAAAATTGCAGTGGCTACGGATCATACCCCATTTATGCGGGTCATCATTCTAAATGCCGATAGGCTAGATATTGAGGACAATTTCAGCTCCTTCGCCCCTCAAAACAAGTACAGTGCACCCCAAATCTCATGGAGTCACGATGATAATGGGGTGTGGACAATCAGCGATGACGGTGTTATTCGTGGGCTAGACATATCCACTGGTAAGGTGGTTACTGAGTTGAAAGGCCATGATGACCGAATCCGGGCGATTTCTGTAGGTAAGGACGGATCGATGTTTTCTGGTGGAGCCGATAAAAAGGTGCTCAGATGGCAGTAGTTATAGAAAATGAGAATGAAACAGAAGTAGCTGCTTGGTTTAGAGATGTATTTGCAATGATCAAAAGTAACAAATTATGTATGGTTGTAAAGCAACAGGCACAGATCTGGGCTGGTTCGCTTGTCTATACGTATGAGCAAGTTTGGTGTGTGATCTGATGGGGAGTGCATCCAGCCCATTGTGCGTGGTTTTACAACAGATCTCCATGAAATAGCAATAAGATAGCAATGTGCAGCAAGCATGGAGCTATCTAAACGGCCAAAGCAACACGCTTTCGAAGCAATCTGACGAGTAGTAACATGAAAAGCTCAACCTGGTCCTTGAACATGAAAAGGAGGCCCTGGACCAGAACACCCTTGGTGATCTGGGGACCGAGGCCCTTCCACAGACCCAAAAAGCCGTCATGCTTCAGCAAATAGCCCAGGGCAGTGACAAAAGAGTCGAACTGCTGCTTGCTCTTCTTGTTAGATGACTGTTGCATAACCTTGGCAACAATCATAGGCTGTGTTGTGATGGTTGCCATACTCTTGGACAATGCACCAAGTAGGAAATTCTGGCCTGGGGACAATGACCGCACATCGGGATAGATCAAAGTCTTAAACCGCTCAAACATACCATACGTAATAGAGGGATTAATAACCAGAACCAGTGAGGCCTTGAGACCTTTCCAGAGACCGGTGACGCCGTCGTCGGCAATCACGTCATAGGTGGTCTGCACCAATGACTTCTTATCTGGATTGGTTTGTTGCTGAGTGGTCACCACGCTGATCGGGATGGTGAATAGCTGCGAAATGGCAGCGGCCAAAGCACCCAGTCCGAGTTCAGCAGCGGTGCCGATGCTGGAGCCATACTTCTTGATGTAGCTGCCACGAATGAGTCCGTACCAGTAAAAGTATGAGAAGTTGGATGACGCAGTGCCAATGAGAGTTCCGGTGAGTCCGTGGTACAGGCCGACAGCACCCTCCTTAGTATAGATTTTATTCAGGCAGTCCAAAGTGCCCTTGTAACGCTCTTCCTGAGCTTCCAAATCATCGCTGCTACTTTGAACCTGCAACTTGGTTTTGGCACTGATAAATTTGTTAGTTCGATGCGTCTCAATCTACCCCACACTTGGGTCTGTCGTAGGTGCTTACAGCCGAGCAGCACCTCATTGAAACCGGGCAGCATTGGGGAGAATATACGTACATATCCAGAGGGTAAACAAGCGCATTAGCAAGCATAGCTGCGGCGGCGCCAGCGGCAGCCTTTCCCCAGGGCGACAAAGCCAGGACTTCTTTCGACGGGGCTCCCATGGTCGGTTCTGATGTAGCGGAGGGAGAAGGGTAGACGGAGAGATTGAGCCGGAGTGAGCCTCGGTGGGGACACAGCCGTATGGTGCGGCTGCTGCGTCTGGGTGCTTTATAGCAGTTGTGATAGGGACGGCGTATTCACGGTGCACCGCTGCGCTGTAATGCTCGCCGTTGGGAGCGAGGGGGGATTTTTGTGTTGGTGCGCGTGTGCTGCTCTGATCAGTTAGGGTTGAGCCCTAATTGGGTACCGGGCATATCCCACACACATGCGCTCACTACGACCACTCCCCACGCAGTCACACCCACCCACTCAACTCCTACTTGGTGTGGTGTTTTTCACTCAGACACTCTTCATCTCATCATCAACCTATCTAAAAAATGCCCCCAAAGGTATGTGCTCAACACCACGATTCCCGCACCTGCTATATATACTAACATTACAGTCCGATCCCAACGAAGTTAAGATCATCTACTTGCGAGCCACTGGTGGTGAAGTCGCTGCCACTGCCGCTCTGGCCCCCAAGATTGGTCCCCTCGGTCTTTCCCCCAAGAAGGTCGGTGAAGACATCGCCAAGGCCACCAAGCAGTACAAGGGTATCCGAGTCACCGTTCAGTTGACCATCCAGAACCGACAGGCCGCCGTCTCTGTCGTTCCCGCTGCCTCTTCCCTGGTTATTGCTGCCCTCAAGGAGCCTCCTCGTGACAAGAAGAAGGAGAAGAACATCAAGCACAACGGCAACATCCCCTTGGACGAAATCATCAACATCGCCCGAGAAATGCGATCCAAGTCATACGCTAAGGAGCTTTCTGGCACCGTCAAGGAGGTGCTCGGTACTGCTCAGTCTGTTGGTGCCAAGGTTGACGGCAAGCCTGCCCACGTTACCATTGATGCCATTGACGCTGGTGAGGTTGAAATCCCCGCCGAGTAAATAGGCTGCAACAGTATACAAGAAAAAATAATGTAATATGATGGTTGAAACATGCAATCTCGAATATGCTTTGCTCTCACCCTTGTATATAGAACAGTTTGCCAACACTCTGGTGCTGAACTTTGCTCTGTGGACAGTTCCTATTTTGGTGCAAACAAGATCAAGCTAGCAAATTACTCACCAAGGTAACCGGTGCTTATTGCATTCATGGTCATCTTGGTCCATTTCAGCTGCTTACATCGTAAAATTTGTCGGGCAATTGTCGTACGACTAACTTTGATGGATCTGTATTAGAGTAGCAGCAGATCATTCCATGCACCCCGGCTGTAGAATGTCCACTTAGTCCATCCACGAGCTCTGTTTATTTTCCACTGATTTTTTACTCTATGGTGACGTTGTCTATCAGTATACCTATTTTTGTTAAATTTTGTTCATTTACAGATCATAATAAAAAATTCCGAGCACAGGACGGAGCGCGAGAGCGAGAGCGAACGCAAAGAGGGAGCAGGCCCGGAAAAAAGGCGAAAATTAAAGACGAATTTGATACGCCAGGATTTCAACATACGTAAAATTAAGCAGCTAGGTAGTACTAGTCAATTGAGTAGATAATATGTGTGAATGTAATGTGCCAAAAGTACCCAACAGGACGGATGGCTCTGGTGTATGATCTCAAGTATAGTAGACCAGACCATCTATAACTATTCTAGCCGTAAGTAAATGGTGTATATAATAAAAAATTCATGCTAATAGGGAAGAAAAAAAGGGAACTACCTCAAATCCTTCTTATCGTAACTGTACCGTATGTTGGGTTCCTCAAATGTATAGGAGCTCTTCCTAAGCGAAGTGTTGCCTACATCCCTCTTCAAAGGCATTCTCATGTCAAAAGCATCCTCATTATCACCTACACGGCCGGAATAATAATAGTTGATAACCCTCCTAAAAACATGGAACCCAAACTTTTTGTACATATCGATGGCAGTTGTGTTTGTGGCTCTAACAAAGAGATCCATAAAGTAACAGTTTTCCGAGTCGTCCTCAGAACAAACACGCAGAAAATCCACCAAATCACGGGCAATTCCCAGGCGACGATACTGGGTGTCCACTGTGACAGCAGTGATGTGAGAGTGAAACTCCTTGCCGGGGCCTTCAGACTTACCAACCATGTAGCCAACACAACGGTTGCTGGGATTGGCAGCCTTGAAGAACATCGTGGGCCACGTTGTCAAATAGTCAAGGTAGTAAAGCAGCTGATAATTTTCAGTCAGCACATCAAGGTTGACGGAGTTGAGAGATAACAGATCGGTGGCCTGGAATGGTAAAATGGACGTCATTGTGCTGAAGTAACTCAGCAGTGCTGCCAGTGTAGTGATGGGCGTTGATGTATAGTGATGTTTGGTTTCCAACACCTCTAAAAAACTTTCACTCTTGACATCTACTAATCAGTTGCTTGCACGCGGATCAGCATCACCATGTCACAATATATTGGCAAGGCCATATCTCTGGTGTCCAACAGCGATATCAGGTGCGTTTTGGAGAAGGATTGATGAGAAAATAGAAAGGATGGCCCACTAATCCCTGTGCAGATATGTAGGAACCCTGCACGAAATCAACTCAGAACAATCCACAGTGTCATTGCGAAATGTGCGATCATTCGGCACCGAAGGCCGACGAGGCGGCCAGGCTGAAGTTCCTCCTTCAGACAATGTGTACGAATTCATTGTTTTTCGAGGCTCGGATGTCAAGGATCTCAAGATTGCTGAGACCCCCGCGCCCCAGCCCCAGGCCCAGCCCTTTGCTGACCCTGCCATCATGGTGAGTAGTGCTAGTTTGGACTTTTTTTTTGCTCTTCTTCTTCTAGACTCCTATATGATGAAGCAATTTCGGATGTAAATTTTGTCAGTCTGAGGCGCTTTTCCATGCTGATATTTTCCGTTGCCTTCCTTCTGACCAATGGAGTCAAGATGTGTGATGACTTTGTTGTCCATGTGTTCGTTTCTTATGCTAACTTTGATGTACAGAGTGCTTCCGGAACCCCAGCTGCCTACCCTGCCTACCCTGCCTATCCCGGGTATGGAAATCAGCAGTACCCTGGATATCCTCCTGTTCCTCAGCAGCAGCCTCAACCTCCCCAGGCTCCCCAGGCTCCACAACCTCCTCAGAGTGCTCCGCAGCAGACTCCTCCTCAGCCTGCCAGTGCTCGAGGAGCTATTACTCCCGCTGTCCCTGCTGTTCCAGCAGTCCCTCAGCAAGCCCCCAGAGCACCTGCTGCCCCTTCTAAGCCTGCTGCTCCTGTTCCTTCCAGCTATGCTGCTGCGGCAGCCCCTGCCAACCACACTCCTCCGTCAGGTAACCGATCCAATGGCAAGCCTGCCCACTCCCATGGAAATAATAACAATGCCCGTGCCCCCCGAGCAAAGCCCCAGATTGGGTCTGACTTTGACTTTGAGCAAAGCAATGCCAAGTTTGTGCAGGAAGAGCCTGCCAAGGAGAGCGTGATCCCCACAACGGATGAGTTTTACAACAAGAAGTCTTCTTTCTTTGACAACATCTCGTCTACTACCAAGGAGCGTGTGGAAGGTACTGGTGAACAGCAGACTGCCTACGAGCGTCGTGGAGAGGAGCAGCGGCTCAACCTCGAGACATTTGGCCAGACTCATGTCCACCGACGTGGCCGTGGTGGCCGGGGTCGTGGAGGTCGTGGCCGTAGTGGCCGTGGAGGATACCATCAGCAGCATCAGCAGCAGCAGGGTGGTAACCAGTTCTAGGCCAACTAAGAGGCCACCGTCCCCCGCCGCTCCCAGCAATTCAATGAGC
The DNA here is from genome assembly GCA_023628935.1 of Zygoascus sp. PK3305. Classification (NCBI taxonomy): domain Eukaryota; kingdom Fungi; phylum Ascomycota; class Dipodascomycetes; order Dipodascales; family Trichomonascaceae; genus Zygoascus; species Zygoascus sp. PK3305. The sequence continues at coordinate 3,084,348 of JAMAJS010000001.1, forward strand.
CAATATGTCTTTTGCTATCTATTTATATTTTTACGATTGATCTGCGTCCACCAAGTGTGGAATTTGTCTATTAGTGTTAGCTGTGTCAACATGTACGTGTAGCAATGTATAGAGGAAAAAATAACCCCCCGCCCCATATACCATTATCTGATCATCTTCACTTACGTCCCCATATGGATCCGTTGGACGATGCTACCATGGACCAAGACTTGAAGCCCAATAATGCAATGTTCCACAGCAAGCCCTGGGCCAGTTGCAAGAGCATCTGGTCGCGCACTGTGATCAGCAGAATTCGCCACCACGAGCCCTTTGCAGCCGAAATTGATCGCCGGTATGACTGCTCATAGCGCAGATCCGGCAGCGGCGGCGTGGTGTTCATTTTGTGCAATGTGAAGGTGGTGATGCTCAAAGTTCAAGTTGGGACAAATTCTTCTCTTCTTCATCCTTCATCACCACACAACATGGACCACGAGGCGGGACCCAAAGTGACCATCCGGAAAGTGGCGAAAGATGAGGTGGATTTTGTGCTGTCAGACGTGGATTTGGCGTAAGTACTATTTCAACGGCTGCAGAGGTGGCTGGATGGATTTCTTTTTGATCATAATTTGCTGACACATGCATTCGTAGACTTGCCAACTCGGTTCGACGAGTAATGCACGCAGAGATACCTACCATTGCCATTGATCTGGTGGAAATTGACATCAATACGTCGGTACTGGCCGATGAGTTCATTGCACACCGTTTGGGACTGATTCCTTTGGATTCGACGTTCGTCGAGGATCTCGAATACACTCGTGACTGCACCTGCGATCAGTACTGCGAACGATGCTCTGTCGAGCTTCTGCTCGATGCGAAGTGCACTGGTGACGCTACAATGGAGATCTACACACGGGATCTTATGGTGGTGAATGCTCCTAACCGGCGTGACGATAGCATAGGCCGACCCGTGCTGTCGGATCCCCAGCAAAAAGGCGTGCTGATCGCCAAGCTCAGGAAGCACCAGGAGCTTCGACTCAAGTGCATTGCAAAAAAGGGAATAGCCAAGGAGCATGCCAAATGGTCTCCTGTGGCCGCTATCGGATTTGAATATGATCCCTGGAATAAGCTGAAGCACACAGATTTGTGGTACGAGGACGATGCAGATGCAGAATGGCCCAAATCAAAAAACGCCGACTGGGAAGAGCCCCCCAAACAGGGCGAGCCGTTTGACTATAACGCTAAACCCGAGAAATTCTATTATAATGTTGAAACTGTGGGTATGCTGAAGCCTGATGAGGTTGTGGAGCGTGGTATTGCGGTGTTACAGAAAAAGTTGGCCGAAATCGTCCTGTCGTTGGACAAGGTCGACCGGGGCCACATTGACGATGGTTCTAGAACCCCGTATGGTGGCTCACCTGGCCAGACTCCTATTGGAGGCGGTCAGTGGTATTAATGAGAAAAAAATGTCGCTGAGGCCCGGCCATTAATGTATTTATAATATATGCCGTTTGTTGATTTAGCAGAGCTACAAAACATTAGTAGCTTTTTTACTAGCTAGGATAACAGCAGTCCGTCTGTACCTGATTTAATGGGTGTGCAGTACCTAAATTTGCTTATTCCAGTCTACTGCATCCTGAAATTTGACCTTGTCTCCTCCAAAGATATCCAGGGCGCTGCCATATGTAAGATCCACCTTACCATTGCTCAGCTTGTCCACCAGAGCAAGATCAGTAATACTTTTTGCTCCTCCAGCATACACACAAGGAATTTCTACCCATTCACCAAGTGCCTTGACAAGATCTTCGTCAATTCCTTGGCATAGGCCCTCGACATCAGCAGCATGTACAAGAAACTCAGAGCAATAAGTGGATAGTAAGTCCAGAGTCTTTTTCTCCACAGCCAGATCAGTAAGAGTCTGCCATCTGTTCATGGCGACAACCCATTTGCCGTCAGGCTGTCGTCGACAGCTGAGATCAACCACCAGATGCTCCTTTCCCACCAGTTCGGCAAGACCCTGAAGTCGTTCTAGACTAAACATGCCTTCGGGGAATAAATAGCTGGTAACAATAACTTTGGAGGCCTTATACTCTTTCACCCACTTAAGAGCATTATCAGAATTGATGCCTCCACCGATTTGGAGCCCGTGTGGCCAAGCAGCCAGAGCCTGTTGTGCTGCTTCGTCACAGCCAGGGCCAAGCTTGATGACGTGGGTTCCTTCCACATTGTTGGATTTATACAGTTCGCCAAACCAGCCAGCTGAATGGTCAGCTACGAAGTTGGTCTTAACTGTTTTATCATCATCTGTCAGTGTTCCGCCTACGATTTGCTTGACCTGTCCGTTGTGGATGTCAATGCACCCTCGGAATTTTGTCATGTTGGAAATGGTTGGTGCGAAAGAGAGGTTGGCAGGGCTGAAAAAAAATATATTTCACTACGCACTCACCCAGATCAAAACTGTTACCAGCATTTGCATTCAACATGTCCGACGACTACATGGATTTGATGCGACAGAACTTCGAAAGCCAATTTGGCCAGGTGGATATTGTACCAGTAAGGCGTGCAAATGATATGCAGGAGCCGTCGTCACCGGAGCACCAGTCGAGCGGCGAGGAGGAATACAGTGAGTTTGAAGGCATCAGTGACGACGATGAGCAGCCTCTGGTGGTGAAGCATAAAGAGGAGTCCAGTTTGCTGGACGCTCAGCAGTTGAAAAAGGACAAGAAATTATACATGGTAAGTTTGTTGTGTACGGAGCTTCATTTTTTGGCCTTGGCCTTGTTGGTGAACTAACACTGGGCAGAGCTCTTTTGCACCAAAAGACCGTGAGCATCAAGAGCAGAGCGAACCCAAAACGAAAAAGGATAAAGAAGACCTTGCGAACGATCTTGCTCTGCAGCGACTGATTGACGAGTCACATATCCTCACCGAAGCATCGCGCAAGGGGCATTTTTCTGGGTCAGAGATCTCATCAGCATCGGAGTTCAACTTCACTCCCACTGGCAAGTACCGGCTCAAAGCACTGGACGCTAGACTGGACAAGCTGGGGGTCAAAAAGGGCAACGAAAAAATGCCCATGCATGTTAGAAAAGGAATGGTAGCCAAGGCCAGTCAACGCAAAGCCAAGACTGAGTTTGAAGCCAAAGAAGCTGGCATTGTGCTGGCTCGTCCCAGCATTCAGAAAAAGGCTGTGGTGAAGCGAGACCGCGGTCTCAAGATAGCCTCTGTGGGTAAAAGCACCCGTCACGGACTTATTATCTCCAAGGCGGAAATTGCAAAGTACACCAGTGGCCGCGGTGGCAGCGGCAAAAAGGGAGGCAAAAAGCGGCGATAAAATTCTGGCCGTACTCGCCGTAACGGTCGATGCTTGCGTATGGCTGGTGCCATTTCACTAGTGCTCCACCCAGCCGTTGCCTGCTGAGCACATGTTGCAAAGCGAGGCTGTTGGGTAGATAGATTTAGATGCCTCAATAGGCTAAGTTTGTACAAAGGGCCAGAACACACTCAGACATTTTTTTTTCAGTCTGCACAAGGCTAATACGCATTATTTCACGCTTTCGGTTTACGGTATGGCAAGTTTTTAAATTTTTTTTTTTTTCGCGTGACCTGCCCGGTACTACGGCATCATTTGACAGACGCAGCGGACACTGATGTGCAATGTCCTCCTCGTTCTGCTCGGTAACAGCCTTACTGTGTGTACATACATAGCCTGACCATTCGAGTCCCGCCCCGCCATGCTGCAAATATGTCCTGACCAGGACGAGCAACCGTTTAGCCTTTATTGCCATAAACCCCTTAATCCTGTTATCCACTTGTTCATAGCCCCAATTGTAGCTCCCAACTCCCGTTTTAATGTCGCGGTCCCGCCTCGGCCCCCTCCCCCGCTAAGTTTTAATGTAGGGAGAGGATGCAGCCAGAGAGCCAAACGCAGCTAATTCCCCCTTTGAACATCCCCTCTCGCCAATTTGGAAACTTTACAAGCCGGCAATCCATCCACCCCACCACCGCCCGGCTCCGTGCCATTACGAGCTTCACAACAAACTGCTGCAGCGTGTATTTTTCTTCCTGCTACGGTCCACCCCTTTGATCCACATTTTCTTCAAACTGGGATAATCCCGCTTGGCGGCTAGCAATTCTATCCTAGCCAAGCGTACTGCGCTACATTTTTTTTGTCAAGTTTATTTGTGTGAACAGGCCCACCCCATTACCCGGCCTTCTCTGCCGTGCGCCTGTGAAAGTCCCAAACCTTCTTTTTCTCCGTCACGACTTTCTGCAAACGGCCGTCAGAACAGCAGCGCATGTCCGACACTACCTGGAACTTTGACGGTGACGTGAGTTCTTCATATCGTCCTGGTCCAAATCCACAGATGCACAACGACATGATTTCCCACGAAATGTACAACGATCAGCGGGACTCGACCCCTTCTTATTCGCACAAGATGCCCGCTTCTACCAAGACGCCCACCACCGGCAAATCCGATTCTACACCGTCATCGCTCTTCGACCTGAACTCACCGCCTAATCATGATGGCCATCATCCGGATGAGCGACATAACTCGGAGTTCAACGATTTTCTACAGACTCTGCTGACCGACACTTCCTCTCCAGGCAACATTCAAGAATCGCCTTTTCTTGACCAGCTCCAGCATAGTCGAGCCCCCCAACAGGAGCATGACTTTGATCTCGACATGCGTGAAAACGAGCCAAGCATCAAGCAGGAAAAGGGTTCTGTGGCTATCCCTGCTGCCAACCATCATTCAGTCAACCCTAACGACATTTTTCGATCCCCCATGCTAGCTCCGACCACCACCAGTGGAGGCGGCGGCCCCAGCAGTGTCACATCTACCACAAATATGTCTCTTTTCTCTGTTTCTATGCAGTCTGCCGACGATGGGTTCACTCCGCTTTTGTCACCTAACACTACCCCCATGGAAATGGCTCGCTCCGGACCTATTCCCCCAGAGTTCTCCATGCCCGCTTCATACATGTCTCCTATATCGTCGCCCAGCCTCGAGCCTCAGCAAATGTCGGGCCAGTCTTCGAGGCGGTCGTCTACAGCCAGTGCTCGCAGACAGGGTTCTGGCAAGACTACTCCCATTATGGCTGCAAACTCCAGAGTCGCCAAGATGTCCCCTGTTTTGCGTGCAACCAACAAGAGAAAACCTTCTTATCAGAATACTTCTCTGAATCAGCTGCATTCCCAGAATAATTCTGGCCAGAATACTGAGAGCAGTGGTGGTTCCTCTGATAGCGTTTCTCCACCTGAGAAGCTCAATGAGATCATGATGCCTCCTCCTACGAATAGCTCCAAGTCAGTTGGCCATTCTCGGCAAGGCTCCATTTCGGCAAACAGCTCTATGAACACACCCGCAACACCTGCCAGTCTTATGAACCTTCCCCCTGGTCAGAGTGTAAATCTTCCTGCTAACATGATGCTATCTGAGGAGAAGCTGCAGAGTGCTATTTTAGCTACGAATAACGCCAGCTACAACCCGCAGTATGGTGACCCTCGCTTACATATGAGAAGGTCGAGCTCCACATCTTGTATCTCTCCAGTCGCGAGTTCTGCTCCCATTAAGCCTAAGCTTCCTGTAAGCAGGAACACCAGCAACTGGAAAGCAGCCAAGGGCAGTGCAAGATCTCCAGTCATCAAACCCAAACTCGCATCTTCATCCGCATCACCGTCTATCTCACCCAGAATTGCTCCTGCAGGCAATGTATCTAAGCCTCAGCAGCAGTCTTCTACTAATGGAGGTAGTGATTTGCTGGAACTGTTGGCGACCAAATCAAACTATCAGAACATTGTGGAGGGCAATCACAGTCAACTGGGACTGCAATATCCTGACCATCTGAGTGCAGATTTGACTTCGAAGCGAACCAGTCATAAGTTGGCGGAACAGGGTCGAAGAAACCGAATAAACAATGCTCTTGCCGATTTGGCTAAGCTGATTTCTCCCACGATACCCACCAACTCGAAGGCTACTACGGTGGAAAACGCAATCATGTTTATTAAGAATCTTCAGGAAGAACTGGAGGAAGCTAAGGGCCGCCTTGAGCGGTATGAAGCTGCTGAAGAAGAATTGAATGAAGGAACTGCATCACGGCGAAAGGGGACGGGAGAATCTCAACAGGTTAAGAATGGCAAATGACCTTGGCCGGTAGTGAGCTAAGAGAAGTTGGACATGAAGGACGTAATACCATATACAAATATCGAGAAAAAACAGTTCTAAATAGTGGGATAAAAATTTTCTTGAGTATAATTATGAGGTAGATTTCTACAGGAGAGTGTTAGGACCCCAGCTAAGATTCCATCATGCAGCCATCTAGATGCCTTTTTTTGGTAATATGCTAATCAATATCCTGTACACACCTTAAAGTGCCACTCCTTGAGTGGGTTTCATGGTAAGGGGCACAAGACGTCGAGGACGCTGATTGTTTAGGATCATGGGGTCAATGATGCCAAACTCACCAGAGCCGTTTTCTTCGACCTGGAAATGAGCAACTTCAATGGGCCCAGGAGAAGGAGTAGAGTGGTCTATCACGACATCATTTCCCGAGTGGGCACTGTGGAGATGACGAGTGAGGTCGTATTGTCTGTAGAATCGGTATTCACAGGCATCCACAGGGCATGCGAGTTCTCTGGCCTGTTCGTAGCCTGCACCAGTAATAATGTCAATGATACTGAGATCTTTTGTCGGTTTGTGGTGATGATCATGCTCAATCGGTGCCACCATGCCGCCATCAGATGGCCCAGGGGTGCTTTCAGCACTGGAGATGAGCGAGTGGGGGGTGGACAGAGCATCGATTGGCGGAAGTTGGGGCTCCACCACCACCGGGTCAGATCGAACCGTTTGGAGATTGTCAGGCACATAGCCATGCACGAGTTGGTAGTGAGCAAGAAGCTTCATGGAGCTCTCACAGGCAAAAGTGCAGGGCTGTTCCAGACACTGCCAGCCGATCGCCAGAACCTCGCCATGGACTTCACGGGCATGCTGGGCAATAGCAGCCGGACCAGCACAACCTCGACCGCAGCGGTTGCAAGGGATCTTTTTGTGCGATGTCCGAATATGCTGTTGCAAGGCAGACCAAGTGAACAGCTTTTCGTCGCAGCCGTCGTGGCCACAGTGGTAGCGGGGCACCGGGGAGTGGTTTTTGAAAATGTGCATATCCATTCTCGACTGATGGTTGAACTCACGGTCACATCCCTCATGAGGGCATCTGAATCGTTTAGCCTTGGTATGGATCTCCGATACATGCTTGTTGAGCTGGGACTGCCGACGGAAAGCTGCCTCGCAGCCCTCGTAAGCACATCTCACAGTAGCAAAATGCGTCTTTTCGTGACGGCCCAGGTGCTGACGGGTATTGAAACCTTTTCCACAGTGAGCACAGGCCAGGGGTTTTTCAGCGGTATGAGAAAGCATGTGCGCCTTGAGATGGGAGTCTCGGAAAAAAGCCTTGTCGCAGCCAGCTACCTGACATGCAAAGGGCCGGGTGCCCTCATGGGACCGCTTGTGCTGCTCCAGCAGACAGGGCCGAGTATACGCCTTGTCACAGCCGTCAACGGTACAAAGGTACTTTTTTGGCCGTGGTTTGGCAGCAGGACGCTGTCCTGATATACGTTAGAAAATTCCAGCTTCGCGCAGGCCCAATATGGCCTACTTACCTAGGCGGGGTGCCGAGTCAGGTTCCATGGTGGTGGGAAGTTGTGAAATTTTTTTTTGGATTTTCTTGGAGGTGGGAAATTTCATTATCAATTTTCTTTAACCACCAACATGTCTGACGACGAGGGAGCGTAAGTACCCAACGCTTTGCAGCACAGCAGGTGCGGAGACACGCTGGAACATGCTGGAATACATAATATATGCTCTACTGATTGTCGTAATCTGTAGAGTGTTAGATATTTCGTTGTGGTTGTTCTTTCTGTGCTGCTTGTGCTGCTTGTGCTAGCCAGCTACCATGCACGCCCAATGCTAACCAATGCTGCAGCTTCAACGACGACTTTGAAAACGCCTACGAGGAAGCTGACTTTGAAGACGAGCACTTCTCTGGCGCCGAGCAAGAGGACGGTGATGCCGTTAACGTTAAGGAGGAAATTGCAGCCGATGGGCGAGCCATTGTCGTGTCGGACATGGCTGGAGGGAACCGTCGAAAGACTGCCAAAGAGCTGGCCATCTCCAAAGCCGATCGAATGACAACTCCTTACATGACCAAATATGAGCGGGCCCGAATTCTGGGTACCCGAGCTCTGCAGATCAGCATGAATGCGCCTGTGTTGGTGGATCTCGAAGGTGAGACCGATCCGTTGCAGATTGCTATGAAGGAGCTTTCTCAGAAAAAAATCCCTCTTGTAATTCGCCGATATCTTCCCGATGGAGCCTACGAGGACTGGGGATGTGATGAGCTGATTGTGGAGAACTAAATCTAATGTATGTGGTATGGAGGTGTAGTGTGGACACTATTTATGAACTAGCTTTACGGAGCGAAGCAAAATGTACTATTTCAAGTCGACGCGGTGAATAATTTAGTATTTCATGTTCATATAGTCTGTTCGATGTTGTCTGTTTCCGTTTGTTCCAAGTGGGCACCAGATAAGCTCTGTCCGTAGCACTCATGCTTGTACTTCCCTATTCCATTACGCTATGTTCCTTATATATGCTTCTCTCCTTACTGAGTACCTTCGCTGTATATGGTATTCACAAAGTCCATGTACTTGTAGCCATTATAACTGCTAAACGATCCCAGAGCTGCTTGTACGTTGGCTGCACTCATTCCGTTCTCCACCAAGAGCTCCTCTAGCTCTCCGGCATCAATTCTGCCATTTCCTTCCTCGTCGAACGCTTGAAATGCCTCTAGAAGCTCCTGGCGACTAGCAAGCGTATTCAACTGCGTACCCATAGCGGTGAGATATGCGGAAAGTGTCAGCGGAGAGCCTACTTGCTCAAGCATTGAGCTCAAGTACTTGTCGTCCGGTTCCTGACCAAGAGAAACAAGCATTTCCTCCAAATCTTCCTTGTTGACCGTTCCATCTCCATCTTTATCCAGTAGCGTAAACGAATCACGCAGTTCTCTAATGGCTGTGGGGTTGAGCTGCGTGAAGGCCCCTGATGTTACTCTGCGGTTCATGGGAGCGCGTGGCCCTGTACTGCCAGCGATTTGCGCCTTCTTTTTCACCTTTGCAGGATTAGATCATATTCTGCATTTATAACCGGTAAAATAGCATATTTTTCTACTTCGCACTTACCATGTTGTTTGTCTCTCCGAGTCTTGTGTTGATGAGAGTTTCGAAGATGGAAACTTAAGATGAGATCAGCTGTGCCAAAAATGGCAATGTAAACATGGGCTCCACCAACTCAAGCATCTGTTACCAATGTAAGGTGAAACAACGGAAAGCTGTTTTCAGGTGTTATAGAAAATGAGAAAAAAAGGAGAGAAAAAATTATTTCGAAAAAGTGATATTTAGTCTATTGTTAAAGTGTTTAAAATGTGTCTGCTATGTTCACGTCTGTACGCTCACGTCTGTACGCTTATATATGCCCCGGAGGCTTGCTGCTGCCACCATTTTGAAGCCTCTCCCGTTCACTAAGAGCAGTCATTCTTTTCACAGCAACAAATCCATCTGCAAACAGATCTAGAAGCGTAGCGGAACTCCATGCCTGTGTGGGCGAGGAGTCCTGGCAAAACTCGCCGTCCTTGTTGGTTAGCTCAGTCAACCCTGCGTATGGGGATGTCAAGAGCCACTGAACCGTCTCCCGGATTCGAACGTTGATGTTATGAAGAGCCGAGTACATATCAGTGGCTGACTTTCCTCGGGATCGAATATCAAACATAAGCATGGCTCTCAAAAAGTAGCCCGTGCACCATAGCCACTCTGGGCCTTGATGGTAGTTTCGTCCCTTAGCTGTCGCAAAATCGTCAGAATCTTCTCCATTGTTGTAGTATGGCCGATAGTTTAAGTCTGAAGGATCAAGAGTGGCCATACCAACCGAGCCGCGCAGTACTCGGTCAGCAACTGCAATGGCATTCAGACCATGCTTGTTGGAAAACATCTCAGGTGCTGCACACATTGCCACGGTAAAGTTGGGTCTCAGCTGGTAGTCCTCATATGGCTTGCCAGATCGATACAGGTCTTTGTAGATACCTCGTCGATTAACAATACTAGAATCAACATCGTAGTTAACGTCTCTTTCCGGGTGCCGAGGAATATAGTAGCATCGTTCAAAGTTTTTCTCAATAAGAAGCTCCCAATCCCGCAGCTTGACCTGGTCGCCATGCTGGTTCACAACATAATCCCACTCGTACTTGCCTTCTTTGTTCAACTTATTGACCCATCGCAGCGTAGATTTCAGCAAGCCAGTAATCTCTATTGCTGCACCATCTCGAGGAGTTCCCGGGAAGCCCTTGTTTCCAGCTCTTTCACTCTCGCCCATCTTGTCCATCCAAGTGCCACAGTTCCACTGATTTCCACCAAAAACAAAACCATTGGTCCAGTCAACCCAAATATGCTGGTTGAAACCTTCATCCTTCATCTGTGAATCAAGATTAGGGCCAGCATTTGCTTCCCTAAACGTGATACCAGCAGCATGTCGAGCCAGAATCTCATGAATAATCTCCAAAATAGTGCTTGACTCAAAGAATGCACGGCCATCATCAACTGGCACCCAAGTATCATCGGATGGGAATCGTCGCGCAACTCTCTCATAAAGGAGTTCATGGCCATTTGGCACTTCCTCGCTATATCGCTGAACAATATCCAAGAAAAACCAGGTGGCATCACGAGCATTATAGCGCGGGTTGGCACCAGAGTCAAGCAAGTTTGGAATAAGGCCGTGCTTCAGGGTTGCAGCAAATCCCAGAATGTGCTCCTTGGCCTCTTCATAGCGGCCCAATCTGAACAGCAGACCAGGCACAGAAATGAACACATCTCTACCCCAGCATCGCATAAAGCCAGTACTGAAATGAGGAAGACCTGCAGCCATCGAGGGTGTCTTTCTACGAGGGCTGAGAGAAGCGGAGCCCGCCACGCTCGTCATCTGAACAGAGGTCAAAGCCAGATTTTGAACAAATATGGAAGATCGATGATAAGGCTCAGGAATCAGCATCAAGAATCTCTCAATGCTTCCCTGCCACAGGGCAAAGATGACCATTGTGAAATATCTCGGTCTCAAGAAAGAAGGGATTTTCTTGACCAGAGCGAATCTACTTCTCAGCCACTCTATAACGGGCACAATATGAGGAGCAATCTCCTTGTACTTTTCAAGTCGGTTCACAGTGTAGTCTAGAGCCCATGTACCCTGTCGGAGATTTTCACAAATGGGAGTACCAAGATCATTGTACAAAACAGCTTCTGTCAATGTCAGAGTCCATCCTACAATACCCGCATATGTCAGCGGTCCAAAGTTCGGAATGCTGTAAACGCCCTCCTGACCGTTGCTGAAATCTCGCTCTTCGCCATCTACCTTATACAGGAGGATGTTCAAATCCAACAGATTCACATTTTTCAAGGCCTCGCTTGCTCCTGACTTACACAAGTGATCCAATTCCCTGCTGACTGCATACTGGTATGTCTTGAAAATTGCAATACTTCCCTGAGGAAACTCATGAGAAGGTAGACCACTCACAATAGATCCGTTTCTGTCTTCACAGTATGATATACTGGGTTTCGCAAGATGAACAATCTTTGTAGGGTAGCCCTTCAGCTCATTCTTATCGTCGGTAGGGGAGCCAGTAACCTGGAGAGAGCACGATAAAATACACTCAGCCTTAGAACCCTCGAGAAAAATATCTGACAGCTGTTGATTACCATCCTGGTAAAACTTAGTTCTAGCTATCAAGAAGTATCCAATACCACTCTGGGGCTCAACTCGATGGATGGTTATAAACTGTCCTTCGTGGTGAATATAGCACTCGTCAGCATTCTCCAGTGCCATATTGAAATGTATATCGTGGAGAATAGGCTTGATTTCAGAAATTCCTCCACCGAATGTATAAGGTCGCTCTTCGCTCACAACGTTGGGAGCCTGGGGGTAGCATTCATCATAGCCCATAGTAGAGCCCACAGCAGTTCCACAGAATGTAACTAAAGCAGCGTTAGGAAGAGTATCCTCAACGGTTCGCTTTTGAGCAGGGAACTCGTTATCATGTGTGCAGTCCATAAACCACGCATGAATACGAGATGATCTGAGTACATGATACTCGCAGTCCTGGTCATCGTCGGGAGTGTTACTTCCATATCTCACAAGAGGGGTCTTGGAAAAGGAACCAATCGGCCGGCCGCCATTCTTGTTGCACAAGGCAGACAACTCCTGGACGGACCAAGCCTGCATAGCCTCACGAATAAGTGTATTTAGACCAAGATGTTCGACGAAAATCTTGTCCATGTCTTCAGAACCAGTGAAAAGTTCTGCAACGACATACAAATTGGGCCTAACCTTTCGAGCTTTGTCAAGCAAAAACTGGCCAACATGCAATGGAGTCGAGTGGCAGTTGTCGATTCTGAAGCCATGAAAGTATTTTGCAAGGAGCTCAACATATTCAGTCATGTGCTGCCAAAGGTAAGGAGAGTCCTCAGGGCGCGAGCCATATCGAAGTTTGACACAGTCGCCCCAGATAATAACTTCACGTCTCAGATAAGCACGAGACTTTTCACTAGCAAAATCAATCAACGGGTTTCCAGCCCAGACCCAACCATTATTGACAAGAGCAATAATGCTACCATCTGGCCTTTTGACCCTGGTGAAGTAAGTGTCACCAATAGGGCGTTCTCTAGTAATGGGCCCGATCTTGGGACCATTTGAATCCAGCCGAGTATACTGCATTCTATTGTGAAGTTGTGAGATGATGCACTGGCACTCATCATCGTATTCCTGGTAGTATGGTTCATTGATCTGATCCAGAATTCGACGGAACTGAACGGAGTAGTGGCTGAATCCCAGAGACTTACCGACAGCAGCCAGCTTATTTACATCAATCTTCTTGACGAATCGGCTGTAACCGAACTTATGGTGAAAATTTGATCCAGCCAGCTCGACTATAAATGCAGCCAAATCCTTGAGGTTATCTCTAAACTGAACGGGAACAGTAATATCAGGCAAAGTGTCAGAAAGCGAAGGGGTCTCTAAGATGTGAGAAGCCTCCTTAACTGTGCTGTCGACATCAACAACATAGTATTCCCATAATTTGATGGGATCCAAAACGCATCTGCGAAGGCTTGCGGTGATGCGCTCAAGATCAGACACAGAATGGATTTCAGTGGGAAGACCCAATTTCTCAAGATTTCCGGAGAATTCGATCAGCTTGTTATCAAGATCCAATGCGGGGTTAAGATGAGGAGCGGTTTCAATAGAGTACCCAGCATCGGGGTGGAGAGGCAGCCATGGGGAATTGTTGGCCGTGTGGTTGAGTACAACATCGGACAATGAGAGTAGATGGTGTACTTCTTCCATTGACTTGACTGTAGAAGCCAGATCCTTGTCTCCATTGGGGAAACAGGTGGGATCCCATTTGAGCTGATCATAGATGGAAAAAGGAGAGTCAGACTCGCCTCGGTGTTGAAGAGGAGTGAAGTGAACCATGTTGTACCCCTTATCAGCAATTGCCTTGAGCTTCGGCTGCCAGGTCGATGAAGGGCCCATGAGCTTACTCATAACCGACTGAATTTGCAAGCCATTGAGAGAGACTTCCTTGTCGTTGAGGGTGAAACCAGACTGGACCAGAAAGTAGTACTCTTCGGTCTTTGTTGCTTCAAACACAGGGCGATTCTCAAACGAGGAATTGAAATAGTCGGACGTTTCCAAATCGTAGTCGAAATAATACGAGAATGGGCCCCCTCGAGAGATGCTCACATCAATATAGGTCTCTTTGCCAAAAGTGTGCTTCAATGGGTGCGGGTAGTACTTTTCCCGATCGAACGGGGTGTTCTCATCGGGCGGAACATTGGTATAAAAGACAGCGTTATGTCGGATCGGAGACCAGGCATAAACGACGAACCGCAGAAGATACTTCTGGTAGGGCACTGGAAGAACCGTGAGCCGCCCTTCGCCAGTCAATTTCGGTGCTCCAGAGCTTGTAAGAGGAACGACGTAGACTTGCATGGTGAAAGGATGAAATCGTACGGACGGCAGGTTTCCAGTCGAGAAAATGGCGTGGAGCAGCAACTCATGGTAGCGGTCACATGATGCACGGCCACGTTCCTACCCCCCAAGACAGGTTAGACGGTGCCTGCCATGGAGTGATTTTCCTTGTGTTCGACGGGCAATATATTAGATGAATACAATATGGCACTCTACTGCAATTGAAACCGTCTCTCCTTTGCTGTCCTGCTTTCAATTGGTGCAGCTGCCGGTAGGCGGAGAAATCTCTCCATCCCCGCCGACGGGAGAGCCGTCCGAGTTGATGCGGAAACCCACCATGGCCGAACTTGCTAGGCTCCGTTCGGCAGCCACGGGCACACAGCTAATCGCAAAGTTGAGGGCTCGATCGCCCCGATGATTGCGGCTCATGGGTCAGCCAGCTCAGCTGCAACTCCGCCCGCCCTGAGCAGCCAACTGTCCGTTCAATATCTGGGCGGCGCTCTCCGGGTCAGCCTCTTTGGGAGGTGCCGTGCTCGCCGCGCAGCCCGGGCACTGAGAAACTGGCTGAGCTGGCGGGTATCCCGGTAAAGGGGCGGTGAATGGGTGTTGGCTCGATGGACTACAAGATCGAGCCCCTCGGCAAACTGAGGTGGAGCTAACAATGGCAAAAGACCGGCCAGTCGGCAGGAACTGAGCTGACAGCCATCTCAGGCATTTTATAATTTATAAATCAAAAGACATGCAACAAGTGTAGTCCTAGTCCGCTTATTTTTGGTATTGCTCTACTATTCCCCTCTGTCCTGCAGAGTTCAGTTGCGTATTTACGTCCCTTCTTCATACAAGGGCCCCTATCGTTGCTTGCTGGCGTTGCGCCCACCCGTTGAGCGACGGCTTTAAGGCCCCGAGGGGGCTCGAACAGCCATACTTACCCGGGAGTACATCGCCACCGTGCAACAGCACCCATTTTGGGGTCCAACACCTTCTCTCGGTATCCTCCAACTTCCACATTCCCGTCAGTCAGTATTGTCCAGATAGTTCCGGTTGACTTGTCTACCCACCCCGTAACTTATCTTTCTGATATATACGCCCTCTGAGTCTGTAGTGGCCTAGCATTCTCAACTCCAATATTTTCGACCTGCGACCGTGCTTCAGGCCATTGACCGTCTTTTTTCGCTGGCTGCGAACTGATTTGTAATCACCAGGACTGCCTGCTGACTGAGCACTGTGATCTTGCAAAAGCCTGAATTTCGTGCTTCTTGATAGCTACTTGGTCCTCTGCCGGCAAATAGCGACTCAGCTTTTATCTTGCTAAAGAGTTTTTTAATTTATTCTCCAGCTTCTGCTGTTTTTTGTGTAGTTTGACTCGTCGATCGGTCTACTGATACCCGAAACGTGCATCATGTCTGGCACTACCTCTCTTGAAGACCTCCTGCGAGGCGAAGAAGGAAACGACTTTTTTAATTCCTATGACTCCTCTCCAGGTCTCACGGACTACTCGCCTACTTCGGTGATTCCTGAGAATCCGTTGAAGCAGCAGTCTGTCACCATCCCCCTTGACTCACACAAGCGTCCTGCTGACAAAACCCTCTCGTCAGTGTCTAAGTCTATTAAGGTTGAGCCAGGTACTGAGACTAGCAAAGCTAAGTCGCGCCCTGGCAGAAAGCAGGATCCTGCTGAGCCTGCTAGCAAGCGAAAGGCTCAGAACCGTGCTGCTCAACGTGCGTTCCGAGAGCGAAAAGAGAAGCATCTCAAAGACCTCGAAGACCGTGTTACTGAACTTGAGCATGAGACCGCTGCAACCAATGATGAAAACGAGTTCTTGAAGTTCCAGGTGGAACGCCTCCAGAACGAGCTTAAGAAGTACAGAAACGTTAGCCCCGCTGTCAAAGCCAGCGGCTCTACCTCTGCTGGCACCTCTCCAGGCGAAGATTTCCAGTTCACGGGTCGATCATCGTCTGACAGCAAGAGCTTTACTTTTGAATTCCCCTTTTTCCAGGACGCCAGCAAGGTTAGCAAGCAGTCGTACAGCTCGAATGCTTCTTCTTCTGGCCGTGATAGCGACGCATCTCCCAGTAACACCTTGTCTTCGATCACACCCCCTTCAGTTAGGGACAGCGATTCCCCCGAAAAGAGTGGCGTGAAGGCTAGCCCTAGTTCTGTTCTCGATGGTGATACTGATGAGTTTTGCGATCAGCTTTCGCTCGCTTGTGGTAATAAGAACCAGCCCGTCCCTAAAGCTCGACAAAAGAGTCAGAACTCTCCTTACATTCATGCCGGTGTCGTCAAGTGGCCCGTATCCCCTCCTGTTTCTAACGCATACCCTGGTGCTCTTGACTCTCTGACTGGCTCTAAGACCAGAAAATCATCTGCCGGCTCTTCCGTTGGAGGTAATGATACTAGTAAAGAAGATGGAACTGCCTCACTTTTCTCCCCCACATCGTTCACTGCTGATTTCCTCAGCGATTATAAGGATCCTCTCTTTGATGGTGATGCATTTACTCTTCCCGAATTTACTAATAATGAATACGGCATGTTCGATCCTATGGAGAATCCTGTTATTAATAGCAGTTTCGATAAGATTGCTGAAGCCAACAAGCAGTGCGGTCTGGATCTCAAGGCACCTGTTCACAAGGCTGAAGCCATCGAGGATGAAGACCAGATTCCTAATAATACCACCAAGCTAATGAGCTGTTCAGATGCGTGGGATAGGATATCGTCTCATCCTAAGTTCAATGATATCGACATTGATGGTCTGTGCTTTGAGCTGAGAGCAAAGGCTAAGTGCTCTGACTCTGGAGTTCTGCTCTCAGAAAAGGACTTGGATGTCGCTCTGGAGCAAACTGTTCGAGCTACTCAGGCAGTTCTTAACTCGCGAAAAAACTGGTAAAGGATTTAACTAAAGAAAAAACTTCTCGCTCTATCTGAATCGGAATTCCTTTCTTTCAGGATAGTATTATTTATGGAAATATTATATGTTGATATGCTTAATAAACACACTTCTCGGAAAACTAGATTCATCTCATATTGAAAATTCTGTGGGCTCAGAGTCCTGATCTCCAGAAACGGAAATATCCCTATCAGACGTCCATTTGAACTTGAAATAGCCTGTTGCGTGTAGAAGTAGTCTGAAAGTACTCGTAGGGTAGAGGACTGCGTTGCTCGCATCTGACAGTCTAGAGTCCTGGTATGAGGGGTGCCTTGCGGTCAAGTTTTGAAATATAGACATGATTCCAAAAGAGACCTTCCAGACCGCAATGATAACCTTGATCTCATTTTGCTGTGTCTGTGGGTTCTCGGCCAAATCGGCCAAATTATCTATAATAGCGGCAAGGTGCTTTCCGTCAGGTGAGAATTCAAGCTGATGGCAGACTGATCCTGGTAAAACACCAGGTATTTTGAATATTTTTGTCTTTCCCGTAACCTTTTCATCCTTTCCTACATAGCTGATGCCCAATGAAGACACCAGTGTACCAGTTCGAAGATCATATACAAGGCCCAATAATCCGCGATAGTTTGTAGTTGCTCCTTCGGGAACTATAGCAATCGCAAGTCTTTGTTGAGCCTTGTTAAATGCCATATAGTCCGGATATCTGGCCAGAACAATTGAGAGGCATTGAGTTGCTTCAGCAACTAAAGAAGTGCTGCCCAATTCTGGAACGTCCCGGACAGAGGCTTCACCATGGTCAAGGCACCGAACAACTGCTGATATGAAAGTAGCCAAATGGTTCGCTCCAATAAGCTCTTGAGTAACAGGAAGGGCAACAAGCAGAGTCAGTAGCCGAAGAGCTGTGACTCTGATAAATAATTCCCGGGACTCGTCGCTGATGCGCGTAACCAACGCTGAGATTAACAAAGTGGCATTATGGAACGCAGCGTTCTGTACACATTGAACACAAATTGAAGCAGAATGCGACCAGTTTTCCGCTTTCAGAAAAGTTGTCTTGCTGAGCTTTGCAAATCCATGGTTGTACAAAACAACTAATAGAGAATCAACGATAGTGAGTGGGTTGAAATACTTCTGCCATAGATCCCATCCCCGTCCAATGATATCAATAGCCGTTTCCCTGCATATTTCGGGTGCATCGCTTGTCAAGTAGATCATCAATGACTCAGTTACAGCTTTCGAGTACTTTTCCAAGACCTGCTTGTCTGGATTCTCACTGTCTGCGGCCATAGTGCGGCAGTAAGCAGATATTAGTAGTAATGATTCCCTGCTTTGAGACCGAAATATATCCCCCTTTGTGTAAGAAGGTAGTGTCGAGCTCCAGTTGCTATCGACCTCAGAGAGAAGTACATCATGACTCTCAGTGTTTAGCTTCTGCAGAAGCTCCTCTAATAAGAGTCGGCCAGCGCTAAATAACTTAGTGCCAATGCTCGTTTGAATCACCAAATATTCTACCAGGGTATGCAGTGTCAAGTTATCCAAATATTTTCGTATTTTCTGGATATCCTGATACTTATGCCCCAGTATCCAGCCACAGAGTAGTTCACAGGTGATCAGACTACTGACAGAAAACCTTTCTGATGGTTCAATTGTCATGTAAGATGTGCTGGGAATCAACGATGTCGTAGTGAAACCTATTGGCTTAGGCAAGAGAGCTTCTGCGAGCTCAAGCTGTAACGCATGGTTATCGACAAGGTCTAGCCTAACAGTAACTGATCCATAAGTTCTCGATTTACCAGCAGGAACCTGCAGCAGCTTATCGTCCGACTGGCTCTGTTCAATACACTCCACAACATGAATTGGTTGCTCTTTCGGATACGGAATTTCACAGAGAGATACCAAATCCCAGGATCTACTATCTCCACCTTCGTAAGAAACTTTGATTGCATGCAGCTCGTCACTTTCTGAGAACAGGGATACATTGACCACTGGCACGCTGTTTCCTGGAATGGTCAATGAATGGTGGCCCTCTTTTGTATCAATAATGGCAACGGTACTATTGACCGACAGGGCAACCAAAATATTTTCTAGCGCTGGTAGTAAGGAGGAGTCTGCTGGTCGTAGAAAACTGGACACAGGAGACGCAAAAGAGACAATTACTTGCAGCAGGCTCAGGCGGTCATCTGCCAACTTAAACATAGAAACTCTTCCTTTGTTAGATCCAGCAATTATAACGCCATCTTTAAGGTAGCTGGTTTCAATAGCAGTGAAATAGTCTCCTTGGTCGTCTTCAAGCTCGTATTTGGCAGTTACACAATTGTTAAGCCATGCAGAAAGACCGATATAGAGGAGCAACTCTCGTCCCTTGGCCTCGCAGATGTATACCGTATTCTTCACAGTTGTTGTACGAGTAATCGATCTCTTCGGTGGCGTGTTCTCTTCTAGCACAGTGGGTTTTTCTCCCCAAGCTATCTGTGCGACAGGCGTAGTTTTATCGCACGCTGCAGAATAAATGTTGATACCGCCATCTTCCTCAACAATGGCCCATAACCTCTTATCATAGAAATGTACATCTATGACTGTACCAGTCCATTCCTTTTCTATGGGAACCATCTGGTTGTCATCGACGTAGAAAAGTGTTCCATCTCCAGCGACCAGTGCAAATATTCCATCGGCAAGGGCAAACCCATAAACAAGAGGTTTAGGAACGCAAGTTCCAATTTCGCGTACCAGGGTATCTTCTGCCCAGTTAAATACAGTCCAACCATGGCGCTGAACAATCACCCATGATGATTTGCCAATTTTCAGGACGGAGATGATAAGGTCAACATCGTGGAAATGTCCCTTTCCTTCCGGAGGCTCAGCAAGCAAATCATCTAGTTGCATTTCCTTGATCAGAACAGATGATTTGGATGGCTTTTGGCCCGGGTTCAGTTGGTATTGAAGAGCTTTTCCGGATCTCGAAACGAGGAGAATCTGGTTACTGAAGAGCGGAGCAGTAATGGGCCAGTTCGGGAGCGCAGCATTGACCTCAATCAAAATAATGAGCGAAACCCAGTCTAAAATCACAACTTTATCCGATTGGCCCCAGACGATGATTGCTGCTTTCCTGCCTGCGTCTAGTTGAAAATCGCAATTTAGCCCATAGCAGCGGAAAGGAAGACGACACGAGGCACGTCCCATGCCGGTTTTCAGCTCGTATTTTACCAAAACTCTATTTGCATATGCTGCAAACAAGTAATCTGTATTGGTCTTTTCATCTGTAGCAGCCTGGATATACGATAATGCATGTGGCTGAGCGGAATCAATGTGAGTTATCAAGGTAGGGCGGGCATCGTCAATCATCCGATAGATACGTATATCTCCATTATGCAGTCCAAGAGCTACATAACCATTATGAATGGTCGATTGTACTACTGGGACTTCAGTGTCAAACCTGGGGACTCCATGGGGAAAAGCAAATGCGAGGCCCCTCGAGTCGTTCATAGATCTAAAACGGGTGATGAGGGAGAGGATGCATCCGTTACGGCTGATGTTGGTATCCGACCTCTTTAGTTGGATAGGCACCACTCGTGCTACACCAAATATATGCGGGGGAGAAGAAAACTAGTTTGCAACTATTATGCAGTGGCTAATCTCCTTTCTGTTTGGCTTGGTTTAAAGATTCTCTAGAGTCGTATAATAAATCTTTTTTCTGTCGCTGTTGAGAATTGCTGGTGCTGTTCGTCTTGGCTTGGTCAACCTTTATGAGTTAGATATTTAGATGCCATATAGTGCAACATGAAATTTCCCAGCGTGCCAATATTAAAGGTAAAAAAAACCTTTCAAAGAATAAATAAACCATAGACCATTAGTGAAATTGACAGAGAAATATACATTCAGGTGACAGCTCATTTCTGCATGGCTGTACAGACGTCCGTCCATGGCTCTCTATTTAGCTTCGGGTAGCTCGCCAGTTTCTCAGTGAGTCGAGCCTAAGGGATGATCGGATCGACATAGCATCGGCACGATACGCATCAAAACTATGCTGAATTATGAAATAGTGTAATACATTGGAGTACTCTTGAGTACGCATCCGTCTACTTCAATCAAGTAATAGCTTTCAGGAATCGTCCGAACAAACCCGAGATTCTCACAGAGTTTCACCCCAGCTTGGGTTGCATCCAGAAAAGCCCGAACCTGGACCGTTGACTCATAGCTGCTATCAGCAGACTTGAAGACAAGATATTTATCTGCAGGAATCTGGGCAAGCGCGTATCGAAGCATATTTTTTGCAAGCCCCCTTTGGTGGTCTGAAGATGCCGGCACATTTCCAACATACCACATGCATTCCTTTGGATACGCAGCCATTGCTAGCTCATCATCAGACATGACAGAGAGCCTATCCAGAACTTCTGGCTTATTTTCAGGCATCTGTCTGCCTTTAATATTGGCTGCGATCATGCCTTTAATATTGGCTGCGATCAGTAGTGGCTTTCTCGCGTTTTCGATAGGGTGCTCTCGGTAACAAAAGAACCGGAGCTGCCCTTCAAATAAAATTCCATCCTAAGCCAATAGGAGCGAATCTTTGTCCATATGCCAATAGACCTTTTCAATTGTTCAAACCCAGGTGGTGGGATCATTGTGGTAAAGCCGACCATTTTCGAATCGGTGACTCGCTATCGTAAACCCCATAAAACAGAGACCAGCCGAGAACAAAATCATTGTAATACATACCTTCTGCCATGGAATAAATCATCTTTTCTCTGTTAATAGAACCCTGGATCAGCTTTCTCAGCCGTTCACGTGAATCAGAGATTGTCAAACTAATATGATTCAGTGCAGCTTCTCGCATGGAAAATTCTGGCCCATGCCAAAGAGAAGTAACATCTGTGCCATAAAATGTACCACAGTCCAATTCTGCTGCTGCCTCCAATAAATCCTAGAAAGATCCTCTATCGCTGTCAAGTTGTCTGACATAGAACCTCTTATCGAGATAAGTGTTGTCAAACATGGTTAAGATCAAGTAGTAATTCTGCACTAGGCATTATTCTACATAGACCTAAGAGTTTGACTCTGTTATTTGAGGTATAGAGTGGCGGAAAGTTAGTCTAATGGAAAACAGTGGGATGGAAGAGGGTCCATACGAACCTGCTAGCTTATCTGCTAGTTGAGCGGCGCCGGTGAGCCCTCAGTGAGTAATCGCACGGCTCGAGAACGAGTCGAACCAAATTAGACGGGCAAGGCGCCCGCATTGATATTTTTGTTACCTCACTATATCACCGTCATCTGAAAACATATAAACCATCAAGAGCTATTAACTGCAAAGGGATTCTGCTAGCAAACCTCCAGTTTCCCGTTCTTTCTGGATGGCTTAGCGACCGGGATTGTGCAGAAGAGTCATTTCATTTTAGCACACCAAAAAAACCGGATATTTTATGAAATGAATGTCGAGGGATAATTTCAAGCCATTTTCTGCAATAGGGACAATTTATATTCAGTTCAAACTCATTTTGGGCGAGAATTCGCGGAAATTTCAGTGGTTCGGAGGTTTGGTATATTTCTATGGCCCATGATAATCCTTTTTAGATTTAATCCGATATGGTGTAATGGCTAGCACAGTTCGCTTTCACCGAGCAGATCGGGGTTCGATTCCCCGTATCGGAGTTCATTCTTTTTTTTCCCATCAATTAGTTCTAGTTGATCCGCCTTGGCAACCCCTTCAGCGCGGCCCTCATTTTCTTTTTCTTATTTCCGCTGGAAAGCCGGGGAACCTAAAATGTTCCCCACCTGCAGAGCACTAGCCTTAAACTCGGCTGATGCTGCTGCACTCCGGGCCCCTCATATATCGGTGCAGTGAACCTGTAACTGAGCTGAGAGCAGCTTTTTCTTTCTAGTAAGAAGCTCAACTAGATAGCAAGATTTTATAGCCGATTACCTAATGTTGTATAAAAGGTTCATGGGGTAAAAGGGCTTGCTTGCGGTGTACAACAGACATGGTAGTGTCGGTCCATTTTGGGTGTACACGTAAGCCAGAGTCGCCGGGGTTTCTATCCGTGCCGATTACCTCGCTTTGTAGTAAACTCTCACTACCAACTACGAGAATTTGCAGCAAGCGCCGTAAAGTGAAGATCGAGCCCTCAGCGTGGAAGAAACCGATCTGGCAGCGTGTCAATCTGGGGATTCGTTTTTGTGTCGAGAGAATACTGTATTTGTTGAAAGAATCAGAGCCCTCGGTAATCTAGAGATTAAGCACGGCGATATCTACTAGCCGAACTATCGCAGTAAAGTTGCCAGGCGGAACTGTAGCCGACAAAAACTAGCTATCCTTCTACAGCAACACACAGGAGGTTTCAACAAGCTGCTAAAACTGAGGGGCTTTCTTACATTATTTTATAAACCTGAAACCTCACTGGATAGCTTTTATTTTTTTTCCAGGGTCTGCGTCTGCTGGCCCGTGTCTTTTTCTACTGGGTGCAGCACATCGATTGTAGGAAAAAAAGGTAGGCCATGGAAGACGAATCGACCGCGTCAATCGACGCCGAAGTTCCTGCGCAAAAGAGATCCCGGATCAGTAATGCTTGCCAGCTCTGTAGAGAGAGGAAGGTCCGGTGCGATGGACAGATGCCGGTTTGCGGATCATGTTTGAAGCGAAATACGGTATGCAATTATTCCGGCCGAAATCAAAAGGCTCGGGTCAATGCCGAGTACGTCAAGGAACTAGAAGGCAAGCTAAAGTACTACGAAAGCAGGGAGCAACAGCGGCAGCATCAACCACCCCCGAATACGCTGCATAATGGACTTTCAAGCTCGAACATGGTGAATCTGCCGGTCTACAACCAGTCTTTTGCATTCCCCCCCGAACAGCGCGGCAGCAATTCCGCTTCTATATCGCCCATACGCAACAATAGCGAGTTATCTCAGCATGTTCAGCTTCCTATGCCTTTGCAGCTACAGGGACAAGGCGCTATCACGCCGAATAAGCCTTATTATCATCAGAAGCACAATTCTGGCCCGCTTCTAAACATGTACCAACAGCCACACCATACACCACGCGAAATGGCCCACCAGCTTTCTGACGGAAAAACTCATAACAGCTCCATCAGTAGTGCTTCTCCGGCTACATCCAGCGAATATTCGGAAGATAAGTCCTCTGGTAACCCGTTCATGCATCTCGTCGAAGCCGCGGCTGCATCCTCCGACATGAGTTCTACAGCGCCGCAGCAGCACCAACTTCGAGAGACAGGGCTTCAGCAGCAGCCGACAATTCCACCTCAGCAACCGGCACAACCACAACAGCAGCAACAGCAGCTGCAGGACCGGCAGCAGTTCTCAAGTCCCGAGAGATTTACGCTGCTGCGACCAAGGAGCCAGCAGCGGGAGCTATTTCTGGATAAGCCGCAGGTTTTCTCGGTGCCTTTCTCTTTCAATGTGAATGTGGATCCACTCTCGGGCATGCAGTACTTTGATCGCAAATACGCCGACTACCTTATTGATCTGTTTTACAAGAATATTCATATTCTCATTCCGATAGTTCACGAGCCTACTTTTCGGAAAGAGTATAACATGCTCTGGGATTCTCATGGCAAATTCGTACCCCAGGACTCCACATTTGAAGCTCTGGTCTACTTCATGTGGACTCTCGGTGCCCTGACCCAACAGGATCAAACAGATATCAGGCTTGGGCCAGAGAAATTTTTCCAAGTCGGACTGTCGAAGCTTTCCTTGGATATCTTGATAGATAAGTCACTGATGTCAGTACAGCTTCTGCTATTTGCTTTGGTGTTCACCATGCATTCTTCTCAGGTGGAGGTATCGCTGTATTTATTTGATTGCTGCTCACGGTGCTGCCAAATGCTCGGGTTTGACCAAAGTAGCACTTTCAACAGCTATAGCAGTCTGATTGAGAAGGAGTCTGCACTAAGGTCGTGGCATATGCTGAATCACATGGATCGGCTGATTTCTCTGACATACCACAAGCCCATGACCATTTCTCGAGGCGAAGGCATTGAGCTACCCATGGCCCTTGACGATATTTATATTACGGATGAGAAGTACTTACAGCCGCCGCCGGATGCTCCTCCTTCTGTGATGGTGTACTTCTTACACTCTATGAAGCTGTGGGATATTGTGCAGGAGGTCCTGACGACATTTTACGATAGCATGAACAGCCCCAAGATAGCCACGCCTTCCAAGAATATTAGTGAGATTCTGAACATTGAGCAAAAGCTGCAAACTTATCGACGAAACCTCCCGTCATTTTTGCGTTTGGAATGTTATGAGAACGAAGAGCTTGCTAGCTCATTTCAGCTGTTTCAACGTGCCCAGTGCAACGTTCTGCAGTCGCGATACTTGCATACCAGAATACTGGTTCTGAACCATATCATGCTGGAGCGGCTTTTCAAGACGTCCGCCTACGAAGAAACCAAGGCGCGGGAAACTAACCGCAACACACTGTATACTAGATCTTACGAAGGCTATCTCCAGGAAAACACAGAGTTGTCTGTGTGCAATCTGTGTGCAATAACTGCGCTGCAGCTGATCCAGCTGGTGTATCGCGATGTGGACCATGTGATTCCGGCGCGATGGTCTTGCACATACTACACCTATCTATCGGCTCTGATTGTGATCACCTCCAAGTTACAGCCATCTCTGCGGTCGATGCTGGACAGCCGGATCGTGGAGGAGTGTTGGAGAAATGCAGTCGAGCTGCTAACGACACCTCATGAAGGCAAAGAGGTTGCAGCTCGGTGCTTGAAAGTGCTTGCTTCTCTGCATGCTACATTTGCCAAGTACTCTTCGCGAGCCCCAGCTAATCTCGACACTCTGCCGGTGATTAGCAATTTCAAATTCAGCCAAGAGGACTCTGAGATGCTGCGGAATGTCATGATGACCCAATTAGGCAGGCACTATTAAAAAAACCAACAGAAAAAGATGCACAGGACACAGGTGTATTATTTTGTATAAGTAGTAACGTATTTTAACAGAGATGATTCTTGCTTTTATATTTTTACGGTTTTTTGACGGGCCGGATGCGCTTCTTTACCTACCTGTCTACATTGCAAGAAACTTGGAGCGTAACTTGCAGTAGTGTGATGAGCCAGGTGCTGAATAGAATAAGGTTTTGTTCACGCCGCATCCTCTGGGGCAGCATTTTTTGGAAGGCGTTTCCGGGTAATCATTGTCTCCACCAACGCGCCCCTTCAAACCCATCGACGATTGATAAAATAGCTACAAACCCCTACGTCAGGTGAATCACCAACTGAACTCATGTCATATCCAGGCCAAGGAAACCACAATTATGGAGGCCAGCCCCCGCAGCGACCTCCTCCACAGGGAAGCTACAACCAGAACACCGGCCAGTACCAGCCTCCTCCTGGTCCTCCGCCTACTGGACCGCGGCCCGGAAGCTATGGCCCTCCGCAGGGCGCTCCGCTAAACTACAACAATGGCAACAACTACGGCCCCCCGTCTGGTCCTCCTCCGGGCCAATACAACAATGGTAACGGCAATGGGGAATGGAATCAACAGCAGCAGCAGCAGCGCGGCGACTCGCAGCAGCAGGGCAACTATGGCCAGCAAACCAATAGCGGGTTCAATGCACCAGCTCCATCATTCCAGCCTCAGAGTTTTGGTGTCGACGGGTTGACACCTTTCCAGTACTCGAACTGTTCTGGTAGAAAGAAGGCGCTGTGTATCGGTATCAATTACATTGGCACCAATAATGCTCTTCGAGGTTGCATCAACGACGCCAGAGCGGTGTCTACCATGCTGCAGCGCCAGTATGGGTTCAGTGCGGACGACATGGTGATTTTGACTGACGATCAACAGAACGCTAGAGCCATTCCCACGCGCGCTAACATTATTGCAGCACTCAGGTGGCTGGTGAAGGACGCGCGAACCAACGACTCGTTGTTTTTGCATTATTCTGGTCATGGTGGACAGACGGAGGACTTGGATGGCGACGAGGACGACGGCTACGACGAGGTCATTTACCCGTTGGATTTCCAGCAGGCTGGACACATCGTAGACGACGAGCTGCACGATCTAGTGGTCAAGCCCCTGATGCCTGGTGTGCGTTTGACTGCGCTGTTTGACTCTTGCCATTCAGGAACCATTTTGGATCTGCCTTACCTGTACTCCACCAAGGGTGTACTGAAGGAGCCCAATTTGGCCAAGGATGCGGGAATGGGTCTTCTACAGTCTGTCATGTCCTACGAGCGTGGAGATATTGGAGGAATGATTAGTGGACTCAGTGGTGTGGTCAAGCGGGTGTCCAAGGGTAATGCTGCTACTCAGCAGACCAAACAAACCAAGACGGCTCCCGCCGATGTCATTTTGTTCTCGGGATGCAAGGACTCACAGACCTCTGCTGATACTCAGTCGGCCGGCGTGAACACAGGTGCCGTTTCGTATGCGTTTTTGGACGTGTTGGCTCGTAACCCTAACCAGTCCTACCTATCCCTGCTCAATGAAATGAGACAGGCCATGGTTGGCAAATACAGCCAGAAACCTCAGCTGAGTTGCTGCCATCCACTGGACGTAAACCTGCGATTCCTATTGTAATGTACGAGACAGTATAAATCCCCCCCTCCGGGAAAGAAAACGAAAAGAAATATTTTGAGATTTGAGTTGGAAACGTACATAGCCTCTGCTTGTTTTTGCACATGTTAATATGTTATAAAAACACATATACGATAGAATGAATTATATTGGTCGGAGTGGCCCTATTTTTTGCGGGTGGTAGTTGGGGTGCGGCCGATGCCCTTCTTCTAGTTAGGCAATGACGCAGCCCTCCGACGACGACTTTGCTCCCTGGGGGTTTTCATGCCGTTCAATTTCACTAACAAGCAGCTGAAATGCTTTCGAAATATTTCCATCATCGTGACGAGCAGACGTTTCAATGAAGCCACAGTTAAACTCCTTGGCCATTTCCTTGCCTTCTTCTTCGGAGACTTGTCGCTGCATGTGGAGATCGCACTTGTTCCCCACCAGCACAGCGGGGACGTCCTCTGTGCCCTGGGTGTGTTAGAAAGCAACCCTCCTGATCAAGGCGGGCCCCCGGCTGATCTTGGAAAAACTTACCATGTAGTTGAGAATTTTGTCTCTGACGATTCTCATCATGTCGAACGAGGATTTGGACGTCACTGAATATGCTAGGACAAAGCCGTGCATGCCTATGAGATGCTTCTGGTTGACGATGCTGAATTCGTCCTGGCCAGCAGTGTCCAGAATATCAATGGTGTACTCCTGTCCCTTGTAGCGTATGGTCTTGGAAAATTCCGACTCTATTGTGGGGTAGTATGATTCGACAAAATGCTCCTCTACGAATCGGACAATCATGGACGATTTTCCGACTGCTCGGGCGCCAACCACGGCGACCTTTCTCTGTTTGGCGGGCTTGGAAGACATGATGAGAGGGTTGATGGGATGAAGATAAGATAGATAAGCAGCCCAATACCAAACACCAAGACAGATGATCCATAAAACAAAACATAAACGGGACGGATAGTTGCAAAGGCGACAATCTTTGGCACAAAGCGCTTTAATATTAATATTTTATCACAATAAACAAAAAAATAGTATGAAGAGCTGCAGTTGATTCTCCTCTCCCCCCGAATCAAATAAAAAAAACGAAACCACAGAAGTAGCAAAAAAGGCAGCGAGCGAGCGAGTGAATTGGCAGATGCGTGATTATTTTTCCCATTGCTTCTAGAAAATCGAGTTGACAATGTCAGATCCAATAGTAGCACCAGCACCGAATATGGCGGCGTTACCAAGCTTACTACCGAATTTCTTGAATGCCTGACCACCAGCACTGTGATGCTCTTCCTGGGGTTGTTGCTGCTGCACAATTACCTGTTGAGGCTGCTGCTGAGGTGCTCCTAGGTCCTGCTGTGTGTACTGAGGGAATGGCGGCATGTATGAACCAGAAGGCTGCTGCTGCATGGGAGGAGGACCATAGCCAGGGGGACCATATGACTGAGATTGCACAGGGGCCTGAGCAGGGGGGCGCCTCGAGCCGTCATTGGCAGATCTGACATAGTTGCTGGGGAAGAGACCAACCTGACCAGTGGCCTGGTTTCGGCCCTTCCACCAGTCCTGGTTGGTCTTCTCCAGCACCTCAACACGGCACCCCTGTCGCAGCTCCAGGTCTGCAGGGTCGCTAGGTCGGTAATCGTACAGGGCCTCAACCAGCTCGTTGGAGGAGGACACTGGCACGAGGCTCTGTTTCTCGTCTACTGGAGTTGGAGCGTGGGATGGTGGGGCACTGTCTCTGGGTGCCTGCTGTTGCTGCTGCTGGCCGCCGTTGCTGCTGCCAATAGGGCCAATGGCGGGCTGGCCAGGTGAGTATCTCTTGGGAATGTGGTTCGTCAGCTGCTCGAAAAGATCGGCTGTGATGATGTTGCTATCCTTGAGAAATTCTAACTCATTAAAAATAGTCGTCAGAGACCGGTTGATGAGTGCTGGACTTTCTCCCATGGTTGGCTGGTTGGTTGTTGGGCACTTGGTGGTGAGTGGTTTTTAAGTTGGCCTTTTGGGTGTTGGAAACGTTTATTATATACGGGGCGATCGGGACGGGGCACTGCTGTGTCGGAGCGGGTTTACAACGCCGGCCCACCACAGCCTGAGAGGGCTGCGGTGTGGCGTACCACTCACTGTCAAACAAACTGCAGGCGGATATGGTCAATTTTATTGGCTCATGTGTCATATTTTGTATAAATACTACTGAGAGAACCCAACCAGGTGGATCCACTGCAGAGCCTCGATGTGTTCACAAACAGCCTTTTCGGGGTCCTCGATGCCATCCAGGCGCCGGCAAAACTGCTTGTACAAGTCCGCTGTTCCTAGCACCTGTCGGGCCCACATCCGAAGAAATTGGGTTTGTGCCACAATGAGCCCCAACCTCTGAGCATCCAACGGCTCATCCCGACCGTTGGCCATGAGCAGCTCTTCGATTTCTCCAAGGGATACATGCATATTTCGGATCACCCGACTGAGACCGCGAATCTGCCGGGACTTGCCTTGCAAAGCCTGCACCAGCTGCCTCGTAGTCCACCACACGGCAGCAAGACTCGGGAGTGCGGCTACCAGCCCGAATACCAGCTGCTGGCTCTGTAGCAGCTTATCAATACCACTCATGGCCACTTCTACATCGACCTTGGTCTTTTGTACCTGAATAAGCAGTGCCTGGACCAGGTTACCTCCGACAAGCGATTTTAGGGGTGTTTGGATTTGCTCTTCGTAGGGCATCAGCACTGCACTGATGTCTCCTTGCTGGACTTTGGCGATGAGCTCGCTGTCACTGACATTGGTACCATATCGTTTGCTGAACTGCACCACCATTCTCTCGAGAGAACGCATGTCCGATTCCAGCGACTGTTTCGTCATAATAGCAACTTGCGCATTGTCATCATGCCGGATCGTCTGGTATATTTTCCATATGGGCTCCAGTATCCAATTCGTCCATAGGCTCTTGGTGGTCTCCACTACCTGATCTTGGAACCAGTGGACAAGATTCTGCCAGTTGCCGACAATCTTGTACAACGCAATCCCTGCGCCAAGAAACAGCGGCCAGTATCGTGTAACAACCCCTGGCTTTCCGTAGTCTCGGATTGTCGTGCGAAATATGTTGCTGTAGGACCTTGCTGCTATGCGCTCTCGCAGATAGCTCAATGCCAACGCCGCTTCTTCCTCGGTAGATATCTTATCTAAAGCTGCCAAATCTCCATGGCCTTCGCCCTTCACTTTTATAAGAGTAGCTAAGCTGCTACATGTAATGTCTCGAGTCGTCTGTTCAGCACCTCCTCTGTATGACTGCTGGATCAGCTCACCTAGCTGCTGAGCAGCTTCTCTTCTCTTCTCATATATTTCCTTCCTGCAATGTACAATATGCTCCCTGATCTTAAAATACCGCCATTCTTTCAGCTTGAAGATATTCTGGACGCCAAAAGTCGCTACACCCCGCACGCCGCTGTCTATGACCGAATCCCAGTACTGAAGCGAATCAGATAGTGGGACTAACGATTGCTGTAGCAGCTGGTCGACAATTGCCCGATAAATCTCCAGTGACTGTTCGCCAACCTCTTCCCAGGGACCGATCTGTGCAGTTTTGCCAATGCGAGCACGGAATTGGGTGACCCGCTTTTCCATGGTGAAAACGGTGGATGTGAAGCGAGAGAGAGTGTGTGAGATCAACAGAGCAATCCTGCATACATGAGGCTAGCCTCATCACACTTTTTGGCACGGGAGATCTTCGCCAATTATACCTTTCTCTGCTATTTACAGCCCACCGATTCCACCGTGCATTCTTAAAGCAAGATGCCAATTCCCATATATGATTTTGATTCCAGGTACTCACTCATAAAAGAAGCCGGAAGAGGTAATTTTGGAGAGGTTTGGATCGCAGCTCCGCTCGTTCCTATTCCTGGTATAAACCGGCTCTGCCGCCATCCGCTGGGCGGGAACCTCGTAGCAGTCAAATCACTCAAAAAGTTGGAAACTGACCCCAATGCATACCAAAATTACAGAGAATATCAGTTTTATGCCAATGTTCCAGAAAACAAACATATAGTTACTCTTTATGAGCTGTTTGTTGATGCTGCGACAATGCAGTGCCAGTTGATCATGGAACCGCTGGACCTCAACCTGTACGAACTCATGAAGTCACTGGGCACGAATCCATTGAGTACGAATTCTATCATCTCAATTGCTAAGCAAATACTCAGTGGCTTATTTCATGTTCATAAGTATGGCTTTCTTCACAGAGATATCAAGCCCGAGAACATCATGATGCACCAGATGAATAAACACGGAGCGAAATGCGGTGATCCCAAGTTATTGATTAAAATTGGTGATTTTGGGCTTACTCGCCGAGCTTCTAGTAGACGCCAGCTCACCAGTTATGTATCCACTAGGTGGTATAGGGCGCCTGAGTTGCTGTTTTACTTGACGTACTCTTTTCCAATGGATGTGTGGGCGTTTGGAACCGTAATTGCTGAGCTCTGCAATCTTAGACCATTATTCCCAGGAGACTCCAGCACTGGCCAGATTAATTGCCATCAGAAAATACTTGGCACTCCAAGACATGGCTGTCTTGGTGGGCAGTGGAATGAGTATAGAGATTTGACCAGCAGACTCAATCTACCCCTTGATTTCGTATGACCTCCCTCTCTTTGCTGGCTTAGATTTGCCCAAAAGTGCATTACTAACTATCAAAAACAGCATACAGGAATCTCAGTACAGCAACTACTAGTTTACCCCCATCATCTACCACTGGTTGGAATGGTTAGAGCTTGCCTCCAATGGGATCCATCTGTTCGCCCGACGTGTGAGCAACTACTGGAGCACCAAATGTTCCAATCTTTCTCCGGAATAAGACCCCCATTGTTACAGATAGAAACGGAAAATACATCATCAACTTGATTTTTCCAGGTTATTGGTATAGCCAAGAATTCCGTAAGAATGAATGCCGAGTTGTGTGTGTTTCCTGCTAGCTAGTGCAGTTGCAATAATACACATCATAAAAATTACTCATATTATACATATCATTAATAAATAGGTTGCCTTCTTACTTCTTCTTAGATTTCATGTAGTCCGCAAAACTCAGCTTCTTCACTAGTTTCGGTGCTAAATTCGAAGTAACTGCTGACTGTGGAGAAGCAAAAGCGGTGACTTCCTGCTCCTTGGTAACAGGCGCTTCAGAATTCACAGTAGGTATCACAGCACCAGGAGTGGCTACAGGGGCAGTAGACACAGATAGCGGAATTTGAGAAGTCAAAGTGAGAGAGGGCGACAGTGCGGGCGATATCGAGCGAGACGGGACAGGAGAAAGCTCCAAGTCCTCATCATCTTCAGGAGGAGGAGGGTGAGGGTTGGCTACATACTCGGCACGAGCTTCAGCATACTTTTTCTGCAGAGATTGCTTGAAAGAAGGAGGGTAAGATACTGTCACCGGAGCGGGTGCTGGCTCCTTGATCTCCCCTTCATCCATTAGTTCGTCCTCGAGCCCTGCCAGAGGCGAATCAGTTCTCAGCCTATGTCTCGGAGGTGATGTTGAATCGCGTTTCCTCTTCTTGGTAGACTCCACCGCAGATATCTTATCAATTAGAGATAAGGTGCCCTGAAGCTTTCTTTGCTCGCGAGCAGAGAAACCAGATTCTGCTATAGGAGAAGCTGGCATATGAGAGGACGCCCCGGATTTCACCAAACTCTCCTTATCTCTGATTGACTTTAGGGACTGTAATATGCATTTTGCAGGCACACCACATGCACATTCAATGGCTCTCTGCTCAATAGTGTCATAAGTCGTAGCAATACATATTCGCTCTGCTTGAGTGAGATCATAGTCGGCTGCCACAGCCTCTTCATCTTCGCTTGAATTTAAAATCTTTTGTACCGGATGTTTAGAGTCCCATTCCCATGGAATAGTCAGCTCTTCACCCGGTTTTACTGGCTCGCTGGAGAAGGCTGCAAAGTAAACATCTTTGTTGGCAACAACAATGGTGCTTATTCGTACATTAGGCGTCTTGCAGTTTGGACGCAGAAACATTGCCTCGTTGCCCATGCGCCGACCGTCGATAGCAATACTTGTTCCAGGGACAAATGCGACACCTGGTTTGGGGCAGCCCAGCAGTCGGTACTGGTTGAGAGGGTCTTTCTTGTAGTGATCCTGCAGCATGATCTGGCCATTCAGACCTGAAACATAGCGCCCTCTAGCAATAGCAGACGACTCAGGCGATGTGAAGACGCCAAATCTGGAAAACCCACTGAACTTAAACTTATTGCCTGGGGTATTTGTGCCGCCAGTAGGTCTGACAACCAGACCAACCGGCTGGACTCTGCTATACTCAGCCACTGAGAAAAAGGAGCACAGATCACTGCCGAGTTCCAAAGAAGGAATTTTGCTGAGGGCTTCTTGAGTATGAGTGTCTATGCATACAGATTGAGATATACTGACAAAATGCACCTTGTAAGCCTCTTGCAAGATTTGCTGAGTAGTTCGACCCTTTCCGTTTTCTGACTTCGGCATAGATGAGGCAGCTAGGCCACCTGGAGTGGCATTGTACGGCACATTAGATGCCGAAGAAGCAGACAGTTCTACATCAGTATCGCTGTCAGAGCCC
This sequence comes from Zygoascus sp. PK3305, assembly GCA_023628935.1. NCBI lineage: Eukaryota > Fungi > Ascomycota > Dipodascomycetes > Dipodascales > Trichomonascaceae > Zygoascus > Zygoascus sp. PK3305. The sequence goes on from JAMAJS010000001.1 coordinate 3,118,382, forward strand.
TCACGCGACGGTGCCGCCTGAGATGTCTGAACCGTCAGGCGCTTCTTTTTGTTTCTATTTCCAACCGGCTTGGGCTGCTCGATATTGTCATCGACTGGGGTGGCCTCTATTCTAGGAGTTGACGGTGTTTTTGGGGTGGAGGTGCCGTTGTTAGCAGTGCCATTGCTGTCAACAGTTGTACGGAACTTGACACTCTTATTGGAACGCCGGCGACCCCCTTTAGCATCATTTTCCCGTCGCTTCAGCTGTCGTTGAATAGCTACTTCAACATTGACAGCTCGGTCTGAGCAGCGGTTGCAGTAGTATGTGTCAGGCACCTCTTGCTCACTGTAAATATCCACGCACTGGCCATGCTGCCATGCATTGCATTTCTCACATTGGATCGTGAATCCGTCATCGTCGTCAAAACCACAGATGCACCGGATCACGCCTGCATCTATGGGGAAGACCTCGTTGTCCATGGCGAGGGCCGAAGGGAGCTTGGTTTACGGTGAGTGAAGTATTGTGATGGTGATGATGTTAGGTTGGGTGCTTACACTATCCAAAATTTTCCCATCTGTCAATTTTCACACATACACCGGCATCACCATGGCACACCGTCTGCTCATGCAAGTAGTCATTACCGGCTCCCAGGTCTTCGGCCGAGCCTTTACAGAGGCATATCGCCAGGCCTCTCGAGCATCTGCGCAGTCGTCTGCAGCAGCAGCAGTCAACAAGAAGAGTGGCGGCCTAACTGCTGACGAAGCCTGCAAAATTCTCGGCATTGAGCGCAACGAAGTGGCCAAAGAGACCATTGACAAAAAGTTCGACTATCTGTTCAATATCAACTCGAAAGAAAAAAGCGGCTCATTTTACCTCCAGTCAAAGGTGTACCGAGCCAAAGAGCGCCTGCTGCATGAACTACAAGAGGCGGCTGCGAAATCGGCCGAAAAACCTCCTCCCCCTGCATCGTCCTAAATAAGTTGTAATCATTACGTCTCTTTTTGTAAATATGAAAATTAAGATTTTGCTTTTGCTCGAGTTTTTGTTTCGCTACGATCAAGGTTGTTCTCTGTTCGGGGTCGGTTGGCTTTCCTACTACTAAGAGCTGCTGATCCGTGCGCTGGGGGGAAGAGCCTGCATATACTTACATATGTACATCACATACGTACAAACCTATTAAGTTGATTATCTTTTAGATTTTTTTTGAAACCTGGACTCCTTCTATTTTCCCAAAAGCCATTTGAGACTCTTTCTTGACTTTTTTCCTTTTTTTTGGGCAGATGAAATGTCGAAACAAGACTCGTCTTCTACCTAATCGCTCACTTTCCAGAAGAAGCGGCCTTGAGAATTGCCGTCTTGGCCTTTTCTAGTTGCTCCTTACTGCCAACCAGCCCGATGATCTCCTTTTTATTAGGATTGGGCACAGTAATGGTGCAGCCAGATTCGTTTCGAATTCGGTTGATGGTTCGACCTTGGGGTCCAATCACAAATCGATATCGAGTAGAGTCTGCAAACCACAAGTAGGCCTTGTGATCATGCTTCTTAATGGCCTCAACTGTCTTCTCAATCAGTTGTCGGGCCTTGATGCAATTCTCTTCGTCGCCCTTCAGTCTCCATGTAACTTCCCCAGCCTTCTCTTCCTTATCCTCCAAAGGATAGGTGGTAAACTTATAGTTCATGGAGCCGTCATCCCCAGTACTGCCCTCCTCTCCAAATGCTTCAACAGGGGCATCCACTGCCAGGGGGCCACTGTTTCCGCCAAACTTGCCCTCAACATTGACAGTCACCTTGAAGTCAGATTGTAACTGTCGGATAAAAGCACCCTTGTTGGCAAGCTCCTCCTGAACAGACTTTGGAACAACAACCTTCTCTTGCAGGGTCAGCTCCTTGATCTTGGCAATTGCCGCCTCGATGCTAGCCTTATCAGTACCAGACACCTTGATATACTCATCAATACTGCCGTCTTCACGTTTGCTGCCCTTCTTGGGAATATTGATAGACACTTTAAATTCATATTCAATATCCTGCTTTGTCAAGCCACCACGGCCAATAACAGCACCATGCTGATCGGGTGCAACAGCAACTTCCTCAGTAATCTGTTTTTCCCGAGACTCAACAAGGTCTTTGATCTGCTTAAGCATCTTTTGGACAACCTTTCGGTGACCGTGGACCTTGACTGTAGTGGAGTTAGACCCAGCAGGAGGAATGTCAATGCTGTCGTTAAACGATCCTCCAGCTTTATCCATAATCTCTCTTCTAGTGGATCCACCAGGGCCAATCAACAATGCATGGTATTTCTGTTCGACTTCAATGGTCTCATCAATAATATCGGACAAATCAGCAACCAACTCATTGATCTTGGTCACTGCTTCCTTGACGCCAGTCTTAGTACCAACAATCACAATCTCAGCCTCACCACCTTGCTTGTCATCATGAATATCAATCTTGGTTTCGGACGAATCCTTAATGATATTAATGTTTTCGCCCTGTCGACCAATAATTCGAGGCAGAAACTTGCCGGCAACCTTGAGAGTCTCCTTGTAGCTGTGCTCCTCCTCGTACTTAACCAAATCGGCAAACTCTTCTCGAGCCTTCTCAACACCTCGAGAGGGACCACGGATGACAATTTCATCCTTGTTGTCGCCAGCATCGGGGAAATTGATGAGAACATTGTACTTGTCTCGTAGGCGTCGAACAAACTTTCCGCCAGATCCAATTAGCAAAGCGTGGTATTCGACAGGAACTCTCATCTTAATGGTGGTTTCATCCTCCATTCTCTTACCAACAGCTTGAATGTGAATCTTAGCCTCCTCAGCGTTCTTCTTGATACCCTTAATAGTACCATTACCAGCTTCGTCGATGTCAATTCTGACACCGTACTCGTCTCTCAGCTTGGCAAGGTTAGCACCTTGCTTTCCAATCAACTTGGGAACATGAGCAATGGGGAACTTGAAGTCAGTAGTGTAGTTGCTAAGCTTCTCGTAGTTCTTGCCTTCAGCAACAATTTCTTCAATTTCCTTGGCAATTCGGTCAACTTCGGATTTCAGACCAGTAATATAGACACCATCTTCACCTCCAGCTCTCTCAGTGCTGAATTCGATAATGACATCTTCAGTCTTACCTTTGATGGCTCGAAGAGTGGTGCCATTGGGACCCAAAATGTACTTGTGCTCAGCCTTTGGTACAGTGAAAGTCTTCTCTGTCAAGTTTTTGCTCATTTCACGAACCTCATCCAGGCTCTTATCAACCAGATCAAGTGCGGCAGTGATCTCCTGAGGGCTAGGACCAAAATCGTCATCCTCATCATCACTCACTTTTCCATTAGCCTGCCCAGCAGCCTTGACTTTGCCAGGGCCCTCAAATACAAGAAGAACCTTTTCATTAGGAGTGACGACAACGGCAACTGTGTTCTGCTGTGCGGCAATCTTTTCGATCTGCTTCTTGAAGAAGGTGTTGACATCAGAGAGGAGCCGAATACGACCAGGACCGTACTCATTAACAACAGCTACCAATGCATTCTTTGCAGTTTTGATGCTTTCCTTGTTGGCACCTACAACATTGCATATGGTATTCTCCGCAGAGATCTGAACATTGTGGGCCTTCTCAATAGGGGCGAACTTGTTAGTAGCTACGAAGTAGGCAATGAGGTTTTCAGCATGGCTGGCAGACTTGTCATGGGCCTTGGAGATATCAAGGGCCAGCACAGACTGCTCATTGGCGGCCTTGATCAATTCTTTCTTTACCTGGTCCAGCTTTGCCTTAGGGCCAAAGAGGACAATCCTGTTGGGTTCGCTCTTGGCCAAAACGCCGCTTGATTTGAATAATGCATCGAGGCCAAGCAAAGCATGCTTGGATGTGAGAATGTCATTGACGAAGACAGTAGTGAACTTGGATAAGTCTCGGGCAATGTAATTTTCCAGCTCCTGTCGAGCGTCGGCGACTGCAGTTTGTTCTCCAGAGATGACCAAATTGCCAGACACTTCCTTGGCCGGCAACGAAGACTTGGCAAGAAGGAAAGGAACATATCTCTCGTCATCGACAGGAATCTTGGCCGAAATTTCTCGGACTCTACTGGAAACGATAGCCAAGATTTCAGACACAGCAATCTCTATGCCCTCATCATCACCTTCTATGGTGACATCAATGTCGGCGTCTTCATCCGATTGGAGAGAATTGTCAATCTTAATATTGGTACCACTCTTTTCAATGATGGGTTTGAGAGTGCTTCCTCGAGTGCCAATGACAACTGCTCGCAGATCAGCGGGGATCTGGATGGTCTTTGTCGTTTTAACAGCCAGCTCTCGGAGCAGCTCTCGCTTAGCCTTCTGGATCTGGTCAGGCTTGCCCTTGAGAACAAAGCTTGTGTGACCCATTCTGTTGGTAGAACTATCTACGGAGGCATCCGAAAGACGCTTGGCCTTTTCAATTGCCTGAAGAAGCACTGATCGAACATTTGACACCTGGCGGTCGGCAGCCAAGGTGAAATTTTCGACAACAACGGATGATTTAACCCTGTTGAGGCTAGCATAGTCAGAAGCACCATTAGCCTTTAGAGTAGGAGTGGCAACCTGAGAAACAGGAGTGACACTGGGGCTGCTTGATTCTGATTTAGTAGCAGTATTGCCCGGACCCCAGACCGTTGGGGTAGCATTAGCTACCGGGCCGTTGGACAAGGTAGGGAAAGCATCCATCGAGTTGATGTCAAACTTGGACTTCGGCTTCACAGCCTCGGTTACAGGCTCGTCGACCTGGCTTGCAGCAGAACTGCCGCCGTTAGACTCCTCGGAGACGGACGACGATCCAACACTGCTGGCAACGCTTTCGGCAGCAGCATGCTTGGCCATCAATAACTCAGCCATTGAACCCTCTTCACTCATATTGTAGTTTAGGCAACTATCTGATGTACAATTGTTAGAATTCCATCTCTATTTCGGGCAGTCACCTCGTCAGTGTTGGGTGTTGTTCGGAACCTACCGTTAATGATACGTGGAGGAGGGAAAAATGGGACTTGGCGAAACTGCCCCGGCATTTAGCCACGTTCGTGGGACATGCGAGATCGACACCCCTGAAATGTTAGTTTAATCTGATCTTGCACGCTGGCTTCTTGAAAAAAATTTCCATCTCCCATTAGCATTCAAGCTCTTGAATTAGCATCAAAGCACTAATTACCAAAAAAAATATGGCGTTAGGGAAAAAGTAGAGAACAATCCAAAAAAAAAGAATAGGGGCCTTCTGGGAATCGAACCCAGGACCACCTGCACCCAAAGCAGGTATCATACCCCTAGACTAAAGGCCCAAATTCATTGGAAAAGTTCGGCTTGGACATATAAACAGAACCAGTCAATCACCTGTTTAGAAATCGAAAAAGTCCGAATATGCTGTTGAAGATAGGCGAAATTGAGCTTAACTATTTTGAAGTGATGGACATCATGTCAAGGACTGTTCAGACTGGAATTGAAGTCGTTAGGATATCTGTTTAGGGGTGTAGGTGTTCCCAGGGCGGCACTTGGCTTTGCAGCCATATCTTGTGCTAAGGAGGGAAGTGAAACGGTACCGACCTTACATACCAATGGCCCTAGATCACTTTTCCTGACCCCAGAATCAAATTAAAGCGCAATTTAACTTTTAAGTACATATGTAGAAGTTTATATACGCTAAACCAAGAATATTAATCCATCGATCAATCAATCACCATTGAGCAATCCATTAGTGGCCCGAGTCCGTTAGTAGCCTAATCCCATTAGTCTGTCAGCAATGCTCAAATAGAAACTAACCGGGTCAAATACATCATTTGGGGACTTTTTTCTGAGCATGTTGATAACATCGAGGTGATCGCAGTTCTCAAGAGTTCCTCGATACTCCCCCCATTGCGCCGAACTAACACTGACCATGCCGTCATTATCTCCATCATACTTTTCTATGTAATCTCTTGTGTATCTGAAGAGACTGTACCATTTTGGTTTGAAGCGTGCACCGTAGCTCATGTAATAAACATCAGGGTCATCCAGGACTTGTGGGTTAAATTCATCAGTCATATACTTAGTAGTGAGCTGCTCAAAACCTGTAGAGTCATTAATACCAAATACCGCCAGTGTATCAAAAAGCAACTCCAGCTGCCATTTTGAAAAGATGGAGCCCAGAAATAGGTCTGCAATAACAGAGCCTCTATGGGGAGTTGATATAGTCACCACAGACTTGACATTGACACCAGAGCCAGGGACAGCAAGTTTCGATGTCAGGTATCGAGCGTCAAGTCCACCCATAGAGTGGCCAATTAAATTCACAGAGGTCAGCCCCTGCTGCTTAATGTTATCAAAAAGCATTTCGGCTCTAGATTTGATAGAGCCTACCGGAGGAACACTTCCAGAGAATGCCTGAATCCCGTGGTCTTGAAGAGCTTCCTTAATCCCTCCCCAGTAGCTCCAATCGGGAACAATAAACTGAGCAGGACTCTTAATAGCATCAATTCCCAGCAATCCATGACACAGTACTATTGGATATTTTGGTTTTCTGTATGCTTTCTGTACTCTAGCAAATTCGTTGGTAAATAAGCGCGGGGTTTTGCTCATATCATTTGGGGGGGGATGTGGAGTTGGCCTGGTGCGGCATACGCCCTGAACAAACCACCGCGATCTGGAGCAATGATCGGTCTGGATTAACCTACGACACCGATTAGACTAGCTGACACTACCACCGGCCATCCAATGACTGATTGTCTGATATTCTTGGTCTAACGTCTATGTACTACTAAGGAGTCATAACTAGTAGACGGCTCAACAACGAGCGCATCGGATATTTGACGTTTAACGTCTCACAGCTGCTGCTCGAATCTTTCAAATTTTGGGTTTGATTCCGGAGTTAGATAAATAATTAGTGGTCTAAGGTAAAACCAGCACAGCTTGCCAGAAAAACCTTTAGAGACTCGTTTCATCATGTAGAAGACCGCTGTTCTACTTAGACTTTCTGATTAATAAGAGAAAAGAATTGGGTAATTGACTTCAACGATCTTGGGTTATCCAAGATTGTCGAGTGCACTCTTCGGGCCACTTATCCCCCATGCTTGGTCCGGCTGGGAGTCTAACAGGTGACAGTGGAGAATTTTGAGCAGTTCTGCCCATTGCACCACAGCGACAATACAGTCAGTCACCCCGGTTGTTCGTTTTGGCGGTTATAATATTCCCAGAAGTCACCATGACTGGTTCTGGTTTGCATAATCAGGCTCAGAATGCTTCGGGTGTGTGTTATTGAACACATAATTTCACGGATCCCACTCCTTCACTGCTATTTTCCAAAAATACTCAAAGTAGCTAAAATTCAATAAAAACTGTTCTGCTTATAACCTCGATCTTGCTGATTATAAGCATCTACTTTGTATAATTTTTGGATTCAATTTCGAAGATATTTTCGGAATTTAAAAATTCCAACTGTGGTCTCTATATAGACAGCAAAATACAATATTTTTCAACAATTCAGCAAGATAGCTGGGTTGAAGGCGCCTTGGCGAAATTGGTCATCGCAGTAGGTTTCGGCCCTGAAGGTTGCAGGTTCGAGTCCTGTAGGCGTCGTTTTTTTTGCATAATCTTCCAACAATTTTTTGGGCTAAAATTTCAGACAATTATTGGCAAGGCACAGGTGCCACAAAATAAAGAAAAAGGTTTACTATTGATTAATTATGTATGCAAAGTGTCTTATTTTTTTCGTGCTACCCAGCCAGCAGTTCCATAAACTCCTTGCCATAAGCTTTGCCCGTCTGGGAAGTATTCGTTTGTCGATTTATATGTCTCTTCAATAGAAAATTCGCTCTCCCTGATGATTTTATGAAATTCATCCAAATTGAGTTCAGCTTGAGGGGCAGTCCCCCATTTGAGCGGGCCCAAATTGATCCAGAATCCTCCAGGTTTTAGAATACGTCGAATGGCATCCAGATATGCGAACACATTTTCAGCAGTATCCATGAAGAAAAGTGTTACAATCGCATCATACTGTTCTCCACTAGGGCTATTCCATGCCATAAAATCTGCCAATTGAACAGGCAGAGTGGGTTGTACATCAGGCACGGTGATAGGACGTAGCTGCGATTGGCTTGAAATCTGATGCGAGAATTGATGAGTGTAAGGAAAGATCTTGAAGCTAGATGTGTTGGATATCAGGTATTCGGAAACAAGAACCATGAGATAGGAAAAATCGAGTGCGTCTGTCTCATACCCTAGTCCTTGAATTTCTTGAGCTGCCCTTCCTAGTCCTGCACCAGGAACGAGAACCTTTGGTCGAGTATGCTGCTTTTCATTAATGGGGACATATGTTGACAACGACGAAAGCAAGTAGTCTGTAACATTAGGGTGCCCAGACCAATCTCTTACCAATAGCTCGAAGAGCTCGTAAGATGACGGAGGATTTTTAGCCAAGCGCAGATCGATGGCTGTAATATTGTGCCTGTTAGATATGAACGCAGCAATATCGTTCATGACTTTAGTGTTCTCATGATAGGCTTTTTCAATTGCATCTAGTCGATCCACATAGCCAGCATCAATTGCCTTTTTCTTATGTTCATAAGACAAGCGATTAAACAGCTTTCGCCTCTTTGAAATCAAACGCTTGGACGAAGAATCGTAGTTTTTTAAAGCAGCAACCGCATTTATTATCTGCTGCTTTTTAGCGTCCACCTTGTAGAAGCCTTTGAAAAAAATAGAACCAAGCATCAATGCAAATAATATGTCGGGGAGAAAACCGCCGACGAAATTCTTGAATATAACATAGAAAAATAGACTTGACAACGATTTGCTTAAATCTGTTTTCTCCATGTGAATCTTTGGATCAAGCCGGATCTTCCTTGGTAGTGAGTGTGGAAGTTGGGACGAGGAATCTTTGCGAATGTCATCCCCAGTAAGTCTGCTCAGAACGAATTGAGCACTAGGCAAGCTTTACTGATCAGTTGCGCACCAATGACTACAAGAAAAAATAGAGGAAAACAAGTAAAATGCTATATTTCAAGGATAAACCAACTTCTATGCAATACTTAAAATTTTTTGTCTTATGCTATTATTGACATGACATTTACCAGTCATACACTTCAGAATGCAAATAGATCTCTTCATAGGGTTCACCCTGTGCGTTTTTTGCACCGCTGAATATAGACCTTTGCAGTCTAGCAACTTCGTTCGCGGTTCGCCTCAGTACTTCGTGAGCTCCACAACTGAAAATCAGGGCCCGTGGACCAAACTCGTTACTCCAAGTTTTCAAGTACTGCTCAATATCGGGCCGACCCTTGCAAACGTGAAAAGGAAGCAAACTGGACTGCAATTTCTTTTCTTTTGAAAGCTCGTCAGTACTCGCTTCCGACACTGCTTCTCCTTCATCTGTGTCCACCGATGACAGCAAAGCTGTATCAGATTCAGTCACCTCATTATCCTCAGAAGAAACGTAAATGTGAATGTGCAAGTTGTCAGGAAGGGCGGCCTGCGCATTGAGTAAGTCCTCCTCCACCCATTTAACACGGCTGGAAGACTTCACCACCCATAGCAGATGAATAGACTTCAGGTCTGTTCTCTTATAAAATGCGTAATGGGATAGAAACGGAATAGCAGCAGAAATACCAGAACCACTGGCGACCAAAACGACAGAGTCGAAGGAATCAATATCTCTATCCACTCCTCCGAAAGGACCGTCAATGAGAACTTTCACATGACCAGATTCTTCTGAATTATGTGCCTGAGCAGCAAGCTGCTTGGTGAGACCATGTTGAGGATTGATTAGAAACTTCATCTCAGCTATTCCGTTGCTTCCGATCGAAGTTTCAGGGATACTGTACATCGAGAAAGGATGGTTAGCAAAAGGCTGAAGTTTGGTAAACCTGACGAAAATGTGCTGGCCAGGAGTCCAATATCTAGTGACAGCACTAAATATGGACAAACTCACTGCACCATTAGCAGTAGATTTGAGCTGAGCATGGTCTGTCCAGAACCAGTTTTCATTCAGACGGAGGTAGCTTGACTTCACCAAAAATCGGTGGATATATCCACTGAGTAGAATTCCTACAGCTGTCCAAAGATAGATCCAGGATTCGTAGGTGTTTTCGTTGTGCCAGTATATAATACCTAAAAATGCCAAGCCAACGGGCCAGTGCAAAATGATAAAGGCTTCATAAAATCTTTGTCTAATGGCCTTGATAGAGAAAGCACACAAGAAAAATAAAAGGACGAAACCAATAGTGCCGTTTACAGGCATGTGTCCATTTCTGTCCCAGTAAACATAATGAACAAAGTGCGCTCCACCCTCGATTCGAGCACGACCCAAGATACAACCCATATGAATCAGTACAGAGACAAGACATAGATAGGACAACATTCTATGAAGGACATTCAGTTTCTCGTAACTAGTACCAGTGAGCCACGAAACAATGTTTGATTTGCCAGCGAATGCATAAATAAACGGAATCAGTGAATTGGCCATTAGAGCAGCTCTCACGGAGAGAGGAGGGTTGTCAAACTGAAGACAGGTTCGATACCACGGACGAGGAATAAACAAGACACACGCGTAGAATAAATAAAATGAGAGAATGAGAAGAATATGGCCAAACGAGACGGGCAGATCAAAATAGTAGGGCACTCTTCGGTAGCCAACATATCTCAAAATGGCCACAAGTTTGTATGGCAGTCTTATGATTCTAGGGGCCCGATGTTTTTTCTCGTATCGATCGAGGACTTTGTACCATAGCCGGTAAACAATTCTGATGAAGAGAAAGACGATTATGAACCACATATTCCACCGAGCATATTTTGTTTGAGCATCTTGGGGAGTTTTCTGAAATGAAATATCTTGACCCTCAGCGTAGTAGTCCAAGTCTGTTTCGACGTTGGAGCAGACATAGGGTAGCCCGTCCTGGTAGAAGGTCTTTTCCTTGTAACTCATGGCTACTGAATAATCAAACTTTACTAGCCAAACACAAGGCGAGGAAACTTGCGATGGGGATAATCAGATCGATTTTAACTGGATACCTGCTCCTATATATAGTATGCCAAGAGACCCATGCTTCTGGTGCGGATGAGCATATTTTCCCTGGAATTTTTTTGCTCGCAATGTGCGGCCAGGGTCAACCCAGCCAGCCAGCGAGGTGCAGAAATAAGCATATCATGAGAGCAGCACATCACCACGACCCTTCCTGAGACATTTTAGGCTTTCAAGCAATGATCATCGGCGATCGATGCCATGTAAGAAAGATACTTTCGGAGACATATAAAATGCTATCCAGTAGCAGTTCTTCTCGAATAATTCCATGCCCGAGCAGTATTTCGCCCACCACCTGCAGCTACAAGCGGCTGGCAGGTTTACAATTTGCTCGTCTACGTGCGCGAGTCATTTTCAGCCGCATCTCCATTTTGCTCAAGTGAGTACCTGAGCAAGATACGACGCCAGAGCTGAATCAGACGAGGCTTATTACAAATGGAAACGTAATAAGCTCAAAATGGAGCAAACTCTAGGAACACACAGCATACATTTCTCATCTCGTATCTGTGTTCCGATCTCACTTCGGGACCCAAGCGAAGTACAGTGCCACGAACGGCCCACTGTTTTACTGATTAACAGGGATCTTTTTTAGTATACGGACTCGGTCTATGGGGTTGCTGATGTGCCTCGCACTACTAGTTCAATAATGCCAATAACCTTGTGACCAAGGAATGAAAATGGTCTCCGAATTGGGTGCAAACGGCTGTCCCATAAATATTTTCAACGAGATGGAGTCCAATCTAATATCACTTGGGAGCACTGGCCGCAGAGCAGTTGAAGATTTAATAGACAAGTAGTAGTACGAGATGCTATTCAGCCCACATCCAGCTGAGCGTTCTATGGACAACAACCCACTGCTTTGCTGGAAAGCTGTTGTCAGCATGCCATTTATCGATTTCTGAAAGGCGCTGCAACGTCAGATAGATAAAAACAGTGGTTTTTATATTGCATACTATGCGCAGCATAAGCCAGACACAGATTGGACTAGTTTAGCCGCCCGGCTGGTCCTGCCAAGTTTGTGATCTCTTTGCTCCTTGAATATTTTTGCGGTAATGTTTAGGTACTGAAAGGTTTTCGGGGATTTTGTTCCGAAGATGCCAGATATTCTGGGGAATGCGGGGCGACTCGCTAATAAATCACCGACACAAGGACAATATTTGCCGGGCGGGTATTGTGTCTCAGCACCCCATAAATAGTCCGAGCAACTCTCCATTGTGCAAATCCAGTCTACACTATTGAGAAAACAATGATAAGGCAGTCTTTGAGAAGGTTTTCCACTACCCGTATTCGACCAGCTACCGCTCCTTTCAATTGGGAAAACCCTTTTAAGATCGAGACTCTACTGACAGAGGAGGAGATCGCTGTGTCAGATGTTGCTAGAGACTATTGTCAGTCAGAGTTGTATCCTCGAGTGATCGAAGCTTACAGAAATGAGAATTTCGATAAGAATATCATGAGAGAGTTTGGTGATCTTGGCCTTCTGGGTGCTACCATTGATGGCTATGGTTGTGCTGGTATCTCGTCTGTTGGCTACGGTCTGATTGCTCGTGAAGTGGAGAGGGTTGACTCCGGCTATCGATCGGCCATGTCTGTACAGTCCTCCCTGGTGATGTTGCCTATCAACGAATTTGGTTCTGAGGAGCAGAAGCAACGTTTTCTTCCTCGACTGGCCAAGGGCGAAATTATTGGCTGTTTTGGCCTGACTGAGCCGAATCACGGTTCTGATCCAGCATCCATGGAGACGGTCGCCCGACCCCACCCAACCAAGGAAGGAGTCTATCTGCTGTCGGGAGCGAAGAACTGGATCACCAACTCGCCTATTGCCGACCTTCTGGTGGTATGGGCCAAACTAGATGGGAAGATTCGAGGGTTTTTAATTGAGAGAGATCAGGTCAAGAGCGGATCTCTGGCTACCCCGGCAATCAAGAACAAGACGGCTTTGAGAGCCAGCATTACTGGCATGATCCAAATGGACGAAGTCGAAGTCCCCAAAGAGAATCTTTTCCCTGAAATCAAAGGGCTCAAGGGACCTTTCACTTGCCTGAATAGTGCCAGACTCGGCATTTCTTTTGGCGTTGTTGGTGCCTTGGAGGAAGCCATCAAACTCACTCGGGAGTACTCTCTCGAGCGAAAGCAGTTCCATGGAAACCCTCTTGCAAAATACCAGCTGATCCAGAAGAAGCTGGCAGAAGCTGTCACTGATGCCGCATATGGTTTGACCGCCTCTATTCAGGTTGCCAGACTGAAGGACTCCGGAGACGCTGCCCCTGAGCTTATTAGCATGATTAAGAGACAAAACTGCGATGCTGCATTGAAGCACTCAAGAACGTGAGTATAGAAAGATAGAGAAAATTTTCTCGAGGGCGTCGAAACTAATTATTATCTACAGACTTATGGAGGTGTTTGGTGGAAATGGTGCTAGTGATGAATACCACATTGGCAGAATTGCCAGCAATCTTTGGGTTGCCCAGACTTGTAAGTATCGAGCCAACCACGACGTCACAGGTGAACGAGGCTGCGAGCCACACCGGGGCCAGAATTAAACAAAAACAACAAAAAGCTAACTCGAATCAGATGAAGGCCAGTCCGATATTCATGCTCTTATTTTGGGTCGGGCCATTACCGGTGTTGCCGGCTTTTTCTAGATATCCGTAGTATGGAGCCTTGTAGAGATTGATAAAATAAATCCCAAACGGGTTATTGGCTGTATATGGAGTTCGGACGGGTTTTTTTCTGATCGCACCTTCAGCCGTTGACTTTTTTTAACAAGAAACCACAACACCACAAATACCTTGCGCATTTCCGGTTCATCCAGCAGTCCCATTTTTTTTTACCTCATTATATAGACGGAAGCCATTTATTGCATTTTTAGCGATCGGTAGTGCCTTTGAGACTCAAATCATGTTGTCTCTACGTGTGCATCAGCCGATTATTCGCGAAGCTGCCACTGTTCTCGCCAAAAAGTCCATCAATCATCAGAGTTTCTTTCTGCGTCCGGCACTATCATGTATCTCTCATGGAAGACGTGCTTTTGTCACTCTGAAAGCTGGTAAATCTCCCGAAGGATATGCTTCGTCACGGCATTTGAGTTTTTCTTCCAACGCTGTGCTGCAGAGAGAAGCCAATCCGTACATTTCTGCTGAGAACACTCAACCTGAGCCTATTGGAGCAGACCCACTTGCAGATGATATAACAGAGGCTTCTGCGATTAAAATCGCCAAGGCGATAACTAGCTGCCAACCAGCAGCAGCTTCCCAAGAGATTTTTCCTGGCAGCCCTGCTGTCAAGACTAAAGCACCTCGAGATGTCACTGCCAGAAAGACAACTCTTAAGGATTATGTGGAGCTCAGCAAACCAAAGTTGACTGCTCTTGTCGTGCTATCCGCGATGACTTCTTATGCATTAGCTCCGTGTGACATGTCTTTGCTGAAGCTCATGTATCTCACAGTAGGCACATTCTGCTGTTCCGCCTCTGCTAATTCAATCAACATGGCTCGGGAATATATATTTGACGGACTCATGACTAGAACCAGAACCCGCCCAGTTGTCCGTGGGGCGATCAGCCGGCAGAATGCTTTCATCTTTGCTGCTGCTTGCGGCGTGATTGGCGTTACCACTCTTTACTTTGGAGTCAATCCCACTGTATCTGCACTTGGAGCTGCTAATATTGTTCTTTATGCTGGGCTTTATACAAGTATGAAGCGAGTTTCAGTCGCCAATACCTGGGTTGGTGCTATTGTAGGCGCCATTCCTCCTCTCATGGGCTGGGCTGTATCCAACTCCCTCGAAGATCCAGGTGCTTGGGCCCTGGCTGCATTACTCTACTGCTGGCAATTTCCGCATTTTATGGCCTTGAGTCACAATATCCGAGCAGAGTATCAACAAGCTGGATACGTGATGGCTGCTTGGAAAAACCCTGCTCTCAATGCCCGAGTAGCTCTGAGACACTCTATCGCAATGTTCCCTATTTGCTTTGCAATGTCTTATTTTAATATCACAGATTGGTTTTTCCCGGTTGATAGTGCTATTGTAAATGGTTGGTTGACTTATACAGCATTCAAGTTCTGGCAAGCTGAACGACTCAACTCACAGCCTCTGAAACTAGGGGCTTCGGCGCTTCCTTCTCCCTTTGCTAGACAACTTTTCTGGGGTAGTGTGATCCATTTGCCTGCCGTTTTGGTACTGGCAATGGTCCATAAGAAGGGACACTGGGATAATATCAAGGCTAGGCTTGGTTTGGGATCGATGAATGGCTTTTAGCCGAAGAATCGTGTCCACATTGGTAGTTAAATTGTACAGTAACTACTAGAGCAAGGCCCGCAATTTACTTATTTGGGATTTGATGTAAATATTTATGTACGTAAATAGTGAGGTTTGTACATAGCCTTAAACGCTCTCCTGCATGCTTCGTGAACAGATCCAATGCTTCGGCTTTGTGTCCCATCCATCCCACCCATCTTAACAATATAACCACATTCATTTTGGTACGGACGGACCAACGCCCACATAGCACAGTACGAACTTTTGCTCTGTGTCTGTTGCACTACTGGAATTGTATACCAACACTAGTATGAATTTATTTCCATCTTATTCACATGGTGGGCATAGCTGGAGTACCTCCTCAAGGGGCCACACGCTGAGGTTGAAGCGTGATTCCGCGCACAATACCCGAGAAGGTGCTAGGCAGGTACATGCAAATCACTCTGAATTTTCCTATGGAAGTAATAGGTGGGGTCCTGGACTTGTTAGCCACAATTTCAGACGAGTAATTGATGATAGTGTCGAATTTGCGCAGATCAAAGGTCTTGATAGAGATGAGCTGATGAGAGCCCACAATCTGAATTCTATTAGAACCCTGGGATATGAATATCTGCGGCCTCCAGGAATTACCAGAACTATGCAAACAATGTTGGAAGAAGAGGATGGTAGTGATGTAGATTCCAGCCATGACGAGGACGAGGTTGAATCAAACGCCAGCACCGAAATGAACAACAACAACAGAGTAGCAGCTCCTATGGATGCCACTGGAACACCAGTTGAAGGCGACGAATGGAATAGAATGGCTGAAGGCGAACAATCTAATAATCTAAATGCTAACGAGGATGGAGCAATGGCTGATAGTGCAGAGGAGCACGTCGACCTCGACGCTGAGGTACCAGATGCGAGTGACAATGATTATGACATCTCCGGAGATGACTACAACGAAGACGAGTACCAGGAGGGTTTTATGACTGAAGATGAGTATGATGATCCTGGTGCACATGAAAGCATGTATACCATCGAGGCTGGGCGACTAGAAAACGATCGTCCTTTTGGAGACCAAACTGCGGACCAAAACAGCTTAGTGCAGGCATCGGAGATGATCTTGCCAAATAGTTCAGTTGATCATTCTGCTCAGCGCTCATTTGTGGTGCAATCTGCTGATGGAAACTCTGGAGCATCATTTATGATAGAGGACGAGATTTCTGGGGAAGACATGTCTATGTAGACAGCTGTAATTATTTATTAATGCATTTTCAACTAACAAGAATTAGCTGTAAAAAAAAAATATCCATTGTGCACTTTAGATTGGACTATAATGGTTTGGTTGACAAAAAAATTGAGGCGGACAGGAATCGAACCTGCAACCCTTTGATAACAGCTAATATAGCAACTGGAGTCAAAAGCTCTACCATTGAGCCACCGCCCCAACTAGTACTAATTATCGGAATAGTATCTATAAGTAGACGAGATGAAATTGTAAAAATGCCATATTTCAAAAACTAACAAAGGATATATATAGAGAATATATAATATAAGGTGAAAATTAAGTTTGAGGACTCTGGGAGGATATTTGTGGTGCTGAGAGATATGTGAAATTTGACGTCGAACCGACCATATTTGGCTTCGGGGGGACTTTTGTACATATTCCACAATAAGAATCTTATGCATATTCGGTATAACCATAATTGGGCTATCTACTAATAATCGTCTGACAATCAGAGCGTATGCAGGATTGAAATTCTTGATTTATAGTCTATGTAGAACTTACGTTTAGAACTCTACAGCTGTTTTGATGGCGTGGAAGATCTTTGTGACATCGGGAATCTGAAAGTCTTCAAATGCAAGAGTAATAGGAGTGTCAATACCCGTGACTCGTTGGACAGGAGCTTCTAGAGATAGGAAGCAACCTTGCTGAATCTCAGCAGCAATTTCAGCGGCTAAGCCACCCGATCTAGGAGCTTCATGAGAGACCACACATCTGCCAGTCTTCTTCACACTTTCGTAAACGGTGTCCCGATCCCAGGGAGAAAGTGTTCGCAAATCAATTATTTCACAATTAACACCTAGTGTTTCTTGAGCCATATCTGCCGCCTTCTCAATATGGTAGAGCTGTGTACCATACCCGATGACAGTAATATCCGATCCCTCCTTGATAACTTCTGCTTTGCCTAGAGGAAGCGTGTAGTCCTCAACAGGCACATGCTCAACACTGGCTCTGTATAGAGTCTTCGGCTCCATAAAGATAATAGGGTTTTTGTCTCTAATTGAAGCAAGAAGAAGACCTTTCGCTTGAATAGGAGATCGGGGCATAACAACCTTCAAGCCCGGGGAATGGGCAAAAAAAGCCTCACCAGATTGTGAGTGGTACATGGCTCCGTGACCTACTACACCACACGGCATTCTAATGGTAAGGCCACCAGCATTGAAGGTAGTCGATCGATATCGGTATTTAGCAGCCTCGTTAACAATCTGATCAAATGCAGGAAAAACGTAATCAGCAAATTGAATTTCAGCAATAGCAGTCATATCCATCGCAGCGTATCCCACAGCGAAGCCGACCAAACCCTGCTCAGATAGGGGAGTGTTGAAGACCCGATCGCTGCCGAATTGATCTTGAAGACCCATGGAGCATCGAAAGACACCTCCAAAAGCAACATCTTCTCCAAACAATACTGCACTGTCGTCAGTTTCAAGTGCAATTCGCAAAGCATCATTTATAGCTTGGTAGTAGTTGAGAGATTTGGTAGTCCCGTCCCTGGCTTCAGGCGAAAGCTCGGGGTTAGCAAGAGCAGCAGTGGCAGTCTTGCGCAAGAACTTAGCATCAGAAAGATTGATATGGTTAGGAGAGGAGTCAGGAATAGCCACCGAAGATTGACACCGAGAGCTCACAGAAAATGCACGACTGGATGAGCTGGGCAGCTGTCGGAAGGCTGATGACCTGGAGATGAACCGCAACATGGAGCCGATGTAGAGGGAGACGAGCAGTGAAACTTGCGTGAAATAGAACTAGCAGCTCGGCTAACAGAATGCAAAATGCCTACTTGATTGTAGTAGATGCCAAATTTCTAACACTCCTTTTCTGTAATGCTGGGTGTAGAGGGAGAGAGACTTAGTCCTCGAATGCAAATGTTTTTTGGAGAAAGTGGAGAAACAGGGTATCGACGGTTATTGAGGAAAGCACCTTTGATTGCCGAAAGCATCACGTGATGTGCGCACGTGACATATTTTTTCCTGGGTTTTCGGTCAAAGGCGTGTTGCTCGCCTGTTTTCGCCGCAGTATTAGATTTTCACTGAAGTTCCTTAGTTCCCGTTTCAAAGCGTGAGCTTGTCCTAAAAGGGTAACCAGCCACCCAATGGCTTGCTCTTGGTGATACACGTGACCAAGCAATGCTAGGGCCGCGTTTATGCACTGTTACCTCCTTGATGATGAGAGACACGCTCGCTAAGTCTGGCTTTTGAAGTACGGTCGAGTATCTGGACGAAGCGCGTTGAGCTGGCATTTGCGTTTGGTGCTGATTTTTAGGAGCGAACTTGTTAGAACCGGAGCACTGACGTCAGAGATGCGGAGGTGATGTTCCATTAAGGGACGTAACATGAAAAAGCAAGTAGCGCATCACCACGATGGCTTTTGTCACCCCGAAGGCGTATTTTTATCCTTCTGCCTGTACAAAAGCAATCATAGGTGGTGACCAGCACTTGGCCAAATCCTATTTAGGTGGAAAGCCGGGGCGAAGAACTTTTAATTGACAAAAAGAAGGTAGATCCTAGGTGGGGAAGTGTCTTGAACGAAAAAAAAGTTGCAGGAAAGAGATTTTCACCAGTGACTTGATAACAAGACGTCTGCTGCTGTAAATATTAGCGGGTCCAAGGTTGTATTTTTGTTTGATTGGAGCCTTGAAGCAAAAGCTCTGGGCAATCTAGACGAAGTAGGGGACCTCTTTTTACTTTCTGGCCCTCGAATATCCTGCACCTCCCCCCAAAACAGACTTAGAGCAGCCGCCGTTCCCTGCCATTACTTTTATCTCGCGTGGCAGTATATATACCTTGACCCCTCCGATATATATTTGTCAACCGAACTCTTTGTTTTTCATTTGCATTTTGTTCCATTTGGTATTATCACTTTTATCATGTCCGAGTCAATACACCAAGAGGAGAGTACCTCGCCAGATCACGCATTTCCTAGAGAAAAGATCAATAGTGCCGATCCGGAGAGCAATGTGACTATTGCTGAGGATCTCTCCAGCAAAAATTCGTTTTCTACCGAGGAGCTCTATAGTTTGAACGATAGCGTTCTCACCAGGAAGACTGCCCTCATTAACCATGCAATCAACGAGATTGGCTTTACACCTTACCATTGGAAGCTATTTTGCCTAAATGGTATGGGATATGCTGTTGACTCTCTATTGGCACTGCTTCACGGTGTTACAGCACAACAGATCAACAAAGAGTTCAATCATAGCTATAATGCCCTGGTTTCTGCTGATTATGTGGGGCTGTTTTTCGGAGCCGTCTTCTGGGGCTTCACGGCAGATATTATTGGACGCAAGATCGCCTTCCAGGTCACTTTACTACTCGCGGGTTTTTTTACAATCACCGTTGCTGGTGGACTTAGTTATCCTGCTGTTTGCTCGTTATCTTCTGTAGCCTATTTTGCTGGTGGTGGAAATCTCGTATTGGACGCGGTTACCTTTCTTGAATTCCTGCCTGCCAACAAGCAGTATTTGGTAACCACAATGGCTCTGTGGTGGGGCGTGGGTCAGACCCTGACATGCTTGTTCGCATGGCCCCTTATTAGCAACTTTTCCTGCACCGGAGATGGACCGTGTAAGCGTTCCGAAAATATGGGATGGCGATACACCTATATTGTGTCTGGCGGATTTATTCTGATCTGTGCGGTTGCCCGAATTTTTGTTGTCAGGATGCTTGAATCGCCTAAATTTGACGTTGCAAACGGCCACGATGATCGAGTCATCAGTACATTGGATGAGATTGCTGCGTCTGGGGGCAAGGTCAACCCTCTTACTTTGGAGGAGCTACAAGCTTGCGGTACTATCGAGCGAGATCAGAGCTCCAAGTCTTTGAAGGAAGTCATACATCCTCGTGAGAGTCTTGCCTCGTTTAGATACCACATGGCTGGCCTGTTCGAGACTCGCAAGCTCGCACTGTCAACCTCACTGAATTTCTTGGCTTGGGCTATTATTGGCATTGCGTACCCTCTATTCAGTGCTTTTCTGCCATTTTACCTGAGCTCTCGAGGTGCGGATTTTGGTGATGGTTCACTGAACACCACTTACAAGAACAATTTGATTGCCAATTCCGTATCTATTGGCGGTCCTATCATCGCCGGTGCTATGGTTGATATCCCTTATCTCGGCAGAAGAGGTACCATGTGCATTGGTGCATTGTTGACTATGACATTTATGTTTGCTTATACCGCAGTCAGAACACCTGCACAGAATCTGGGATTTTCTAGTGCTATTTCGGTTTGTATCTGCATTCACTATGGTACTTTGTTTGCCTATACTCCCGAGGTGATGCCATCTGCTCACCGAGCAACGGGCTATGGACTTTCTGTTTCTTTTAATAGGATCCTAGGTACTCTGGCTCCAGTGGTGGCCTACTACAGTGACACATCATCCTCGGCCCCTATTTACACTATGGCTGCGATGTTCGCAGCTCTAGCCATTGTCTCCTTGTTATTTCCCTTCGAGGTCAGCGGACACAACTCTATGTAAAACAATAGCTTTTCCTCACTTTCCTTCCAGCATATAATGAATGGTATACACGATAAATGAATATATGTACTATTAATTGCAAAAGAAAGATTGAAAAATCATTTTTGATGAAGGGGCATAATGTTACAACACTCGCTGACGCTACCCCACGATAGGAGATGTACCCCACAGGAACGGGGGTAATACGGCTGAACAGGAAGAAATCGGTTAAATAACGGGAAAAAGTCTGTTCTAAACCCGCTGCACTGACACTTGCAAAATTCTCTCTTCTTGAACATTACTACAAGAATGTCTCTTCAAGGTAAGGTTGCCATTGTTACTGGCGGATCGCGTGGCATTGGAAAAGCCATTGCTGCTACTCTAGCAGAGCAAGGTGCCAAGGTGGCTATCACTTATGTCTCCGAGAGCTCTCTGGAGTCTGCCAAGGAATTGCAAAAGAGTGTGAAGAACGGCGAGATTGCTATTATCAAGGCTGATGCGGCAAGTATGGAGGCCCCCAAGATCATTGTTCAGGAAACCTTGAAGGCTTTCAACACCCAGACGATCGACATCCTTGTTAATAATGCTGGTGTTGCCCTCCATGAGACAATTGGCAATATCACTTTGGAAAAGTACAACCAGACCTTTGACGTGAATGTCCGAGCTATAATTTTCTTGGTTCAGGAGGTTCTGCCATATCTGGCCAAGGATGGTACTGCGCGAATTGTCAATCTGTCTTCCATCTCATCTACCGCTGGCTTTGCTACTCAAGCCGTTTACGCAGCTTCCAAGGCTGCAGTGGAGGGACTCACCCGCGTTATGGCAACCGAGCTGGGCAAGTCACATGGAGCCACTGTGAATGCTATCAACCCCGGCCCTGTTGCTACTGATATGTTTGCTGGTGTCACTCCAGAGTTTCTGGAAACCATTTTTGGCCGATTCCCTCCTGCTGTTGGTGAAAGAGTCGCAACACCCCAGGATATTGCTGACATTGTACTGTTTCTCGTTGAAGAGAGATCTCGATGGGTTAGTGGAGATGTTATCTCGTCTCATGGTGGAGCCACATTTCGATAAGAAGTATATACTACGAGATTCGATGGATCTTTTTCCAGATATATTCTTGCTTATGCTAAATAATAATATAATTTCTAAGACAATTAATTCTTATGCTTTGGTTGCTATCCTCTGATAAGCTTCGGATCGTACATACGCCTAACCAATACCCGCTCTCTTGCCAATCGATTGTTTACCGCAAATCGAGCCTGCTTAAGCAGTTCCTTGCTCACAGCAACGGGCACAGTGTCTTCATCTGACGGCTGAGATTTAGCTGAGAGGTCCTGCTTAGGGGCGAGATCAGGCACAGCGTTCAAAACCAAGGTCATCGACGGTTTAGTTCTAAGCCTTGGAGGAGATTGCTGTATGATATTGTGCTGGTGCTGGTGCTCAGAATGGGCCAATGAAATATTAGGAATTGACGGGAATTTTCTGAGACGTGGGGTGCTTGGACTAGGTGACCTGCTCACCGAGGGGGACTTTGTGGGGCTAGCTGGGCGATGAGCCAAGTTAGGTGATTTCACAACTCTGCGTGTAGGAGATGAAGGGCTAATAGCAACATCAGCCGAGGTGAAGAGCTTTCGCTCAGGGGAGGCAGGGCTGGTAGCTGGCCTAAAGTTACGCTCAGGAGAAGCACTCCTCAGTGCCAGTACAGGTGAGGTAGACCGCGAGGGTACAGGACTAGTAGGCGAATTCGACTTTGTAGATGCTCCACTAATGTGAGTAACACCAGCATGAGCCTGCTGATGCTTAGCCCGGAGGCTTCCTTTGTATAATCTCTGGACTTGGACCTCGACAGCGAGAGAAGTCAAAAATGTCTGTATAATGTTGGCCCGGTCGTCCTTTGTTCGGTACCGGTCAAAGCCATCATCGGATAGCTCAAATGCTGGAAATTTCTCCATAGCTTCTTTGGCCAGTCTGCGCCGAACATCCATATTGACATTGTGCTCAGAGTAGATAGAGGACTCAGCCAACGATTGCACATATAACTCATCGGAAGCATTTGGAGGAAGAACGGAGAAGCTGAAACTGATTTTCTCCTTTCCAAAGGAAGGAAATTTATCAATGTCGACCGGATGGCCGCTCAGAATGCACAGAGATCGGAACTTGTTCTTGGGCCAATCAATTAGAATGCGATGCTCGTCACTAACCAGTAGACGTTCAAACTCCGCCTTGTTGTACATAATATCCAGCTTTTCCTGGTCGCTGAGGGATATTCCATTCAGGGTTTCGGGGAAACTGTCTCGATCCTTCATCTCAACTAGATTGGCTCGCGATGCCTTCTTGCGTAGAGTATTGGCCGCGGCCTTGATATTACTGTCTGCGGAAGGATCCAGAAAAGGCTTGCTGTTTGCGATTTCACATCTTCGGAAAACATAAGTCAAGCTCTTAATTTGAAGGTCGATAGGGTCTTCGCTTTCCCCTTGGATGTAGGTAGGAATCGCCATGGACGGCCCGGCATGACTAGACGAAGGGAACAACAGAGAGATTAAGCCGTCCATGATATTAAACAAATCTTTAGGTAAATACCAGTAGCAAGGAAATTGTAATGTATGAAATGACCCGAACTTCGCCAACAGGTCTCCCCTACTAAATTCTTGCTAGAGAAGTAGGTCGTTCCAAGACTATGGAGTGAGGTGAAAGAAGATAGTGAGTGCAGTTGGTTGTTTACATTCTATACCAAAACGGTGCTGTGCGGCTTTGAACAATAGCACTACCACACATGGAGCTCAGTACTTACTGAAACCCACACGGAAGAAAAACGGCAACGAAACCTGAGAGAATTTCCAAAAATATTAATTTGAATATTCAAAAACTCTCCAGTTTGTATAGTGACTATGTAGAATTGCTTAATAGAACTCTGGGCTGTTATATTATGCCACATTATGTACTTTTAACTAAATGTATGATCGTCACTATCTATGGATGTTCAGACGGCTGATGTCTCCAACAAGGTCTGGAGCCGAAGACGTGTTGAGGCCGCTGGCCGGGAGCCCTGGCTGCAGATACATATTGTTAGGCATACCACCCCCAGGTAGAGACGGAGCCCTTCTTCGAGGAGGTGGCGGAGGTGGCCCACCTCTTAATGGCAGAGGAGGCAGTGGTTGCTGTGGTTGTTGTCCTTGCAGCGACTGACCCGTCTGAGGAGATGGCACAGGTGGGATGGGGCGGTAGGAGCTGCTGAGGCTTCTGCGAGGAGCAGGTGGTGGGGGTATGAACGGCAAACTATTGCCAGTGGATGTCTGCTGTTGTTGAAGAGATGGGGATGGCGAGAACGACGACGGAGATGGGTTCATACTGCTCTGCCCGCTCAGTGGTGACGGTTGTGGCACAAAGCTCGCATGATGAATAGGCTGCGATGTGAAACTGACAACCGAAGAAGTACTGCTGTTATTGCTACCTCCATTATGGGGGTAAAGGCCGCCAGGAAAGAAGACAGATGCAGAGTTATTCGGAGCCAAGCTGGCTTGAGGGTTTGCTGGTGAAGTCGTCTGCTCCACTGAAGAATTGAGTCTTGAAAGAGGAGGCGGAGGAGGGCCAGCAGCAGGGTTCCACGCCGATCCTGCATCAGAAGGTCGATGTGAATATGCAGAAGAAGATCCTGGCATAGAGAGAGGATCCGGTGAAGGGGTGTTGCGGGACCCAGAAAAATCGACAACAGACAGGGACGGTGCATGTGCAGTTCCAGTCGATTGCTGTGGCAACCCAGTAGATGTAGGAATAAAGCGTTTTGCAAACTCCAATGTATCATTTATAGGAGGCGAAGGCGAGTTAGAATGTGGGTCGAATGCACTGGCAAATTGGGCCAGTGATGTAGAGTGTCCATGCTCGGGCGCGGCGACCGAGACACCATTGTGCAACACACTATCAACTTTTACATTGGCAAAGACATTATTAGTGATTTCGACATCATCCTCATCATCCTCTTCTTCAGCGTACCCAAACTGAGTTGGAGGTGGAGGCGGACGAGGCGGCGGATGAGGTATCTGGGCCTCGAGCGTGGCTTGCACCTTGTGCTGCCTCAGTAGCTCCTCCATTGACCGCGCAGCAGCTTGAGCGATTTGAGGCTGGCTATTAAAAGTCACCCTCTTCTTTTTGGCAGCTTTGCCGTTTTCGGAGCCTGAATCATCATCGCTCGAATTGTTGTTACTAGCAGCGGGCCGGTTACCGGTGAGCAAAAAAGTAGCAAAAGAGTCTATATCCATTTTTGCAGCAGGCTTGCTTGCAGCAGAAGTAGGTTGAGGGGTTTTCCGGAAGGGGTTTCCGACACCTTGGGCCTTTGCACTGCTTTTTGAGTCGTCATTGTCATTGCTGGACTCGTTCTTGCGCTTGCGGGACAGGATCGAACGGGGTTTAGGGACACTGGATTGCATATATATCATTTCAGGCTCCAGAGCAGCAGCACCATCCAGAATATGACCCGCGAGACGCAGAAAGACGTAGAACTGTGAAGGGTCGAGAGTGGCCAGATCTCTGTGGAAAATGGCCAGAATGCTCTGCTTGTCAGCGTCTTTCAGACCAAAGTTGTCGACAAAAGACAAAGCATCGCCAATTGCGACGGACTGCTTGCCTTTTCGCAAAAGGAGGTCCGTGTACCATCGTGGATAAGACCGGTACTCGTCAGCCGAGAGATCCAGACTCTCGACAGGGATTCCGTCCGGAATGCCCTGGGCGAAGTAGTCTGTCATGCCAAAAGGGGCAGATGAGGAAATGCAGTGCTGTGCAGGGAATGCAGGTGAAATAAATAGGGCCCAGATTTATCAATCAGCAAGCAGTGCGCAGTTGTGTGTGATACTGAGTTTGTTGGTGAGTTAGGCTGCCTATGCTAACTGTACTTTGTTTGGCGATGACGTTGGATTTTTGAAATTGAAGATGGTTGGTGGTGGTGCAAACAGAGAGGTCCAGGCTCCAGTTACAGAGGGACAGAGAGAGGCTTAGGCGGGCAGCGGGATATCCTAGGAGAGGAAGCAAAGCACACTAAATGGCGAGGGATAATAGGAACGAGCCAAAAAAACAAAAAGCAGCGAGAAGTCCACCAGTCTCGTTTGATGTCTGCTGAATAAAATCTGATACGCCGGAGCGGGTGTGGGTGCTTCAAACGCCTGCTCAAACCTGCCAGTAGAAATGGTCTGGTCGGGTGGTTTGGGTGGATGGATGGGTTGGAGGCTGGGTGGTGGATTTCTAGTTTGGTTGTCCGCTAGCTGGCTACGGATAGGTCGGGGGCACACCCCTAAAATGGCTCGTTCGCAAACATTGCTGGGCTGGGCTGGGCTGGGCTGGGCCACGCACATCATAAGGGCCCCAGCAGCAAAGAGAAACAGAGCAGCTTTCACGGCATGAGCCAAAGCACGCAGATTTGCATGTGACAGGGGCTAACAGCAGCAGTCAGCAGAGGAGCGCACGCGCCTCGCTCGCGCTGCGTGCCGGGCCTGCCATAGTCGTGCGTTGAATGAACGTGCATTGCATACACTGCACTGCATGAAAGCGTACGCTCCCGACTGGTCCTGCCAGGACTGAGCTTGCAGTGCATGTCTTTTCTTGGGAGGAAGGGGCTCATCACTTTTTTTTTTGGGAGAGGGGGGCTATTGTCGCTGTGCCAGCCCTCTTGGGTTACGCTTTGCGCTGGACATTTTTCCATTCAGGAGTAAATAAATATATTCCCATCCCCCCCACCACCACCTAGTTTGTTTCTTTCCATCCCTTTTTCAATAGCAACATGTCTTCTCGCAAAGCCAAGTACAACCCCAGTGAATGCTTGGACGTGAAGGAGTGGATTGAGTCGCTAGTCGGCGAATCGTTGCCAGATGGAGACCCCATTGGAGTGCTCAAGGACGGGGTGGTGCTGTGCAAGGTGGTGAACACGATTCTGCCCAAATCGGCTCTGGCCAAGCAGTCGAAAATGCCATTTGTGCAGATGGAAAACATCGCCGCATTTCTGCGTGCCTGTGAGAAGGTTGGTGTTCCTCACCATGAGCTGTTTGAGACAGTAGACTTGTACGAGATGAAGGATCCCATCCAGGTGGCCATTACTGTCCGATCTTTGTCGCGACACGCGCACCTCAAAAACCCCGACATTCCCGTCATTGGCCCCAAGCTCAAGGGAACTCCGTCAAAGCAGCCTCTCACAGAGTTCAAAAAGGATATGGTAGAAGTTCCCGCTTGGAGCTCTCACCAATATGGCTACTTGGGTGGTGCCAGCCAGGGCACTGAGGGCGTGGTCATTGGTGCTCATCCTGGCATCTTCCAGCAGCCCCAAAAGAGATCTCCCAAATCCCCTAGTATCATGATCCAGCGTGAGACGAGCATCAAGAGTGTTGCTTCACCTTCGCCGCTTGAAAAGAAACAGCCTTCAGTCGGTGCTGTGTCTCCATCTCCGTCTGCTGCGGCCGCCGTTAAGCCCATTGTTCTAGCTGGTGCGGCTGACAACAACCGAGCCACTAGCGACGATGCGGATCAGTCGTGGCAATACTCCCCTGAAGCAGTCAGAAGGGCACCTCTTCAGGATACCAGTGTGGAGGAGGAAGATGAGCTGGAGCATGAGGTGAAACTGAAATCTGCCGATGCTGCCCCGCCGCCTTCCTTATCCTTGAACGACGAGCCTTCCTTGGATTCTGATTCATCTTTCTTGAACCCCCCTCGGCCTCTCAATGATGACAACGATGAAGCTGATAGTTCTATTCAGAGTGAAACCGCTGGGATATCTGTCAAGCCTATTTCTGCATTCAGCCCTTCTCCGCAGCGATCTCCATTGTCTAAAAGTGCCCACCAGCCCAGTGGAGACTTGACCGGCTCGCCTACTCGTCCTTCGAGACTTTCCTTGGAAGACTCTGACGAAGATGAGACAGATCCTGTGGGTTCTACTAATGCCCCCACCCCTTTTAGCCTCAACATGCGACCTGCTAATCGACCGAAGGGCCCCAGAACTTTCCAACCATCGCCGACAATTCAGTCATCAGAGTCCGTTTTTGGCCATCAAGATGATGAGGACGAAGACAATTATCAACACATGGGTAAGGCAAATCATAATTTATTTCGTGGTAAAGTGAACAAGCAGCTGATAGAGCATGCCAATAACAGCTTAAATGAGGCTGAGCAAGCAGAAAAGGACTATGGATCATCTGTGTATGCGTACGATGATGTTTATGATGTCATGAAACATGCAGAGAAGGAAGCACAGAGGCAGAATACATTAGACAAGCAGGAGAGAAAGGTAAGGGAATTCAATCTGATTTCAATTCAAAAAAAGCAAACAGTAACTAACTTCTTCAGTCAAGATATATTGATAACCTGTTGCAGTCTAAGACTCAAAGGGAGCTTGATAGACAGCGTGCAAAGGATGTTCTACTGAAAAGAGAAAGGGATAACGAAGATGACGATCTATCTGGCAAGGAAATGTTTGTGACTGGTGCATATAAGCGGCAGCAGGAGCTGCTTGAGAAACAAAGAAAGGAGGAAGAAGAGCGAGAAGGTGAGTTGTCTTATATGGATTTTCGGACTTTGGAGTTTTCACTAACTTGTCAGCAAAGAATAGTCGTGAGATGAAAAGCTTTCATAGTAATCTTCTTGCTAAGGAAAGCGTAGCCCGTGCTAGAGTTGTTGCTGCGGTATCAGATGCTAAGCAAGGTGAAAGATCGGCTTTTTCGCAGGAAGAGGAAGAGGAAGATTCCCTGGTTACACAAGCTAGGAAAATCAATGATGAAGCTGGTTTTGAAAAAGTGAAGATAAATGAAAACGGTGAGCTGGTGGATAGTAGACAGCTTCTAGCTGGTGGCCTGAACCTGGCTACCCAGCCAAGGCCCTCCAGTGGTTCTTCTAGTAGAGGCGCCACTAGAGATTTTCAGCGCCCTCGGTCTTACAACAGATCCAAGGAGCCTTTTCATTCTCGTCAGCATTATAGAGCAAGTGATGCTGCGCACCACAGAAATGCGCAAATACAACATAGTGATGATACCCCCAATGATGAAGAAAGGAGCCGATTGTTGAATGAATTCACCAGTCGTCAGTCGAATGAGCGCGCTATTTCAAGTGCTAAGGAACGTTACTTGGCCCGTAAGAGGGCTGCAGAAGCTGCGAAGCAGGACGATCTTCCTCATAAATCTGACCACTAAGCTCGACGTCCTGTTACGTTTTAGATTAATAAATAATTTATTCATAATTTCATGAAAATATGTTACACTAAATGTCATTATAAATATACCTCATAACGGGTTCGTGGCCTGGTTCTTAGAGATTTGACGTCTGATGGGGCAGTAATTTCGTAATTCTTCAGCTTAGCAGCACCCCTAGGCGAAATATTCGTTGTTTGATTCTCAGTAGCGTATGATGGTTCAGACTCGAGAGTCTTCTCAACCAACCTTTCAGTATCTTCACCCTGCGGGTACAGCTGTTTAGAGCGTCGTCCTCTTCTGGGCTTGTCAGGGAGAATCACACCTTCTTTTGCGTACAAAACTGATTTCTCAATTCTCCTGGTTTCCAATAAATCAGGACTGACTTGGGCCTGGAGATACTCCAATGGCATACTCTCGCCTGTGAGAGTAGCAAAAACGGGAGTCCTGGGCTGATAGTCAAATTGATCATACGAGGGGGGAGGAGGGGCTGCAGTGCGTCGAGTTAATTTTGGGCATTTCTCCAAAATCTGATGGATATCCAAGGCTTTACCAGGCTCAATAGGAATAGGATTAGAAGGAGTGATACAGTCCATGTCGACCTCCTTTCGCAATACATGATCAATATCAACCAGGGAGAAGAAAGCAACTGATTGAGGAATGTCAGTGAAGCCCAGTTGCTGACAAAACAATGCACGGGTCCATAGATTGGCAACCTGAAGCGCTAGACAGGCCTTGTACTCATCCTTCTCATCTACCAGATATCGTATTTCATCATGAACAGTGATTGAAAGACGGGCTCTTATGCCAAACTGCTTGATCAAGTAGTCCATGGAGCATATCAAAAGATGGAGATAATCGACACCAGAGGACTGAATAGACCAGTTGACTCTTGAGGTCAAATAGTTCTTGGCCCTGAGATTCTTCATCTTGAGAGCTTCAGTAATACCAGCGCCTAGAACAGGAGTTCTGGGCAATTCTTGACCTGAGATCTCTTCAAGACGGTTGAACACTACACTTTCGGAGCCTCCACGCCAAAAGGACTTACTGTCAAAAGCTGTAGTTTTGTGTTTGACTCCCTTTGTCGACTGGTAGAGCTTTTCAGCAACTTCCTGAGCCTCGTTTGTGGACATCATAGGATTAAACTGCTTCAAGAGCTGTATAGCAAATTTCAGTCCAGCACCATAGATTCTACCGTAGTTGAAAATTTTTGCCTGGTTTCGAGAAATGCCTAGAATGCTGGCAGTCTTCGAATGCAGATCAGTACCTTCACTCTTGGAGCCTTCTAGAGTCATCCATCCTAGAGCACTGCCACCATGAATACCAAAGAGAGAGTCACCGATGAGGCTTGCAATCCATAGCTCTTCCGAATCAACATCAGCTCCTACAAATTTGTAACCAGGAGGAGCCTGAATCATGGCTTTAAGTTCAGAGCCGATCCTATCCTTCTTAGCATTGCTGGCAGTCAGCCAAGAATCTTCAACTGCTCTTCTCGTAATAGTACCCATCGGAATAATTTTAGGTAATATCATACCAAATTGATGTCCCTTCAGCACTTTCACGCCCATATTTGTATCGGAAGAGTATACTGGCATCTGGCGCTTTATTCTCTCTCGTGCAGATGTCCAGTAGCTACTCTGAGAGTTGAGCTCAATAGCCTCTTTAGCATATTCATATTCTGACGAGAGGATTCCTTGTTCAAAGTAAACAATGTAGCCTCTAGCCATAGGATTTACACATCTTCCTGCAGCACCATCCTTATGCAAAATTCTGAAATACACACCTTGCGCATCATCACGGAACTTGATATTTGGATCCTCGTTGAAGTCACATTTTACAAAGTTTCGCTGAAGATACGCAGCGATCGCATCTTCATCGGCAGCATCAATTCTAAAGACCCACCCATGGAGATCTGACCAAATTAAAGGGCGGCCATCCCATTGCAGCCGCAAAAGCTTGGGCGCAATTCTGGAACGAACGGTAATACTCATCTCGCTAGTAGCTGTCTTGAAGAGGTCCTTATACCAATTGGGCATTCCTGGCAGCTTTTGTCTAGCAGCAAGCCTTTCAGGTTCACCCTTCTTCTTTCCTTTAACCATTCTGATAGGTGCAATAGTCCAGTCTAGCTGTGAGAGCCAGGGATCGTTCTTATACATTTCAGGGTCATCTTTTAAAGCACAGGCTTGTTCAGCCAACTTTTTCAACTGCTCATAAACCTGCTGCTCATTCCGCTGATAAAGAGATTCAGCATCTTTAACAAACTGCTCCCACTTATTATTGATGGGAAGAAAAACTGAAGAAAGCTGTCCTAGTGCAGCGAAATTAACGGGATGAGGGCAAATGCTCAGAAAATTCGGAAGAACTTTACTGAACACCTGGAAGGTGATCTCCACGTCGGTAGCGCAGTAGTCCACGAGGTCACCGAGCATATTAACGACACCTTCAGTATCCAGCTCGCCAAAGTAATCACGTCTGGATTTGTCGATTTCTGTGTTACAATGTAAGTGAGCCACGTCTTGTAGATTGTTCAATGCACTATGCTCGAACCAAGGATTATCCTTCAAATCTTCCATCGACTGTGTAGTAAACTCCGGAAGAGCAACATCTGCGTCTTCAGCAAGATCGCGGTCAGTCTGGTTACGCATTTTAATCCATGTGGGTCTCTGATGTGAGCACATGCCGTTGGTGGCTACATGCAAAGACATTGTGTCAAGGAAGAAAGTGTTGGTCTTTTCCAAATGGTACTCTTCCTTAAGCCTTTTTCTATCGTAGCAAATGTTATGACCGACAATCATTTTCTTCTCGTCCTTTCCCACAGGAATCAGTTGACGTGGGTCTTGCGTCTCTCCCAGAAGCCATGGCGAGAGCCAACAGTACCAAGCCTTAGACGAGACAGCACAGCACATAACAGCGAATTCTGACAACTTATAAAGCACCTCAGTATCCAACACATACACATCTTCGCCGTCGGGATATTCCACGGCCATGGGTGGTTGGCCAGCTTCGTACTTAACCCATCCAGACTGCTTGATCCATTCGTGGGGCGCCGGTCTAGAAGGAATGCCCTGATCTTTGAAACGCAACGCATTAGAAAGGTATGGCTCGGACATTTCTCGGCCGATGCGATGGAAATGCTCATCCAGGGTTTTGCCGACCATTTTTGGGAGAGGGAAATTGATGGGATCAGTGACAGAAGTCTTCTTGCCCAGCAAATGGTGATGAGCCAGGTGCTTCTTCGAGGCTTCGACAAACTTAGTCGACGGAATGACCCTCTTACTGCCTGATCCGAGAACGCTTTCCGTCATGGCCCGAGACAAATGCTGAATGCCGACGGGATTGATCTCGGTCTGGAGCTCTGTGACACGATAAGTTAGCTTTCGTGGGGCAAACAACGGCCAACGGCTAAATAACTGGTTAACGTACTTGTTTCGCGAGCGATTCTACGCTTGCTCTCTGCCAGACTCGAACCCCATCTGACCCTGCCGCCGAACGACGAGCATCTGTGCCAGTTAAACATGGCAAGAGTATTGGCCGATGTTGAGTGTTGTGCGTGAACGGTACAAAAGATTGTGAGGTTGTTGATTTTTGGGTATTTCAGCCAGTTTACAAAGCCAATGTTCCAGCCGTACCGGGTCGTGTTGTGGTGGTGACGAGGTTCGGTGGGTGACTTGGGAGCAAACAGGCCGGGTAAACTTGAGAGCGCACCGCGCCTGCGGTGCTGCTGCTGCTGGCTGGCTGCAGCACCCAGGCATGTTGTACAACCAACCTACCTACCAACCAACCAACCCTGGAAACAGCAACAGGTAAGCCAATAGAACCAGCGCAGCGCAGCTAGCGATGGGCTGCTAGGAGGAACGAACGGAATCTAACGGGATGCCCTCCCATTACAGATAAGTGCACAATGTCGAGTCACGGATTGAGTGAGGACCAGGTTGCTGGCGAACTGAGCAAAATGGTGGAGTTCATCAAGAAGGAGGCCGATGAGAAGGCCAAGGAGATTGAGCTCAAGGTTAGTACCCGACGGAAAATAGAGTGATTTGCTTCTTAGAGCCCCTCGATTCTAACTGATATGTAGGCTGATGAGGAGTACGAAATTGAGAAGGCCAATATTGTCCGTTCGGAGACTGCTGCAATTGATGCGCAGTACGAGCGAAAGTACAAGCAGTCGAGTCTGTCTCAGCAGATCGCCAAGTCCACAATTGCCAATCAGGTGCGTTTGAAGGTGCTCGGCGCCAAGGAGGAGGTGCTGAACGAGGTGTTTGAGGATGCCGAGAAGAAGCTTGTCGGTTTGGCTAGTGATGCATCCAAGTATGAGGTTGTTCTGGCCGGTCTCATTGAGGAGGGCCTGCTGGCCGTGCTCGAGGACAAGGTTAGCATCAAAGTCCGACAGGCAGATGTCAGCATTGCTGAAAAGGCTCTGCAGGTAGCTGCCAAGAACTATGAGGAGAAGACCAAGAAGCCCGTTGCCATTACTGTGGTAAGCGATGACTTTTTGCCCAAGGCTTCAGCCGGCGGTGTCGTCATCATTACCAATGCAGGTAAGATCGATGTCAACAACACATTTGAAGAGCGTCTCAAGCTTCTGTCTGAGACAGCTCTGCCTGCCATTCGACTGTCCCTGTTCGGTGCCTCTGCCTCCCGAAAGTTCTTTGATTAAGTCTTGATAATAATACAGTAGAAACAGAGCGGCTTAAGCCGCATTTATTATAGCAATTGATCATTTCCATCTTAGCTGGAGACACTCCCGTTTGTGTTATTTTGTATTATCCTCTATTCATGTATGCCTCTCTGTTTGTGGACGCATGGCGTTCTCTCCTGCACTATGTGACCATGCTTCAAATCACTACAGCTCCTACTTAGTCCCCACATGTTCAACCAAACACACTCCTCAGCACTGGCTTACTCGCCAGCAAAACATTCAATCTGTTCAACACCATGACTTGGTGGCTCAGAGCTGCAGCAACGAGGACCATAAGGCCATCGCTGGCAGGTGCTCAACCATATTTATTGCACAGTTTCACGCATCGGCATGGAATTAAAGCAACGGTCCGCAGATCATTAAGCAGCGGTTCACCCGATTCAAATCGGCAGTCTGAGGTCGACCACCACGAGTTTGAGCATGTCCCTCTAACGTCCATGGAAGGTAGCGTTTCATCGAAGGACCTGACCTGCACTATTTTCGATGAACATGGTAATGTCACGGCGGTGTGCAAGAAGTTTCTGAAGAAGGACTTTCTGGCCATCGATGGATTGCATCCTCGAGATCTGAGGCACATTGATAATGCACAAGAAAACATCATCCCGTCCATTCTGGTACGACCCCACTGCATTCTGGTCAATATGCTGAATATTCGGGCCGTGGTATCTTATAATCGTGTCTTAGTGCTGGACTCGGCTACGGACCGCAGCAGAGCGTCCCGTCTGGGGCTGTTTGTCTATGATCTAGAGAACAAACTGAGATCTAGCACCATGGCATCTAAGTCTTCCTCGCCTAATGGTAGTGAGAATGGATTTGCTGGGACACAGTCGTACGAAATGAAAGCTTTGGAGTCGATCTTGATGAATACTGTTGCAAGTCTAGATGTTGAGCTAAAGTCACATCTAGCAGTACTAAATGAGATCCTTCAGGATCTGGAAGATCATGTTGATAGGGATTTGCTTCGGGAGCTACTTATTAGGAACAAGTCTTTGACGCGCTTCTGCCAAAAGAGTCTGCTCATAAGGAACGTGATCAACGATTTACTGGACAATGACGACGATTTGGTGGGACTTTACTTAACTGAACGACATAACGGTCTTTTTAGAGAAGACACAGACCATGCAGAAGCGGAGCTGTTGTTGGAGGCTTACTATAATCTCAGCGACGAAATTGTGCAACAAGCCGAACAGGTGCTATCCAACATCAAGAGCACAGAGGAGATCATCAACATCATTTTGGATTCTAACCGAAACTCTCTTATGCTCATGGAGCTGAAAATCACCATTGGAACATTAGGTTTCACGGCTTGCATGTTTGTTGCATCACTCTACGGCATGAATTTGAAGAACTTCTTGGAGGAATCACCAATGGGAATGGCCAGCGTCACGGCATTTGCCGTGGGGACTGGTGTTGTCATGACGCTGTATAATATGAGAAAGCTTTCATCGATAAAGAAGGTCACAATGGGTGGGCGAAGTAATGTGTTGTCGTCCGGCCTTGCAACCAAACCTAGGGCAGCTCAGCCTGATTTCGCAAAGAAATCCGACAAGATGCTAAGCAGATTGTTTAGAAGGTCACATCGAAAACCTACACAGCAGTTAGATACAAGCACGAAGAAAGCAGTTTGGAAGTGGATCAACAACAGGAAGAACCACTGAAATCTCAAGAGGATATGGTATCGGATCGGATTAGATGAGAATACTAATATTATTATGCATGATTAGCATTATTCCATTATAGATCTAGAAATAGAACATGCAGAGTAGTGTTAATATATACACCGTTTGAACATTAAGGTGCAAGGCAGGAGAAAAGATATAGATGATATCTCACTGCGATTTATATTCAAAAAAACAAGCTGTTAAACGTTCTATTGGCAATCTCAACGGCAGGGTCTAGGACCACAACGGTACGCACAAACCGTTTGATCTCGGGAACGTATTTCTGGGAAAAATCTGGAGGTACAACTACCAAATCAGACCGAAGATGTTTCAGAACATGGGTAATGCCGAGATCGGTATCTGCAGGAATGATGCGATATTCCGAACCAAACGGCACCTGGCCAGCCTGCCTCAGAGAAGCTTTGGAAACTCCCGGAGCAAGGAGAATGACAAGTTCTGCATACGTACTAAGAAGATGAGCCACAGGCACACCTTGGCGCAAAAGCTGTGGTGAAACAACAATGGCTATTTTACTGTTCGGCCGAGCTTTCTTGTCAGCAGGCTTGCCCGACGGGCTATTCGAGGGCGAGGCTACCTGAGTGTAGACAAAGTAGCCCAGTGAAACAGCAGCCACAGCCAGAGCCACAGGAGCCCAGATTGTGGCAAATGGACTCTTTCTATTTCTAGCCATTTGCAAATGTGCAGATCGGTAAGCGGGGGATGTAAGAATATAGTTGAAGATCCAACGACAAAATGCGGGGGAGTGTATAGGGGTTTGGAACCGACTATGTTTGGGCGTTGCCGGGTAAAGCAGTGTGGAAGTTGGTTCATCACCGATTCACCGTGTATTTTTTCACCAACAAACCTTGACGCGCATCATAACATCACCATGCTCAATGGTTCAGCGCCGTCTTCGGGCGGATTTTCGTTTGGATCATCTGCAAACAATAGTGCAGCGGGTAGTACTGGATTTGGTGCAAGTGCAAACGGCTCGAGCAATGGCAATAAGCGACAAATGTTCTCACAGCCGAGTTCATCCAACTCTGGCAGCACTTTCTCGTTCGGCCAGCCCCAGAGTCAGCAGAACTCGTCAATATTTGGCTCCAGCTCTTTGGGATCAGCGTCAGATTCTGCATTTGGAGGCAACAGGTCGATGTTCGGGCAGCCAGCTGCCGCAAACAATACCTTCTCTGGGAACTCGACTCAGGCCCCAGCCCTCAGCACAGGGCCATCTCCGCTCATTGCTACTATAGACCAGCCGGTGATCCCTAATCTACCTGGATCGTCACCATCTAGCGTAGATGGATCAAAACTGGCATCGTTGTCTGGCGCAATCACCAAAAAGAAGCCTACTAGTCCGCTGAAACACTCCCTGTCGATGCGGTTTTCCAACGCTCACGGCGACCAGACTGCGTTCACCGGCGCTGACAACAATTCTTTCCAGCAATCGCTCTCGCAGAGCTCCTCTATGAATTTCAAGCCATTCTCCCACAATAATCCTAGTGGTGTTACTGCAAATCACAGCAAACTTGAACCATCTGCCTCGCGCATTAATCGACTGGTCATCAAGCAGCAGCCCTCTGCCGACAGCCCATTTAGGAATTTTAATAATGGAAAAATAGTGGAAAGTGGTCAGTCTACCCCCATTGCATCTCGACCTCAAACGCCTAAACTGATCAGTTTGAAGAAAGCCGAGCCAAAGAAATCTGCCTTGGAAAACGGCTACTGGATCCTCCCTCCTTTTGCCAAACTGGCCAAATACACCCCTGAGCAACTGAAAGCTGTGCCGAATCTGATGGTTGGACGACGAGGATATGGGCAGATTTCTTTTAATCAGGCGGTAGACCTCTCTAACCTCTCAAATCTTGGTGATATTTTAGGTAATCTGGTTGTTTTCGATGATAGAATGGTCTGTGTTTATCCAAATGAGGATGAGAAGGCACCTGAGGGATCCGAGCTTAATGTACCGGCGGTTGTTTTACTGGAAGGCTGTGCTCCCAAGGAAAAATCAACTGGTCAGACTATTACTGATGCATCTAATCCTGTCATGCTTCTTCATGTTGCCAGACTTCGAGAAAATGTAGAGCAGAGAGGCGGCAGTTTTATTACCTATGATATCAACAAGGGAACTTGGATATTCAATGTCCCTCATTTTAGCACCTGGGCTGCTGATGTTGAGTATGATGAAGATCTATTGGACGATGTGTTGGAACCAGATCTCATTGACTTTGACGGACCTTCGCAGATTGATGATACGTTCGCCCATAAAGATAAGGCCAGTAAATTTGGAAATGGAAATATTGGCAGTCTAGATCAGATTCTACCACTGAATCGGCTTGAAGCTCCCTCAATCGATTATGAATATCAAGAAGAGCAACCAGAAGAAATCCCCATTGAGGATAATATAGGGAGGCTTAATGACTATGTTCAAGCAGATGAACATGCTCCTGATAATTTCAACTTCAATACTCATATGGATGACTTGTCAAATCTTGATGACTTGGAAATGGAGTCTGACCTAGACGATTTGGAACCTCCGGAGCTCGGGCTGCTACCGAAGGAAGGCTTTGAAGAATTCTCCAGTGCTCCCACAAGGAAGGACTTTGACCTGGGAGTGAACAGCTGGAATGAGCAGCTTCGCCAGAGCAGTAATCAGAAGTCTTTTGTATTCGATAATCAGCAGCACGATCTTGCTGTACGAAAAATGAACCCTAGCATTCTCGCCCGACAAATGTTTGACGGCGTCGACATTATTCAGCAAACAGCTAGTCACCAGTATATTGAAGCAGCGCGAGAACTTCGACTACCTGATATATCCGCATCATATCCGATTGCAGCTTTTAATTCTGGGTCAGACGATATCATGGTGCGAAACCAGCTCAGCGAGTCTAAGATGGCCATCACCCCCGTTCCTTATGCTCATAGTGAACAAGTAGGGTCTTTCATTGGTGCCATTCGTGCACAGATGAACAACTCCACGATAGATTGTACTAGGAGCGGTAATAGTCTTCCACTAGCAACACCAACTGACAATGTCACTTTTGCTTTCTTGGCCAGCCAGTTTGCGAAGGATGCTAGTCTTGATGAGTCCAAGCTATGGGAGCTTGCGTCTATTTTGTTTGATAATATTGAGAATATTGGACTCACCGAATCGTTACAGGCTTTATCTGAATCTGCTCAGAATAAGGCCATTGAAAGGCACAGGAGAAGGTTACTATCAGATTGGTTGGAAGATTATGTTAGTCCTTTGGTAGAGGCTGACATTGCAAATGCTGGAAATGACCTTGAAAAAGTATTTATCTTCCTATCTGGCCATCAGATTGTGCGAGCAGCTAAGGTTGCACTAGACTCTGGAAATGTGCATTTGGCTACTATCATCCCTCTTTTGGGAAGCGATGACGTAGATGTAAGGTCAAATGCTGCTGACCAAATCAAATATTGGGTTGAGCATAGAATGGCAGATTACATTCCGGACACTGTCATCAAGGTCTACGAGCTGGCTGCTGGAAACACAGGAACTTCTGAAGTCCGAGGTATCCCCATCAGTCAAGGATTAGACTGGAAGCGATCATTTGGTCTTCGTTTGTGGTATGAAACTCGAATCGGAGTAACTGCCATTTCTGACGCTGTCAATAGCTACAGCAGGGCATATGAAAATTCAAGCAGTACCACTGCCAAACCTTATATTGGGACACATCTTGATACAGCTTTCAAGATGTTATCATATTACCATGCAAAGGGATCAGATATTCGCACCGTTCTTGATTTTGATGTAACTCAGTGGGGTCTGGACTATCGAATTCCTTGGTATATTTATTTAATTTTGTCTAAGCACATGAAGAGCTCGGAGGTTTCGGATATCGGAGATTCACTGGCTGTCGATTATGGAATGCAGCTACTAAGTGAAGGCTACTGGCTAGAATCTATATTCGTCTTATCTCATATTAAGAGTAATGATACAGCGCTGAAGTATGTGTCACATGTGATTTCAAGAAACGTGGAGAAGATTCATACCTCCGAAAATGGAGAGGAGAATTTGAACACTTTGCTTGTCGCATTGCGAGTACCCAAATCGATAATCTACGAGTTGGATGCACTTCGCTTGCGATGGCAAGGTGATTATGTTGCTGAGACTGAGAGCCTCATCAACGCTGACATGTGGGAAGAGGCACACAAGACGATAGTTGAAAGGGTTGCACCTAGAGCCGTTATTGAAGATGATTTTGAGCCAATTATTACACTATTGACCAGCTTGCGTCCAGAAGCGGTAAGCCAATGGAAGGTTGGTGGTGGCTTGTACCTAGGTTACGCGAGATTGGCTGAGAGGATTCGACTACTCGGCAAAGATGAGCCCCGGCAGGAAGACCGAGAATTTATCAATACCGTACTCAGTGGCCTGGTAGAGTCTCTTTCGGAAATTTCTCCTGACGGGAGCGGAAATGCTGAAGTTCCTGTGGCGGTGTCGATCATGTCGTCGTACGTGTTTTCTAAAGCACTGAAATTTACTGTAAGTTCGTCAACAACACGGACACTCCGTGGACCAACACACCAACACAATACTAACAATATTCAGAATATTAGCGGCTCTAGATTACTTCAGATGAAGATGAGCAAGAATGACTACCTGAAACATACATTAGATCTCAGTGTGCAATATTTCAGTAACAGAGCTTAAACAAAGATGTATATGATGTTTATAGATTACAAATTGTAATGTTTACTTCAACATGTCCGAGGCGGGTGTGGAGCGCGACTTAACGGAAGAAGAAATCATTCAGGAGCGCAGAGCAAAACGGCAAAGACTTTTGGATGAATTGAGCAAGTCCGAGAAGAATTCTGCAGAAAATCTTGATGATGCTGTAACTGACAAGGTTGTGGGTGCCGGCACCAAACCTGTCGATACCACTGTTGAACCACCAGCACTGCCTCCCGCGGAGAAGACCAATGCATACGACAGCGATAGTGATGACGATATATTTGCAGATTCTGATGGAGCAGACAAAGAACATGAATCCGCTAAGATCAATAAATCCGTGGGAAAAGAATTGGATGCTACACTGCTCGATAACTGGGACGATGTTGAAGGCTACTACAGAGTTATTTCCGGAGAACTGCTCCATGGCCGCTATTTAGTGAAGGAAGTTCTAGGCAAAGGTATGTTTGCATCAGTCGTGAGAGCCGACGACAATCAGAATGAGGGAAGTGGACAAGTTGCAATCAAGATTATCCGGAACAATGAAACCATGGCTGTTGCTGCTCAGAAGGAGATTGCCGTTGTTCGGTCTCTTAATGAGAAGGGGCCTTTTATTGTGAAGCTCTTAGGCACTTTTACACACAAAGGACATTTATGTTTAGTGTTTGAAAATCTCCAGTCAAATTTGAGAGATATGCTGAAAAAGTTCGGTCGGAAAGAGGGCCTGCCTTTGGAAACGGTGCGAACGTACTCGCGACAGCTACTCAAGGGTCTGAGCCAATTACGACAGCGTCACATAATACATGCGGATCTAAAGCCAGACAATATTCTAGTGACGAGTGCTCAAACGTTGGTCAAAGTAGCTGATCTAGGATCTGCACAGCAGCTGGGCGATGAAGATGAGTTGCCCTCTCGAGAGCCAGCACCGTATATGGCATCGCGGTTTTATCGAGCGCCAGAACTCATTCTGGGACTCATGCCGTACGGATATGGGGTAGATATGTGGTCATTGGGATGTACGCTGTATGAACTTTACACCGGCCAGGTGCTCTTTGCCGGCCAGAGTAACAATAATATGCTCAGAGTGATAATGAATATCCGAGGAAAGTTCAGCCACAAGATGCTACGCCGAGCAGAATTGACCAAGGACTATTTCACCGAGGATTTGGACTTCCTTGAACCAGTGAGAGACAAGCTGACGGGAAATCAGTCAATCAAAGTGGTGAAGATACCTTTAACAGCTTCGGATCCTCTTCGGGCCAAGCTGTTTGCATACGGGCGCCAAGCGGGGGAAAATCGGGAGATATTGGATCTATTTGCTGACTTTCTCGATAGAATGCTTGCATTGAACCCGGATAAAAGGTTCTCGCCTGGTGAGGCTCTGAACCACGGGTTCATTA
The DNA here is from genome assembly GCA_023628935.1 of Zygoascus sp. PK3305. NCBI lineage: Eukaryota > Fungi > Ascomycota > Dipodascomycetes > Dipodascales > Trichomonascaceae > Zygoascus > Zygoascus sp. PK3305. Next base: position 3,159,957 of record JAMAJS010000001.1, read on the forward strand.
CATCTGGATCCAAGTGATGACCGTGACATGTATAGATATTAGATAGGCTATGTACAAATGATATGATGAATGCGAGGGTCCAGTCAGATTTTGTATCGATGCTCCTTATCCACGTGGAAAGGTGACCAAATGCCTCGTACAGAGGGGTTTGTCGATTCAACAGCGTGCATGTACTTTTTGAGCTGGGAGCCAGTTGAAGACTGCAGTACCGATACTTTCTGTGCAATTTTCTGGGCGTCCATGTTTCGCACACAAATAACTTTACTGTTACCGTTTGTGTAGTCGCCCTTGATAATGGGGTGGCCAGGTTCTTTCTGGACGACAAACTCGATCTTCGGGTACTGGGCGGCCAGCTGCTTGAGGTCCTTGGACAGAAAGTCACGCATGCCGGTAGAAGATCCACCAGCGTTGCAGTATCGCAAAGTAATTTTTTTGCAAGGCAGTATGAATGAGCCGAGACCGTTGCGCAGCTTTGGCGTTATGTTGGTGACGACTTTGGAAGTCATTATGCCGGTGATGGTGGTGCAAATGCAAAAATTTGAAAAATGTGTGTTTGGGATCAAATGTGAATATGGTGCTTGATGGCTGGGATCAAAACTGCTGCGAACATCCGAACCACCACCCCAGCATCACCACTCACAATGATTCAGACCAGGCGGCTAGCAAGAGGCGCTGTCAGCAGCAGCAACCGCTATTGCGCTAGAGCACTTGTGGCAAAGCATAACATTGGACGCAGAATGTACTCTGAGGAGGCTACAGGAGACAATCCGTGGACCAAGGCTGGACGTGAAGATGTGTTCGGAGGCACGGGAGACGGCAAATCCTCGTTTGATCTGTATTCAGAGCTGAATATTCCGCTTAATAACATAAAAAGTCTGCTTCCCAGCGGATACATGCTGGAAAGTGGGCAGAGTGTGATAACACTGGATCCCATCAAGAAGCCCCAGGCGTTGCTTTTACTAGGCACTGATGCGTTTCAGATTGATGGCAGCAACTTTACGGGTCTGGATACTGGATTGGTGGAGCTGGATCAAGCCAGTCTAGAGGTATTGGAGGTTGTCTATCCCCGGCCAGAAGTGCTGATGATTGGATTAGGGGGCAAGTCTAGAGTTCTGGGCCCAAAGTCACAAAAGTACCTGCAGAATTTGGGCATTAGACATCATTTGAGCAATAGCACGTCTGCAGCTTCAAGTTTCAACCTTCTGAGCATGGAAAGGGGCCAGGAAATTGGTGCATTGTTGCTCACACCAAACGTCTGAGTGGGCATAGATAGTCCTTGAGTCTTGCTACATGGTGCGAAGTTTTGGACTATTTGACTATTCACGAGCGGCAGCAGCAACGGCAGTACCGGCACCATAGCGTGTACAGGAGCAGCAAGATGCTCATTGAAATGGTGTCAGATAATTATTTTAGTGGTGATCTGGAATAGTGCAGGCCATTACCATTGTACTGTGTGAGGTTGCATAAACGGGATGCAGCCAGGAACCAATGCACTGATATGTATATAGCTTCGAAAGGAAACATACTAGATTTTTTTGGGATGACCTGCGACCCCTTGCATGGATACCCATGCAAAAAATAATTCAGAGTTCACAAAATGCCCTTTTTTGGTGGGTCTCATGCTGGTTGCACAGATAGAAATAAACTTTCCCTAGGAATTTAGGTATGCTGATGCTAGTCGCACCGCGGATGGCTTACATAAACCAGCCAACATCATTTAAGCACATTTATTCCGACACACGGCAAAAACTCAATGCCGGCGAAGTATCTATGTGATGCTACATTAAATTAGGGGCGACCAAGAGGGGCGCATAATGCAAATATGTTATGTTAGGAAAGGGGGATGGGGGAGGGCAAGAGCTGTGAGAGGTGCTGCTGTGAGACGAAGGCGGGCGGCTTGGGGTGGTCACAGACTGCCGATATACAAGTGCGTGCTTCAATACCAGCACAAAAAGGGCCGAAACCATAAAATGCGGAGAGGGGACATGTGTAACAAAATATAGCCCAGCACAACCCATGTTAGATTAATAGCACCACAACAGGCACTGCATTAGGGATGGCTTGGCAAGCCCCTCACTGCTATCTCCAAAATGACTCCGAGGCTGCCTTTTGATCTGCAAGGCTCCAGGAAGTTTACCGAAAGCTTGCAATGTTGTGATAAGCACGCTCATGCACCAGAAGCCAAATTCTGCGACATAAGGCAACAGTCCGGTGGTGGAGACAGGGCCAATAGAAAGTGGTGCAATGCGATGGGCTAATTAGTCAAGGCATCGGTTCCATAGTGGCTCCCTGAATGCGATCATTGGGAAAAGGTGGGCAGCGGGATAATTTTCATTCAAGTCAGTCCGCTCCTCCCTAGTCCAGCTGGTAGGCTCTAGGTAGCGCCTTGGGGTCAACAAAAACCAAGGCCATGTCGCTCTGATCATTGTCAACGCTGTCAGGATCATAGGACTTCACACTCTTGAATCCCACGCTGCCAGGCAGATACTGTGTGGGGATCGGGGCTGGGACGGACAGGTCAACTGTAAAGTGAGAAGGCAGAGCCATGCTGGACACAGCGCACAGTGAGCAGAGGAGCGTCAAGGCAACAGACGCGGTCTTCATTTATGCGAGTAAGCTTTTGAGTAAAGGGTTGAATATCAGATAAAAGGTCGCTTTTTATATTAACAGAAGTGAGAGTGGGGCAAATCGCTCTTCTTTTATATATCCAACAGACTACCGTGTGCATTTAGTTTCGTCTCGAATTGCTTTTTCCAGCCACATGTATCTCTACTAGCAATTTCATTTGGGAAGTTGCCTGGAAACCGTTCAGCCGCACCGTGTGTGTCGAGGACGTGGGTCGTCTTAGCTTTTCTCATTGGGTACTGGTGCTGCAGAAGACACACAGTAGCCCGATCGCCGATTTCTTGGCTTGAGCACGGGGTGCTCAACACACATGATATGGGGCCCCTAAAGCTGTAGATAACGAGAGAGACACAGAGAGCGAGAGCAGGTCTGTTTGCACGGGCCTGAAGAGACTTGTCGTGGGAGCGAAAATCCCGCCAGTGAGCGATATTCAGTCGGATGGCCGATCCGACTGACTCTTCCCTCCTGCAAACTATATATAGGTTTAGCGTGAATTAGACGTCAGATAAAAGCCAAATGCTCCCAGTGCAGTAGCTTGTTTTGTGCCTGCTGCAACTGTAAGCCAGTTCCATACTCCAGTTGGTTTGGTTCCACCCGGCTTCTTTTTTTTTTTGATCCAAAGCGTATCGTCTGCGCCGGCTTAGGACTGGCAGCCTGCCGCTACCATGCATCAGCGGAAACCTTGTAGCTTGTTGTTTGACTCGCCTGTGAGTAGCTGAAATTCTGGTCTGTGACCACTTTCTGGTTCGACACACCCTCAACCAGGCTCAGTAGCATCCCAGGCCGTCCTCCTGCCCTGCCCAGCCCAGACACGGTTGGCCACGCCCATTCAGGTCCACCAAGTATCCTGAATTGTCACTTTCGCATGCCGTCCCTGTCATCTGCAGACCTGCCACCGGAGTTGGCATTAAACTGTATTGCACCATCTACAGAATTTGCAGCAGCAGTGGAATCGCAGGAGTCTTACATCTCTCACCTTTTTTCATGCACTCCACACCAAAACCGTACATTCCCAGCTACACAGGTAAGAGCTGTGCCAGAGACCCACATCCGCGCCTGACCCATAATGCCCACTGCTTCATAAACTCCTACCCAGCTCTGGACTTGGGCTGCTACACACCGTAGTGTACCATGCCATACCGTACCCAAGGGAACAGGAACATGCTGCGGCAATTAAATATAATATTTCATTTTCCATTACTTTCCACGACTCAGACTGAAGTGCTCCGAGACTTGCCTATTATGAATTGCAGCAAAACTATGCATTCTCTCTATCGTTTCAAATACACTATGCGGTCAATCTGGATCAAATGGGAACAGCTTTTCGTTTTGCCTTGGTACCCAGCTCAAACACACCCATCTTCTCTCTTTGCACATACACACCCTCACAATGACGGACGTGAAACGACTGCCTCCTCATCTGGCAGAGTACTTTGATCCGCCCCGGCCTTTGCGGTACATTCCCCCAATTGATCATGCACCTGAGAATCGATCCACTGCACACATAACCTCGGTGGCTGATTTTCTCAAGCATGCACAGGACTCACAGTTTACCCAAGACAACTATACCCCGACCGAGTCCTGGTTCCAGGCACAAAAGCGAGAGAAGCAGCTGAAGAAGAAGAAGCACGAAGAAGAGTTACAGGTCGCCATCAAAAATTGGAATCCCCAAAATGACCCTCACATTAGAGGCGACCCATTCAAAACAATATTCATATCTCGCCTGGCTTACGACGTTTCCGAAGAAGATGTTGAAAGTCTGTGTTCCAAGTTTGGTCAGATTGAGCGAATCCGCTTGGTCAAGGACCAGAACCAAAAATCAAGGGGATATGCTTTTATTGTCTTTTCCAGAGAGCGTGATGCTCGAATCGCTCTTAAAGAGCTCGACGGGCTCACCCTCAAGGGCAGAAGGATCTTGGCTGATGTAGAGCGCGGCCGTTCTGTTCGAGACTGGAAGCCAAGAAGACTAGGAGGAGGCAAAGGTGGACGGGGATACTCGGCACCTAAGCTTTTTAATAACTATAAGTCCAGACTGGAGCGCAATGATCGTGGCAGCAATACCTCCAACAGGTCTGGCGGGGGACCTCCGTACAGAGACCGGGATCATAATCGACCACATTACGACAAGCCTTATTCCAGGCCAAAATACGACTCTCGACCTCCTCGATACGATAGAGGCGGAAGTGATAGACGAGACGACCGACGAGACGACCGACGAGACGACCGACGGGATCGTGATAGCCGGCGAGACTACCAGCGCCCTCCCTACAGAGAGCGAGACAGGCGTGACAACAGCCCGTCCAGGACCGCTGGGCAGTACTATTGAAGGGGTATTTGCATATATTTTTACAGAAAAGCTTGTTTACGAAATCCATATCTGGCACACGAAAAGACCAACACGAACTCCAGTGTATATTATTCTGAATCTTATCATAACTCATATCATTAATTATTTTCATTACTTAGTTAATATATAGCCTTAAGCTTCCATCCAGTAGCTACAATTCTAGCAGAAGCAAACAGGCCGGCTCCTGCAAGGTAAACAGCTGCGGAGAAGATGATCAGACCCTTGTATCCACTAGGCAGCTTGAGCAGCGCACCAGCGATAGGAAGACCCACCAAAGTACCAAAACTGACAAAAAAGTAGGCAGTGCCGTATCTCTTACCGTAATCTTCGGTCTTACATATTTGAGAGATGCAAACGGGGGTAAGGCAAATTCCTGTTCCACTCCAGAAGCCAAACATGCATGCAAATGCAATCATGGCTCCTACATTGCTACCAGCTGGAAGCCAAATGGCCAGACAAGAAATAGCGCAGATCACTGCAGTCACAACCATGACATTAAATCTGCCCCACTTGTCTGCAACATATCCAGGAAGAGCTCTACCTAAGACAGAGAATCCATTGAGAATTGCAATCATCTGGTAGCTGAAATTAGGGTCTACCCCTTCGTGCAGCGCGTATGACGTGATATAGGTCAAAGGAATAAACAGTGCGAACTCGATTAAAAACGTTCCTGAAGCAGTCAGAAGGAATTTAATATCCTTAAAGGCACGAATGTCAATAGTAGCGTTTTGGCCCTTTGCTCTTTTGTTACGTTTTCCGTCGGGCTCAGCTGGATCAACATCTACACCAGGTAGCCTTGTTCGTAGCAACAGCATTGCACCTAAACATAAAAGTGTAATAAGGAATGCAATGACTCGGACAGACCACCCATAACCAATTTCACCCATCATCTTGTTCATAGAGAGGGGGAACACGATGCCACCGACTGCTCCTCCTGTAGCAGCGATGCCTGTAGCCAAACCACGCTTTTTGTAGAACCAGTGACCAACAGTAGCGATACTAGGGGTAAAGACCATTGATGCTGAAATTCCACCTAGAACACCAAAAGCAAGAATAAATTGATAATACTCTTTGCAGATACTAAGCAAGAATATTGACAAAATTGTGCCAATGCATCCCGGTATCAACACGAATCGTAAGCCATATGTATCAAACACTGGACCCACCTGCACACCGCCAAAAAAAAACAAAAAGAGATAGATACTAAACACCCAGGAGACCTCGCTCTCACTGTAGTCTTTGAGTTGATGCTCTGCAAGGTATGCCTGCAGATAACCAGTAGTATTGGTGATACCAAACGTGGCAGTCATAGCACACCAGGATCCCACGACGACTGACCATGCTTGTAAACCGCCCTCAGGAAAATCCTGGAATTGACTTTCTTCCTCTGACGAAACAGAATTGTTGGACACATCGCTCTGAGTGGGCTGGAGCTCGTATTCTTCACGCAACGTGGGCACTCTATGAAATAACCCCGACTCTTTGGTAAAAGAAGAAGGGCCGCTTGGATTCAGGGAATCCTCGTCAGCATTCCATGAAGGCTCCAATTTACTTGATTGCTGTATTTTTGACATTGACATTTTACTAGTCGAACTTTCAGTGCTAGTATAGCTTGCTGCAGCCATTTTATATTAGTGGATGGAAAGGCCTTCGCCGACGCGCCCGCGGCTTTGCCGACAAAAAAATTTCACAGCCGCATGAAAAAAAAAAATCCGGGGTGGGGCAGCAACGTGTGTTGCCGCCGGCAACGATGAGAAACAGAGCTTTCAGACTTGTTGCCCCAATAGGATATTATTCCCAGTTCACTAGTCAAGGTAGAATATGTAAGAGTACATGCATGTAGGCTTAAAATTTTTTCTTCGGTGCCCGGCATTCTTTTTTTTTTGGCAGGTTGTGCATCCCCCAGATTTTGTCAACGGTGTTTTTTTATCTTGCGGCATTGGCCACACAGGTCATCGCTGTGCTGGCACCGGTCGTCATCACAGCACTGCATGATCAGCCGTATGTTAATATAGTTCGTAGATGCGGTCATATGGGAAAGATTTATTACAGGGCATGTTTTTGGCCACTGGACTAGGTATTCTGTAGAACAGCAGCAAATTGTAAATCTGTCATTTGTCATATTCGCCGCCTATGGTGCTGGCTTGGCTCTAGGTCGTGGCCATCACCCGCGGGATCAAACACACTTCCAGCAACCGCAATTAACGCACCTAAGACTCATAGTTTTTGCGCTAAATCTAAATGGTGTGGCATTTTAACAAAATCTGGGTCACCAAGCAGCAGTTCTGCGCTCCCCTCAATATGGCACACTAGGCGACTGTGCTCCTGCTCGACCTCCACTATCTCTGGTAGCCGTGCTGCATATATGCGGCACACATAAGCTATTATCACTAAACCTATGTAGTATTTTCTACCATTACTATCAAGTGCAAGTAACACAATGGAGTAAGCTCTTAAGCACTGCTCGTTTACGCCATTCTCGATTCAATAATGGCCTGGTTGCGCTCAAGTTCGACCGCACCAGTATACACTATACCAGATATGGCAGCGTTGCCATACCCTACTGCTAACAAATCGTCTGTTCTTGCTACAGTGGCAGACGCGAAATCTGATATGCCATAGCGAATTATCACTTTGTACCAATTTCAGGACAAATCCTTTTCATATGCCTCCGACGGAGCCGAACCGATGCGCTCCGAGCGTTGGAGGCACGTGACTTACTTGGCAAATTTCGGTTCATCTTGCAGGTGAAAAAACCCTCCGACTTCTCTAACACAAACTAGCCGAAGATCCGACAATACTGTATCATGGCTAAAGTTCCAGAGCTGAATTCTTCGAAACTGGGTACCAGAAAGTACTGGGAGGAGTTTTATGATGTGGAGAAGGGAAACTTCAAAGCCGATCGGCGAAATCTTGGTGAGAGCTGGTTTTCCGACTCCGATGCAGAATATAAGATGGTCGAGTTCTTGGCATCACGGGAAGGCTCAACGGCCGCGATAAACTTCATGGACTCGCGAATTGGCGATCTCGGAACAGGTAATGGCCGACTACTTTTTGCCTTGCGAGATGGCGGGTTTATGGGCCCGATGCTGGGTATGGATTACTCGCAGAATGCGGTCGACTTGGCCAACTCTATCCTGCGAGATTTGAAGTACAGCAATATGGAGTTCCAACGATGGAACTTTTTGATCCAGGACAATTTTGCTCATGAGAAGACGTTTGACATTCTGCTTGACAAGGGTACCCTTGATGCTATTGCCCTGTCTGACAAGATCTATGGCAGCAACACTGCTATCGAACAATATTGCGACCAGGTGAAGGGTATGGTGAACCCTGGTGGTATCTTGCTTATCACCTCGTGCAACTTCACTCAAGAGGAGCTTATCAGCCTCATCAGTAGTGATGGTATTTTCAGTGTCTGGGACGAAGTCACCTATCCATCATTCAGCTTCGGAGGTGTCAAGGGCCAGACAGTTTGTACTGTTGCCTTCCAATACACATCTGAGTACTAGATGTGCATTTGCTGGTGTCACTCATTATGATTAGTTTAATACCCACTACTCGCATATAGATTTCATAATTCATTAATATTTCATTATTAAGATACTCTATCTCATTTTCTAGATGCGTATTTTCGGCAGAGTGGCTTACTCTTTTGGTATGAGATTTCGTACTGCTTCATACAGCTGCTGGCTAGTGGTAGAATTGCCAGTCTTGATTGCGTATTGAATCGGCTTACCGTCTTCCACACCGGTAACTCGGATGAATTTCTCACTTGCAGAAGAACTCTCCATACCTTTCTTCAGCTCAGTGCTTTTGACTAGCAGCAGGTTGAGAATAACCCTCAGAGAGCCATCTGATCGCATGACTATTCGAGATTTTGCTGGCCCGGATTCGTCGGCATGGTTATTCAGATGCAAGGTTCCAACGCCTCGTTCCTTCCATGCCATCTGCTCAGCAGTGACATCCAGCGCATAAAGCTTTCCTCTGCAAGAAAACACAGATTCTTCGAATTCCTCGCCAGTCTCTACCGTACGCTCCTGCAAATGAGGGTTTTCTTCCTTGACTTCGCCAATTACAGGACCAGTTGCAACCGCATCCTTTTCCTCCTTTTTATCAGGCAAAGTCGCAAAAATATTAGTAGCCTTTTCCTCGGTAGTTGTAGAAGTAGACAGACCAGAGCCAAAAATGGTTCCAGAGCCAAATACCTTGCCCGGCATAGCATCATTCACATCCTTGCTCTTCGACTCAGTATCATTGTCTGCAAAAACATTCTTAGTAGAAGTAGTGGACCCCCATGATCCCGAGCCAAATAAGGTACCGGAACCGAATGCCGATGAGGAGCCAAAAACGTTCGTGGTTGAAGGAGCCGACTTGGATCCAAATGCAGTGCCTGAGCCAAAAACATGTTCCACCTTTTTCTCTTTTGGCTCCTCCTTGGACTCATCGACTTCAGCAGATTCTTCTTCTTTCGGCACCTCTTTGCTTGGTTCGTCCGCATTGGCTTCGTCGTCATTGACCTCCCCAGATTCTTCTCCACGGTTATTGTCTTCTGCTTCCTCAGCGTCCAGTTGTGTTTCATTATCAGCAGGTGCCTCAACATCTTCGTTGCCGGGTGCTTCATCTGCTACTTCAGGTTCATCCCTGTCATCTGATGGCTTGACTTCCTCAGAATTGGCACTGTCAACTGCTTCACTTTTCTCTTCTTGAACTTCACTTTTCTCTTCCGTTTGGTCCACAGGACTAGTGCCAGATTCCTCCTGCTCAGAGGTTTCTGTAGAAATATCGGGAACGCTCTTCTGACGCTTCAATTGTAGATCTTGATCTCCGTCAGACAGATCAGATTGGTCTGCATGCTTTCGTTTCTCCGCCATTCTCGGTATTGTTGTGCCCAGGTAGTGTGGTTAGGCTGAGAGTTGAGTTTGCCAGTAGGGCAAGTGTGAGGTTAGAGAGTGTTGCCGTGGAGACCAAAACATGCCAAATGTAAACACTCCGACCCACACTCTGATCGACTCTTCGCCAGCAACTCTCTACACCTACAAGTCACATTGAAACATAGATTAGTACAGAATGACTAAATTGCCAGTGTTTTTGAGATTGAAACCTCGAACATCCAGCAGCAGCAATAGCGAATCTTTTCTGCGGGTGGACTCTGAGGCCGGTGAGACACCCAGAGCAGCTGTGGTTGATCCTCCAAAGGACAGTCGCTACAAAGCAAAGGAATCTTTCCAATTCAGTGGTATTTTTCAAGAATCATGCGGGCAGCTTGATATCTATCGGGGTGCTGTCTTTCCTTTGGTAGAAAATGTAGCTCGAGGACAAGGAGATGGCTTATTCTTTTCCATGGGAGCTTCTGGATCCGGCAAGACGCACACAGTTTTGGGCCATAGAAATGCCCCAGGCATGATTCACTTTGCTGTGGATACTCTTTATCGTTCATTTGAAGGAAAGCTTGCTGATTTTGAAGAGGTCGAATCTTTGAGTGACAAATACAACCCTGATAGGACATCTTCTGCTACAGAAGCTGGTATCATGATGAACTGGACGAGGGCTTCTGTTAGCAATGCCAACGCTATATCAGCGCAAAATCAGAAAATTACAGGCTTGAATAATTCAGCCGAAAAGAACCCTCCTATTGACGTTGGTAAGGACTTCAAGTATGCTATCTACATATCTATGGTTGAAATCTACAACGATAGGGTATTTGATCTGCTTGATGAGTCTACCTCCGCTGTCGGAGTCGCTAATGGTGGCCATAGAAGAGCATTGCCTATTAAGACCGATCAAAATAATGGAAAGATCTACCTGTCAAATGTTCGCAAGGTGTTCACTGCCGACCGAACAGAAGCTTTCAAGACCATTGACGAAGGTATGTCTCATCGAGCCATGCATTCTACTGGGTCAAACCTTACTTCTAGTCGGTCGCATGCTTTTGTGAACATTGAAATCAAAAGAATTCATAATGAAGTCCGAAAGCGCACTGAAGTTAGAAGCACTACTCTTTCATTTGTCGACCTTGCAGGATCAGAAAGAGTCAAACGTTCCAGAACAGATGGTAACAGACTAGTGGAAAGTTGTGCAATCAATAAATCACTCATGCTTCTGGGGCAGTGCTTACAAAAGCAAAGGGACAGAGAATTGCGAAGCGAATCCGCCAAGATCGACAGCTCGATATTCAGAAATAGTCGTTTGACTCAACTCCTCTTGTCTAATGCATTCAACAACAGCTTATCTCAGAAATCTACTGTATTAGTTAATGTGGATCCTTATGGAGAATTTAGTGCTACGTCTCAGATTTTGCGATACTCTGCTTTGGCTAGGCAGGTTTCTGTGCCAAAGACCAGAATTACTTCTCTGAACAGTATCGCGGCAGCTGCAGCGGCCGCCTCTAGAAGCGCATCGTCTTCCTCTACAGTATCAACGGCTTCGTCCTCTGCTAGGACAGTGTCGTCATCTAGCTCCGCTTCCTCCGCTTCAATAGGAGCTTCCAGCCGAGCAGCTAGTCGCAATGGGCCGCACACCAGTGAAAAAATCGATGCTCATATGAAGCTCGAGGCCATGGAACAGTTGATAGAAGAGCTACAGGCTCAGTTGACCGAGGCTCATGAGCGGTGTTTCACTATAGAGGAAGAGGTTCGACAAGAGATGGCCGACACCATGGATGCTCAGGCTCAGCAGATGCACGACAGATACCTCCTACTCATTGCTAATGAAAATGACCGTGGCCAGGAATTTACTGACCGAAAGTTGGAGCTGCTTGCCGATATTGTCAAACGAGCAGAGTATGACCGGCTCATGGAGGAAAACGAGGCGCTCAAAATGGAAAATGTCACTCTTCGGCAGGAGAATGAAATGCTACAGTCTAGTATATATTAAACCAATTATGTGGAGGCGTAAAAATTGGAACTCCGGCTAAATTCATATATTTATTAGGGAAAAACAATAGTATAACTGCTCTAAACTGTTCGTCTGTCGGACATATATCTGACAATTGAGCCCTGACCGGTAATATCGACCGTTTTCTCAAACCAGACCAGCAGAATACCGCCGTTTCCATGTGATTGACCGGCTGGCGATGCCATTCCCTTATAAATATACTTAATGAGAACGCTCTGCTCTTCAACATTGAGAGACTCCACCAGAGGCGAGATATCACTGGATTTGATCGCTGTCAACACATCTAGCACGGTTTTTAAATGCACATCTTTAGTCTGCTCGTCACCTCCATAAGGAGGATCTGCAAGGGCGGATTGGAGAGCGCCAGCGTAGTTGCCGCTACTTATCAAGCCCCTCACCTGCTGAGATCTGCTTTGAATATCCGCAGGATTGACGGGCGGCACATCGGGAAGAAGATCCTGTGCAGTCAAAGAGCCTTCAGGATCAAGTGCGTCGATGTCAATTTTTCGGAAGTTGACGAATGCCATTGTTTTGACCTGTATGAAGTTCAGGAAGTTGGCTGGCCTTTGAAAGAGGTGAGTGGACGAAATGTGAAGTGGGTTTGTGTTGTACCCAGCCGCCCCGGGAAGGCGAGGCTCCACAGATCCCAGCCAAAACCACCGCCAAAATATTTTTTTTTCTGAAATCAACTTTAGTACCATGCAGGATCTTCGCTCCTCGGAGCAGATGACTCGTCTTCTGCGGAGAAAAGGCGAGTCTGCGGAGTACTTGCTGGATATATCCGAAAAACTGTTTTTGGGCGAAATCCAGGTATACCTGCCCCGGAAGGACCTGGTATTGGCTGACTGGCTGCTGGACAAGCTGCAGACAGGCTGTGAATGGCGTATGAATGCCCGAGCATGGAACTTTTTGGCTCGTATTTGGACCAGGCTAGATGCCGAATCTGCTTCTAGATCCTACGGAAATCACAAATTTGGCGCTATTCTGCTGGATACCTTCTTGGACATGTCTAGATCAAAACATACTGATCAGGTAGGACAGCTGGTAGATACCGTTGCATTTGCTATTTCGACGATAAATAGACCTATAGGAGACAAAAACCTTCTCTCTGGTCTATGCAAACTTGCTGTCTGGCTTTGCAATGCTGGACTGATTGAGGTACTTCAGTCGAACGGTTTCATTCTTCTTGTCTCCTCCATCTCTAAGACTACTGTCAGCAAATCTGGTGTTGAATTGCACGACTACGTTAACCTTCTCGCTATCGATCAACTTCCAAGAGAGTTTGTTGAGCTTATCAATAGTATTGTTCTGGTTTCTCACTCCGCTCTCGCTCCAGGTACTGCTATAATCTCGTCCAAGGATCTAAAAACAATCAACGATCCTCAGTTGGCTGTCCTTCATCTATTTAATATCTTGGCCAATGGTGTACCATCTGATGCCTCTGCAATTTTTGAGCAATTAATTGGAGTATGTCCTGCAGCACAACCAGCTCTCCTGCGGGAAGCTGTATCTAGAAAGCTGAAAATAAAGGATGAGACTCTCAAAATGCTTGTAAGCCCTGATGTGGATATATTGAAAAGCATAACACGTTTAAACAGTGATTTGCTATTGTCAGATGATTCTGCGGTGAAAATCTTCGATTTAGAGAACGTCGATCAAGAGCTGGGATCGCTGATTATTGCGAGCTACTCTGCTGCTCGGAAAATGGATAAGTTTCTTGAGCTTTTTCTGACACTTCCAAAGACAAGCATATGGAAAAGTACAGAATCATTACAGATTATCAAGGCTGAACTGTCTGGCGTGGCGCCCTACCAACTTCGTCAAATGCTCGACAACTTTAAGCAGAATGACGAAATATCGGAGATTCTGGTGGACTGCTTAGGCAAGCTTCCAAACATTGTCTTATTTGAGCCAATTCTTATCAAAATGGTTGTAATGACGGATAGCTGGCTGCTGAAGTATAAAATACTATCTTTGCATCGTGTAATTGCCGACAGGTCTTACGAGGATGTCATAAAGGCGGCCAAAGTAGAAGACGTGTCTGAATCTGAGCTTCATGGTTTCATATCATGCGTCTTTCGTGTTCGTGAATTAAAAGGCGATTTTCCTCTTTTTCATGAGACTATTACTAATGTTATTCTGAAAACGGGGGCAACTTTCTTAGCAGATCTTGCCTCTCGGTGGTTTGTACTCATGGAACACTGTTGTACGAAAGAAGAAATATCAAAACTGGCAGAGTTTTTTGTCAGAGATCAGTCTGGGCTGGATCAGCTACTGTTGCTGAGCAAGAACTTTTTGTTTTTCGAGCAGCAGGTGATCTTTCAAGCAGTGCTTCATGAGATGCTGAAAGCTGTCAATGATAAATCTAGAAGCGATCAGATCCTTTCAGCTCTGAATAGTTTTCCCATTGAAGTCTTTCCAAGAGGAGTACGAGTGATGCTGTTAGATGCCATCACCTCTAACAAACGGACTACTGCGTTGCGTTTGAAATTAGTTGAGAAGCTTCTTCTTCGCCCAACACCGCAATCCCAAATAGAAGTGGATCCGAAAAGAATCGAAGAGCTTTTCAAGAGTTCTGATGCCACAGATAATGAAGCTCTAGGAAGATCTGTTGTACGCATTGTTATTTTGCGTAAAGCCGGTGAGAATTCTGCCGCTTCAAGAGAGTTCCTGAAATCATTAACCAAGAATGTTAAAAAAGGCTTTTCTAGTAAGAAGAGCTCAACTTGTTACTTGAAGATTGGATGTATGCTTTCAGACGTTGATGAAAAGATAGCTGCTGAAACTGGTTCACTACTCACGGGAGCCAAAATTCTGGAATTGAATTTGGGCATTTTACCATATCTAGCGTATACACCAGCTTCATATCTTGAAAAAGCAAAAGAGCAGGTTGCGAAAATGTGTGTTCAGAATTATGATGCTTGTTTTCCTGTTCTTTGCAAACTGATCACTTCTAAAGATGACACACTGTCGCTAGTTGCTCTTTACACACAGATGAAGAGCTCCTCTATCGATTTGGAAAATTCTTTTATCAGCGTTTTATCGGAGCTGTCAGCTGATGATTTTAGTGAGATGCTGCATTCTCTTATAGCTGGCTCGCTGGAGACAGCAGAAGAAGGATTTTTACGTGCTGTGTACAGTTTCACTAAAGCATTGAAGAAGCAGGAGCACGGCAAAGCTGTATGGCAACTTGTTCAGTTTTTCAGCCTGGTTGCCAGTAATTCAGCTAACTTTTCGTCAAAGAGCCTTGCATGGGTGTGCCGATCGGCTGATTATCTACTCAGAGAGCAGACATGGGCGGTCAACCAGTTTACTCTTGAAGCCACTTTGGTCATCATTGGAAAGTGCGTAGCTAAGCAAGAGGATTGCTTCTCGGAGCTATATGTTACCTGCTGCCAGGTCATGTCTTCAGTGCTGCTATTTCATCGGCATAGACTGAACGGCCGATATCATCTGGTAGCGCAATCGTTCGGAACAATGCTAAAATGGCTTTCATCGTCTTCTGCTGATGTTGCAGCTGCACAAGCATACTCGAGATTGCTGACGAATTTATGCGAGCCTCCAACCAAGGCTATAAGAGAAAGAGGAGGACTGAACAATCTCACTTCTTCTGCCGGATTGGCCAAACGACAGTTGGCTCGCTATCTCCCAAATCTGCTGCTCAACTACATCAGCATCTGCCTATCACCAGGATTATCTAACGCGATTAAAGACGAGTTGAAGACAGGTATTTATTCCATGATGGACGTGCTTGATCCCGAGGGATTGAAAATGGCCAGTGGGTTGATGGACTATTCGTCCCGGGCATATTTACGGCCTCTGTATAAAGACTACAAGCAGAATGGCAAATGGCAGGCCGCTGATTCGTAAAGTTCTGATATCTTTTATTATATGTACATATAGATGCTATGAGTTATGAATAAAAATTACCATTAATTATCTGCTGTAAAGTCTACCACCAGCCATTTCTATATGGGGATTACACGCACGGGCTATCAAGATGCATCGCTGGAAACAGGGCCCATTTAAATCACCAACGCGTAGTCGGCGTCGGGACACCACCAGCATGACATTTTCATTCAAAGCCACAAGCTCATCATCTGCATCACATGCAGCGCCCCCACGAGTGGTCCCCTGGGTTGAAAAATAGTATGTAATCTGCTATGGACTTTTGGGTCTATTTCATCTTTACACTTGTGCTGTTCTAACTCTAACTTTCAGTCGACCGAAAAAGCTCGATGAAGTCTCCGCGCAAGATCATACCGTCACTGTGCTGAAGCGCACACTTCAGTCCAGTAACCTTCCTCATATGCTATTTTATGGTCCTCCTGGTACTGGTAAGACGTCGACTATTTTGGCATTGGCAAAGGAGCTGTTTGGACCAACGTTGATCAAATCACGAGTACTGGAACTGAACGCTTCAGACGAGAGAGGTATTGGAATTGTGCGAGACAAGGTGAAAAACTTTGCAAGGGCAGTGGTGTCAGCTCCTTCTGATAGTGATAGTGAAAAATACCCATGCCCTCCGTACAAGCTAATTATTCTCGATGAGGCCGACTCCATGACCGCCGATGCTCAGGCTGCTCTACGTCGGACTATGGAGACCTACTCCAGGATTACACGGTTCTGCTTGATCTGCAATTACGTCACTCGTATTATTGATCCTCTTGCTTCGAGATGCTCCAAATTCCGCTTTAAGCCCTTGGACGAGACAAATGCATTGGATCGATTAACCTTCATAGCCAAGTCCGAGAAGGTCAATTACGAGCCGGCTGCTTTGGTTCGTTTATTGGAGACATCCGGCGGCGATCTTCGTAAGGCTATTACATTTTTACAGTCAGCTGCTCAATTGCAGAGTAATGGTGTGGCGCTGACCGAAGATGGAATGGACATTGACTCTGAGGAGGCTGATTCCAAAATCTCGGTGAACACTATAAATGAGATCACGGGCACTGTGCCATCTGAGACGATCGATGAACTGGTTAATATCTCTCTGAATGCGCCAGACTCTTCCAAACGTTTTGTGCAGATCCGTGCTGCGGTGGACGACTTAATAATGGCCGGGTGGAGTGGTGCTCAGATCGTTAATCAGCTTCATGATCAGCTTCTTCTGCATGAACTTATTAGTGACAGCCAGAAGAAAACAATAGCACTGGTTCTGTCCGAGACGGACAAACGGCTTACTGACGGTGCTGACGAGCATCTGGAGGTGCTCAATACAATGCTCCAAATCGGTCAGGCCGTCAATTGATGGTATATATGCAAATGAGTTATAAAATTATGAATAATATTCAAATATGCTATATGTTTAAAAGAGTAGGTCATCCCAAAAACCACCGCCTTTGGCCATAAATGTCAAATGCCTTAAAGTTGGTCTTCCATGAGGGCAGTTCCATGGCTTATCTAAACCGGCTAGATTACGAAGGACCATCTCCATAGTATCCAGATCCAGTGAGTCGCCAATCATTATGCTGGACCTGCAGGCTCTCATGGCCAACATCGCTCTAACTTTGGAGCATCTCACATTTTTGTCATCAGGCCGCTCTCCAATCAAACCAAGCAACTCATTGAAGTCATTAACGTCAAAAACGGTATTCTTACTAGTAGGAAGGCCTACCAACTGGCACTTTTTCCCAGGGGGTTGTCCGTTATCAATAGCAACCTTGAATCCATTGCGACTGAGTACATCCATGTTATTCTCTAGCGTCAGCTCTTCAATCACAGATATATTCAACTGCTGAGGAACCATCATGGGCTGCTGATTTATAACAACTTCTCTCTGATATCGTTCAAAGTTATACTTTTCATCACTGGCATGTTGATCGACTATAAACAAGTCTGAGCCAGTTCCATTCTCCTTTGATCTAGAAACCAGAATGAACCCGTTATTAAACTGGCCGATGACCCTCATTTTGGTGAAATCGTCCTTCTTTACAATGGTATTCAGCCTGCTCTCAGCAGTGGCCACATCTTCATCAGGAATATTAAAAGTTGTGATTCCCGGTCCAGAAGTGGATCCACCACGTTGTTTTTGAACTGAGTTGAGCTTCAGCCAGTCCAACTTAATATCGTCTAAAGTGGCTTCACACTCTACTTCTTCGTTAACAGTTCTCAGGCTTTTTAATTCAGCCGCTGTCTGCGTAAATTTGGCGCTGTTTTCCAGATCTGGTTCGTTCGGATTGTCACAAGTAGCGGAGAAACGGGCCGTCTTTTCAGAATGATCATTCGAACAGCAAGGAGAGGCGCTTTTTGTTGAAATTCCGGAGATTGAGCCATTGATTTCAGAATCTTCATATATTGTGATGTTCACTCCTGTCTCTTCTTCTTCTGCATCAAGGGAGCCATCCTTGTGGGGACTGTCAGCAACAATGCCCTCAGCATTATCATCTTCCCCAGATTGTTCTTCATCAACCTCACTTTCATGTTCAGCAGATGAAGTCGAGCTATCTTGTTCATCGTTGTGATCCTGAGAAACAAACAGGCCTTCTTCTTCTGCTTCTTCTTCTGACTGGACCTCCTCCACTTCCGCAGTTTCCGAAATAGATCTCACACGCTCTTTCTCCCAGAGTCCTGGCGAATCTGGTTTTGCAGCAACCGAGTCAGATGTGATACGTTTGGCTGCTGAATTTGAGGAAAGATCCGAGTCTTCAACCATGTCATCATTCACTGGTGGTCGGATCAGATCTGCCGATTCATATAAAGATTCGAGGGTCCGATTTCCATATTTAGACCTGCCAGAAGCAGAATGAACAACATTGCTAGTGCTTGATTGTGATCCTTTACTGACAATAATAGAATTAGAAGGCTTCGACAAAGATGGAGATGGCATTGCATTGCCTCCTATACCAGATTTCATCACCTCATGCTTCACATCTTGCGTAGGAACAGTGTGGCCAAATTGGTCAAAAAATGTAGCAAAGCAATCACGAACAGAATTCACTATGCGCTCCTCATCATGGATCAATAGCGTTCTTTTGTCCGGAGCTACATTGACATCGTAGTTCTCAGTGTCAATCTTCAAGTTAGCAACAATACACGGTATTTGCGTAAAGTTGAATTGCTTATATGTTTCAGATATCGCTCTGGTAATCTTTGGCAGGACGCATGGTCGTCCATTCACATACACTAGCTGTCTGTCTGAAGATGCACGTCCCTTACCAAAGATCGGCTGTGAAACAAACCCCTCAATGACAGCATGCTTCGCCGACGGTGCCTCTGAAGCTATCTCCTCTGTATTTAGTTCATAATCGTCACTATCTGGAACTTCAACCTCCGTATCTGACATGTCTCTGTCTCTTTGCGAGTCGATAGTTAACTTTTTGCGCAGAATTAACGGGGTTCGCTTCGGAATGTACTTAAACGATATTTTGAAAGGGGCCAGGGAGCTAATAGAAGATGATCCAAATATTGCAGCAAGGTTATCTTTCAGCGTTCCTCCGTTCGTAGCTAGTATAACGGAACGAGTCTTGTTGTCTCTGATCTGGGTGATCATGATCTTAAGCCCCTCCGATATGATGGCATAGCTCTGGATTAACGTCAGAGCTTTGGCGAATTCTCTTTTTATATTCTTTTCCAAATCAGTCCGCCTGACAGGAATTTCCTGAAATATCTCTGATACTTTCACATGGGTGCCTTTTTTGCCGGTCGCGTTAGATCGATGCACGATTTGGCCGTGATGATCAAACACCAACCTGGTGGCCAAGCCTGACCCAGCTTGAGACGTCGTGATCTCCACATTGGCAAGAGCACAAATAGAGCTCATTGCTTCGCCTCTGAATCCCAGAGTATCCACCTGGCTTAGTCCTTCAAAATCATCCAGTTTGGAGGTGTGGTGTTTCAGCCCGACGCCTTCGAAATCTTCGGGCGCGATTCCGTCGCCATTGTCGATAACCTCCAGACCATCCAGACCGGAGTTGCGAAATCTCAGCTCGACCGATGTAGCATGTGCGTCAAGAGCGTTTTCCAGCAGTTCTTTGGAAGCAGATGCAAGATCTGTGACAACCTGGCCAGAGGAGATTTTCTGCACGGCGGCAATGTTAATCTTCCTTATGCCCATGTCTCTGCTGCGTCTGTGGCTGGCAGGAAATTGGCGTTGTTTTGGCGATGGCAATAATCAACACTTTATACTACCCGCACATACCACCCATGAATGAGCTCACAAATACTCGGTTCGTTTCATGAGTTTTTCATAGTCTTGGTACATACCATTCTCTATGTCCGAAAGCTGTATCCTGAGCGGTCTTTCGAGGTGGTTCGCCAATATGGCATTGCTCTGCACCAGAACCGGCATCCTGAGCTTTACCAGTGGATAGAGAGCCTGGCTACTAACTGCATCAACATGATAAAGGCCGGCAAAATAATTAAATTATCCCTGGTTATTATGTATGCATCAACCCCTTTGGAAAGATTTGTGCTTGATTTAGTTGACCTCTCATTAGATAACCTCGAGCAACTGGAAGACACTGAAGAGGAGGATGAGAGCTTGTGGAGAACTCTAGGCGAGCAATACCGAGCTTGCATTGTTAAATTGCTTAATATGTCGTCCGATTTTGGGGATCTACCAAATGGGTGCACTTTTACTCTTTTGTTGGAGTCAGAGCATGCTCCGCCAACCGATGAGGAGACACTAAGTACCTGGATTGTTGCTGATGGCCAAAAGTTCAAACAGAATCCAGAAACATTGCAGAAAACGTCAAAGCGGCGCATCAAGCCAATTCAAAATGTGAATACTGAGCCTCTCTCATTTAATATCTGGTTCGAGGAGGATAAAACCAAGACTAAGATGAGGGCATAGTATCACCCTGCAGCCTCGGATCACCCTTACACTAAGCTGTCAGATGCAGCACCCCTCTTTATACAATGTCATTCTATTATATGCATTACTAACTATTAAATGGGATAGCTATTTTCTTATGTACCGCAATACTCATGGTACGTTATTCATATTAACATCACTTCTCATATTACTCCAAATGCAAAGTTGCTTTGGCCTTCTCGTAGACCAAGTAGCTAATACTGACTGCTGGCGCCACTTTAGCAAGATTGGGGGCAAGGCCACGGAACAGACCGCGGTAGCCGTCTCGTTTGACTGTCTTGCGGAAAACATCCATGAATCCATTGTAAGTGTAGGGATGGCCAGCAGTACCCTGAGCTTGAAGTCTCGTTCGCAGCAGGTTTACAGGATAAACAACAGAAGCTCCAACACTACCACTGAGAGCGCCCATAGTGAGTACAGCCATATTTCCTAGCTTGATATCCGATTCGTCGACACCCAGCTTCCTAGCTTGGCTGGTTAAGTATGCTCTCTTCATAGCAGAAAAGGTTCCTAAATCCAGCGCTGCGAATGGGAAAATACCCAAAACACCAACATAGAGACCTCTGTAAAACATTCGGAGTCCTCCATCTCTCCACATTTGTTTGACAGTGTACACGAGAAGCTCATGGCCACTGTATTTCGAAAACTGCGCAGAGCACTGAATTCTGAACTTTAACGTATCAATAGGATACACAGTCAACTGGGCTGCCATACCTCCTAATCCACCGGCCAAGAATGTTGATGCTCTGGATAGTTCAGTGGTGTCTTCTACACCTTCGATCTGGCACAGGAAACGCTTAGCAGCTTCGAACGAACCAAATTTCATAGCTGATTCAGGAAATACTTTGACAATATTTAGACCATTTCCAACAAAGAACGCACGGGGCCCTCCCTGACTCCAAAGGTGTTTTATTGCGCCCACAATCGTGGTTGGTCGCTGCTCAGCAACAACTTTCTTGACACCATCCTTGATAATTGTAGTTTCCTTTGGTGGACCACCGCCGGTTGCAATCAGGAATACTTTGATACGGTCAAAAGGAGCGGTACATGTACGAGAAACGACACCTGCAAGGCCACCGGACAAAAAGTAGCCAATTCCGTTGGAGGTCTCACTGCTGAGCAAAACGTCTCCTTCTGAAGATAGGTCCAGTTCCTCAATAAAGAACAGGTATGCAGCCCCCAGGGGAGAGTTCTCCAGGTATTCGTTGGGTATAAACAAAAGTTTATCTCTCCAGTCATTGTATGATATGAAGCCGTCTTGATCTGCATCCATAGCGGTGAAAAATTCTGCCAACCGCCCCTCATCAACTTCAATTCCCAGCATCTCAAACCCTTGCTTAATCTCGTCCAAGTCAAGAAGGTCATCTCGCTTCTTGTCTAGGCGGCTAAAGGATCCTCGCAGAATATTCTCGGTGTCGTGTATGTAATTACGAAAAGACTCGTAGTCGACTTTTCCAGTCTCTGAGGACTGGCCAATCTCCTCTGCTAAACGCACAGCTAGAGCATCTCTGCTTTTGAATTCCTCATAATGCTCATCCAGAAATCGATCGAGAGCCTGCGTGACGTCGGAGCATGTCTTGTCATTCTTGCTCTCAATGTCTGCGAACAGCTCCCGAATCCACTTATCATCCTTCAAGTCGTCCCTCATTGTTTCAAAGCCACCCTTCTACTTTCTGCTACGTAATGACCGGAAAGCACAGCACGCGGCAAGGGTGTCTTGAACTAGTACGATACTGGTTCGGTTGGTTGTAGAGAATTCCGTAGGGCACAAAAACACTGAAGTAGGACCTTTTCACCAATTGGGTGAAATCTAATTACCAGCAAAAGTGCAAGGGCAGGTTGTCTCACTGCAGGGGCAACACACGCTCTTTCACGCCGAACCAAAGGGAAAGAGATCAGGAAAAATCTGCGCCAGCCGTTAAAATATGTATGAGAAAGTCTGAGAGGAGCTTTTTTCCCACTATCTTCTTCTTTTCTTGACCCTGTCAGAAGCTGACTGCCAGCCCAGCCTTTTGGGCTATTCTTCCGATGCATGCGCCACACGAGCTGAGGCTGTAAAAAATTCCTCCATCAAAATGTCTAGTGCAAAAAAATTTGGAACTTTTCCAAGCAGTGACATTCTTTCACCACACGCAGACGTACGCACACACAATGCCTAAATCATCCAAGGCACAAGACGGCAAACATGTCCATGAGCCGATCCTTGAGAAGGACCTAGAGGAGATTGAGCTGGAAAAGGCTGTTTTTGGCGACGCCGAAGGGTTCGAGTCCAACCTGAGGAGTCTGGTTCTGGATGAATATGGATCTGATGGGGAAGCTGACCAGGAAGCTGAGATTGTTGCCGGCGAAGAACTGGAAGATCAAGAACTTGATCCTACACAGCTTCAGGATTCAAATTTGTTTATCGTTGGCGATGATGACGAAGAAGACAGCGACGGCAAGGAAGATGAAGACATGAAGATGGATTCCAACACCGAGGACAGCGAGAGCGACACTTCAGATGACGATGATGCATGGTATGATAGCGATGATGAGAGAGTCCAGGTATCTCTTGTTTCTTCAAATAAGCTGCGGAAGCTCCGAAATACCATGGATGATGATACCATCAAGGGCAGGGATTATGGCCGTCGGCTCCGTGCAAGATTCGAAAAGCTCTACCCTGTCCCTCAATGGGCCAAACCCGAAGAAGCCACAGAAGAAGCAGGTAGTGAGGATGAGTTCATGCAGGATCAGGACGAGGATGTCATTCGCGCTGAAGATCCCCTAGCAGATTTGCTCAAACAGAACTCTTCATACATCAACACAAAGAAGACAAGAAAACTGCTACCTTCCAGCGTCATTGACATTGCACGACTGAAAGATGCCAATTTCTCTGCAAGATCGCATTCGGCCATTCAGTCTTTGGAGTTTCACCCCACCCACTCGCTGCTGCTATCCAGCGGATACGATAGAACTTTGCGATTATATCACATTGACGGCAAGACCAATCCCCTTGCTACCTCCCTGCATATCCGACAGAGTCCTTTCCAGACAGCCCAGTTTCACCCTGACGGCCGACGAGTTTTTGGAGCAGGTCGAAGAAAGTATCTCTATATCTGGGACATTCAGACGGGACTGGCTGAGAAAATCACTCGAATGTACGGACACGAAGATACACAGCGCAGCATGGAAAAGTTTGAGCTTTCACCTTGTGGGCGATATATTGGCATGGTTGGTAGAGCTGGTTGGTTGAATGTTCTGTCGGCTACTACGGGCCAGTGGATCACAGCAGCCAAGGTAGAGGGAATCATTGCGGACGTTGCATGGACTCATGATGGTGAAAAGGCAATTATCATTAATACTGCCGGAGATGTGTGGGAATGGAGCTCAAGCAGCCGAGTCTTCACTGGTCGGTGGAAGGATGAGAGCGGTGTAGGCGTGACGGCCGTAGCCCTCAGTGGACATGGCAACAATGACCGATACTTGGCCGTTGGGTCCAAGAGCGGAATTGTGAATATTTATGATCTACGACATCCTACTGTTGGCATGAAGCTTTCTGACAGTGAAGCCCCCATATACAAGCCTATTGCTGTGCTGGATCAGTTGATCACCACTATCAGCTCGTTGGTATTTTCACCAGACGGCCAGATTCTGGCCATGGCCAGTCGAGCAAAGCGAGATGCGTTTCGGCTGGTACACGTGCCCACTTTCACGGTCTTCAAAAATTGGCCCACTTCCTCAACACCTCTGGGCAGAGTCACCGCGGTGACTTTCAGTCCTGGCGGAGAAATGCTGTCATTGGGCAATGCTGCGGGCTCGGCTCGTCTCTGGACGCTGAACCACTATACGTAGGCAGGTAGTCCCATCACAACGGCTAAATGATTCATACCTGGTAAAGGAGAGGTAGGTCTCTGTTCGGGATGAAAACTGTATATTGCATAATGTTATTTTAATATCATGATATGGAAAGAACTATATTGTAAAACTGGAGTTGCCTAATGGGCCCTCCTTTTTCCTACTGGCTAAATTGATGGACACCACCACCGATGAGCGCTCGCTGCGAGTGGGGGATTCGCCGCACGTTCGCAACTAAATGCCACCACACATTTTTCAAACACCTTCTCACCACGAACTACTGGCATGTCTTCACAAATCCAGATAGGGCCACCTGACTTGAAGACAGCTGATCCCAAGGTGCTAGCTGTCGCCAATTTTCTGCGTCACAATAAACTGCTAAAGCAGCGTGAAGGTTTTCTGAATGGCCAACGTCAGTCGTTTTGGCGCCTCAAGCGTGCAGTGCGGGCCCTGGAGAGCCCCGAGTACAAGAAAGCACAGGCCAAAGATGCAAATCTACCTCCTGTGAACAATAATGCCGATGCCCTGAACACATTGCGGCTTTTTCCGCTTAATAAGTTTGCCTTCAATGTCCAGAAGCTCGACAGCAAGGAAGCCCTGAGTCTCGGTCAGAAGCCTGCTCCTGGTGTGCCTGTTCTGCGTATCAACTCCACCCAAGACTTTGGCGAGGATGACTACTTTGTGTGGTTCTATGAGCCTGTGAAGTTTTCCACTTATTTATATGGTGTGGGCATGCTTGTTGTCGTGTTTGCAGTCGTGCTGTTCCCTCTGTGGCCCGTAAAGATGCGAATTGGAGTCTGGTACTTGTCCATGGGAATGCTTGGCGTTCTCGGTGCGTTTATGGGACTAGCGGTTGTTCGACTTATTATTTTTGGCGTTTCTTGGCTGGCCAGCCCGCGATCATTTTGGCTGTTTCCCAATTTGTTTGAAGACGTTGGATTTGTCGACAGTTTTAGGCCTGTCTATGCTTGGAATGATCAGCTGTTGTCTTTGAGTCAGCAGCGTGCTGCTGAAGCTCAGAAACAAAAGCTCAAGAAAAAGGCAAAGAAGGAGAAGAAGCTTAAGAAGCAGCAGACTGCTGCTGCCAAGTCAGTAGCTACAGGCGTGCCGGGTATTCCTACAGGTGCAGCGACTGCCGGCGGCCCTGCTCCTCCGCCAGGAGCCATTCGAGTTAACCTCACTCTTGAGCAACAGAAAGAAGCTAATGAGAAGGTGGAGAACATCAAGAAGCAAATGACTATTCTGCGAGCCAAGATCATGAGCTCGCCTCAAGGCCCTAAGACGCCAGAAGATCAGCAAAAACTCGACCAGGATTTGACCATGCAGCTGCAGAAGATGATCCAAATGGAGGTAATGAAGATCGCTCAGCGTGCCCATCAAGAACAGCAGGCAAAGGCTTCTGAGCAGAAAATTACCCCGGTTGAAGATACTAAGTCAACGGCCACTGAAGCCGCCAAGTCTGAACCCACTCTGCGTAAGGTGACTCTGGAGGATGCGGAATAAGCTATTTCGATCTTTTGAATCTTTTGGAAACATCTATAGAGGCAGGGATGCGTAGACTGTATGTATTTAGTTGTAGCTGTCTGATATCAAGGCACTCTGCGTTGAAACAAACATTGCAAAAAAAAAACCAAATGCAAAAACTAAAACAATATTCTTATTACTAAAGCAAAACTATGTCCGTATTCTCAGTCCGCAGTAGAAGCTCGTTTATAAATATTCAGCAGCATAGCCGTCTTTGAGACGAGGCTCTGCCTCGCCCTGAGCTGTTTGAAGGATGGCTTGGACAGCAGGAGGAGGATGCAACCCCAGACGTTCGGCCCGTTTCCAGCGGTCTAGTCGGGTGATTCCTACAGTAGGGCCATACTCCATTTTCATGTCGAATTGCTTGAGGAGCTTCTCAGCAGAAGACAGCTTCTCTTGGTGGACTGTGGAGGCAAGGTTAGCAAATAACTTTAAGGCAGTTTGACTTGATCCAAGCCAAATGCCATGAAAAAAAACACTTACTAGGTTCGGCAATATTGGAAGCTGAAAGCTCAGATAAGACTCGCTTGACTTCGGGATTCTCTTCATCCAGCTCAGGCAATCGAGCCTTGGGCTCCGGCTCCTGCTTGGACACGGCTGAAGCAACTGTTGGCTCGGGTTTCTCGGTTTTGGCAGTTTTGGCCAAAGTCTTCGCCTTCAGATGTGCATCCTTAGGCTTGGAAATGGCAAAAGCATCGCTAATGCGGGCTTGCTTGCCGGTGGTGCTCTTCCGCGGGGCCATTGGCAAACAGATGTGGTGGAGAGCTGAAGTGTGGTTGTGTTGCTGGTGTTGATGTTTGGGTTGATGCCCTATAGGTTTCCAAAACAAGCCGTGCACAAGCAAAAATTCAGCCATCTCCTTAGCATCGTGTTGAGCTGCGATCCACCAGCGGCCTGCTGAACAACCCAACAGAAAGATATTTGCACAAATTCTTTTCCGCTGGCTGCGCTACGCACCCTGCTTGCTCATGAACTCGAAACTGCGCATCGGGCTGGGGATCGTGGCCGCGTACTCTGCGTACGCTGGCTACGTGCAGATCCGGACCAGCCAGGAAATTAGCAAACGCGAAAGGCGCTTCACTCCGCCTGGCGAGGAGCAGAACCAGTTTTCTAGTCTGAAGGTTGCGGGCAAGTATGTTAATCCGTTTCCTCAGTACAGAAACCAGACTCTGTTCGAGTTTGCCTATCAGAGAATCAGCGAGCTGTTCCACGATAGGCCTCGTGGTGGAGTCCCTTCTATTTTGTCCGAAATACATGCTGTATTGCCCACTAGACGACCAGATTTTGATCTTCTGTTTGAAACTGCAAAGGGCGCTTCAGCCAGTGGTCTTTTGGGTGTCTCAGCTCTGCCGCCTTTCTCTCAACGGCTGACTCTGACCTGGCTGGGGCAGAGTTGCGCTTTCGTGCAGGTTCCGGGGCTGAACATTCTCACAGACCCCTGTTTTGACACTCACCTCGTTCATCCAAAGTTTGGTCCCAAGCGAATAAGTCCTCCTCCTTGTGGGGTGGAGGAGCTGCCCCCCATAGATATAGTGCTCGTTTCACATGACCATCCTGACCACTTGGATCTTATAGCAGCTGAGAAAATCGGCAACAAGGCACTTTGGGTTGTACCTCTTGGCGTCGGTTCTCATCTGCAGAAGTATGGAATTACCAATATCCTAGAGTTGGACTGGTGGCAGAGATCATCGGTCAAATCTAGCACCGCTGATGGATGGGAAGTTCTCTGTACGCCGGCTATGCACTGGTCAGGCAGGGCTCTCTATGACTCCAATAGTACACTGTGGGGATCTTTTATGCTGCTGAAAAACGGAAAGCCTATATTTTACCACGCTGGTGACACTGGCTATTCACCACAGCTGTTCCAAGGTATTAGACGGTACCTTGGAAGTGGACCTAAAGTTGCCATGCTACCTTGTGGAGCGTATACGCCCAGCTGGCACCTGCGACCGCAGCATACAGACCCCTACGAGGCTATCCAGGTCATGAAAGATATCGGGGCTCAGAAGATGGTGGGTGTACACTGGGGAACTTTTGTCATGAGCGACGAGCATTACCTGGAGCCTAGAGATTTACTGCATGAAATCGCCTTGCACAATAAGATTGAGAACGATGCAATCGCGCCTGAGTTTGGTAGAACATTGGTGTTCAATCTGGCTGATGAGAACCCTTCTAGAGCCCCTCGACCAGTTCATGATGGCCAGTCACTGCTGCTAGAGTAGTCTAGAACATTGACTAGAACATGTTTCCTTGCAAGATATTATGCTCTCCCCAAGACCGGATCAACGAACTTTTCTTAACATTATTTACCTCTTGTATATATCTGAAGATTAATAGAACTGAATTTGAAACTACATGTACTGTAGAGACGCATCGCATAGGGATGCGCATGGATAATCGTTAAATATTGTAACTTTCAGACGAAACCACTGCTGAGCGTTGGGGTTTTAAGGAACGAAGAGTTGCAAAGTAGAGTGCTACGCCATCCGTAATGTACAATCATGCATTAATGACTATGGGCATGGTAAAATCTATGGCGGCCTTCATTCGATTCATAGAGAACGAACGTGCAGTTCAAATCAGCCTCAATCTACTAATGAGCCCTTTTATTTACAATTTCCTCGAACTTCTTGAATTCCTCGTCTTTAATAGTGTAGCAATGCTCCGCAGCAGGGAAGACCCTGGCCCTGACCTCGTCTCGGTACTCCTGGATTGCATTGACATTGATATTAAGGTAGTCCGAGTACTTTTTCAAAAACTTGGGCACAAATGCGTCAAATCCACCCAACATATCAAGCTGAACCAGTACCTGTCCAGAGGTTCCAGGTCCAGCACCAATACCGATGGTGGGTACCTTCAACTGCTTCGTTATAAGTTCACCCACACGATCTGGCACTGCCTCCAGAACCATCATGCACGCGCCAGCCTCTTGCACTGCCAACGCATCTTCCAGAATCGACTCCGCCGACTTGGCAGTCTTTCCTTGCACCTTGAATCCTCCAATAGAAGACTGACGCTGCGGGGTCAGACCAATATGGCCGCAGACGGGAATGCCACAGGAGGTAAGCTTCTTGATTGTCGGGGCCAGCTCGGCACCACCTTCAAATTTGACCGCCTCAGCAAACCCACGCTTAATCATTCTGAGCGCAGATGCATGTGCCTGTTCAGGGGAGATCTCGTAAGAGCCAAAAGGCAGATCAGCGATCAAAAATGCAGAATTGAGACCTCGGGACACAGCCCGAGTGTGGTAAATCATCTCGTCCAGCTCGATCTCATTAGTATTGTGGTGACCCATGGCAACCATAGACAGCGAGTCTCCGACCAGAACAATCTCTACACCCGCTCGATCAGCCAGTGTTGCTGAGATGTAATCGTGGGCTGTGACAACCGAAATCGGCTCCCCAGACTTGTAGAGCTTCATAATGCGGGGTATGGTGACCTTGGGGACCTGATCAGCCGAAGAGTTATAGTGAGAAAAACGCACTTGTCTGGCTACTTGGCAGGAAGCGCCCGACGGGATAGCAAAAGCTCTCGGCAAGGCTCTAGAAAACATCTCTTTAAGTGTGAGTATGTTCTGTGGTGGTATTGTGAATGGAGGAGGTAAAAAGAGGTAGTAGAACCGTTGAAATTTAAAGTGAGTAATTCGCACCCATCAACATGTCCCGCACTGTGCCAAACTATATTTCCGTTCTGGCCCAAGGAAGCAGCATTAGTCAGCTTCTCAGCACCCAACAAGCCCATCAAAACTACGGTCTGGTATTACAACGGGCCGAGGTTGCTGTAGACATTTAGTAAAAGGTTGCTGTGTTCTTTTGACTTGAGCAAGATCACCATCTTACTCTGTTGTGCATTATTTTTGATATTTCATGAGTTTTCTGTCTCTTTTTGCGTACTCCCCCAAGTCCTACGTGGATGTAGCTCATGCCGACAAGACTGCTAAAGTAGCGCTGAAGTCTGGCGAAGTCGTTTCATTCGACAAGCTCATAGAGGACAATGTACCTGGTGCTGCGAAGGGCACCTCGTACTGGAACAAACTTGGATTGGGCAATGGTGATTCACAGACTATCTATGCCGGCGCTTATGAATTTGACGATGTAGATCAGATCCATTATGGTCGACGTCTGATTGTATTCGAGAATGGTGATACTGTATCTGCTGATTATGTCGTTGATCCTCCAACCAGCGATGAACACTGGGAGGAGCAAGCTTCATATAAACCTCACGAGGATCTTCCCCGATTTCCTGTGCGTACTCGATATCTTACTCCCGAGGAAATTCTTCATTTCGAAAATCCCAATGAAACCAAGCCGCTGTTCATCAATCTGCATGGTCTGTCTGGTGGATCACACGAGTCTTATGTCCGAGCCCAGATCAATGGTGTTATGCAGAAGTACGCTGGCGAGTTTGATATTGTGGTACTGAATAGTAGAGGCTGTGCCAGGACTAAGATTACTACTCCTATGCTGTTCAATGGTGTTATGACGGAGGACATTCGAAGATTTGTCAAGCTCATCAGAAAGAATCAGCCCAACCGAAGAATCTACTGTGCTGGCTACTCTTTGGGCGCTGCTATTCTTTCTAACTACCTAGGACAGGAAGGAGACAGCTGTGAGGTTTCCGGTGCCGTTTGTCTGGCGAATTGCTGGGATATGGTCCTGTCGTCCTATTATCTCAACAATACCTATATGGGAAAAAAGCTCTACAGTCCTATGATGGCCAAAAACCTGACAAGACTTGTTAAGCACCACGATAGTTTGTTGTCCTCCTTAGATTGGTACAAGGAGAGGAGTAAGAAGCCTGCTCCTAAGACCCTTGAGGAGTTTGATGACGGATTCACCTCTAGGATGTTTGGCTTTGATTCTGCCCACGACTATTATCGAAGTGCCTGCCCAGTAAACCGCCTAAGCAATGTTCGAGTTCCTCTTCTTATTCTTAATTCTCTTGATGACCCTATTGTTGGCAGTATTGGTCTTCCATATAAGGAGGTCGCTAGAAACCCTTATCTGTACATGGTAACTACCACAATTGGTGGCCATTTGGGTTGGTTTCAGCCTGGAGGTAACCGGTGGAACGTCGAAGTCGTGGCTGATTATCTGCATGCTGTTAACTCGAAAGTCGATCACTCAGATGGAAGTGGTATTACTGCAGAAGTACCTCAACTCCATAGACTGTGGAAGAACGATCGTCTTGTATTTGACGGAATTAACCCCTGAGTTTGACACTTCAATTTAGAATCTACCCCAGTTAGTATAAACTTCATATCATGTGAAGCGTCTGCTCTCTTATTTGGTTTTGGATATAGAAAAAAATGCAATTAAGACTATATAGATGCTGTTTTGTATGCAAGAAAAATGTTTTTACGCAATAATGGCTAGTCCAGCATTACGGAATGAAGTGATGGACGAGGCGTCCGAGTCAGTCGATTTCCAGGTGGAATCAATGCTGATATTTCGAGTGTGAGAATGCTGTCGAGATCTTCTTCGATTGGCTCCGCCACGCGACAGTCCGCTAGGACTCGAAGAAGCACTGTTGTTAGAAGAATTTCTTCTACTGCTGATAGAGGCAGAATCATGAAATCCAAGAGCAGAAGGAATTTGCCGAGACGATCCTGTCAATGAGATATTGTCAGAAAAATCTCGAACAGACCTAGAAACAAGAGTTTGTACCTGAGGTGTCGAGGACAAATCTGAAAAAGTTGGCGGAACAGGAAGACGGCTAGTTTCTCTCAAAATCTGCTTAGGAGACTCATGCTGAGTGACTCTTCTGGGAATGCTAAATTTCCCGCTACCTGACTGGTCACTAGGAGTAGTATTGGAAGATCGAATAAGCTCAGAAAGCTCGGAAGACTGAGCTTGCAGCTCACCAAGCTCTGCATACATATCCTTTAAAATTTTATCACTCCAGTTTCGAGTGGTATCATCTGTTGTCCAAGACTGGACTCGCTCTGACGGCGGAATAGGAGGGTAGTCAGAAGGAGTAGGCTCGTTTGAACTGATCTTCATCTGTGGGATGGGCGATGAGTTTTGTCTGACATGTCTCAATTCAGGTGATTCAGTAACAAGTTGGGCGATCTGAGCAGGGGAAGAAGCAGATCGATTAGCATGGGGGATTTCAGGAAGTGGCCGGGGAGACGTTGTTGCTTCTGAGACACTTCTACCTTCCACTACACCATGTCTAGGCTTGGGCTTTGATTTTGAAGCCATCCAGGAACTTTCGTGATCAGGCTTTCCAAGTGAGCCATAAGAAGAGCAAGACATATCTTCCTCCTTTAAGCTTCCACGATCGCCAATCAGCAGAGAGTACTTTGAGGAAACACGTTTAGGATCCAAGGAATCTCTAAACATGTCTCGGAAGCTGAAATTAGTCGGTGGTCTATCAATTTGATACATCACAGAGTCTCTATCGGACAAGGCAGACGATCCACGATGATCAGGAGAGGATGATGAAGATGGCTTAAGGCCGACAAAAGATTCTCTCTCCTCGCTTCGGCCAGAGAAGAATTCTTGCTCACCACTGGACGATGCAGTAGTAGAAAAAGAATCTATTGAAGAGCGTGAGCTCAGTGATCTGTGACCATCAGAATCAAACTCCGATTGTCTCCAGCTAGCCTCTTCTTCAGCCTCCCACAGCTTGATCTCCTGCTGGAGTCTCACTCTAACAGCAATGGCCTGCCGTAGATATGAGGACCACGTATTCACAAAATCCATAGCTTCATCAACAGTAGCGGGGTTTTCAAATACGTCTCTAGTAGGGGAAACACGGGGCCGAACTTTGTCAATAAGAACAGTCGGGTTGTCAGTGCCATACATATCGACACGTCTAATAACAGGAAGACCTCCTCTTTTCCTAGAAGCACGGGTAGCAGAACGTCGTACTGAGGCTTCTCGGTAAAGAAGAGTCTCATGTGTTCTTCGTTCTCTCCGAGTAGACGGTTGTCTTGGCACTGAAGTCAACGGGGGGTTCAACAAAGAAGTGCCGACAGTCTCTCCAGAAATATCTTCTTGTCCGGCAGAACTTGTTGGAAGGGCAATTGGAGGAGGAGGGTATGCAACTGCAAACTTGTCTTCAAGTCTCTTGACTCGCGGCAATGACAGATTTGGCCGTTTATGCTTGCCAAGTCCCCGGCCAGCCCCCCCAGCTGGGGTAGGTGTACCAGCTTGGGGAAATCTAATATCTGCAGGATGAATAAGCTGGGGGGAAAGTGGACGCTCCGGTTCTGCATTCACATGCACCGGATTCGACGGTTCGCCAATCTTCGATTTTAGAGTAGTCATGGATCGGCGCACTCGGGGTCGAAGACGCATCATGTCCTGGGCCCTGAGTCGGTACTGCAGATATTTGCTATCCTTACCGTCCCTGTAGCCAGGAACCTCAAACGACAATTGGCGTCTGAGCTCAGCCTTAGAATAAGCATATTTAGGCTCCTCTACACGGACTCGGCGATTTCTGAAAATTTTATCGAAAAGTCTCCTCACAGGGTTAGACGATCGTGTTCGAGAATATAGCGAACGCTTCCTGACAAGCAGTTCAGGCGATTTGGGAGGAAGAGGCGGGGGAATGTCGCCGTCAGTACTAATGAGGGGAATCTCCCTGAGAGAGCTTCTCACTGAACGGATCGAATTAGCTCTTTCCGGTGAGCTTCCTCTTCTAATTCGCTTGTACAAGATGCTCTTCATCCTCCTTGCGGACATTGATGACGTGTTGGAGTTTCGTTTTGAGGGTGCCCGGCCCAGAGGTGGGGACTCATCTTTGATTCTGTCCAAGGAGGAAATCATTATCGGTTCTTTCTTCCTGCTCATGGCGGATTTCGTACTATCTCTGAACTTTGTCACAAAGCTGGGGGTATCGACACCAGGGTTGGGCGAGTCGGATTGAGTGTAAAGTATAGCAGTCATTGCTGCAAGACTTTGTTGGCTGGGTTGGCCTGCAAGGTTGGCTCCGCACTTTGCAGATAAAAAAGGGGACCCTGAAAAAAAGCGATGAGGCTGATAAGATAAGCGAGAGGGCCTAGCTAGCAGATATAATAAGGGCCCTTCAACCAGAGAGAAAGACGTGGCAAATGAAAGCGATTTGCCACAGAAGAAAAAAATGACGAGGATGTTGATGATGGTAAGAAAAAAAGGGCGCTGTGTCACCTAAATACCATGGGCAAGGCGTGGCCCGGGTGAGGATTTGCGATGGCTGGTCAAAAATCCAGGTGGTAGGGTGCTCGGACCCACCAGCAACACGCCAGAGTGCGCCAGGTTCCTAGATCGGAAACTGCAAAAGAGATCTATGGCTGGCTAAACCTAAAAAGAGCTGTAATACTGACATTTCAGAGGCCGCATTGTAGCCGACATGCAATACTAGTGCAATGGTTGGCAGCCTGAGTGGACCTCAAACCCCCGCTGCGCAGTCGGCTGTGAGCCCAGGGCCCGCAGAACCAGAGCCAAAAGAGCATCAGAGAGTGGCTCCTCTATTCATACAGCCTGCCATTTTTTTTCCTGCTGCTCAATTGCCTGAGACACATACTGTCTGACACCATATAGGCTGCATACAACTCTTGGTTTTGAGTCCATTCTAGTTGAGCAGAGGGCGGAGATCGCGCCGTTAATATTGGTCTCATCAGCCCAGAGCTTATCGGGAACTCCATCACTACTGGTACTAGCGTCGGGTACAGCACACCACGACATCTGCTGCTTGGCGCATGCAAGAGCAAACTAACGAATTCACCCCCTGGCACAGCGTCTTTCACACACCATGATGTCCTTCTCGGTTAATTGCGGCGGCGTGCTGTATGCACGACTTTCACAAACGTCTGAAAAGGATCAGCAAGCGGGTGAGCTGGTGCCTAATTAGCAGCCCCTGGTGGCATGCTGGTACAGGACTTACCCGGCCACACCACACACCCAGTCGCCTTCCCGAGCAGTGTCACCACCCAACCATCCACCCAAATCTGGACAGCCTGCAAACCACCGCAAATTACACCAAACACAAGCGCTCAGGCTGTTGAGTGCATAAATTAGTCAAACTGGCTTCCGACGTAGCTACCATAGAACAGGAGGGCTCTGGGCCCTCCATTGTGCCGCAGGGGCCAGTTCACCGGTATGCCATCGAAACAATACTGATTCTGGCCTCGTCACCCTTGGTCGGCCCTCCAGATAACCTGCAGACCATTGATCTGCGTACACCAAAGTACAAGCCCAAGCTGGCCGAAGGAGTGGGACGCAGACGGGTGCCAAATGAACCCCATAGTCGATTCGAATCTTCCCTTGATGCTGGCCATGGGCAGCAGCAGCGAAGTAGACGGGACTACGACAACGAGACTGTCGAATGGGATACCCCCACCAGCGTTGCTGACCTGGGAAGTTTTGGCAAGGGAGATGGATTCTTTGGCTCTGCTGAAGGTGCGCAGGAAGACGATTCAACTCCTGCGTGGTTTGATAGTCCGCTGGAAAATAATTCCGGTAGAGGCAACGTCGGCCACAGTGCCCGAGAGTTTGAAGAATGGAAGGCCAAAATGCGCACAGAGGAGCTCCGAAAACAGGGATATCAGATAGCGGACCCTGAACCTGCTGCACAAGCCTACGAGGAAGAAGAGGACTTCTTTTCCTCAGATCATGGCTCTGCTCAGGCCAATGCTGATACAAAACAGGCAGAGCCGCATACCACTGGTGTGGATCGGTTCTTCTCCATGTGGGGTGACGAGAAACCTACCTCTGCTGCTGGACAGTCAGAAGCAGACTTAGATCATGGTAGCAGATTTTCCAGATTCTTCGGCGGTGGCCCAGCTCCACAGCCGGCCCAGACTACCAAATCTAAACCTCTCCAGAACCAGCCGACGACCACAGATCCAGCTGGGCAGGATAAGGAGGGTTTCCAGCGTATCATGATGATGCTTGGAAACCAACAGCAACAAGCTCCTTCTCAAGGTCAGCAGCAGAAATCTCAGCAACCACAGCCTGAATCTCAATCACAACACATACCGCAGCAGAGGGATGCTCCTGCTCCTGCTAAACCAGAAGGCAGTGGCGATGATCTGTTTTTCCAAAGTCTCCTAAATAAGAGCTCTGGCCCGCAAATCACACCCTCTGCTCCACCCCAAGCTCAGCCTGATAATGCTCGGAAGGACCCGCGAGCCAAGCAAAAGCAGAACAAGAGGCTGACAGTTCAGCAGCAGCAGCAGCAGCAGCAGCAGCAACAGCAGCAGCAGCAACAACATCAGCAGCAGCAACAGCAGCAGCAGCAACAACAGCGCCAGGATCAGCGACAATATTTTCAACAAATTCCCACTTCTCCTGAAAGCGCTCCGCCAGGTATGGGAATACCACCACCAGGGTTCTTCCCCCCTCCACCTGGAATGTTCCTCGATAAAGATGGAAAGCCAATTCCTCCTGAACTCATGCCCTATCCTCCTCCTATGATGTATAACGAACAGGGCCAGCCTATTCCTCTTCCACCACCGCCATTTTTTGGAGGTCCACTACCTCCGCAGTTCGATCCAAATAACAACCATATTCCTCCCATGCATGCTAGGCCCATGCAAGGATACCCTCAGAATGGGCAGGGACCAAAGCCATAGCTTGAAGGGACTATCTGATTGCCCTTCTGATAAATATGCATCGAATATTGATAGTCCTGTAGTTGGCTCAATGTAATTTGTTATTATCAAGAAATCGGCACTGCCATATGTAGTAAGTCCACGTTTTCAGCCGTGTGCAGTATAGATGCACCTGCCCAGTGGGACTGCTGCTGCTGAGAATCTAGCAGGTATAGCTGCTTTACCTCATTAAAATATTCTGTGGGTCTCTCTTATTCATATTTCTAGTTTAAACGAAAATTGTGGTAAGAGACAGATGATTTTCGTTCCGTTGAGGAAGTTCTTCTAGTTATCAACTTCGGTTCAGAAATGAGCCGATAACAGAAACGGGCGAATCAGCCGACTAGAAGATCCAGCATAAGGGAATTACGGTGTGGCTACAAATATTCAGCAGAATCATTTATAATTATTGCTATAAAGTACCTTGGGCTCCGAAGTGATATATAGTATCTTTTGATATTTTTCTTTGTAGTGATCATCATGGAGTGACAGTCGCACAATACCACCTTTTTGTTTCTACGTTACATACCCATTTTAACCTGATCCACCCCATAACAATAACGGAGCTAACGAGAAGGGATCCGTCTTACCAGCATATTATCCACCGATTTGAGAGTGCCAATTGAGCTGATTATACTTTGGCTGCATTTGTAAGGTAGCATGCATATGAGACTTCAGAATTGCTAAGCAGTTTCGAAAATGTATGCTCGACTAGCTGGAGTCCTCACTCTATTTTTCGTCCTTCTCGCAATATTTATCGGCGACGATTTCAATTGGGTACCAAAATTTCCTGTTTCTAAACCAAAGGGGACGCAATATATTGTTGTCATTGACGCAGGTAGTGCTGGATCCAGAGTTCACGTATATCATTTTGACACTAGCACACCAAATGGGGAGCCTGAGCTCACCAACGAAGTGTTTGATTACGTTTTGCCTGGGTTATCTGCTTATTCAGGTGATCCAAAAGAAGCTGCTAGAAGCCTAGATCCCTTGCTTGAATTGGCTTTAGAAAGTGTCCCTTCGCAGTTCCGGGCAGCTACACCTATATCAGTGAAAGCTACAGCTGGTCTCCGACTCATAGGTCAGAAAGCGAGCAGCGAAATTCTTGAGGAGGTAAGAAAGCATCTTAAGGAAGATTTCCCTTTTTATCTTCCTGAGCACGATGCTGT
The DNA here is from genome assembly GCA_023628935.1 of Zygoascus sp. PK3305. Taxonomy (NCBI): domain Eukaryota; kingdom Fungi; phylum Ascomycota; class Dipodascomycetes; order Dipodascales; family Trichomonascaceae; genus Zygoascus; species Zygoascus sp. PK3305. The sequence continues at coordinate 3,197,747 of JAMAJS010000001.1, forward strand.
AACTGTTTTGGATGGGAAGGATGAGGGTATATTTGCCTGGATCCAAGTGAACCATATACTTAGAAATATCGGGCACCATGCTGCTGAAAACAATACGGAGCGCTCATCTACGGCAGCAGTGTTTGATCTTGGAGGGGGATCCACCCAAATTGTGTTTGAGCCCGACTTTATGCACAAAGATGACGATATTGATCTCATACCTGGAGATCATAGGTACGATCTTACTTTTGCAAATGAGAAATACACGCTTTATCAACACTCTCATCTTGGATATGGCCTTATGGAAGCTAGAAAAACACTGCACAGACTTGTTGTGGAGGATATTTGTGGTCGCGATTCTCAAACTGGAGAGATCCTTGTATCTAGAGGGGATGAAATCATTTCCCCGTGCATTTCACCTGGACAGAGTCGCACGGTTGATATAAATATAGCTGCACCAGGAGAACTGTCAAAAAATATTCCAGTGACAATGTCAGGTGCTGAAACGCAGGATAGCGCTCAGACATGCATTGACCTTGTTTACAGGATGCTAAACGTTGAGGAATACTGCACTCATGATCCATGTGGTTTCAATGGGATCTACCAACCATCTTTGGCGGAAACCTTCGCTACTGAGGATATTCACATCTTCTCCTATTTCTATGATCGGCTGTTTCCTTTTGGAAATACAGGTACAGTCGACCTAAACTATATCAAATCGGTAACCAATGCAGTATGCCAAGGTCCTGAAAAGTGGGCTGCTTCTTTTTCTGAATCTGCTGTGGAGGAATTGAATAGTAGAGCAGAGTATTGCCTGGATTTATCATTTATATTTGGTATTCTTCATCATGGCTATGGTCTGCCTCTTTATCGAGAACTAAAGGTTGTCAAAACCGTGAACGGCCGCGACCTTGGATGGACATTGGGAGCTGCACTTGCTATGCTAGAACAGGTGGGCCTTTCCCAAGCAGTTTGAGGTGAAATTTTCTATCACAAAAGAGGTGCTTATTTATATTTCGTTAGCCTGGACTTATGTTTTCTGCTCCAATAATAGAGGGGCTCAGTCCAAGTGCAAGCACCACAATAGACCGAATAGTTATTTACTTCTTATAGATAAGCAGATCTATACTGTACCGTACGTACATTTTACGTGTTCTATCCTCGGATAACTGGATCAATAGGAATACCATCGTATTCACCGTAGCCCAGTGCCAAGTTAATGTTCTGAAGGCACTGAGTAGCAGCTCCCTTGAGCAAATTGTCAATGGTAGCTACAACGACAACTCTGTCTTGCTTCTTGTTGACACCAAAACCTCCGATAACAACACCGTGCTTACCAGAAATATCCTTGACAACAGGGGCTTCACCAGTAACTGTGATCAACTTCTCACCAGCATATCTATCCTGGTAGATGTTTCGAATGTCTCTAGAAGTGATCTTCTCCTTCAAGGGAATAGAGATTGTATGGGAAATACCCTGGAACCACTGAGCCACATGAGGGGTGAATGCAATATCCTTTCCAAGCTGTCGAGAGACTTCCCGTTCGTGAATGTGATCAGTCAAGGAATAGGGGATAAGGTTATTGGCAAGATTATTGACGTCGTTCTTAGGTGAAGGCTTAGTACCAGCTCCAGAGTAACCAGAGACACCAAAAACGGTAGGATGCTGATGCTCAGGAATATACTCAATAAGAGGAGCGATAGCAAGTTGTGCAGCAGTGGCATAGCAACCAGGGTTAGAGATCTTCTTTGCAGAAGACAAAGCGGTTCGAGGCTTGGCTAACTCAGGCAAGCCATAGACCCACTCCCCAGAGTCGTCAAATCGGTAGTCGGCAGACAGATCAATAATCACAGACTTGTGCTCAGAAGTAGCATTGTCAATGGCATCAACAAAGGGTTTGCAAACTCCGTTAGGCAGGGCCATAACCCAAACATCGACGGCACCGTCCTGCTCAAGCTTTTCAATGTCTTCAATTTGGAGATTAGAGTAGTAAATCTCGCTCTTTCTGTAGCCCTCAAGCTTTTGACCGGCCAATTCTCGGGATGAAACGTGGGAAAGTTCAAGGTAGGGGTGCGCCTCAATGAGTTCAATCAGGGCCTGTCCAGTGTAACCACGAGCACCAATGAGAGCAACCTTAGCAGGCTTAGTATTGGTACCATCCTTAAGAGGAGGGAAAGGATTGGAACTCTGCCTGGAACGAGTTGTAGAGAAAGCTCGGGCCTGCTGGAAAATACCTGATACAGAGCCAGTCTTCTTAGGGCTAACTGCAGCAGCACCACCGCCAATGGGAGAAACACGTCGAGAAAATTCAGCAATCATATCAGAAATGGCTGAAGTGTCTTCAATTCCGTACCAGAAGAGAATCTGGCCATTTTTGGCGAATGAGCCCTCAGCCTTTCCAAAGTGCCAGCCAGAGTTTTCATCCTCCTCTCTGACAACCCACTGCAAAGATGGGTAGTCCTTAGCAATTGCTGACCAGACATTATCAGTGACATTGTTCAGCCAGCCATTTTTGCTAGCCAGAAACTTCTCCAAGACGGGAACATTGTCAAGATCAGATCTGACAACGGCAAGAACCTCAAGGGGTTCATCACCATAAGCCTTAAACTTGGCAGATTCGAGGGATCGGAGGTAGGAGGCGACGGAGATCTTGTTCTCTTGGATTTCGGGATCACGTTCAAGAGCAGTTCGCAGAAGCTCTCGAGAGGGGAACTGGTCAAGGCTGTCACGGGTAAGCAGCTTGTAGCCTCGTCGGATAAGGGTGCCGGCACCAGAATCGGTGAAAAGCTCCTTCTGGAGATCGTTAACATCAATGATAGCAACGGAGGAAGATCGAGGCAAGTACATGAGAAGGTCGTGGATTTCCTTAATCTTGAGCTTAGTACCATACTTTACCCAAGCCTCCTTCATGAGACTCTCGTACTCCTCGTCGAGGTTGATAACAGAAATCTTCTCGCCGGTAGCACCGTGCATAAGGCCACCCTTTTCGTTCAAATAGACAATCTTCAGGGGCTCAATGACACGAGCAAGTTCACCAGCAGCAACGTCGGCATTGACGTTGAGAATCTGGCCATCGGCGGTCTCGGCGAGGGAAGTGAGAATGGGAAGAGCACCGGCATTGATGGAAGCCTCGATGGCAGTCTTATCCACAGAGGTGATCTTACCGACCAATTGGTATTTCTCCTTATCCAGATACTCGGCAGCAAACACACCTCCAGTGATAGGACGAGCACGAACGCCCATAGATTCGAGGGCCTCGACCAGCTTCAAGTTCTGCTCCAGGAAGCACTTTCGTACAACGGACATGGTCTTAGAGTCGGTGATACGGATACCATCAATGTAGTCAGGCTCCACGCCTTCTCGTTCCAGAATTTCATTGATCTGAGGGCCAGTGCCATGAAGCACAATAGGGTACAGGCCGACGTGGTACAGAAAGGCCAAGGCTGATGCCAATTCCTGGAGTTGCTGGGTAATGATAGCACCACCAACCTTGATCACAGCAAACTGCTGCGAATTGACAGAGGTGAAGTACTTGAGGTACTGCTCCACCTCTCGCTTGGATCCAATATTGTCCAAAAGCTGAATCACAGTGGAGCGGACAGAAAAGTCAGACTCAGACTTGGCGGTGGCCGCTGCTCTCTGAGCAGAGGAGCTCAGGCATCGCAGCTGCTGCTGATGCTGCATCGGCAGACAGGAAGCAGCGCATCGGCTAGCAAGCGAGGGCACAGAAGCAGCAGCAGAACGAGACCGCACCAGTCTACGGGAAGCCGAGCAAGCAGTACTTGCACCGGTTCGGCAGATGTTTCGCGACAACATTGCGGATAGTGCGAACCGAGAATTGAGTTACTAGGAAAGAAGAGTCTCCACAATTTGGTTGCTTGGTTGTATGAGTCTTTACGGAAAAGTTTGAAACCGGGTAAGCCCCCCACAAACGCAACGACAAAAAAGCATGCACCTGATGAGTGAGGAAAATCTACATGTGAGAGCGCCCATTCGGCATGGGCTCGGGGCGCAGCATGAAAATCAAATAGAATGTGAAAAATAACAGGTTCATAAAATATGTATATACAAACAGGTAAGAAGGTGGGCGAGTCCCCCCCCCCAATCCCTGCATTCTTTTTACTCGGCTTTGATATGTCGGTTGACACGGTTGAGCTTCTTGGCAGTCTGAGCATTTGTACGGGTTCGTTGACCACGGACAGGAAGTCTGGAATTAAGTTAGTATAAGGCAACTGGAACATGGCAAGCATTTCGTTCATGCGTAATACCCACCCTGCCTGATGCCGTCGTCCAGCAAAAGAGCCAATCTGTCGCTTCAGTCGAATGTTGCCCAGAATCTCGTTTTTCAAGTCGTTTCCAATCTTCAGCTCCGACAGCTCCTTAGTGATAGCGAGTATTTTGGGCTCAGTGAGCTCATGCATTCTCATGTTAGGGTACAGGCCCAGTTTGGCGCATATAGTGCCAGCCTGTTTGAGACCCAGGCCGAAAATCTTGGACGCAAGACCGATCTACAATACACGGGTTAGACATATGCTAGCAAAAGTGCATCTAAGTGCATCTAAAGCCTAAATACATACTCGAATGACGGAGTTTCCTCGGAAGGAATGCCCCATGATATTGGTGACCATGGTGGACTATATATGCACTGTAACCGTGATGAAAGGAGAAAAATTTGGGCGGTGAGTTTTGGGAGTTTCACAAACCACCGACAAAGGTACCAACCAAAGCCCCCACCATTGTATCTGGTGACTTTACCATGACCAAAGAGCAGTATTTTCCAGGTATGTACCGGCTGGCTATCGTAGTATAAAAGGAGCATCTTAGACTCCAGATTCATTGTGTCGATTTCGTCCCATAGCTAACTCTATAGCCCTGCAGGAGGCAAACTCGTAGGTTTTCCCAATAGTAGCAGTGAATTGCCTGCCAGTCGATTGGATCGAGCCGGCCCTTGGCCACTGATGCTAACACAACAGACCGCTTTCCGATGCCGAGCTGGCCATTTTGAAAAAGGAGTTTGATAGCGAAGGTGCCTATGTCAGCCAGCAGACCAAGTTCAACTATTCGTGGGGCCTGGTCAAGAGCAACAAGGTGGCCGATCAGCGCCTGGGCGTCCAGCTGCTCACCGAGCTGTTCAGGGAGGTGCCAGCCAGGCGCCGAGAATGCCTCTACTACCTAGCACTTGGCAGTTTCAAGCTAGGCGACTACTCCAACGCCCGCAAATATAGTGATATATTGCTGCAGCTTGAGCCGGACAACCACCAAGCTGTTCAGCTGCGCCAGATGATCGAAGACAAGCTGTCTCAGGGTGAGTACAACCACAGTTGCCAAACAAAATGTGCAAATCTTGATAATTATGTATATGCTAACATGCACTAGAGGGCCTCATGGGCATTGCTATAGTAGGAGGTGCATTGGCAGTCGGAGTAGCATTGATTTCCACCTTTGTCCGGCACAAGCGGTAAGAAGAGCCTCTCCTGTTCCTTCTTTCAGGGCACCAGCCAGCCAATTATGTGTGTTCAAGCGCCTCCTTCGTTCATATATGAAATTAACTTATATAATATTATCGCACCTTATTCGTTCGCTATGATGCCTTGACACCCTTTGTGGAACTGCGCCGTTGTGCATGCATCTCCAGTATTGTGTATGGTGGGGTGTCCCCGCTATACCATGTGTGATGGTGGTCACCGATCATGTTGTAGCCCATCGTCGGCATACCTTGTTTTTTAAACAGGAGCACTTTGTTAGTAACATTCTGTTGATTTGTAATAAAATTTATATTGGCCAGATAAGTATAGGTCAGAAAAGTACTTATATATCTGTCCTGTTGTATTTCAAGATCTATTTATTACTGATCAGCTCTCCAGCACCGGCTACACTATCCCCATTGGAGTCAGTCTGTTATCAGGAATTGTCCTTTTCGGTCAACTACATTTGTGAACAAGCCAAAGCTGTCTCAACAATGAACTGGAAAACAATTGCACACGAAAAACAAACTGCCGTAAAGAGAAAAATTCCTAAAGAATGGCTGCTCGATCATATTCCCACACCAGAAGAAGAGCCTAACTCTGCTACTTATCTGGACCGGATCCTGCCTGCCAGCGAGGTTGCTATTACTGATCTGACTCTCCATGCAATTGCTTCCAAGATTGCCAGAGGCGACCTCACTTCACTTCAGGTAGCCACAGCATTTTGTCATCGGGCAGCTTTAGCCCATCAGCTGCTTAATTGCTGCTCGGAAATCTTCTTTGACAGTGCATTTGCGAGAGCGAAAGAACTAGATGAGTACTACAACCGGGAAGGGAAGACAATTGGCCCACTTCATGGTGTCCCTATATCTTTGAAAGATCAGGTCAATATTCCTGGACTGGACTCTAGTATCGGATATGTGGCTTTGCTGAACAAACCAAAAACCAAGAGTGAAGAGGCTACTATTGCTCTGCTCATGGCCCAGCTAGGGGCAGTCTTTTATGTCAAGACAACTGTGCCCATGGCTATGCTATCTTTTGACACCAGATCAAACGCCTATGGAAGAACTCTGAATCCTATTAATAGGAGGCTTTCTCCTGGTGGCTCATCTGGAGGAGAAGGAGCTCTGATCGGCTCGAAAGCTTCTGTTCTAGGACTTGGAACCGATATTGCGGGCAGCATTAGGGTTCCCTCTTCTCTATGTGGCCTTTATGGCCTGCGACCCTCTCATGGCCGCATCCCATATCAAAACTGTACTAATTCATACAGTGGTCAAGTAGTCATCCCTTCGGTTATTGGACCAATGGCTCGAGATGTTGAAGATCTTGAGCTGTACACGAAATCCCTTCTCAGAACACAGCCCTGGCTTTACGATTCTAAAGTTGTACCAATCCCTTGGAGAGATTTCATAACAACGCCTGGAACCCGGTTTTCGTTCGGTTTGATGGAGTGGGACGGTACTGAAAACGGAAAAATCGATGCCCCTGTTAAGAGAGCTATGGACAATGTTCGTGATGCTCTTAGTAGAGCCGGTCATGAGGTCGTCAACTGGGAGGCGCAGGATCACCAAAAGATTTTAGACTTATTCGATCCTATTTTTGAGGCAGATTGTAGTAAGGAAGTATTGGACATGTGTGCTGAATCTGGCGAGCCTGCAACTGTGTTTCTTAGTCACCAGACGACACCTAGAACTGTGAACGAACATTGGGCCGATGCAGACATGGTCTATAAGACGACGAAGAACTATTTTGATTACTGGAACTCTACAAAGAATATCACGAAATCTGGAAACCCCGTGGATGCTTGGGTTACTCCAGTCTGGCCCCAGCCATCCTTCGTTGACGAGCCCTCTCCCCCTTGGTCAACTTATACTGTAACATTGAACTTTTTGGACTGTTCTGTTGTCGTGGTACCTGTACTAACTGCTGATAAAAATATTGATAGTACTTCAAGTCCTGCATACGACCCTGAGCTTCAGCATGGAACTCCAGTGGGCATTCAGGTAATTACTAGGCGGTTGGAAGAGGAAAAGGCTCTGGGCCTAGCAAAGATTCTTAGTAAGGCTCTCAAAAATTAGGGTATAACACATAAAAAAAATCTATTACACAGGAGTAGTCTTAACTCAAATAAACTCCACGCCATCCAGCATCTGTAGCCAGTAATGATTAATTTCGTCCTCCTCAAGCTCTCCTCTAGCATCCTCACTTCCTGAGAATATGGGTAGGTCTGCAGTCTGAGAAAAAAATGAGCTGGCAAACTCCGCAGGGTCAATTTCGCGCTTATCTTCTGAGTTTTCTAATGAATCTCGTAAAGTAGAAAGTGTCTTACCCACGATTTTATTCGAAGACCATGAAAATGAACCAAGTCCACTTTCCAAGTATGTTTCAGCATGACTGAGAGATATCCAAATTCTCAATGCAATATCCTTGTCTATTCTGGTGCTTTTCGTGATGATGTAAAATAGCAGAGCGGCACATGAAGCTTCTAAATAAATACTCCAACTCGGGCATGACTGATACTCTTCCAGCCTGTACCCGATAGATAGAATGAGGGTGGGCACCTCGATTGCAATTTCCAAGCAAGATTCAGCACCAGCAACTAAATACTCACGAATATTATGTGGGAGCATTGTCTCATCTCTACCCTCCAGTTCGATGCAAGCCAAGAAGATAAGAAACGGTCGAAATAGCACTAGCCTGATATGCAAATAATACAGTCTAAGCCAGAACCACTCACGGCATTCACTATCTGGCATATTATTCAGCTCAGACGCTCGGTCAATTGCAACGTATGGCTCAGAGGAAGCTAGCGTTTCTGTTTCATCCGCTAAAGCAGCCACCTTGAGGTACACCGAAGCAATGTCCCTCTGCTCTCCAGAGATTGAATAAATATCACTCTGAATTTTCAAAGTAATATCACCAAACTGCATTCTTGTGATTTCGTGGTTCGATCCTGTAGTATATTTCCCTGTGTTTCTGGCAATTAATGAATGACGAGCTATAGGTCGTAGTTCCTTGTCGGACAGGCTGGTCGGCCGTCCAACCAGAAAAGAGCTATGCTTCTCGCCTACGTAAACACTAACCCAAGTCAAATAAGCCTCTGGATCATCTTCTCCAGCTGTATGCAACCCCATAGAAATAGCAATTCTTGTTGCCAAACCAGAAAAAATATACGATGCATTGAAATTTCCTCTCGACCTCTCCACCAAGTGATAGCTTATCAGACCTTGAACTGTTGACATAGTCATATTGGTCAAAATATTGGGGAGGTATCGTGTTGCTCTTCTGCGATATAATGATGCCCAATCCTGATAAGAGTATCCATCCAGCTTTTCTTTTGAGGAATAGCAGTACGCGCCCAGTGAGATGATGAGATAGACGCAGAGCAAATCACCTTCATCAAGGTTAGACCTGTTGGAGCAAATAGCATCCCAGTTATCACGGATCAGCGGCAGCCATTTTTCTGGCATCATATGAGGATATGGCACGTTCCATACAAAAAAATGTGCTTCGACACATTTGGTTACGCCTTCCAGAGAAAGGTGATCGTTATCTTGCAACACATTTGAGGTCCAAAATGGACCCAAGTTCGGTTCTGATTTCTGAGCTATCTCTCTCAGTGTGGTATTTTCCGACTTAGAAAGAAATAAAAAGATCTTGTCCAGGAAACAGGTAGTACTGATACCTCCGTAGAAAGCGTCCATCCCACCTGACAGTGGCTTCCTCGTGACGAACCGTTCTGTGATGGTCTGCTCAGCCTGTGAATTACTAGATCGGATTGTTTTGCTTCAATTAATATTTGAATCTGTTGATCAATACTCAAATATACTTACAATTTCACTTCACCGCCATTGTATTCCTTGAATCCAGTCCTTGCAATACACTCTTTCCCGAGCTTCTCACATAGCTTGCACGGGCGACCACCAGAACACTGTTGTTAGCTGAAAGATCATCAGTACAGTAGAACCAGCCTTGCACTCACCTTGGTCTTCCGCCGCCTGCATAGATCGCAGGCAATATGGAGCTTTTTGCTCATTGTGTGGTTGTTCAAAGGTATCCTAATTCTACGAAGGTGAATGCATTACAGTTGCAGCCTACCAGGATAGAATTGTTCAATACATGCAGAGATGTTGTTGTGTGCATCATGCTATACAGCAAAATGACATTCGATTGGCACTACCGAGTTTCAGCCCCATCTAGAAGCTGAACAACAAGGATAAATATCACGGGACTACCTCCATTTCTCAACAGCTCATCTACAGTACACAATTGCCATAAATTCATAAATTGCGGGGGATATCTTGATACCCGTAATCTGAGTCCCTGACTGTTCAGCAATGGCAGTCCACAGCTCCGACGGAGGAAGTTCCCAATCTGGAAGTTCCTCCTTCTCGGTGATAATCAATGCTTAGTCGTCTCCTTCCTATCGCTCCGTCGGGGGTACTACCACATTGGTAAGATAGGTGATATGCTCATCTGGTTAAAATGTCGCAGTGTCAGGCGGAAAAGAGGAGAACATAAGCTGATAAGTAGCCAATTATCTACTTATCTACTTATCATATTGGGCTTTATCGGACTCAATCAGCGCATTTCTCAAAGTTGAGCTATTTGTGTTTTGTCACTGCCTGTAACTCCGTTCATCAATGACTGTGACAGATTGGCGCAGCACCGCTGCTGCTAAACAGGCTTCTACCAAATCCTCTATTCCTGTTGAATGGATCTTGGAAAACGTCCCTAATGCTGAGGAAGAGCCCAATTCAGCTACCTATCTGGATAGCCTATTGCCTGAAGAAGAGGTAGCTATCACTTCGTCTACCTTGAAAGTACTTGCGGATCAGATAGCTGCAGGTAAGCTGAGCTCCCTAGAGGTCATCAAGGCATTTTGTCACCGAGCTGCTCTTGCTCACCAGATGCTGAACTGCTGTACCGAGATATTCTTTGATAAAGCATACGCTCGTGCTAAAGAGTTGGACGAATATTATGCAGAGAAAGGGACTGTGGTCGGTCCTCTCCATGGCATCCCAATCTCACTGAAAGATCAAGTGAACCTTCCGGGGATGGACACTAGTTTGGGATACGTTGCACTTTTGAATAAGCCCAAAACTCAGAAAGATAAATCGCTTATTGCTTTGCAGTTGGAGAATCTTGGAGCTGTCTTTTATGTTAAGACAACTGTGCCCATGGCCATGATGTCTGGAGACACCTATTCTAATGCATTTGGATACACTCAAAATGCAATTAAACGGAGCCTAAGTGCCGGAGGCTCCTCTGGTGGTGAAGGAGCTCTCATTGCCTCAAAAGCTTCTGGTCTCGGTTTTGGTACTGACATTGGTGGTAGTATCCGAGTACCAGCTGCGTTTAACGGGCTCTACGCGCTTCGTCCTTCTTTCGGACGGCTTTCTTACTACAAAGTTGACAACTCCTACAGCGGGCAGCCGATTATTCCATCAGTCATTGGTCCATTGGCGCAAGACCTAGATGACCTAGAACTTGTGACAAAGTCTCTGATCTCTTCAGAAGCATGGAAATACGATCCCAAAATTGTTCCCATTCCTTGGAGAGAATATCAGCCTGGATCTGATAAACTCTCATTTGGTATTATGGAGACGGATGGTATCAATCCTGTTGACCCTCCTATTAAGAGAGCTCTTGATACAGTGGCCAAAGCTCTTAACGCAGCGGGGCATGAGACTATCCCTTGGGAAGCTCAGCAACATCAAGCTATCTTTGATACAGTCAAAGATATCTTTACTGCGGATGCAGGTAAAGAAGTCGAAGACCTTTGCGCCATTACTGGCGAGCCTAATACAGTCAGAGACCTGACTGTGGCCCCGAAAGCCAAGACTGTTGGCGAAGCCTGGGACTTGGCTGACCGCAAGTACGAGCTGCAGAAGATGTACTTTGACTACTGGAATGATACCAGCAAGAGAACTACCCATGGTGCGCCGGTTGATGCATGGATAGCGCCCGTTTGGAATTCCACATCTTCTCCGCACTACCAGATTAAGATGCCCACTTATACTATGGCGATTAACCTCTTGGACTGTTCTGTATTGATTGTTCCAGTGACGGAGGTTAGCAAGGAAATCGACTCGGAAAAGACAGATAAGTATGATCCTGAAATTTTCCATGGAGCTCCTGTCTGTGTCCAGGTCATAACCAGACGACTAGAAGAAGAAAAGGCAATCTACCTAGGAAAACTCCTACGCGATTCATTGAAAAACTTATCTTAGTCTCCAGAGGTATGTAATCCATTCTTGTTTGTTATTAAATAAACTCTACACCATCCAGCATCTGCTGCCAGTACTGGTTAATATCATGCTCTTCAAATTCTGTTTTTTGGTTGAATCCTTTAGATAAAACAGGAAGTTCTGCAGTCTGAGAAAAGAACGTCTTTGTGAATTCTGCAGGATCAATTTCCTGTGCCTCGGAGTTCTCCAGTGCATCTCTCAAAGTGGACAGAGTTTTACCCACAATTTTGTTAGATGAACAGTAAACCGATCCCAGACCGCTTTCAAGATATGTCTCTGCATGGCTGAGCGATATCCAAATGCGAAGAGCAATATTCTTGTCTATTCGAGTGTTCTTCGTGATAATGTAAAAAAGCAGCGCCGCACAAGAAGCTTCCAAATAAATAGTCCAAAACGGACATGACTGATAATTATTCAGCCTGTATCCTATGGATAAGATCATTGTCGGAACTTCAATCGCAATTTGAATACAGGAATCTGCACCTGCGACCAGGTAGTCATTAATGTTCTGCGGAATAACCACCTCACCGTGACCTTCTAACTCAATATAAGCCAAAAAAATCAAAAATGGTCTAAAAAGTACCATACGGATATGTAGATAGTATAATCGAAGCCAAAACCATTCTCGGCATTCCATGTCCGACATATGGTTTAACTCCGATGTTCTGTCAATAGCCACATATGGTTCTTCGGAAGCCAGCTTTTCAATCTCATCTGCTAGTGCTGCAACACGAAGATAAACAGATGCAATATCCCTATCTTTGTTTGCTGAATAAATATCTTTTTGGATTTTCAAGGCTATATTGCCGAATATCATTCTAGTAGCCTCATGATTAGCCCTAGTAGTGTACTTTCCCGTGTTGCGCCCTAAAATGGAGGGATGTACAGCAGGACTCAGCTCCTTTTCCGCCAAACTAGTGGGTCGCCCTACTAGAAAAGAACTATGCTTTTCACCTACGTAGACACTCACCCAGGTGAGGTAGGCTTCAGGATCATCCACACCAGCAGTATGCAAGCCCATAGAAATAGCAATTCTAGTAGCAATTCCAGAAAATATATACGAAGCATTGAAATTTCCTCGAGATGCTTCCACCAAATGATAGCATATGAGGCCCTGTACGGTTGACATCGTCATGTTAGTCAAAATATTAGGCAAATAGCTAATAGCTCGTTTTCTGTACAGCGACGCCCAATCTTGACATGAATATCCCTCCATCTTCTGATGAGAAGAAAAACAATGTGCCCCAAGGGAAATGATAAGGTGTACACACATCAGATCGCTATCATCGAGCTTGGACTTGTTTAGGCAAATATCGGCCCAATTGTCTCGAATAAGTGGCAACCATTTTTCTGGCATCATGTGGGTATATGGTACATTCCATACCAAGAAATGTGTCTCAACACATTTAGTCATTCCCTCCATTGACAGGTGGTCATGTTCTTTAAGTACGTCTGAAGTCCAGTAAGGTCCTAGGTTTGATTGAGTCTTGTCCGCAACCTCTCGTAATGAAGCAGATTTTGAGTTGGACAAAAATAAGAAAATTTTATCTAGAAAAGATGCCGTACTACTTCCTCCATAGTAAGAGTCCATTCCGCCTGTAAGTGGATCTCTCGTTACAAAGCGCTTTGAGATTTGGTCCACGCCATTGCGGGCGTTAGTGCTCTGCTCTGTAGAAGGTCTGGAAACTTGACTGGCTTATTAGATTTCGGCTCCTTTTACCACAAAAATGATATTCCACTCACAATTCAACCTGAAATTTGTCGTGAGCACGGTAGTTGTCGCGGATGATACACTGTCTTCCAAACCGCCTACATAGGCTGCATGGTTGCCCTCCGCTACACTGTTTTAATTAGATACTATAGAAACAAGGATGATATACCAAATAATTCACATACCTTGGCTTTACGCCGTCTACAAAATTGACAGGCTACTACGAGCTGTTTAGTTGGCTCCATGCAGTTCGTTGGCGTTTTTTGCATCCTGCTACTGTAATATGGGTGAACAGAAGATGCTAGGAATCTCTGTCAGGCTGCCACTAACCAATAACCTTCCTCAGTCCTACTCTTGGCACCAACCGGACTTCAGCAATACCAATAAATTTTCGGAAAAAAATTCGGCAGAATTAGATCCCACTCAATTTAGATTAAAATTTGCATTCACTTCATTTAAAAAAATTATTTGTCTGTGGTGTTAAGGTGGAGACTATCATTTCGCTGACTAGCCGACTCAAAGTGACGAAAACTCTATTTCTAAGCATATCAAAAGTACATCTGTATATAAATCAAAACATAAAGCCCTTAGCTAAGCTTGGGAGTAGGTAACCACATCTCCAGATCCCTTCTTAGAAGAAGTCATATCCTCCTGAGTGACGGAATCAGAGTCGACTACCTCAATAGATTGAGGAGATCTGTCCTTACCCATCATCTTCTGAAGGATTCGTACAATCTGTACTCTGCTCTCGTAAAGGGGCCAAATAGCAATAAAAAGGAAAGCCATCATGAGCCATAAAATCATAATAACAATCCAAGCAGTGAAGAATCCCTTTGAGAAAACATATCTCTGTGCATACATGCTCATGGGAAGAATAATAATCATGATAACAAAATAGGTAAAAGTAAGACCCATTCCAAAATAAGATGTTTTCTTCAGCTTATGAACATCCTCATCAGAAGCATGCATGGCAGCGATCTCCTTCTCATTCGCATCATCTCCAGCCTTGAATGCATCGTTCATAAGGCTGAAGTCATATGGCACAGGCCAGAAAGTAGATTGGATAATAGCGAAGAAAACAGGCAAAAATACCGATGTCAAGTTGGCAATAAGGCAAGGCTTGGCCATACCGAGAGTGTCCTTGTTGACATCAGTGTAGAAGTGATAGGTAGTACCAATCCAAACTGCAATACCAGCCAGGGTGGCAAAAGGCATGCCAATAATAATAGACCACTTGGACATGTTCTTGTAGTATAGAATCAAGATCAATGCAGTGCCTACGGGAGAGAGAATGATTCCCAGCATAGTAAGGATCCAACCGACTGTGACATCAGCATTATTAAAGCCAACGCAAACAGCACCCATAATAATACCCCATCCGGCAATGACACCGTGAGATACATTCACAAGCATCTTACCCGTAGCTTTGGGATTGATGTATGATCTGTAAATATCATAGGTCAAGATGGATGAGATACCAATAAGCTCCGCAGAAAGAGCCGAAGTGACAGACATGAATAGCATACAGAGCGCAGCGGCGGCACCGCTCTTACCGAGCAGTGCGCCACAACCATAAATAACAGGAAGACCTCTGCCTACTCCATCAGCAGAAATAAGCTCAGGATAATTGAAAGAAACAGGGTTTCGTGTCAGCACAAGGGCAGCCAGACCTGCGGAAGATCCCAGAGCCCAGGGAACAACCTGCCAGCAAAGGCCACCGAGAAAGTAACCAGACATAGCAGCACTAGTTGACGAAGCAATAGCCTTCTGTCCGTAACTGGGGTCACCCAAGACGGTAGCGAAAGCTCCAAGCAGAACACACCACACAGACATCACGAAATCGCTATTTCGGAAAGTCAAGTAGCTGCCGCCCTCATTTGGAGAAGGGAAATATTCCGCAATCTCTACCAACATATCATACATACGACTAGGAGATCCAATAAGATCATTGGTAGCATATGCCTGGAAGACAACTGTGATGATGATGACATAGATGATGATAGTATGGACCCAATCAGACAAGAAAGTGGCTTTAATACCGCCCAAAACAGTATAGCAAACGACACCCAAAGGCAGTAGGAAGCAGGCAGCAGTAACATCCATACCTGTTGCCGCGTTGAATCCTTGAGAGCCACCGAGCAGAAGCATGACGGACACGATGATATTGCAGCCAGTGAGGTAGGACATATAGACAATATGACCGCCCTTACCATATCTGATTCGGACAATTTCACCAATTGTGTGAGTACCAGGACAAATTCGCTTAATTTCAACAGCAAGAACTGCCATAACAAGAACCATAATAGTTCCAACACAGCCATACCAGAAAGATCCTTGAACGCCATATCCATAGGACCAGGCACCAGATGTCAATAGAGTAGCTGGCCATGTCCACGATGACACCACAGCAGAGGCTAGGAGGCCTGTCTTAACAGATCGAGATGCCGTAGTAAAGTTCTCAGAATCCTGATGCTCACCAGCATATTTATTGAGTAAATAGGTCACTGTCATCATGAGTACGGCGAAAAGTGCGCCGACTCCAACGGCGAAGCCATAACCATAGCCTTGCTCGAGAATGTATTCAGAAGATCCCATTGGAAATTTTATTGCAGCTAGTTTGATCAATCCTGATACAAGGTGAGATTAGGTTGAGTCCAACGGAGAAGATCCCAGAAATATATATTCTAGATAGTTACTTGCTCCATCGTCTGCTACATACATGTGGGACAACTTTACCCTTGAAAGCTCGGCCGCGATAAGAAGGACGAACTTCCTAATGTAGCATTTGCTCCTACCACGCGGACCAATATCGCTTTTGGGTATGCCCTCCTGTTCCGGCCGACGGGGGAACTACCTGTTTTGGTCATGCTTATCGCCGCCGCGTAACATTTCCCCGGCAAAAAGAAATATACATCATATATGCCCTAATGAGCATGAGAAGCCGATGTGGGCAAGATGAGATAACTAATTAGCCTATAATATATAATTAACATCCTACGGAACCAGACATATTGATTGCTCACCTTTGTCTTATAGTTTCATATATTGCTTGCGTCATCACTCTTTAGCCAGGTTCTCATTTGCAATCATCTATTTGACTCAGACTATAAATATATCATTCCAGGGCTCTACGCACATCACACATACGAGAGACATCAAACATAATGACTATCCCCACCGATTGGAAAAAGATAGCGGCCAAGAAGCAAGCCGCTACTATGGCCTCAATTCCTACTAAATGGCTTCTAGAGGAGGTCCCGACCTCTGAGGAGGAGCCCAATGCGGCGGTCTATTTAGACAAAGTACTGCCCGCAGATGAGGTGACTATCACATCTACACCTCTCCATGCCCTTGCGGCAAAAATCGCCGATGGTCAGCTCACTGCTATGCAGGTCTCCTTGGCCTTCTGCCATAGGGCTGCCCTGGCTCATCAGATACTGAATTGCTGTACTGAGATATTCTTTGACCAGGCATTGGCTCGAGCCAAGGCATTGGACGAATATTTCGAGAAAAATGGCAAGGTTGTAGGTCCCCTGCACGGTATTCCTATTTCCCTGAAGGACCAAGTAAATCTACCTGGTATGGATACCAGTATGGGCTATATTGCTCTGCTCAACAAGCCCAAAACTTTGGAGGACAAATCCACTATCGCCATCAAGCTTGAAGAACTCGGCGCTGTATTCTATGTCAAGACCACCGTTCCTATGGCCATGATGTCTCCCGAAACCGTTTGTAATGCTTATGGATACACTCAGAATGGTATTAACCGAAACCTTAGCGCAGGTGGTTCCTCTGGTGGTGAAGGGGCTCTCATTTCGTCAAAAGCATCTGGCCTCGGTTTTGGTACTGATATTGGAGGTAGCATTAGAATTCCTTCTGCATTCAATGGCGTCTACGGACTTCGGCCATCTTTCGGGAGAATACCGTATCATAAGGTCGATAACTCATATAACGGCCAGCCTATTATTCCTTCCGTCATTGGCCCTATAGCTCAGGACCTTGACGACCTTGAGCTGGTTACCAAGGCCCTTATTTCGACTGAAGCCTGGCTGTATGATCCCAAAATTGTTCCTATTCCTTGGAGAAACTTTGAAGTAACTGACACTTCCAAGTTCTCCTTTGGTGTCATGGAGTGGGATGGATACTATCCTGTTGATCCTCCCATCAAACGGGCAATTGCCACTGTAACCAAAGCATTGAACACAGCTGGCCACGAAACCATTGAGTGGAAGGCTCAGCATCACAATGAAATTATGGAGACTGTTGTCGGTGTGTTTTCTGAAGATGGAGGGAAGGAGATAAATAATATGTGTGCCTTGACAGGAGAACCCAATACAGCATCTGGCGTTGTTGTTGCACAGAACGAGAGAACTGTGGGTGAAGCATGGGCTGACGCAGATAAGGTCTATGCGTTCAAGAAGATGTATTCTGATTACTGGAACTCAACTGCCGAGAGAACATTTAACGGTAAGCCCGTTGATGCTTGGATTTCGCCCGTTTGGAATTCTGCTGCTGCCGTTCCCTACTGCAAGACCTTCCCCACCTATACTATTGTGCTAAACC
The DNA here is from genome assembly GCA_023628935.1 of Zygoascus sp. PK3305. NCBI lineage: Eukaryota > Fungi > Ascomycota > Dipodascomycetes > Dipodascales > Trichomonascaceae > Zygoascus > Zygoascus sp. PK3305. Next base: position 3,215,716 of record JAMAJS010000001.1, read on the forward strand.
TTCTTGATTATTCGGTAGTGGTTGTTCCTGTGTCACATGTTGACAAGGAAATTGACTCTGAAAAAACAGAATCATATGATCCTGCTGTCTTCCATGGAGCACCCGTCTGCGTCCAGTTGATCACCAGAAGATTAGAGGAGGAAAAAGCAATTGCTTTAGCAAAAGTGCTGCGAGAGGCACTCAAGTCTCAGCTCTAGACTTTTCCTTCAACTATATGGCTGAATATCTGCGCCTAGTAAAGTGCTCTCTATTGCTTGCATATTAAAATAACCACGCAATATGGTTTCCTCCGCAGCAGAGAAGTAAATGCCTCTTCAACCACATTCTATCCATCAACTCATACTTCATAAATGTAACGTTTGGTAGTGATCCATTCTATCGCCGCGGGTGGTTCGGTTGTTGCTGGTAAGAGGTCTCATCCGCTTAAATAAACTCCAAGCCGTCCAGCATCTGCAGCCAGTACTGGTTTATAGCATCCTCTTCAAAGGCTTTTTTTGTATTCGATAAGATAGGAAGATCTGCTGTTTGAGAGAAAAATGTCTTCGTAAACTCTGCAGAGTCGATATCGTGCACCTCGTCTTCGTCCTCTAGGGCATTCCTCAAAGTTGACAACGTCTTGCCTACCAATTTTGTAGAAGAGGAATGGACAGCTCCTAATCCACTTTCAAGATAGGTCTCGGCATGGCTCAGAGATATCCATATTCTGAGAGCGACATCCTTGTCTATTCTAGTATTTTTGGTGATGATATAGAATAACAGAGCAGCACAAGATGCTTCAAGGTACATTGTCCAAAAGGGGGCGGTTTTGTAATTTGGCAATCTATACCCAATAGTGAGGATCATTGTTGGGACTTCAATTGCAATCTGAATGCAAGTATCTGCGCCAGAAACCAAGTAGTCATGAATATTCTGAGGAATAACCACTTTTTCAGCACCTTCGAGCTCTACATATGCCAAAAATATCAAGAAGGGCCTAAAGAGGACAACTCGAAGATGTAAGTAGTACAGCCTCAGCCAAAACCACTCCCTGCATTCTCTATCGCTCACTTCTGTAAGTTCTGCAGTTCGATCAATGGCTGGATATGGCTCCCTAGAGACCAATTTTTCTATTTCATCTTCCAATGCTGCAGCACGAAAATATACTGACGCGATATCTCTGTCTTCTCCTTTTCTTGTAGAATAAATTTCTTGCTGAATTCGGAGCGCGATACTGCCAAATATTATTCGTATATGCTCATGATGATATCCAGTTGTAAAAGGGCCAAGGTCTCTTCCAATAATATCCGAGTATATAGCGGGTTGGAGCTCCATCTCCAGCAAACTGCTTGGTCTTCCTACCACAAAAGAGCTATGCATTTCACTGATATAAGCAGAGACCCAAGTAAGATAAGCTTCGGGGTTGTCTCTGCCGGCGGTGTGGATTCCAAGCGATATCCCAATTCTAGTTGCCAGTCCAGAATAAATGTATGCATTGCTAAAGTTGCCTCTTGAAGACTCAATATGGCAATAAGCAATGAGACCGTGTACTGTTTCGAGGTTCATACTTCCAAGCAGACGGGGGAAATATTTCATCGATCGTTTGCGATAGAGGGACGCCCATTCTTGATAGGAGTAGCCTTCTATCTCATCTTTGAATGAATGGGAATAAGCACCAAGAGCTATAAGAATGTTTATACAGAAGAGCACGTTGGAGTCTAGGTCGGACTTATTCAAGCAGATATCAGCCCAATTGTCGCGAATGAGAGGTAGCCATTTCTCTGGCATCATGTCAGGTAGTGGAATTCCCCACAGCATAAAGTACATTTCAAGACAAGTAGTCATTCCTTTTAAAGACAAATGGTCGCTCTCTCCAAGTGAATTGGAAGTCCAGAACGGTCCTAGCTCGTGTTGCGAATTTTCGGCGACCTTTCTCAAGGCTGCTGATCCGGAATTGGACAGAAATACAAATATCCTATCCAAAAATGAAGCTGTACTGCTTCCACCATAGTAAGCGTCCATGCCCCCTGTGAGTGGGTTCACAGGGTCAGCAGCAGAGAACCTCACATGGTCCTCCTGCGCGTCATCCTGTTTTGGGTAGTTGATTGCCGGTATGTGCTCGATACCAGCAGAATGGCTTTTAGTCAGTCCTTATTCCGTTTTATGTACCATGAAATACTCACAATCTTACTTGGTATTCATCTGTTGCGCGATATTCCTTTCTGTAGACGCACCTTCTTGAGAGCCTCGTACAGAACTCACAAGGCTGACCACCATCACACTACAATTAGCGGCCCTGAAGGCTGGAAAGAACAAATTAAGTAGATTCCTTACCTTGACTTTGCGGTGCCTACAGAATTCACATGCCTTTTTCCCTGTTTTTCGTTCTTTTGACGTAACATCATTTGGCATCATAAGTTCGTGGTCGGTCGGCAAAGCTTGGCTTATCTCTGTCGCCTGGAAAGCTTCGGAGCCGCAATTTTCTTTTTCACCCCCGCTGGCCTCAAACTTTATCCGTGCCGACAAACAACCATAGAATGCCGGAGTTTAAAGTCCCGATGAATTATTTGCTTGTCTATTGTTCTCTATTGTTCTCTATTGTTCTCTAATGAAAGAGCTATACTAGTCCATGAATTATGAGGTAAGCATTTTATATAGTGAGGTTCACAAGCTGTTTTTGTGATAAAGGATGACTTATGACCTTGAGATGCTGAGGAGGCGGCCCGAATTTTGCAGAGTAAGAGCGGAACGCTCGGTAATCTCAAAATCGCCCCATTATTATGAATAAATTAAGGGTCTTATTGTAAGGTGAGTTTTTATTACATGATAATATCTGGTTGTGTTGGGCTGTAATAAGTCATGTGAAAATATCTGAACTCGGTTTACAAATACAACAGACAGCTGATGAAGATTTAAAATTATTGGAAAACAAGATACAACATATCTAAAATCAAATTTATTTTCTATACTTATCAGTAGCCCTTTATCAAACTGCGGTATGGAAGACACCTACGGCTTCCTTCTTTCCTGATTCAGCATCGTGGTTTGTAGCTGAATCAGATTCCAAAACCTCGACTTCGGTCAGCTGGGTTGCTTTCATTCCGAGAGCCTTTCTCGCAATGAAATAAATCTGTTCCCAGCTTTCATAGATGGGGTAGACAGCAATAAAGAGGGAAGCCATCAGCAGCCAAATAATCATAATAACAACCCAGCCAACGAAGAATCCCTTGGAGAAAATGTAGTTTCTTGCGTACATCGACATAGGCAAGATAATAATCATGACAACAAAATAAGTGAAAGTCAGTCCCATTCCAAACCAGGAAGTATGCTTTAGAGCACGATCCTCTTCAACGGTAGCATGCATTGCTGCAATTTCCTTGGTGTTTGCATCATCACCAGCTGTGAAGGAGTCGTTCATAGTACTATAGTCAAAAGGAACAGGCCAAAATGTTGACTGAATAATGGCAAATACAAACGGTATAGTGATTGAAGTAAAATTTGCAATCATACAGGGCTTAGGCATTCCCAATGTGTCCTTATTGATTGTTCCGTAGTAGTGATGAGTTGTGCCAAGCCACACAGCGATGGCTCCAAGCGTTCCAGTAGGCAGTCCGGCAATAATGGACCACTTTGACATATTCGTGTAGTAAAGAGTCATAATCAATGCAATTCCCACAGGGGCCAAAATGATACCAAGCATGTTCAAGATCCACCCAACAGTGACACCAGCGTTATCAAAGCCGTAGCATAGAGCACCCATAGCAATACCCCAAACAGCAATTACCATATGGGAGATATTTACTAGTCTTCTGCCACTAGCTTGAGGATTAATGTAAGCTCTGTAAATATCATAGGTCAAAATGGAAGAAATGCCTATCAACTCTGCCGAAAGAGCGGAGGTGACAGACATGAATAACATGCATAGCGCTGCAGCAGCCCCACTTTTTCCGAGAAGAGCACCACATCCATATATGACGGGTAGACCTCTCTGAATTCCATCAGCTGAAATCATATTCGGGTACGTAAATGAAGCAGGGTTTGTGGTAAGTACCAAGGCAGCTAGACCGGCGGAGGTTCCCAGTGACCACGGGACCACTTGCCAGCAAAGTCCTCCAATAAAGTATCCAGCCATTGCACCCCTAGGTGAGGCTGCAATTGCTTTCTGTCCATAACTCGGGTCTCCCAATACAGTAGCAGAGGCGCCAATAATCACACTGAATGCAGTCATGATGAAATCTGGGTTTCTAAATGTCATGTAGCTGTGGTTTTCATTTGTTGAAGGGAAAATCTCGGAGATTTCCACCAACATATCGTACATTTTGGAAGGTGAGCCGATAAGATCATTGGTAGCATATACCTCGAATACCACAGTAAGGATAATCACGTATATAATTATTGTGTGAACCCAATCGGATAAGAACGTAGCTTTAATACCACCAAGAACAGTATAGCAGATAACACCCAAAGGCAGCAAGAAGGCTGCTGCAACAGTGCTCATGCCGGTGGCTGCGTTGAAGGCCTGTGAACCTCCGAGAAGCAGCATAGAGGAAACAATGATGTTGCAGCCAGTAATATAAGACATATACACACCATGTCCGCCAACTCCAAATCTTGCTTTCACAATCTCACCGACAGTGTGAGTACCCGGGCATACTCTTTTAATTTCAACGGCCAAGACAGCCATAACCAAAACCATAAATGTTCCAGCCGTACCATACCAGAAGCAGCCTTGAACCCCATAAACGTACGCCCAGGCGCCTGAAGACAGAAGGGTAGCTGGCCAGGTCCAGGATGATACTACGGCGGAGGCAAGTAAACCAGTCTTAACCGATCGAGAGGCAGTCGTGAAGTTCTCGGAATCTTGGTGGTCATCAGCATACTTATCTAGCAAGTAGGTGATGCCTGCCATCAACACCGCAAACAGAGCTCCAACACCGAGTGCAAAGCCATAGCCGTAGCCTTGGCTCAAAATGTATTCACCAGACATTGTAGAATATGTTAATGTATTTTCTGTAGAATGGTACAGGGGATTGGTGCTTTCATATATTCTTAATATTTCCCGTTTTTATCTATGGCATTCTTTGTGAAGCCAGATCTTGAGCGACTCGCAGTGATAAGACGGGGGACATTTTCCTATTTTGTATCCCCGTCTCCGTGCGTCTGCCGTCGGAGGTGACTTACCAAAACGGGCAAAGCTTATCGGATAGGCACTCGTCACCCTGGTCCAAAAAGAAATTAATTTTGTCCAAGCCGGTACCACTTCTGATTGAAAACTAACAAGTTACCTTTCGAAGTTTTATTTAATAGTGCATGCCTGACAATCTCAATTGCTCAAGATTACTTTCTTTAGTTACTGTCTGGTTTCCATCCTCTCTACACTCTGCCCGTTATGACTGCTCCTACAAACTGGGAAAGCACTGCTGCCAATAAGCAGGCAGCTATTAAGGCATCTATTCCTGCCAAATGGATCTTGGACAAGATCCCCACCGCTGAAGAAGAACCTAATTCAGTTGCTTATTTGGATAAGATGCTGCCCAAACAAGAGGTGGCCATCACTTCTTCAACTTTGAAGCAGCTGTCTACTGATATTGCCTCTGGAAAGCTTACAGCAGTAGAAGTTACTGAAGTTTTCTGTCATCGAGCAGCATTAGCTCATCAGGTTCTCAATTGCTGTACCGAAATTTTTTTTGATCAGGCTCTTGCCAGAGCAAAGGAGTTGGACGAATACTTCGAGAAGAATGGCAAAACAGTAGGCCCACTGCATGGCCTCCCTATCTCGTTGAAAGATCAGGTCAACCTTCCTGGTATGGATAGCAGTATTGGGTATATTGCCCTTCTTAACAAGCCGAAGACTGTCGAAGAGAAGTCAACTGTTGCTGAGCAAATGGAAAGCTTAGGTGCAGTGTTCTACGTAAAGACAACTGTGCCCATGGCTATGCTCTCAGGGGACACTTACTCTAATGCTATTGGATATACTCAAAACTCTATTAATAGGAAACTGAGTGCTGGTGGCTCTTCTGGGGGTGAAGGCGCACTGATTGGATCCAGAGCATCCCTTCTTGGTCTTGGCACCGATATTGGTGGAAGCATCAGAATCCCTTCTGCTTTCAATGGTCTTTACGGTCTTAGACCCTCTTTTGGAAGAATCTCCTACCAGAAGGTCTCGAACTCTTATACGGGCCAGACTGTTATTCCATCAGTTATTGGTCCCATGGCTCAAGACCTTGACGATCTCGAAATGTTCACTAAGGCACTGATTGGCACGGAAGGATGGGAGGTTGACAGTAAGCTCGTCCCTCTTCCTTGGAGAGAGCTCGAAATAGCCCCAGACACTAAATTTTCTTTTGGAGTCATGCCATGGGATGGGATTTTCCAAGTAGATCCTCCAATTTCCCGAGCTATTGATATCGTCAAGAATGCTCTTGAATCTGCAGGTCACGAGACGATCGAGTGGGAAGCACAGAATCACGCGGAAATTTTAGAGATCACGATGGATATTCTTGGTGCTGACGGTGGCAAAGAGGTTTTCGATACTTGTGCTGAAACTGGCGAGCCCTGTACCGTTATGAAGTCTACGGTACACAGAAATATGAAGACAATCAATGAGCACTGGAAAGATGCCGATAGGAAGTACGAGCTACAGAAGATGTACCTAGACTATTGGAATTCGACCAAGCAGCGTACTGCTAGTGGTAAGCCCGTTGATGCATGGATTGCACCTGTCTGGAGCTCTGCTTCATTTGCTCCGTATAACGGAGAGAAGTTTCCTACCTACACTGTTGCTCTTAATCTTTTGGACTACTCGGTCATAATTATTCCTGTGACTCAGGTGGATAAGGAGATTGACTCGGAGAAAACCGACGAATATGACCCAGAGCTCTTCCACGGTGCGCCAGTCTGTATTCAATTGATTACTAAACGCTTCCAAGAAGAGAAGGCAATTGCTCTTGCTAAGATAGTGAGAGATGCGCTGAAGGCTTAGCTACTGATTATAGGTTTTTGAGTGATAAATTTGTTGTATTTACGCATGTTAGTTGTTTCAGGTGATGTACAAGAAGTGTAACTGTTCAACCTCAAATTCTGAAAATATTGGGCAATGGAATAATATCACCTCTACTGTTTTCTATTGTTGATATTTGTGATGGTTAGGCTGAGAAAATTCGTGTTCGAAGATGAAATCTAGATGCGGCCATTGTACAGTCTAATTGGGTGTTGTATATCCCTAATGTTGGCGCAACGACCACAACTACTGAAAGATTCTTTTTTTGATTTCGGCTAATAACTCTATCGGTCGTAACGCAAACTGACCATAGCATGATGCTTTTTTCTAGGGATATCTAAATAAAGAATAGACAGAAGGCTCAAGTAATAGTGCCCCAACCGAAAGTTCGCTATCTCTTTGCAGATAGGTGTACTGTCAGAGATAAGTGAACTGTCGGAGATAAGTGAGCTTGTGTATCATCCCGATAAAAGCATGTGATGAGGGGCAATAGTGCTTTAGGACATATTTCTATTCCGATTGGCTAAATAAATGCCAAGTCTCGCATTTGAATATGATTTGTCATTAATCCTTTTGCGCGCGCTATCGAGCTGTACCAATTCAACAGATAAGACGGAGCAAAGTGTCCCAATGGGGATGAGATGCCCCGATTCCCCAAAATACCGAAGATAGCTGTATGATCATTTCTTGACGTATTTCGAGAATTTCAGGCTGAAAAAAATTATCAGAAAATACGCCTATATTTTGAATGTATCTAGCATAGTATTGAGGTAAAAAGTAACGATTAGTAAGGCTGTAATTATCAGGTGGTAATCTTTTTATCAATAAGATTATCAGAATAACGTGATACCTGGATGAAGAACCATTACCATGTATTTCCGTGGACATAAGTACAATATACGGCCATTTTCAATATTAACTACCATTACAGAGTAAAGTTTAACAAGTTTCGTTGAGTAAGATTGAGGAGAGTTTGCACATTAATACTGAGGACCAACTATACTTTTTCACGAAGGTGCGCTAGATACTAACTTGAGTTAGAGTCTACGGCACCTTAGCACGACCACTTTGAACTCCTAGTACGGTATGCCTGTTATTATATCTTGACATTATACCTGACCTATGGTTTATTGTTTCTTTCTACCACTATTGTTCTTATGTATTAGTTCAACAATGCACACTGACCTCACTGTGCCTATATAGCATGGTACAGTACATCATCTCAAACCTTATAACCGCAGCAAAATAAAAATTCTACTAGCTTCTGTCTATATATAGGACCATAAGGCCATTGAAGGTTTGGTAAGTCAAATTCTGAATTTTTCTGAAATGCCGTCAACAAATCTAAGCCAGCCACTAATCATCATAAAACTGAGAAAATGAACAAGGAACACAGAAGCTTATAATTCCTTCAAATTCTTCCATCTATTTGCTCTCTTAACATCATTCTAGCCTATGGATTGTAAGAAGAACTATGCTTCGCAATATTTCAGCCATCTGGCACATGTGCAGAATTTAGGTACTGCCTCAAATCCAAAGAAAATTGGAGTACCAGGAAACCTTTGGTGATATCTTTCACGCCGATACAACGTAAAATACAAGATCAGGGAGGGGAAGTACAACTTTGTATTTGCTGTAATTCTGCGCTGCTGAACGGATGATCAAAGGAGCTTTTGTTGAAGGGCAAGACTCTCCATTTTAGTTTTGGCGGTGAGACCCAACACGACCGCGTTGTCGGGAATGTGACCCATTCCATGCGCACATCACTTGATGGGCACTGCTGATGACTGCGTTGCGGAGACGGTGATATCAACATTCCAGAAATTGCCGAGCAAGGGAAAGCCTATAATACGTACTAACGGAGTACCAGAATGGACGGTGTTGGCTGGAATAGTCTCAAACGTCGAGCCGGATCGATGCCTAAGTTTGGCCACTGGAGTCAAAGTGATGCCCAGTGAAAAGCTAGCCAAGGCTCATGGAATGGTACTTCATGATATGCATGCTGAGATATTGTGCATTCGCGCATTTAACTTGTTTATTCTGAACGAGTGCGATCTGATACAAGCGGGACAGACCAGCAAATACGTAGTTGCGAGACATGGACCCAGGCACTGCAACAGCACCGACGAGTTCGATGGCCACCTGTTTGAAATTCTTCCTGGTATCTCATTTTCAATGTATGTTTCCGAAATGCCCTGTGGAGATGCGAGTATGCATATATTATCCTCTGCTGGCGGAGAAGCTTGGGCGGAATGTTCAGAGGCCATCTCTGAAAACGGACCAATTCGGGGCAGAGATAACTTTAATATGGTAGGACTAGTGCGAACTAAACCTGGAAAAAGAAACTCGGAAATATCTTATTCGAAATCTTGTACTGATAAATTAGCGCTTCGACAGTGTACCTCTTTATTGCTCGGGCCTACTGCTAAACTAGTTTGTATGGATGGCTTCTATTTGGACCATTTGGTGGTCCCTGAAGCTCAGTTCAGCCTTGAAGACATGACTAGAGCATTTGGATCCACTGGGCGTATGTCCAAGCTCTGCTCTTCAAAAACCATTCCAAAATTTCACACCTTCTCGTATGGTACTACTCAGAAGCAATTTGAATATTCGAAGAATGATGTTGGAAAGCCAAGTCTCAACTCTATCGTATATGTAGGAGGCTCTAAACCTGCTCATGAAGTGATACTGAATGGAGTGCGAATGGGCTACAGGGCCTATTGCGGTAAGCCAAAAGCAGCTAGCATACTTACCAGGGCATCCATTGTTCATAGGCTGCTTCAACTAGGTAGCTCAACCCCAGGGAAGGACAATATTACGAACTATTACGACTACAAATTTGATCTCAATCGACGGAAAATCAAGGAGGAAGTATACAGCACTCTCAAAAACTGGCACCCCAACGTGAAGGATAACTTTCCCGTTTCGACAGAGTGTACCTCAGGTATAAACAATAATGCTGTTCCAAATAATTGAAGTATCATACAAAGCCATTTGCTAATCGGAATAGGTATATATTTTCAATAGACTGTCAAAAGAACTCTAGGCCATCGAGCATTTGCAGCCAACACTGGTTGATGCCATCTTCCTCAAATGTACTTTTAGTATTAGATAAAATCGGTAGATCGGCTGTCTGAGAAATAAAAGCTTTGGTGAACTCGACTGCATCGACATGATAAGTTCCCTCTGTTTCTAATGCATCCCTGAGAGTCGACAAGGTCTTCCCAACAAGTCTACTAGAAGAACAATACATAGAACCCAGACCACAAGCCAAATATGTTTCGGCATGACTTAACGATATCCATATTCTCAAAGCTATGTTCTTGTTTATTCTCGTATTTTTTGAAATAATGTAGAACAACAGCGCAGCACAAGATGCTTCGAGGTACAAAGTCCAAAATGGTACCGCTTTGTAGCTTTCTATTCTGTATCCAATGGATAAAATCATCGTCGGAACTTCAATTGCAGTTTGAATACATGTCTCGGCACCAGACACCAGATACTCGTGAATATGTTGCGGTATCACTACCTCATCATTGCCTTCTAATTCAACATATGCCAAAAAGATAAGAAAAGGTCTGAAGAGAACCATGCGAAGATGAAGATAATACAGTCTAAGCCAAAACCATTCCTTGCAGTTAATGTCTGACATTTGGTTGAGATCTGCAGTTCTATCAACTCCTGCGTACGGTTCGCAGGAAACAAGCTGTTCCATATCTTTCTCTAAAGCAGCAACACTTTCATATACCGAAGCAATATCTCTTTGCTCTCCTTGACTTTTCGAGTATATGTCTTTTTGAATTCTGAGTGCGATGCTACCAAATGTGAGTCTGGTTTGCTCGTGCGTATACCCCGTGGTAAACTGGCCATTCTCACGCCCGACGATATCGGCGTATAAAGTAGGTGCAAGCTCTGGTTCTGGCAAACCGCTGGGGCGCCCCACTACAAAAGAACTGTGGTTTTCACAAAGATAAGAAGTTAACCAAGTAAGATATGCTTCAGAGCTTTCCCTACCAGCCGTGTGAATACCGAGTGAAATACCCACTCGCGAGGATAGCCCTGCGTAAACATATGATGAGCTGAAATTCCCTCGAGATACCTCTAAAACGTTGAAACCTATCAGTGCCTGTACGGTCTGTAGGTTTATGTTTGAAAGAATTGACGAAAAGTAGTTCATGAATCTCTTGCGATAGAGAGAAGCCCAATCTTGGTAAGAATAGTCTTCCAAAATATCATTTGACGAGAATGCATGGCTTCCAAAAGCTATTATGCAATATGCACACGCCAAGGTACTACAATCGAGATCTGATTTACCTAGACAGATGTCCGCCCAGTTAGCACGTAACAATGGCCGCCACTTTTCAGGCATAATATGTGGACATGGCACACTATAACAATCAAAATACATGTCAATACAATGAGTCATGCCTTTGAGAGACAGATGATCATTTTCTGTAAGAATGTCAGAGGTCCAGAATGGCCCCAATTCATTAGGCGTAGTCTCTGCTACTTCTCTCAGAGCCTGTGATTTGGAATTTGACAAGAATACGAATATTCTATCCAAAAATGAGACAGTGCTGCTTCCGCCATAAAATGCGTCCATTCCGTCGGTGAGCGGATTTGTCTGTGTAGTAAAGACTTTCGGGTTCGCAGCTATTTGTTGTGGAATAGCAACTGAAGAGTCTGGACGAAGACATACCTCCTGAACCATTTTGCTAAAATGTTAATGTCCATTCAAGTCATTTATCCAAATATATACCTACAATCTAACCGTGTATTCGTCGCTGGCACGGTACTTCCTTCTATAGACGCACTCCTTCGAGAACTTCCGGCACAGACCGCAGGGACGACCACCATCACACTGAAGTTAGAGAGGCGATCGTTCAAAGTAAGCTTGAGACTAACAAACCTTTGTCTTTCTCTTTCTGCAGAGATCACAGGCTATTTTGTTGGTTCCATTCTTGTACAGTAGAGTGTTCGGCCCCATGGCTCGTAGGAGGGCGAGTGAAATGGGGAAAGTTGGAATCCATTTACCCTGGATCTCAATATTACTTACCACAAAAATACTATTATACTCTCATCGGACGATTTCATGCAGTCGAGTACGGTAGACATTCAAATATTTCGTTGAAAACATCTAGGTAGATCTATTTCGCTACTCAATTTCTGTTATTGCTGATACTCATCTCAGCCCTGCTATACTCCAGACCGACAGAGCTAAAGAGCTGTTCAGCGCAGAGCACCCTAGTACTAAAGCTTCCCAAAAACTCAGCAGATCGTCTTATTTGTCCTAGATTAACAAATATATCTTAGAATAATATATTCTCAAGCAGTTTCATTGTTCCATATAATACACCTCACTGGCAGCACTTCCCTATCGACACTAACCCTGGATTTGTGTAGCTACAATAGTCTCAATTATATCTTATCTAGCTATATTCAACTTTCATCGGAAGCCCCATATCGAGAAGAACTCCAAATTTGAGCTGCGCGGAGAGAATGCTATAGACTTGAACATGAAAGTGCTTGTGGTGGTTGTACCGAGCCCCGCCGTGCTGATAAGACGGAGCTCACCTTCCTGTTTGGGATATATTTGTCCGCTCCTAACCTAAATGACGAGCATCACCCGTATGATTGGACATATCAAAAACACCGTGATGACATTCCGCAACATTCAGTTGATCTATCCAAATGTAGTGCCATGCTGAAATTGCAATAAAATCGCTGCAAAATGTTTTGTCTGACGCGGATATTGCCGCTTGCGGGTATGTGCGGGTGCCTTTTGTCTCCGCAGCTTCACATTGAGAAAAACTGCCATGCTTGACGATCTACAGGCAATTAAGCTTATTAATAGTAGTGGATCAGTGAAACCTAAAAGGTATTCAAATAAATATTTGCCTTCTCTGTTTTGCTTCTCCAAGACCATGTCAAGACCATGTCAAGACTTTCGCATTTTTCTAGTGTGATTCTACTAGCTGTAGACCTTCTTCATGAACAAAAACAACTAAGAGTTCTGCTCCAACGTTGACAAAATTCCCTGGTAATTATTTTCACTAGATAATTATAAATATGAGTAATGTGAGGTGGGGAGAACCGATATGAATATCAGCTACCGACTAGCTGTATCTTCAATATACCAATGTTGTTCACAAAAATTCAGCTACAGAGCAAATTAACACCATCTAAGGCAAGTGACCCAGACAATGAAGCTAAAGTGCATCTACCTAGTCATGCTAAAAAGTCTCAATATCGTTATCAATAAATTCTGGTTCTTAGCCAAGTTCAAATATAAGTTTAGTGCATGCTTCAAATTTGACAACGTTACAAGTATACTTTGTTTTATACTGGACAAATCATTATCAGATATGAGAACAGCAAGGTCGTACATAATATCAACTATAAAATTTCTTGTACTTGTCACTCAAAAATGCTCCAGCCCTCGCTTTCTGTATTTTGACCAAGCGGTCTAGGAATTTAAAGGAATTTCTGATTGCCTCTCACTAAGAAGTGGAATATCAAAAAAAAAAAAAATGCGCGGAATAGTGGGCATAATAGTAAGCTGCTAACTGTCTGAATTATCTCGGCGTCAATCATCATGAGAACCTTCCCCCAGCAGGCTCCAGTCGCTGCATAATCTGTATGCATAAAACTGCAGTTTGGATATCGTACCAAGCCTAAGTTCTACTAATGGCAGCGATGAGGAGAGTCCAATAATCCTGGAAGAGAACCATATCGCAAGGAGACGGCTCTAACATCTCTATTATTTTCCATCGGCAAATGTGAGTTTTGCTTTACTGTCTCTCTTTCTTCCCCAGCTCTTCGGCCATCAAAAAGAATTTTTATACTCATGGTATATCCCCCCGAGGCGACCCCGGCACTCCAAATAACCTTCTGAAAACGACCTGGGAAGACTAGCCAGTTTAGTTCGACAATTTTCACATTGACCTACTTGACGATTGCATTGTGTTGCTTTTCTGATGTGAATGGCACGGTGTTGGAAGTTATAACCAATGATAAAGTTCTTCTCAGACTATCCATTTTTGTCTATGATGAAAGTTCGAGCAAGGTATAGATACGAGATCTAAATGAAGTATGGGCCGGCCATGATATGAGATGACAAGAACTTACGATATGACGAGCAGGTGCTGATGATACGATATGGTAGACGAACAGGACGAAGGACCAGTTTCCTTGTTCAATCAACCACCCTAGGATAGAAATACTTTGAAACTGCAAATATAATTAACCTTGATCTACAGAAGCAATAGGGGTTTCGCTGACATTATGAGATGCTGAAGCATAGTCTTCGATATTAGGTCCGCTGGCCGATTTTGAATGGTGTATGTGCTCGAACACACCAGATGCCTGTTTAGACAGGCTCCCAACGCTGGGCTAGTCTTAATTAGAAATCTCCTAGCGCTAGTTCTTTGCAGAGAATGCACCAGCTTGTTGTAGCTCTGTATTCACTTGCTGTACTGCCAATAGGGCAACTTTAGTAGAAACCAAACATTGGCGCCCGAACATGATTTTGGAGAGAAGCCCGTGGGCAGGTCACAAATCACTTAGGCTACCTACGCATTCAGATTCGCAATGATAAAAAACGAAAATGTGATATGATATATACGGATCTTGATCTAAATAAGGACAGCTCTGAGACCAGGGATGAAATGTGTTTATGCTTTATTCATCATCTGAAGGTCCATCATCGCCTCCGTCATCGTCCTCGTCCTTCTCCTGCGGAGCAACAGGTCCAATCATGTGGGCAAACTCCGAGCTTTGAAGCATATCACTAAGAGAAGTGTTATCAGGTGCAACGAGAACAATTGGCTTCTGACCAAATTTGTTCTTGATTCGAGGATCTGCTCCGGCCTCCACCAGCATCTCGGCCAGGTAGGCTCCATGTTCAGGCTCGTGCTGCGCATATCTCACCACAGCATGCAGCGGCGTCTCCTTATTCAGTCTATCAATCGGGTCAACTTCCACACCTTCTTGGTCCAAAATATAGTCCAGGACCTCATAAGAGCCGTTCTGAGCAGCGACATGAAGGGCAGTGCTCCCCAGGGGATCCCGAGTTTCGTTTATCAATGCAGCAATCTTAGCAGCTTTTTCGTCGCTTTCTAGACCGGCCCCAGCCTCTTCAAGAACTTTCTCGAAGAGATCATGGTTATTTCGTCTGGCTGCTTCAATGAGTTGTTCACCTGCAGATGCTCCTTCGTCCACCATGGCGTTGGTAGGGTGCAGTGTTCCGGCACAACCAGCAAGACCGTTTTGACGTAAGCAACATGCACGCCAACAAACCGCCGCCCCCGGTGGGAAAGCATAAACAAGCCAGCCCGTTTAACATGGCATGGCCGTAAATCTAGAAATAGCAAATAACATATCTTAGAAGTCATTATTTTTTAAATACTATACAGCTTCTAGATCTCTATATCCAAAGCCACATCTACACTTGCAATGGCATCGTCCAGTGCAGACGCATTGTGTGAGAACTTGGAATTGATGAGCAACTGTCGTCTCTCCTCCTTCTTTCGCGCCTCCTCTTTCAATGCAGCATCCTCTTCGGGCTGAGGCGTAGCAGTCTGTGAAGCAGAACGATCTGAATTATAAAACATTCGCGGAGCAGTCTTCAAACGCAAAAATGGATTGCCTGAATTGGACTCGTTTAAGGCAGCAGCCTTTCGCCTGGCTTCTGCAGCGGCCACCTCCGCCTTTCGAATCTCTTTCAGATTTTCCTTTCTGTTTCGCTCGTTCACCTTGGAAAGCTTGTCCAGTTCCGACTTTCGCTTGTGCTTACTTAGGCTCCGTTCCAGTTTGTCCAATTGATCGTCAATTTTCTGGACTTCTTGGAAGTTGCCCTGGTCAAGAGCCACCGCCCGTCGTTCTTGTAAAACAGCCTTCTCCAGTACTACATTGGTACTCAGGGAGTTGCCAGTGAGTTTCTGGCGTCTTTGAATCATTGTTTCCAGCTCCTCATGAGTCAGCTGATGAGATTTGAGGTGCTCCAAGTCTTTCGATTTTCTGTCCACCTGCCTTTTAGTAACCTTTTGCCCCGACTTTTTCATCATGGTCTGCCACCAATCGAATTCCTCGGCTGTAACAGCGCTATCGCTGCAAATACCCATTTGGAACGTCTTTTCACTATCACCCTGGGATACCAAAAGAGCCTCATCGTTGGTTCTGTTTTGGAACGTGTAGGGCTTGGAGGGCACTAGGCCTTTGACCTGGCACAATCGATATACAGGCTGTTGCTTTTGCTGGTTGAAGCCAATATTTACTCGCACAAAGGTGCCGATCAGCACATGCTCAAAGTCGGGATAATGACAGTACTTGGCAAAGAAGGTCTTTCCCAATCTGATTTTGTTAACGTCCTCCACAGTGCAGTCATCTCCACCAGAAGAACGAGTCTCTGCCCATCTGACAGGCCCATCATCATCGCTACCATAGTAGTCCTCTTCTTCGGGCTCTCGATCGCTGTCGTCGTCTTCATCTGCATCGCTGTAATCCTCACCGTCCTCGCCCTTGATACGCTTCTTCTGTCGATACGGTGCCTCCTGGCCCTCTGCACGCGAACGCTTCTCTTGCCTCCTCTGTTTGAGTTCTGATAGCTTTGTTCGTTTAGCACTGGCAGGATCAGATGTCTTGTCTCGAGCAGATCGTCTCTTGGTAGAGTCAGAGGCCTGCTTCTGGGCCTGTTTCTGCTCACGCACACGCTGAGCCAGATACTTTCTTTCCTCGTACTTTTGCATTTCCTGCGATCGGTCAAACAGAATCGATTCTCGCTCTACTTCTGGCAGTGCCTCGAGGTAGTCTCTATCACGGTCGTCCCTGTATTTGCCCTCCAGCGGGTACGGATTCAGCACGGCCTGCTCGTCATCAGTGGCATCGTCATCATCTTCATCGCCATCGTCGTCGTCGTCGCCACCTTCGTCTTCAAAGTCGCTGTCAGCCTGGCCACTGCTCTTCTGTCTCGAGCCTGGCGCAGCCTCTTCCTCGGTGGATTCACCTGCCTCATCGGCTGCTCCGGCGAGCGCCAAGAGATCATCATCAGAGTCCGAGTCAGACATATTTCAATGGCTCGGTGGTGTTTCGGCAATTCAGCAGCAGTGCTGGTCGTGGTGTGGTGAATTCAAGTCGTTCGGCGGGTTGGATTTTCCAGTCAACCCTGCTCTTTACCCGGCCGGGAGCAGCCTCCGTTCGTGTGCTTGTGCTTCACCAACACCCATCCCAGCAGCCAGCCAGCCAGCCAGCCCACGCACCCAGCCTCGCATAGGCAGCCCCAGCCAAACTCTCCCACCCGATCTCAGCATGCCTGACAGCAATAGACCACCGTTGGCAAAGCGGTCGCCGTCTATCCTTGTTACAGATGTGCGAAATGCACCTAGCGGCGGGCGCTCGGCTCCGTTTGTCAAGGCCGGCAAGCGTAGCGAGCCCCTATCCCACAATGCCGACCGCAGCAGCACCGACTTTGCCAAAATCTCCATGGACAACATTCTGTCAGACGCAGGAGACATTCCGTCTGCGCATCGTAGAGACCGTGGAGCACCCAATTCTTCTGCTCAGCCTCCAACTTTCCCCGGGCGAGACGTTTTGGATCGTTTGAAAAACGTGGGGAAAAAGCCTGCTGCTGCTACAGGACTCGGCCCAGTCCAGTCACGGTTCATGCCGCAGAACATTCCTCCTCGGACCACAAAAATGTCGCAGAAGCTGGCTCTGCTGCCGGACGACGACATTTCGTTCGTGGACGACTTGGAGGCGGCAGCTGATCCAGAAGCATTTCCTCCTACTCCATGGGACATTGACGAGGAAGATGTTCCTAAACGCACATATGCAGAGCGCCTGCCGAAGGACCGTCGAACCGACCGGTTCCCTCGGGTGACTGCTTACTGTATTTCAGATGGAATGAGGCTGCAGCGCACTGCCGATTTCCTGCGTGAGCACCACAAGATACGTCCTCGAATCTACGATGAGGCCCTGTTTGCACCATACTTTCTGCCTCTGCTTCCTGGTGATGGCGAAGGCTCGCGAGTCAAGAGTAGTCCCGGGGGTATTCAGATCTTGGAGCAACTCATTGATCAGTCTGAGCAAAAGGATCGGCACTACGAATACTTTTCTGGCCTAGAAACACCTCGAAAGGACGATGAGATGACAAATTCCCAATCTTCTAACAATGGCGATGAATTTGACCCCTCAGAGCCTCAAGATTTTTCTCCTAGAGTCAATTATGATCTCAGTCGCAGAGAAAACCTGGTGGGGAGCCCCGATGCTCGCTATAAGATGGGCCATAGCCCTTCTAGCTCTAGTCCTACTGATACTGGTCTGTCCACCAGCCCTGGAGACGGGAGCACCAGTAGATCGGCTGATAAGAAACGCACCACATCGCATAATGATTTGAAGCATGCTGAGTTGTTTATTTTTTCGTATGGTGTCATTGTGTTTTGGAACTTCACGGAGCATCAGGAGAAGGATATTCTTGCTGATCTCACTTTTGCACGGGTTGACGGCATGTCTCGCCAGAGCCTGGTTGTTCGTCCTATTCCTGATGTGGACATTGAGACGGAAGAAATGCATTTCACCTATTCTGAAAAGACAACCAGACCACGTATTTATAACGACATGATCACACTGCGATCTGGTGACCATATGATCAAGCTGGCTATGTCGCATGCCATTGCCCAATCCACCAAGCTGTCCCGATTTGAGGCACGAATGGATATTAATATGCATGATGTCAAGCATGTGCCGAAGATGTTGGCTCTCACTGGACGACTTGGCATGCAGCGAGAAGAAGTTTTGAAGATCAGTGGAAAGCTCTTCAAGCTGCGAGTAGATGTCAACCTTTCATCCAATGTGCTTGATACACCTGAATTTTTCTGGGAGGCTGAGCCGTCGCTTAACCCGCTGTACTCTGCTGTTCGAGAGTACCTGGAGATTGAGTCGCGGATTCTTGTACTGAATGAACGATGCAAAGTGTTCTTGGAGCTTACGGACATCATCACCGATTCCATTGCCGAGTACAATATGTCGCGCATTACCTGGATTATTATTATTTTGATTTGTCTGAGTCTTGGTGTATCGACACTAGAAATTGCCGTGCGATTCATGATCTTGCGGGGCAGGGCCTAGTATCAGGCATGGTCTGCTGCTTTGACCAAGGGTGAAAGTGGAGTAAGGGATGTTACATGTTACAAACTAATCTAATGGATACCCAGCTCCACCAATTGTACTAGAAGTTTTTGACATAACATATATTTTATAGCAAATGCATTGTTTTCATGAGTTATCGTGCACCAAGGGGCACGAATTCGAGTCGTAAAATCATCAAGCTGCGGAGCAAGCCGAGCATGGTTATGAAGGAGGCGATGCCGACGGGAACCACTGCATAAATAGCAATTTTGAGCAGGTTCACCGAGCGAGCTCTTTTCTCGAGCGCAAGGTTCGAGGTCACAAAGTTCTGGACAGCATAAGCCACGGTTTGAATGCAACAGACCAGAATCCAAATGTGCAGAAGGTAGGTGTGGTCTGGTGAGAGAATGGAGTGCAGAGTCTGGATCATGGCCAGATTGAGCGTGGAAGCAGATAACATGCGTAAAACTGCAGCCAGACCGGAGTATGTGACGATCCAGCGAACCATGAGCCCGTCAAGCACTGAAAACGAGAGGTATCCTGAGACAATGCACCACAGCCCGGCCAGAATCAGCTCCGAGGCCCGGACCGAAGAAACAGTCGGAGAGCCCTCTTCCATTAGCTTCCAGGCTTCGTAGAAGCAGTTCCACATCCCTATAAAGCTGGGTAAAACCGAGAGTCCCTAATGTTAGTGTTGCTTCTCGGCCGCAGAGCCAAAGCTCCCGAGTACCTGTAGCCCTGAGGCAAAAAGTCCAGACATCACTCTGAGAAACACTTACCCGCGACAGGGCCAGCAAAAAATGCACTCTTGCATTGACGAACTTGAGCCCGAGCAGCTTTAGTGGGGGATAAGCTGCGTCCCGATTCAGACTCGAAAGTGCCACGTTCGAGCTAGCCCTCGAAATCGATGCGCTGCTGGAAGAATCAGAGCGTCGCTGGCGATGCATGGTGGTGATGTGGAGAAAGTCAGCCTTGGGTGCTCAGGTGGCCGACCTACGCATTTGCGGAGGGGCGTCGCCTAAAAAAACTATGACCCTGGGATGTAGCCGCATCAGGGCCGACACGGACAAAAGTTCCACGCTCCGGCTGAATTTTTGGCTCTTTGGACTACATATTTGGTTCACACAGAGAGAGAGAAATAAAATTCACTAGCTAATGTTGGGCTAACTGCAACCTCAGTTGGCGGCCTTGGCTCCGTATCGAGAAACAGATTTGCCGTCAGGAACAGTGAAGAACACCGCAGGGTGGCCCTCAGAGTACGGCTTGTCCAGTCGGAAATAGCCCTTTCGCTCAAACTGGATAACAGCACCTTCCTTCAGGTCTTTGATGTTCAGATCGGCAAGAGCCTCAGTATGGAACTCAGTGGTCTCAGTCAGGAAGTCCTCAAAGTTCTCATCCTCCTCAATCTTGTCCTTGTTGATCAAATGGTCAAAGTCAACCAGATCTACAGGAACAAGATCCTTGGTATCAGCGACCCAAGTGATCTTCTTTTCAGTCTTCTTGAAGTCACCTTCAAGGTTCAGAGTGGCATTAATAGAAGTAATGACGCCATCCTCCTTGTTGATCTTGTTGATGATGGCATTACCCCAGTCCATCAGGGTGACCTCCTCGCCGTCCTTAAAGGTAGCAGCATCATCATGGTCAACCAAAATATCCGCAGAGAAAATCATCTTCTTGGTACCGAGCTCAGCGTTCTTCTTGTGCTTGGCCTTCTCTTCGGTAACATTGGCGGTGGGGACATCGTTACCGGTCAAGTGAACCTTGACAGCATCCTTCTTGTACACAGCAGTATATCGAGGAGCAATAGGATCAATAACCTTTTTGTTAATAGCCCAAATCAAGTTCCATTCCAGGTTGATAATGTTCTTCGATGGACCCTGGGCAATGACAAAGTTTCGCAGGCCCTCAACGGACATACCCCGTCTTCGCACACCTCGAACAGTAGGGAATCGAGGATCATCCCATCCACCAACCTTGTCATTGTCGACAAACCACTGCAGCTTTCGCTTGGACAGCAGAGTTCGCACGAAGTTGACTCGGGCAAAATCCCAAATATGTACCTTTCGCAGCTCCAGGGCCTTGAGCATCCATTCGTACTGGGCATTTCTGTCTCGGTACTCAATAGTTCGCAGAGCATGGGTAACACCTTCAAGGGCATCGACAATTGGAACGCAGAAATCGTAGGTAGGGTACATCTTCCACTGAGTACCAGTTCGGTGATGAGGGGTCACGTTACATCGGTAAATCACAGGATCTCGGAGAGTCTTGTTATTATCATCAACAGAGATCTTGGCTCGCAAGCAGTTCTTGAGACCTTCCTCAGTACCTTCCTTCATTTCTTTCTCAAACACATGCAGGTTCTCCTCGACAGTTCTGTTTCGTCGAGCAGAAGCAATACCCTCGCCTCGCTCTTCTCTCATCTTTTCCTGAGGAGTATCATCACAGTATGCCTTACCATCCTTGATCAGCTTAATGGCCAGATCATACATTTCTTGGAAGTAGTCTGAGGAGTGAGTGATCTTGTCACCCTTGATGCCAAGCAGATCCAGATCCTTGAGAATGGAGTCTGTGAACTCAACCTTTTCCTTAGAAGGATTGGTATCATCGAATCGAATGATAAGTTTACCATGGTACATCTGGGCAAAGTACTGGTTAAGAAGAGCAGCCTTGGCATGGCCAATGTGCATGTATCCCGAGGGCTCGGGAGGAAATCGAGTGACAACCTGGCCGTCAACAGCATCAATGAGGTCAATGTCAAAAGAAGCAGCAGAAGACTTCTTCTGGCCGGCCTTTTGGGCCTTTCGCAGCTCAGTAAGGTCCTTGTTCATAGTCTCAACAGCCTTACCGTACGCAGGGTGAGCATCGAAAAACTTGTACCATCGGCTAATGTTAACCCAGGCGCCAGACTTGACGGAAGCACCAACAACGCCATTGGCTCGCAGAACACCCCATACAGCGATATCGGCAACAGAAGGAGCATAGCCAACAATGAACGATCGGAAGTTAAGATGACTCTCGAGCTTTTCCAAAGCAGGAGTAAGCTTCTTAAAGTCCTTCACGACTAGGTGCTCAAAGGCAAAATCAACCCATTCCTGAGTATCCTTAGAGGCTCTCAGATCCTTGCCATACTTGTCCGACAAATAGTGGAGAATCTTAACAGGTCCACTGACGACCTCGACCTGAGGACCACCAGAAAGGACGGCTTCACCCAAACCAGGCTCAGCTTCTTTCTCGTCAACAAAGGCAAGATCAATAGGAGAAGAGGGCTCGGCAGTATTGACGACTGCAGCAGCAATCAGATCAGCATAGGCAACCAGGCCAGCTTTGGCAGCAATAACAAGTTTGTAAACCATAGTGGTGTGAGAAAGAAGAGATTGTCATTGTGACAAAGTGCTAAACTTTTCAGCAGCCGCACGCATCACGGAGCCGTCAGAGCAAACAGGGAGGCACCCCTATTAACGCAGTAAATAAAGCTTATATATCTGGAGACTGGCTAGCCCTTTAAGTTCGGATGCCGGCTGTAATTATTAGCTCTCTAATATGGACCCTATCGCAACTTATTTGCTTTTTTGGTGGAATTGATCTTGTTGATTCTCATCTCACCACAATTGAGGTTGATTACGGCTGAACCACTGCTGAACATCACCTTGGCTTGAGATCAGCAACTCCTCCAGCCATGAGTGAACCTCGCACCACTGCTAAGGTGGCGTTGCATACAAGCAAAGGCGAAATAATAGTAGAATTATGGGCCAAAGAGGCTCCTCTCGCCAGCAGAAATTTTCTGCAGCTTTGTAAAAATGGGTACTATGACGGTGTCATATTTCATCGCGTAGTCAAAGACTTCATTATCCAAGCCGGTGATCCGAGCGGCACAGGCTACGGAGGAGAATCTATATTTCCACAGGGGTTTTTTAAAGACGAGTTTCACTCGCGGTTAAGGTTCAATCGTCGCGGTATATTGGCTTGTGCTAACACTGGCAAGCCCGACACTAACGGATCTCAGTTCGTCATAACGCTGGCTCCTGCTCCGGAAATGCAGAACAAAAACACAATTTTTGGCCATATAGCTGGTGAGAGCTACTTTAATGTAATGAAAATAGCCGAGGCTGAGGTTGATGATGATGAGCGGCCGCTATATCCCACTAGAATTGAGAAGACGGAGGTTCTTCTTCCTTACTTTACCGACCTCGAAGAGAAAGCGCAGCTAGCTGGTGAAGCAGCTAATAAACCGAAGACCAAAAAGAAAGTCAAGAAGGCTAGCATAAATTATGATGATGATGATGATGATGGCGATTTTACGCCAGTAAGAAAGAAAATCAAGCCTGCCCACGAACTGCTTTCGGATGCTGCACTCCAAGGTACCAAGGTTGTTGAATCTACCAGCCAGAGCACCAGCAATGGGCCTATCAAAACAATATCCGACTCATCTGAAGTGATTACCCCAGTTGCGCCATCGGGCAAGAATACGCCAGGTGATGCCAAGTCTGGCCGTGAGAAGGACACTCTCAACATGTTAGCATTGTTCACTTCCAAATTGTCCAACGTCGATTCAACATGGTCGTCAGATGAAGAGGATATCCACTCGGATTGACTGATGAGATCCCATGCTGTATTTTAATGAAATTCTAAACGCATCTACTAATAATTTTTATCTCTGCAAATCGCTAGTGCCAATGAACGTAATAAACAAAAAATCACCCGCCATAGCGTCATGATGAGACACAAGCAACTTTAACAAACAAACATAATACATTAACAGGCAACAGCTGTTGCCAGAATCGTGAAATTACTCGGGTAAGACTAGTCCAACCTACTTGGCTCGACTGACCTCTTGAAACCATCCAGGAATGTCATCACCCGAAGCCCGGATGCGCTTTGGTAGTTGTAAATGCTGTAGTCCTGTGGCATCTCTGACCCAAGGGTGATTAGATAAACTACCAGCATCTGCACGCTTGTTAGGATAGAGTTCCAACATGGGTAATAGAAAGTCTGTAATCATTGAAGCATCCTCGACCGAGTAGTGGTACTTTTCAATTAACACTTCACGGAGACCCCACGGTTTGAGTTTCTGAATGTGCAGCAGAGAGCCTTTACTATCGAAAAACTCCTTAGACCATCTGCCAGCTGTACGTATTGGCTTGGGGATTTCGCCAAGCAGCTCGATTATCTGAGCAATATGGTCGTCGTCACGGCTGTACTTTTGGCCAGAGTGAGGATCAAACAGGTAATCTCCACAGAGAAGCTCAAAAACCATGCAAGCCATACTCCACATATCCGCAGAGGCACCCCAGGCGGCACCGAGTAGCACCTCAGGAGCACGATATTGTCGAGTCTGGATATCGTTTGTGAAATGGTGGTCCACAAAGCATGCATTACCCAGGTCGACAATCTTCACCGAGATGAGATTCTCAAAAAGAGCGGTAGGGACCCGCCTAAGATTATTATTAGCAGCAAAACTGTCCCGGCGCTCCGGAGATCCTGTTAATGAAGGCACGGCAGATGAAGGAGCCGTAGAGAAAGAGTGTTTGCCTGATGAGCCACCTGAGCCTCCACGAGAGGAGGCATTTGAGGCCGGAGAATGCGGTCTAGTAGTATCCTGGAATTTCTTTCCGGTCACCACTGTCTTGGGGTCGATGTCCTCATCGGTGTCTTCCTCGGTGGAGCCTGAGAGAGCTTCTCCCGAGCTGCTTTTATTGTGCAGAGCCATGGATAGCAGTTTGCCCTCGATAGGCTCAGCAGTGGTAGAGCGATGTTGTTGCTGTTGCTGAGAAGAGCCCACCTGGAATGTATCAGAAAAGTAGGACATGTGCATGGACTGGAGCGGGGACGGCAGCGGCTGCGAGCCGGTAACCACGGATCTTCTTCTCTGTTTCGACGGAGGGATGGGCTGGCCTGTGGACGATGCAGCAGCAGCCGATGCGCGTCTGCTTGATGAGGCCTCCTTCTTCTTCTGGAGGGCTCTGATAAGGGCGTCGACATCGCCAATCTCAATGAGGACATTTTCGGGCTTAAGGTCCGTGTGAATAATACCGCACTCACGATGTAAGTAGTCGAGTCCCAGCAGGACCTGCTTGGTAATCTGCTTGACGAGCTCGTGGGGGATACCTTTGTGTTCAAAACGCTTGATAAGGCCCAGGAGGTTTTCGCCGAGAACCTCAAACACCATGCACACATGGGTGCCATTTGGGCCAAAATGCTGGAAATTGTCCAGCAGCGACACAACGTGGGCACGTCCCGGGTGGTCGGGATCAGCATCATTAACCCGTTTGAGGAGCTTGATCTCGTCCAGAGCCGTCTCTGTGTAGTGGTAGGAGGAGCGGACGACCTTTAGAGCTACGTAGCGGCCATTGCTGGCACGGTCCTGGGCCAACCAAACGGTGGAAAAATGGCCCCATCCGAGCTTTCTGGTGACGACATATCGGCCGTCCTTGAAGCGCTCGCCGATTTTGACAGGGTGGTAGCCGCCAGTGCAGTAGTCCTGGACGTCTTCCTCCTCCTCCAGGTCCTCGGAACACTCCGAGTCTGAGTCGCACTCAAAGTCGGCATCGTCGTATGGCTGGGGGGTGGAGGCTTTGGACGACGACAACGACGACGACGGCGGCGGCGCGGTATTGTTGGAAGATCCTTTTGCCGCATAAGCTGGTGGCAGCTCGTCCTGGTACATAGGCGGGTTGGCCAGTTTGGAGCTGGCCGCTGGCTGGTGGTACTGGCTGAGCTGCTGGTGGATGCGGTGGTTGTCCTGCTTGGAATGGTGCTGGTGCAGGTGGTGGCGGTGTACGTGGACGTGGTGATGCCCGGAGCTTGCAACTTTCGTAGGCACCCCGGCCGGTTGCTTCGGCAGAACCTGGCTGCTCATTCCCGAGTCGTTGGTTGTGGGATAGTGCTGTTCGGTGCGTGCGTGCGTGCGGAGAAAAGGGGAGAGACTGAACGGAAAGCCCTTTTTGGGTTTGTGGTGGAGGTGAGGTTGGGTTGGGTTCCGTAAAGTAGTTTGGTTTCGTTGGAAGCAGTTCCGTGCGTGCTGAGCTGTGCTGTGTGTGCTGTGCTTGAGCTATGCTACAATGGGCTGGGTTGGGCTGGCTAGGCGGGCGTGGGGTGGGTGCAACGGGGGTTTTTTAACTCTTACAGCCTGCTGCAGAACATTACTAAGTAGGGGGACAAAATGCCTGCGGCGGCGGACTAGCGTACGGGGTGCCAGGAAAGCCCCGGCCGGCGAACCCGGCTGCGGCGCGCTGCTCTGGCACGCAAGGACAGCACAATGCAGCGCAGCGCAGCAGGTGACAAGACGGCTGAGCTGGCCCGCAGCCGCAGAATGCGGAGCCGGTTTTGTTTTGTTTGGCCTGGTTTGGCCTGGTTTGGTCTGGGGGCCGGCAGGCCATTAGTCAGTATGCATGGCTGGCCCTGCGTAGTGCGGTCTCTCTCTGGCTGGCTGGTATCCGGTGTCGCGGTATGCGGGATTTCTGGCCCGGCACACACGCTGTGCGGTGAGTGCTATGCACAGCGTTCCAACGGCTGCCCAGGTGCAGCACCATTCTGCAGAGTGCTGCCGCTGGACTGCGTTGCGGGTGGGCTTGGCTGGCTGGCATCGTCAGCCCTGCCAATAACGTCATGGTCAGGTTATGCTTGTGTGGAGTTGCCCCCACCCCGCGTACTTCTCAGTCCTTCCTCCCTTCTGGGGTGACTTGCTCGGCTGGTGCCGATTATCCAGCTGCAACCTGAAAAGCTGGGTTTACACGGAGGGGAGGGGAAACGTGACAGATGGAACGGCATGAACATGGCTATACGGCGATTCGTACTAGGGCCTCGAGTAGGTAGGTGTATTAGAGTTGGGCATAAGGTTCCCCATGGAGCCCCCCCGTATATGTATATTTAGACTCAAGGTTCTCTGTCTATTTTTTTTTCCATCCTTTCTCTGATGGGAGCCTGTCCTGGAAAAACCACCCACTGGCAGCCTTCGGGGTTAGATTGTCGGCTCTCCGGGCGGGATTTTGACAGCCCTATCGAGATAAACCCCGGGCGGTGGGCAGGCAGGGCTGGGCATGGTGAGACAAGCCCCAGCAGTAGCAAAACCAGATAACCAATGAAGGAAAAAAATAATCCGCCTGGATAGTTTGAAGTCCTGAAGTCAGGTCATGCATACCCCAGGGGCAATTAGACGTGGTCACAGAGCAGAGCAGAGCACAGCAGATGCTGCTGCTGCCTCGACAGGTTCCATGCGGTTGTATGCCGGTCCCCCCATTCTGTCGGTTCGGTTACGAGATTGATCTACAGAACTGTGGCCATATGGGGCCCTGCGGGGACCAGAAATCAAACCAAGCAAACTCGTATCTGCCACTCCGGGGGATTCTGATCACGATATTCGGGGATCACCAGATTTCGACTTCGCCTTTCGGTTGTTTGCTATCTGTGAAACTTAGATCAATCAAATGTGGCTTCTTGGCTAGTCAACGCTAGTTTCCGGGCGGGCGCTCCACTAACTTGGCTCTGGAGGCTAGCCTCCACTTGGCTCCGATCGACTGAGCTGCTCACATGCAACCGAAGCCTAGTCGGTCGGCTGGTTGGGCCCGCTGGGTTTGTACCATTTGCGATACAAGGCTGTGAGAGTTAAATGAATCGCGCTTAGGGTCATTAGAACCTTGTCTTCTGCCACTTGTCTTGTCCAGTAGGCCAGGTTGTGCCCGGGCAAATCGAATGCCAGACAGGCCCTGATCAGCTGTCTGTGGTGTTCCTATCCTGGCAGAGCAAGTGGGTGGTCCCGGCTGCTTCTGCCCCCCATGTTTACCTACTCCGCGCCCTGGAATTACGTCCTACACCCCATTGATCTCCCTCCACCACCCACCCGTAGCCCTAAGCTACCGACCGTAAAATCACCAGTTGCGCTTGCACAGTCGTATCGGGAAAAATTGGGCACAAATCATCGGAAGGACCATTTGCTGCAGGTGGGTAGCCAATCGGATGAAGGCAGCAGAGCTCTTTGCCCTGTATCTGCCCTTTTCTCTCTTCCAGCCGATCTCCCCAGCCCTAATCGTTATCGATCGCACCTGGGAGCTTCGCTCTGGCTGGTGCCGGCTCAAAGTTGCTCTGTAATCTGCCTGACCAGATCAATTGTCGTCTATTAGCTTCGCCTTCCATCCAACTGGTCAGCTGTTCACCTGACCGACAGTCCATCTTGCCCATAATGATATTCAGCCCAAATCGCCGTGTCTTTGTTTTTGTTTTCTCTTTGCTGGTTACCTGGGGCCCTAGCTAGTTTTTCGCGGTCGATACTCTGCTCTGCTCCCTCTGTACCTCACGGCGGCGGCAGTAGGAGATGCTTACACTACCCAACTCCCATTGAACACACCCACATCACCCAACGCCACGCATCCTCCATCCTTCCTATCCATCACAATGAGTTTGGCATCGGTGGTTAATCAGTTTGTGGCCGCATTCAAAAAGGGCCAATTCAGCACTACTTCACAGCTGCTGCCTAAGGTAAAACTGGAAATGGCCCGTGCTGGCGTCCTTGTGCCCAGAATTGGCGCTCCAGAGGAGGACCTTGTTGCCGCCCGGCAGGTTCTCGAGCTCGGCGTTTTCGCTGCTATCCACAGTCGCGACGATAGCGAAGTCGAGCGCCTATTCGCCATTGTTCGACCGTTTTATTCGCCAAAGCTCAAACTGCCGCCTTCCGCCAACCAGAAGAAAATCTCGGGCCTGTACCTGCTGATGCTCATAGCCAAGAATGAAATCGCCCAGTTCCACACCGAGCTCGATGTCCTCGAAAACACCGGTACCAGCGATGCCACCGATCCGTTTCTATCTTATTCCCTGCATCTCGAGCAGTGGTTGATGGAGGGTCTTTACGACAAGGTGTGGAAAGCCATCACTCAGGAATCGCAGTTCCCTTCGGCAGAGTTCGCCATCCTGGCCGAGTCCCTCGTGTCCACTGTCCGCCTGGAAATCGCTGCCTGCACCGAAAAGGCATATGCATCGTTGCCAGTTGGCAATGCCCGTCACCTCCTCTTTCTTTCCACTGACCAGGAGATCATCGACTTTGTCAACAATGAGCAGCCTCACTGGAAACTTAAGGATGGCAAGATCTACTTCCCTAGAGAAGACCAGGAAGACTTTGCATCCGAGAGTGCACCTCCAGAAAACCTTATCGCCAACACCCTGGAGTATGCTGTACAGATAGAGACAATTATCTAATCTCAGTCCTGTAGCATGCCTAAGCTGACAGCTCCTTTGATTCGATGATAACATGTACACATCCCATTTTGTGGCTCATTATATATGTACAGAAGAACTATTTATGTCCATACTACTAGTGTAGCTCGTTAATACATGACGTGACGCTTCTTGAAGTGCTACTGATGCAATTTCAGACTTGCTGATTGTTGCTGCTAGAAATGCTAAATTATTGCGCAGCCCCTTGTCGTCGCTGGACTGATACTTGTCTAAAACTTCAATAAGCCTTTCTTCCCGCTGAATCAGATCCTCCATAGGCAAGATTGCCAGCGCTTTGATTGTAAAGGAAGTCTGAGGTTCGCATGAAAGTAGCACAGACACCAACTCTGATCTGAGATGCTTATCTTTGACTTCTCGGCCGTCAACAAGTGCAAGGGTTCGCACTAGCTCTCCTTTAACATTAGGATCTTCTTCGGCTATGACTCTTTCCAGCAGAGTGCCTATAAGCTTTTCGTTAGTTTGACTAGATAGAACGTTGCGAGCTATTCCAGCAGAAATAATTCGAGCTCGGGGGAAAACAGACAGTCCTAGCACCTTTTGCAATAATTCGATTATCCCGCCAGGTATGAGGTATTCTTGGACGACTTTCTCGTCGATTGAGAGATTTTTCAGCAAATGCAAGGATTGCAGCTGAACTGCCGTCATAGACATGCATGCTTTGATGTAGCCAGAAACATCTATCATTTTGTGTGATAGAAGAAACTCAGCACTTGCTCTATCGGAAACAAGATTCCCTATGACAATTCCAGCTGATGCGACTAGCCTGTTCTCGCCAGACTGGAGCATCTGAAGCAATTGTAGAACCACCGGATCCGAAAAATCATTCAAGCGGGCATTAAAAGTGTCCAGAGACGAGGCAATTCCAAGTACAGTGATTCCCCAATCATTGGCACTATCAGACTCCATTCTGATCAACTCGATAACTCTGAGCAGTAAAGCCTGATCTTCCGCCAGAAGATTCTCGCACTCGGGCTGTATTCCTAGTAAATGGGCCACTATTTCCAGCGTACCGTCCTCAGGTTCAGCTTCCTCATCATTCAGAACAATTTGTAGCAGCTTTGGGTCCCATTTGAGCTCTACTTTCTGCATTGTGGCATATCTCGATGCTTTCAACAGCAAATCCCACTCAACGTCATGGTGAAGGTCAGGATACTGCACCACCCATTTATCCAGAACATTTGCAACTTTCTCCATGTTCTCAGTGGACTCAGTACCATTATACAAATTAAACAGCACAACGAACCAAGCCAAAGATTCATCTTCAGCGGGAACGTCGGGTAGCTTGGCCCAGAACTGGGGAGTTGCATGCAAGAGATGCCGGTTTTCAGCATGATCCGCCACAGAATTGGCAATGATACGCAGATTCAACAGGTCCAGCGACTGGCAGAGCTCTGCATATCGGCTCCCAGCAGTGCTTTTGGCCGTTTCGTCGCCACGGCGCAGTGCTTCCAGCAGATCCATCAAAAACTGTAATGTACCAAGCACCAGTTTGGCTCCATGCAACCCCCTTTCCCACACCCACCCAAATTCGAGATGAGGTCGCGGGGCTCAACCCAACTTCTTACACGTCACCAAGCCATAATGACGAAAGCTACCAACACAGTTGTTCTGTTCTCACAGATCGTGATCTTATATGCTCTGCTTTACATTGGAATTGTGCCGACCTCCAAAAGGTTCCGAGAGGAAATCCTGCCTGTCGTGCCGTTTTGGGCGCTGGTGAGCTTTGGATGCTACACGCTCGGTACCCTTGGACTGGACGTTTTGACGTTCAACGACAAGCCCGAGAAGCATCAGGAGCTGCTCAAGGTAAGTACCGCTACGTAAAGCAGGTAGAAAATTCCCGCCAAGCTAATTTTTCCCCAACAGCAAATCGAACAGGCCAAGACTGAGCTGAGAGCCAACGGCGTTACCGTCGACTAATATATTTATATACAAAAATCTACTCGTTATGCCATGCTGTGGGTGTGGGTGACGCAGTGCTATCCAATCCTAGGACACTGCCAACCAGTGTGTACTATACTATACTATACTTTTCATGCTTCAATGTGCCAACTGATGTCGTTTCTTATCTCGTATCCGCTTCTCTGTCTCGACAAACACCCGGATCGACATGTCGACGTCGCTCCAGGCATCCTCGTCAAGCTTGACAGCTGCTCCTGTAGACCGGTCCGGCTCAGGGCCCAAGTAGTCCTCTGGCCAAGGCACGTTTGTGTATTCAGGCGTACTAAGGCGCACCTTGGCTTCGTTTCTAAGCCCTCGCCACTCCTCTAGCTCGTCTTTGTAGCCTTCCCAGACACAGTTGACGCATCCGGACATGCAGCAGTTGGTCGGTTCCTCGGGCTTTGGCGGTACTTTGACACCGGCAATAACCCTAGTCTTGCTCTGTGCGTCCTGCCGAGCCAAAGTCCTCGACCCCATTTCTCCAAAAACTGTGCCAGCCTGGCCCATGCCTTTGCTGTAGTACGGTCTCTGGGGATCAAATGTGTTGGTAGGCTGTTTTCCTGCCACTATCCGACAGTTAGCAAAGAACACACCGGTAAAAAAAGAAAAAAAAACAAGGCCGGCATCTTCCACGGTATGACTACTCACGATCATAGAAATAGTAGGGGTTCTTCAACAGCACCCTTGTGCTATGAAGCTGCCTCCATTTTATCATGGTGCGGCCTGGGTCAGCTGCTAGTAAGAGTCAAGAAGTCAACCCTAACCAAAACGAGCATGCAGGTACATCATCTTCCCACCCCATCCCACATCTCCAGGCAAATGCCCGACAGCCTGTTCGACGACATCGAGCAGTCGACGGTCCCAGGCAACCTGCACCTCGCCTCGGATGAGGCAATTGACCGCTATGTTGCCCGGTATGGTCAGCGGGTGGTGGTTCGCCAGTTGGCTGCTGACTTGGCCCAGCGTGAAGCAGAAGTGGGGCTGATTCGCAAGCAGCAGGAAGACCGCGAGCGGGAGCTCACTCGCCTCCTGGTACAGTGTGGTATTTCCCTAGCTGAGATCGATCGTCGCTTGAATTCAGTCAGCATTCGCAATCCAGCCGAGGCAATTGATCTGCAGGTTGGCGAGGCTCTCAAGACGGGACTTTCCACCCCAAGCAGCCAGGCAGCCACAGAGCCCCTGCCAAAACAACAGCTGGGATCCCCCAAGCAGCAATGCGCATCGCCGAAACAGCATCATGATTCGTTGGGTGATGAGGATATGGACGCAATGTCGGCTTTATCCATCGACCAGGTTTCCTTGCGTAGTGGTACCGGTCTAGAGGTCTCCTCGATATCCTCGTCACTGGGTCCACTGGAACTGCAGGATATTATTCCCGAAAGCATACAGCCACCGACTCTTACTAGGAATCAGAGCTCGTCTCTGCAAATGACTACTGATCGGTATGGTTTTGTCTATAATCGAAAAAAGCTGTCGAACAGGCGAGCATCTACCAAAGTACTCGATGATGATGAAAGTGAGTCGATGGCCGATGAGCATCTTAATGCCGATCCTCTCCAAGCTGCCACAGAGGCATCTCCACGATCAAACAACCAAAGTGTTACTAAAGCAGCAGCAACTGCTACTACGGGCACATCAGGTTCGTCGTCACCGTACAGCGCCAGAACATTACTTCAGCATTTGGGCAGCCAGCATGATGAAATACAAAAGATACTTGGTCACAAATGGGCTGAGTTCATGAGGAAAATGGAGGAAAACGTGGACCCTCTTTCTTCTGCCCCTATCATTGGAGTAGTTGGCTCGAATATATTGAATAAGAAACTAGCAAGAGAGTTCAAGGAGCTGGTAATGAGTGGGGTACCCGTTCAGAACCGACCCAAAATCTGGGGCGAGTGCTCTGGGGCTTGGCAATTTAAGGAGCCAGGAACTTATCAATGGCTGTTAGAACAAACAGATTCTGGAAACGATGACGCCGTACACCAAATTGAGCTGGACTTGCACCGAACTATGCCTTCCAATGTTTTCTTTGCGGGAACTGGTGTAGGTGTGGAAAAGCTACGGCGAGTATTGGTTGCATTTAGCCGTTGGAATAAGGAAATTGGATACTGCCAAGGTATGAACATGATCGCAGGTATGCTGCTGTTGAGTTTTTCAACCGAAGAAGATGCATTCTGGGTGCTTGTGGCACTCATTGAAAATATTTTGCCAACTGGCTACTTTAGTCCTCCGCTACTGGTCGTACGTGCCGATATGGAGGAATTCTCCAACATGCTAGAGGCCCATATGCCATTATTGTTTGCGCATCTGAAGCGCATTGGTGTAGAGGTCGATGCAATCACATTTGACTGGTTTCTGTCATGCTTCACTGACACACTTTCAGCAGAAGCTCTATTCCGCATCTGGGATGTCCTTCTGTGTGTCGAGGGTCATATTTATTTATTCAAGGTTGGTTTGGCTTTATTCAAACTGTACGAGTTACAGTTGATGAACATCAAGTCGGCAGCGGAGGTGTACTCTTTCATGAAAAACCTGGGCAATCGCTCATTGAAGGTGGATCAGCTTCTGAAGGCAGCAAACGGCTACTCGGTCAAGCTCAAGAATAGCCCGAAATAGCCCATTTTAGATAGGCAAAAAGGATAGGTATGAATGCATTTATTCGAGATTGGTAAAAAACGCCTTATAGGCATTATCCAGATCGAAGAGAAGTTGACGCGCTTGCTCGTCAGAGAGTTCTTCATTGACCTTCATCTGATTGAGTGTGATAAGCCATTCAACAATCTTGGCCCTACCTTCAAAATTGGCTGTTGTAACTCTATTCAATGACTGCATCAGCTCAGACAATAGAGGATGAAGTTGATCTTTGGCACGGAAATTCAGCTTTAATCCGTCCATTGTAGTAATAAAGTTTCCAGTAGCCTCAGCAACTGCTTTGGAAGAGACATTGGTCCCCGTATTGCTAGGAACTGGGGTCGAGAAGCCGGACGAGGAGGCGGGAGGAGGTGTGTGGTCATGTTCAACAGTAGCAGGGATGCCGATGCGCAACCTAGCAGTAGCATTTGCATATGACATATTGTACTTGGCTTTGAAAGAGTCAAGGTCGCCAAACTCCTCAGCTACGTGCTCATTCTTAAGCAGTGTGTTGTATTGAGCGAGTAGACGCATGCATGCTGGACCATATTCCGTGTGTGGGATAGAGTCTTTCAAGAAAGCCTTTTCCAGCTTATCCAGTGTTATTATAATAGAATATATTTCAGCCAGCCCTTCGTAGTTTTCACGCTCCTTTGGGCTGGAATAGAGCGTGATCTCAGTGTCGAGAGAGTTCATCATTGTGGTGGAAATGGGATGTTGCGAGAGCTGGGAATACCTGAAGATCAAGATCAACAAGTGCGGAGGGGCACAATTTACATGTGTATTAGTAACAAGCTTAGTTCGGGTATAAAAAGAGAATACTACAGTAAATTATTTGGCAAATATTTAATCCAAAGTCCAAAATCCAAAATCCATAATCCAAAATATCATTCTGCCAATAGCGTTTACAAGAAAGCAGCAATCAGTGCAAAGATGCCAGCCAGGGCACCAGAAGCATTGACACCAGCAGCATCGTTCTTCTTTTTTGTGGAGGTAGCAGAAGAAGAAGGAGCAGCAGAAGAAGTGACAGCATTCTCATTGTCTGTAGAGGCACCCTGAGGAGAGTTGATGTCACTACCAGCCACAATAGTGATGGTGGTGTTGGAGATGGCATTTCCAGCAGAGTTCTCAATGGTGTAGGTGGTATCTGTTTGGTTCAAAGGAATAATCTTACCAATGTTGCTGTTTCCGCCGCCCTTCTTCAGCAAAGCGGCGTCGGGGCAAGCAGGAAAGGTGAAGTTTGTCTGGAAAGAGGAGTCGATGCCGGAAATCAGTTTTGAGGTGCACGAGTCATTGGAAGGCAGAGAAATGTCATCTTCAGAAACAGTGGGCAGCGAGATGTTATTGTACTGTTTCTGGAGATTGATAAAGTCAGTCAATAACTTGGCGTTTCCATCGGAGTCGAGCTCGACCAAACCATAGTTAGAGACCTCGTTGGTGAACTCGTAGACTAGTCCACCTGAGAAAACAGGCAGCAGGCCATCCTGGTTGTAGATACCCTCAGAAACCTCGTCAAAAGTTCGGGGACTATTCTTGTTGCATCCATACTCAGAAAGGAAAACAGGGATGGAGGAGGAGGCAAAGGTTGAGTTGAGCTTTCCGTACCCTGAAGAAGTCCAGTCGGAGGAACCAGAGCACCACTCGTAGGAATTGAGGCCGTAAAAGTCAGACTTGGACTCGTCGTCTCCGCACTGCAGATACTGCCACATAGCCTCACGCAGCACAATATCGTCGGCAGCAGAGTAACCGACAGGAATTGTTCGGTTGGCATGGAGCTTGATGTAGTCCTTCATGTCTCGCTGGACGGCTCGAATGTACTGGGGCACAACCTTGGCAGAGCCCTCGTCGTTAACAACCTCGTTACCAGAGAAAAAACCCAAAAGATTGGGGTAGCCCTTGAAGGCATCAATGATACCGAAAATCTGGTTCAGATAGTCCGAGTTGTACGAGGAAGCAGGGTCGGTTCGGGACAGCGACAGGTACGGGTTGTTGACATCCAGAACAACGTAAATGCCCACAGCATTAAACACGCTCATGCAGGCATCGTGGTTCAGCCAAGGGCTGACGGAGTACACACGGATGGTATTGACGCCCAGCTGCTGCAGCAAGTACGCGTCTCGAAGGCAGGTATTCTCGTCGGTGAGTACATCGGAGTCGCCGTTGAGCTTGAAAGCAGCAGAGCCACCGGGCTGGTAGTCCACGCCTACCATGATAAATTCC
This sequence comes from Zygoascus sp. PK3305, assembly GCA_023628935.1. Taxonomy (NCBI): domain Eukaryota; kingdom Fungi; phylum Ascomycota; class Dipodascomycetes; order Dipodascales; family Trichomonascaceae; genus Zygoascus; species Zygoascus sp. PK3305. The sequence goes on from JAMAJS010000001.1 coordinate 3,251,828, forward strand.
TCTCCTGAGTCCGAGGCATTGGCAGCAGGTCGGACGAACCGGTTGCCTTTGATTTCGATAGGGATAAGCGCATGGGCGGCAGTCAGCAACGAGGCCAGGCCGAGAAAAAACGAGGGCTTCATGATATCAGGAGGACTAGCACTAGTAGCGAAGCAAAGTGGGTCCAGGAAAAAGGAGCGTCAAAAGTGGGTAGCAGGTGGGGAAAACTGGGTTGTGTCGCGATTTTTCCTCGTACGGGGCGCGCGGCTAGCGTAAGGCTGTCCCTGCGAAATCAAACAAAGCGCAGTGTACCTCTGAAACGCACAAACTGCAGCAGCACACATATTACCAATCCAATTCAATCCATATTGCTGCTGGTGACCTGCCAACCACGACTGAGGTAGTGCGCAGAAAGATTCTCAGTCGGTTGTCATGATTCCCTCTGTAGGCGAGCGCCGGTCGTACGGAGGCCATCTGTGCACTGTCAAATATGTTGGGCGGATCCCTCAGTGGCCTGCCGTGGAAGCTCTGGGCGTAGAATGGGACGAGCCTTCACGAGGAAAGCACAGTGGAGATCTGGATGGCGTACAGTACTTCCGGACGCAACATGAAGGAGCTGGTTCGTTTCTGAAGGTGTCAAAAGCACCAGACCAGACTGTTTCCTTCGAAGCAGCGGTGCTAGAGCGGTATGGCAGGGCCCCTACTGGCCCTGAGCAGGTCCAGCTGGTGGGCATCTCCAAGCACATTGAATATGTGCCTGATGAACAGCTTCACCTGCAGCAGATCCAGGCCATTTCACTTTCACGCCAGCGAATTGACCCGTACAAGCTGGCGTCTAATGCATTGCTGGAACAGCTAACAAATCTCACACGTTTAGACTTGAGTTTTAACTTGTTTGCGTCCCTGGAACAGGTGTATCGGTTGGTGGGGGGTCTGCATCAGCTGGCTGAGATCAACCTCAACGGCAACAAGTTGAGCTTTGGCCGTGATATCGTGTGGAAAAGAATCGTGGAAGTTTCGTTAGCAGCAGTTGGCGTGTCGTTTGCAAGTGTGCAGGATGTCACAGACGTGTTTCCCGACATAAGGAGGCTGTGTGTGTCGAGCAATGGCCTAACCCACTGGCACCACAGAGGCACGCCTATGCAACTGCTCGATTTGAGTTTCAACAATCTGAGAAAAGTCGAAGGTGGCATTCAAAATATCGACTTTGTCAATCTTTCACACAATGAAATCTTCAGCTGTGCAGATGGTGAATTTACAAACTGCCGGGAACTAGATATCAGCTATAACCGGATCAGCACCTGGGACGATCTCAACCTACCCAGTGATCTGCACGCATTACGGGTAAATGGCAATCCAGTTTATGACCGATTGGATCCTAATGTTGCTACTGTCGAAGTTCTAGGACGGTATGGCCAGATTGCGAAGTTGAATGGCATGAATATATCTGATCAAGAGCGCCTTGATGCTGAGCTTTATTTCATGTCCAAGCTTGCCCCGGCAGAGTTCAAAGCCACAGTTCGTTGGGCGCAATTGGTCGAATTGCATGGAAACCCCGCGAAGGAGAAACCTAAAGAAACTCTCAAGTCTAAAATTGTAATCTTAAGTGTGCATTACCGTGACCAAGTGCAGGAAACAAAGGTCTTGCGCAACTCGGCTGCTAAGAAGCTCAAAATACAGGCTGCCAAGCTGTTCGGCTTGAAACCTTTGAACGTGACAATGAAAAATAAGGAAGGGCATCACATTGAGGATGCAGATGACATGTTGGAGCATGTTTACCTGGAGGACTTGTGATTTGTAGTTTGTTAATGGGAATGCATGGAGTTAGTTTTCGAGCAATGAATGCCAGCATCCTGCCAAAGGTTGGCCAGCTGACATTCCTGCCCTAACCAACCGTGGATGATAACACAGTCTTGGACCAAAGTTGGGCTACGTCGATGGACTCGGTGGTTCAATTTTTTATTTGTTATATCCAGCTTGAACAGCTGTCAAAGTTGCTAAACGTAATAAACATAAAATGCTGATATAAAGTCCTATAATGATGCTATGGATGAGGAGCAATACCATACTGTGGTGAATCTATTCATCACCTCCACAGCAGACAAGCCACTCGGTAGTATCAATCCCTGATACTGTTTTGTATTATACCTCCTTCAAATTCCACTGCAAAGTTAGTTAAACGACCTTTGGTTTTCATTTTAGTTGGTCTACTCACTAGTCCATCGCCCAGGTATTCAATCAGATTGATGCCAATGCCCTTATTCACGCTTTTGATTTCTTCAGTTGACATGGTCAAATACCCCACAGCCAGTGCATTCTCTTTGCCTTCCGCATATATCGCAACAATCTGTCCTTCCTTATAGCCCGGAGCATCAGGCAGCTTGGCTCCCTTGGATGTCAAACCAGGGCACATGATGTTGGCTCCGCCGAGCACAAACTTGATTGCACCTCGATCTACTGTCACCGAAGGAAACTTAGAGGGATACTTGTGCACCAACCGCAGCGAGGGTAGCAGCTCATCATCGAAATGCTGAGTGAAAACCACCTGGTTGTCAATGGCATACAGCGACCACTTGTCGGTACACTTCACTTGCACCAGCTGGCTCTTCTTCGGGATTATCGACTCAATATCGCCCTCAAGATCGGGAAACTGATCTACCAGCTTGTTTCGGAGACCTTTCTGTACAGATCCCTTAATGTTGGCGCGCGAGCCCACATCTTCTCTGGTGAATTTCTTGAACATGGTGGGGTTGGGCCAACAAAAATTTGGCGATGCGTTTGCCCAAAACTTACCTCCTTCACCGTTTTGGCTTTTGGCTTGCATACCTAATGTACTCATACCAGCCACAGGTCCACGACGAGGAGCGTGCACGACAACAGGGCCATAGACGTACCGTTGATCATGGTGAGGCATTCAGTCGCCTTGTGGCGCAGAGGGCAAATGCATCATTCTCAGGGCCCTCTGTAGTACGGCCGCAGCCTGGTTACATTGTTGATCTGCTACCTCCTACTGCCTACAAATCCAATGCCACGACCTCAATCTGCTGCAAATTTATTCATACGTCCGTCAACAAGATCAAGCATTCAGTCCTAACTGCCGTTTGGGCCCCTGAAGGCCGACGTCTGATAACTGGGTCGATGTCCGGCGAGTTCACACTCTGGAACGGCTTTTCGTTCAACTTTGAAACAATCATGCAGGCACATGAATCCGGCGTTAGAGCTATGGCGTACTCTCATGCTGGCGAATGGCTACTCTCTGGAGACCAAGATGGTGTTGTGAAGTACTGGCAGTCCAATTTCAACAACGTGAACGTGCTACCTGCCCACAGAGAGATCGTCAGAGATATTGCATTTTCCCCAAACGACGCTCGTTTTGTCACTGCGTCTGACGATGGTAGCTTGAAAATCTGGAATTTCTCGGATGCTTCAGAGGAGTCTGCTCTCAATGGCCACGGCTGGGATGTGAAGAGCGTCGATTGGCACCCTCAGCTGGGTCTACTGGCTTCAGGCTCAAAAGATAATCTCGTCAAGCTCTGGGACCCTAGGGCCGGTGGAAAGTGTCTGGCAACACTGCATGGATATAAAAATACTGTCACCAAATGCCGTTTCCAGCCTACAGGTGGTCAAAGACTGCTGGCAACGTCTTCACGAGATCACACTGCCAAACTGTACGATATACGAATGATGAAGGATATTGCTATTCTCAGGGGACATGACTCCGACGTTTCTACTCTCACATGGCATCCTATTCACTCTAATCTGCTGTCTACAGGCACTCATGACGGAAAGATCTGTCACTTTGTGGTAGATGATAGCATAGTTTCCTCTGATTCTTCAGCCACTGCCACTGCCACTACTATCCTGCCTACGATAACAATTCCTCACGCCCACGACTGGCCCGTGTGGACTCTACAATATCACCCACTTGGTCATATTCTTTGTTCAGGAGGCAACGACAAGACCACTCGATTCTGGTGCAGGGCACGGCCTGGCGACGAACAGGCGTTCAAAGATAGATATTATACTGGGGACTCCACTACCCAGACTCTGAGCAACACTGTTGGTCTTGCACCCAATGACAATCATCGAAGAGCCATTCCAGGTCTTGACCGCTACTAGTGCCTCTGCTGTCAGTGAATGCTGGTGTAGGCATAGAAATGGAGGTAGCCAATGGCTTGGCGACCTCTGTTTAGGCTCTGCCTATGGTCGTACGATACTGCCTTATATGCCTTTCTAGCGCTCTGTTATATTTATGCTTACATGTACAATTAACGAAAGGGGGGAATGCCCTGTATTTCGATAGTCACTAAATTGATATCCCGCACGAATTTAGGCCTGTTTCACCGCCGAGTATTTTGCGCATTATCAGTCCATGGGCGCCAGGCCGAACGTACGTCCGACGTTTGTAATTATCGTTGCAGTTTGAACAACCTTCAGGGACTGAACTAGAGACAGCAGAGTCACTGAACAACGCCAATTCTCACCATGAAATGTCTTTTTTATTGGCTGCTTCCCAGTGCCTTCTCCCGCCCTTTTGTATAATATAATTATATATATCATTGATATCTTTTCTGGCTTCTGTTATCGGCGCACTCTGCTCTTCTTTGTTCAGCCGCACTTCTGCCGGGATCCAGCTCCTCGGCTACCCCACAATATCGCCCCGCCCCACACCCCAACCACGAAAAAACTATTTAATAGACTGCTCGGAAAGCCGATTTCGTTCATAACTAATCCATCTAACTATCAAGAACAAACATAACAATGAGCAACATTCCTCCTCTTGTAGAGCCTTTGCTGAGCCAGCGTGGCAAGGACATGATCAAGCGCGTCAAGGACTTCATCGACAATGAAGTCATGCCTCTGAACGGTCAAATAGATGCTTTCCACGGCTCTTTGCCTAAGTATCATGATGGTGCGTGGAAGGTGTCGCCTATTTTGGAGCAATTGAAGGAAAAGGCCAAAGCTCAGGGCCTGTGGAATCTCTTTCTGCCTGCCTACTATAAGGACGGTGCAGGCTTTACCAATGTTGAATATGCCCTAATGGCCAAGGAAATGGGTCGTGGCGTGTTTGTTCCAGAAATCTTCAACTGCAGTGCCCCAGATACTGGCAACATGGAGGTACTTGCCAAGTATGGTAACGATGCTCAAAAGGAGAAGTGGCTCAAGCCATTACTTGCTGGCCAGATCAGATCTGCTTTCTGCATGACAGAGAAGGGCGTAGCCTCGTCAGATGCCACAAATATCAAGCTCACCATCAAGCGAGAAGGTAATGAGTATGTTCTCAATGGAACCAAGTGGTGGGCTTCAGGTGCTGGTGATCCTCGATGCAAAATCCTGCTTGTCATGGGTCGAAATTCATCGGATGGACCTATCCACAAGCAGCAGAGTGTCATTCTGGTACCTACAGATACCCCTGGTGTCACACTGGTTCGTCCCATGCACGTCATTGGCTACGATGATGCCCCTCACGGTCATATGGAGGTTCAATTCACAAATGTTCGAGTACCTGTTTCGAACATTGTGCTTGGAGAGGGCCGTGGCTTTGAAATCGTGCAGGGTCGGCTTGGTCCTGGCCGAATCCACCATTGCATGCGAACTCTTGGTGCGGCAGAAGGAGCTCTTAGCCTCATGATCAAGCGTGCTTCTGATCCAAACCGACGTACATTTGGCAAGACTCTGTATGAGCATGGCACAATTGCTCAGTGGATCGCTCTGTCTCGAATTGAGCTTGACGAGGGTCTCTTGTTGGTTCTCCAGGCTGCCCATCATATGGATACTAGTGGCCCCAAGGCCGCTCTGGATGATATTGCCAAAGCCAAAATTGTGTGCCCCAATATCTCTTTACAGATTCACGACAGAGCCATGCAGGTTCATGGAGCCGAGGGTCTGTCACAGGACCAGCCCTTGGCTCAAAGCTGGGCTAACCAGCGAACTCTGCGTCTTGCTGATGGACCTGATGAAGTTCACATTGCCCAACTTGGACGACGTCTGGTTAACCTTGCCCGAAAGAATTCCTCAAAGTTGTAAACTCATGGCTGATGTTCTCATCTATGCAACTGTGAAAAATACAACGGTGGTATATAAATAAAATAAACAAATGAAATAAGCTCTTCTGTAGGAAAAGGCTTAGTGTAGAGGGGGGAAATATTTATAAAATATTTTATTGTAAAAATTGCTCTTCTGTTATGATTCCTTGGTGGTGAGCATCCGAATGGTTATGGTGGTTTAGCCTATCAGATGCCAATGATACTCTCCAACGGCTGACATTTGAAAATAGCTACAAGGACGTAAGCGTAACACTAAGGTCGCACCTTGGGAAAAATCTGCTGTAAACTTCATTCCGAATAATTAAGTAAAAAGAATATTCCCGTCTATTAAGTATTCGATAGTATACTGTCTCACTGCGTTAAAAAAACTAGGTGCCATACATGCTATCTTCTTCTGGGGTAAGTAAGTTGACGGCTGAAAAAGTCGGAGCCAATGGGAAGCGATGCAGGAAAGTATACATATTGATTTGCGTTTATTACAAGCTAAATCAACCACGGGTTTACAGGGCGCAAGGATAGTGATAATATTATGCTTAGCATTAGTCCACAGACTCTATGATTTTACCTAGCTTCCTAGTTTACAGGCGAGTTTCTTTACTGTCTTGGGGGTCGGAAAAGAACCTTTCTGTTCTTGATGTTGGCCCACTTCCACTTCTTAACCCAGATGGAAATACCAGTAAGAATACCAAAAGCAAGGAGAGCCTTGAGACCGGCGAGCTTTCTGGCATCGTGCTCGGGCTCAGCAGCCCAGTTGAGGAAGGTAGTAACGTCCTTGGCCATCTGAGTGGTGGTAGCAGGAGTGCCGTCCTCGTACTCAACCAAGCCGTCAAACAGAACACGGGCCATGGCAATGCCACCGCCAGGGAAGTAAGGGTTGTAGTTGAGGCCGGGAGCGAGCTGGACACCGGCGGGGGGTTCTTCGGGGTATCCGGTGAGCAGGGCAAAAATGTAGTCGGCACCACCATGTCGAGCCTTGGTGATCAAACTCAAGTCAGGAGGAAGAGCACCCTGGTTGGCAGCTCGGGCCTGCTGTTCGTTCTCATAGGGAGAAGGCAGGTAATCGGCCAGCTTTCCTTCTCGCTTTCGGGGGTTGCCCTCATCATCAGGCTCGTCGTCGTACTCGAATTCGGCAGCCATAGCTCGGGCTTCGGTCGAAGTGTGGGAAACACCAACCATAGAACGCCAGGCGACTCTCTTGACGGAGTGGCAGGTGGAACACACTTCGCGGTACACCTGGTAACCTCGTCGGATGCTCTGATGGTCAAAGGTTGACAGCAGTCCCTTATGAGGCCAGTCAAATGCAGGAGCGTGAAGACCGTGCTCGGCCTCAGTCATGGCCTCAGCAGGCTGGCTGGTGTACAAGTGGGCACCATAGGCAGCCACTGACGATGCTGCAACGCCAACGCCGATATATCGGGAAGACTACAAGTTAGCCAATGGGTGTTGTACAGCATTGACTGGGCGGAAGGGGAGCAACAGGACACAAGTCATAGCGCTCGCAGCACCATGTTGAACAATCCAGCGCATACAGTTGACATCGTGCCAATTGAAACACAGTCTACCAGCTCTCCAGGATCTGCCGCGCAATTCCGTAATTGTGTACTTACCACTGCTCTGAACATTATTGCTGTGTTGGATCACTACAGTGCGAGTGAAGAAGGAAAAATACAACAGAAAAACTCGAGTATGGTGGTCGGTTTTGCTTTACTTGTGATTGGCTGGCACTACAAGGCCGGGTAGCTGTGCGGCTGCCTTCACCATGCCATACAGCAGCCAGCTTTTGGCAACAGCTGGGCGCGTGAGGTGAACGAAAACCAGCGCACGGCTGAAGCGTTCGGAAAGTTCACAAACAAAAACCTATCTTATAAACAGGGTAGCCCCCGTTGTTGTGACACAAGCCGGAGTAAGTCGCTGTGGACGGAAAACTCCTCTAAGGTCGGTGGGCATTGCATTATTCCCGCTCTGCTTAGCTGTCTGCTTTCTTCTATGATGGATCGCGTGTCTGATGCTCAGCGCGATGTCCGGCTGTCGCTGAAGCTGATTGGCGACCTGGACATGCGCTCCAACCTCAGCTTGGAGCAGGTTGACAGCCAGGTCCGACAGAACCTGGCTCATGACGCAGGCGTACGACGCAAGACGGCCGAGGCTCTGGAGGCAGCGCAGTTTTACCGACGGAATGCACTCTCAGAAGCATTATATGCATATACATTGGTAGATAGTTTACATACGGATATGTTGCGAGAAATCAGCCGGCTCGAGGAACGGCTGGCTCAAGGCACGGATTTTATGGATGAGCCTGCAGAGAGTCCCGTGGGGCTAGTGCATGAGCCCCGCTATTGCGTCTGCAACGACATCTCGTATGGCGAGATGATTGCATGCGACAATGAATCTTGCCCCATTGAATGGTACCATCTGGGCTGTGTTGGACTGGACGCCATTCCCAAAGGCAGCTGGTACTGCCCTCAGTGCAAGACCTCTGACGGTTAAAGAAGCCAGATATATGTGCGCGGATGGTACAGCATCAACGAGTACCTGGATTTTCCGGAATCTGAACATTGTTTTCGCGTCCGCAGCATTCTTGCTGCTTTGTTCGGTTGTTGGTTTTTACTGGGAAAAGGGTGCATTCATGCCCACAGTTCTTCATCGAAAAAGTACAGCCATGAGAAGCCACACCAAGATGCAATGATACCCAATGAACAGTACACACTGACAATCATTAGAGCCAGAAACTCATACTTGGGGAGGATCTGGCCGATGAGATAGTGTGCAGCCATTACGGGTACAAAACCTGTCATATACACGAGTGAGAGCCTGTCCAGAAGGAAAATGCGTCGCTGAGGGGAGTACGACACAATCACCAGATTGTTGAAAGAGTAGATGAACATGACGAACCAAACAAAAGTATAAGCTACTTTGAGTAACTCTTCGCCTGGTGTGAAAATAAGCGGGAACAGGGATATGTAACCGGCCACTACCAAGGGCACAAAGCATGACAAGATTCGCTTGTCCTTGAGCGCAAGAAACGAGGCAGGAAAGATTACAAGAAGAATGGCCTTCTCGTGAACGTGCCATCCAAACAAAAATGATGCATAGCCACAGAGTGTTAGCGATGCGAGGAAGCGGCTTGTAGTTGGCCAGATAAATAGAGGTATCAATGCAAGAACCTGGTAGAACAAGGTCAGGAAGAACGTGATCCGAGGTTCAATATCAGGCAGTACCGTAAATTTTACATCTCCCACTAGTCCTCGAGTAATACTGGCCGACGCAGTCTGCACTTTATACACTATGATCAAGGCTCGATCCACAAAGGAGTAAATTGCCCAGACGTTTGGAGCCCAGTAGGCATGAGTGAGACCACGTGAAAATGGGAACAGCCGTGAAAGCACCTGCGGGATTTGCCCCATGTATACAAAGGGACCAAAAGCCACTGCAAATATGGCTATGACAGTAATACCAAGTTGGGCAGTGTGAGCAAAGTTGATGCCTGTGATCTGTTTGACACCTCCCGAGAATACGTAGCTTCGAAGTAAGAAAACAAAGTACGCAGGGGCTAGGTACAAGTAAATATGCTTGAAGCAAAGAAGAACAGCAAACAATGCACCAGAAAGAAGCAGCTTCTGCTGCATTGCTGCCACAATGCTGAATATGAGTATGCCATACATCATACCATTGTACTGGAAGTGGATGTGGTCAATGAGCAGCAGCCCTGGTGACAATGCTATTGATCCAGCAATAGCAAACGCTTGCATAGCCTGGCGATGGCCTTGCTTGGATTCTACATTGAGGTAGTGCTGAAGAGAAGCAAACAGCACGAGCTCCGATACCAATACTGTGATTCGCTGAAACGCAATGGTAGGCCAACCATACTGGCCCACCGGCACCAGATCCAAGCAGCCATCGTTGGCTACCACTGACGGTATAAACTGCGCCAACAGCCACTCAAACCATGCGAAGAATGGCGGGTAATCGAGCGTCCACTGACTGGTGTCTTCAAAGTACCACTTGTCGAGGGGCAGAGTCTTGGTGATTGCCAGCCAGTTGCGGTGCACATCAAAGTCGGTTGAATGGTATGCAACAAACAACAGCGCTTTGAGACACACTGAGGCCACGAAAATGTTGGCCAGTGATTTGGCCATTGTGATTGTGGCGGTGGAGGGGACGACGAGCCGTGTTTAGGAAAATATCAGACTACCCGAGCTGCAAGAGGATGGATGGTGGTGGGTTGGGGGATAAGATTGTGCTTAAAGGTATATTGTTTGCGCCGCACCAAGTTTCATTTGACTTCATTTCGATACCCGTTTTGATTTCGCTCTCACCCCACGAATCGCTTCTGCCTGTCGTGCGCAAAAATGGTTTGGCAGCTCGACACCAATTCTCACAAGCTGCTTTTGTATCCCGGTACCGACCGGGATCCTGCGTACTACATGCTGGTGGACCGCCGACGGCCCGTGCAGGCCATGCCGGTACCGCTCAAGTCTCAGTTGGCTCTGGAAACTCGCCAACAGGAAGGTGGTGCTATCCAGGTGGAGCTGGGCTCCAACGCTGTGGGCTCGGTTTTTACGGATTTCAAGCAGCTCGCCGAATTTTTATCGGAGTGGAAACAAGCACTGGCTGCTCTAGATGACCCTTCTGCCTCTCGCAATCCTAAAGCGGTGGCTGCTAGAGAAGATTTGCTCAAGGACCGGGATGCCATCATCACCGAAAATACCATCAGCATACGAGTTGTTACCTGGAATCTGGCCGGTAAATCTTTGGCAGACGTATCCCTTGAACCCCTGTTAACGAGCCCCGATCTTCTGGCTGTTTGCATTCAAGAGTCAGATACTCTGGGTCGTAACCTTTATGCTAATACTGCTACTCTGGCTGAAATCACTGACAAGATACTCGGCTCTTTGCCGTCAGAGAAGTCTTATCAATGCGTTGGACAGAACCAATTGCTTGGCCTAATGCTACTGACTTTTGCAACCAAAGAACTGGCCGATCAAATCTCTTCCGTTTCAAGGGCCTCCACTGGTACCGGCCTATTCGGCAGAATCGGCAACAAGGGTGCTTGCGGAATCACCATGACGATAGGTCATGACCCCGCAGTTCCGGAGAGCGGCACGGAAGTATCTCTTATCAATTGCCATCTTTCTGCCGGAGAGGAATTGGACCTGCTGGACAGGCGTCGCTGGGAGCTTGGTGAAATTGGTGCTCAGTTTGGGTTCGCAGACAAGCCGGATGTGCTGTTCGACACCGATGCTCCGGAAATCAATACTGACGAGCTAGCCCAAGTATCCAAGCTCAGCTTGGGCCCTGCATCAGTCCCTGCAAAAAAAGTTTGGTTTCTTGCTGGTGACCTCAATTATCGGCTGAACATGGATAGTAACCTAGTGCGGGATTTTATAGACAAACAGGACTACGATACTCTGTTGTCCCATGACACCCTCTCTAGTCAGAAAAAGGAGCGGAAAATCCTGCAGGACTTTGTGGAAGCTGAGGTCACGTTCCCTCCTACTTACAAGTACAATGGGGATGAACTGGAGCAAAAGAGAATACCATCATATTGTGACAGAATTCTGTACCGCTCTGATGATGACGGGCTGGCTCAGCTCTCCTATAGTACTATGATGGAGTATACCGTCTCCGATCACAAGCCTGTATACGCAGATTACAGTCTGAAGGTCAGCTGGGTGGACTTTGTTAAGAGAAAGAGCATTGTTGACGAAGCTTTGAAGGAGCATGACCAAATTGAAAACTCCATGAGACCACACTTAAGTGTCAGCACAAACGAAGTCGTCGGTCCTGACCAATCCAGGGCTCTCAAGGAACAGGAGGCATGGCTCACAATTACTAACGATGAAGAGTCTCCGTGCTTGGGGAAGTGGAGAATAATAAGCAACAATCCTCAAATCTCGCTAGAGCCTGCTCTACTGGGTCGTCTCCCGGCGGGTGCATCTCAGAAAATAAGAATCAGCACCACACTGCCTGTTGGAACGGATGAGCTGAATGATATAATCATCGTTCGCTTAGTAGATATCAAGGATGTTTTTGTGACTATCCGATTCACTTCAACTCTACACACAATTCTGGGCCAAGATATAGGCGATGGGGTGGTGCATGCTGTGGCAGAGTGCATTGAGTACATGGACAACAACGATTGCACTGGTGTTTTTGAATCGTTGATATCTCCAAATGGCTTCTCATTCAATGCATCTGACCCGAATAATTTGCTGCCTAGCCTGTGTCTTGATGTTCAACAATGGATGGACGCTGGACTTGAGTTTGATACTCAGGTGCTCGACGAGGCAAACAAGTTGGTGTCAGGACTGGGTACGCGAGCTGTTGCACAAGAACTGGTGATTTTATTAAGCTATATACCTGGGAAGCTTATTCCAGAGCAACTTTACGAAAGTTGCGTGCATCGACCACCTCAGGTTGGCCAAGCCGCAGTGTGGGATAAGCTCGAGGATATGCAGAAAGACCTGCGTTGCAATAGCAATGCTCTACAGCTGCTAGTTACATTTTTGAGAAGACTGGTTCATGTTAACAAAGTCACCCAGAAGCAAACTATCTTGAATGTGTTTGAGCCCATATTGTTTGGAGTCCCTGATCGATATGTTGTGGGCAAGTCTCTGTTCAACCTGAGAGATGAACGCAAGTCTAGAAGGGACCTGCTAGGGGAACTGATTCTAAGAAGCATTTCAGTCAAGTAAAACCAACCTTGAGATAATTTATTATGCATAACGTTAATAATAGATAAATTAGTTAGACCAGGCAGGGCCACCGAGTGTGGTACCCTTGCCAGTCACCACACTGATAGGCACATCCTCAGATGATGTATATTCCAGCAACTTCTGAGCTCGTTCAGCCTTTTTAATCTGAGTCTTGGACTCAGCAGCGTCCATGTCGATATCTTCAGAGATCTGCTTGGCTCGCTCCTGGTGGTATCGGAGGTTTCGTTCGTTCTTTTTGACTCTCTTCTTTGAGACACCCTTGGTTGTAAGGACGTCAACCTTTCTACTTCTGTGAGTAGGAGCCTTTCTGCCAATATGTTTTGGCTTGTTGATAGAGTTTCTAGACGGCATGTTGGAGTCGGGTTGTTGAAGCAGCTAAGAACGATTTCCCAAAATTTTTTTTTTTAGGCAGATGGGGTACTGAAAAAAAAAATTATCCGATGCTGAAGCCCTTTGATCCCACACACAGTCAACGAGTGATTCCTGCGTGCAGAATAGCTAGCCAGCACATTTTTGCAACAACGTGGTCGCCTATTAGAAATACCCGGACACCCGGGCTCCGATTCTACAGCAGTAATCGTGTTCGAGCGAACAGGAGCAGGCAGAGCCGAGTTGGAAGTATGCGGACTGCGATCCAAGTGCTGACTAGTATCAATGCTGAATCCGCAGCCCCTTCACTAGTGTTGCACACCCAGGATGGAAAAAGGCATATTATAGGGCGTGTTGCCGAGGGTTTTCAGCGTTCTATCAATGAGAATCGCATGAGAAGTACAAGAGTGGAAAATGTGATGCTGACAGGCCCTCTGGACTGGAGCTCATTCGGGGGATTGCCTGGATTCCTGCTCACCATCTCGAACACTGGCAACTATGCTCCAAACCAGCCTTTGAATAGCAGTACGACTACAGAAGAAGGCGGAAAGTTGCATCTTTATGCCGCTCCTGGAGTGAAGGCCCGATTGGAGAATGCTATTGATAGCTGGAAGTACTTCATATTTCATCAAGCCATCCGTTTGGGGGGCACCAGGGGAGATCATGTTGGAAGTAGCTTTCAGGATGAGAGCTTGTCGGTGAAAGCAGTGGATATCAATCCGCAGGAACATGGTCTACCATCATCATCTTATATTATTCAGGTGTTGCCCAGCAGAGGTAAATTTTTGGTAGATCGAGCAACTGCTCTTGGAGTTCCTAAAGGTGCTCTGTATGCCAAGCTAGCCAGCGGTCAGAGTGTAACGACTCCAGATGGCAATGTTGTAACACCAGATCAAGTTATGGAGCAGCCCAAAATCCCACCCAGAGTAGTTGTTGTTGATGTTCCTGCGCAGGATTACGTTCAGAGCGTCATTAGCACGGACTGGAATCAGCCAGTTTCTGACGCAACATCAACAAACAAGAAAAGGAAAACTACTAGCTGGAGCACGCAGAGGCTTCCTACGTCTGGTACTGGTGAAATAAGCTTCCCTGTGAGTGTTGTGTACCATATTCTGGGAGAAGACGTTGATCCGTTCCAAAACCAGCAATACCTTGACTGGATGCTGTCATTCGGACCCCACGTGAAGCATTTTATATCTCACAAGGACTATGCTCCATGGTGCATATCGTTAGAGAGTGCATATCGACTGAATGAGAGTCTACGAGATGTTTTGCCCAGCAATTTCGGTGAGCTATACACTCGACCAGCGCTGAAAGAGTTCCCGGTTACATGGGAAAATATTCGAAATGTCTACGAGATGGACGCGCTAGCTTTGGAACCGGAAATCCAGCTCTTTAGCGATCTTGCCAAGGGGGATGCTAGCGCTCAAGGGCCCACTCTAAAGTCCGGTGGTAAACGAGTGTTTTCTGCGAATGACGAAATGGTTATTACTCTAGGCACAGGTTCCTCGCAACCAGCTAAACACCGGAATGTAATCTCCACGGTGGTCCGGTGGGGTGGCCGAAGCATCATGTTGGACTGCGGTGAAGGCACGCTTGGCTCGATCAACCGACAATATGGAGAAGAGCAGGCAGAAAATCTGGTGGCCAGTTTGGACATACTGTACATTAGTCATTTACATGCGGACCATCACCTTGGATGCGTTAGCGTGATATTGGAGTGGCAGCGTCTTCATGCAAGGGACAATAAAGAATTGACTGTGTTCGGCCCCTCGGGACTATTACGGTTTTTGCAGCACTGGCAGACTATCCAGCCGCAGCTGGATCTGAAACGGATCAGGTTTTCGGACCTGGAAGGTTATCTTCGCGGCAGCACTCGCAGCACCAGGCTGGCAGATATCGGAGTCGATGAAATACGCACTTGCCGAGCTATTCATTGCGAGCAATCATATTGCAGCAGCATTCGGCTTGAGTCTGTCCCTGTAGACGGGCAGGAGAGACGGTATTTTACCGTGGCATACTCGGGGGACACCCGACCAAACGATGCCTTTTCCCGGCTGATGCCAGGGGCAGATCTACTAATACATGAAGCGACGCACGAGGACGATCTTTTGGAGGATGCCATCGCAAAGAGGCACTCCACCATTGGAGAAGCAATTGGAGTAGGCAAAAGCATGGGGGCCTCGAAGCTGGTACTTACGCACTTCTCACAGCGATATCCCAAGCTGCCGAGCATTCAGGAACAGGACTTCGGGGCAATGGAAGTTGCCATTGCATTTGATGGAATGGTGACCAATATTGCAGACTTGGGGGAGCAGCGGGCCAAATTTGGAGTGTTGGAGCAGATATTGGGTCCCGATGAGTCGACTAGTGCGGGTGGAGAGTCCCCCGAGCAGTAAAAATAGAATAGAAGCTGCTGCAGCATACATCCCATTGGGAAAAGTGCAGTCTCTCGGGAAGACAACACAGATTAGCAGGCATTAACCAAAAAATTATTAGCTTAAGCTTGCGTGTACATATACATGATAATAGAGCCATAGAAACAAACTCGGTGTGCTTTTAAAAGACATCATGAGGAAAAAGATGGAAGGTTGTTTGAGGGGGTTGTTGAGAGGAGCCAGTAACTAACCAGCAGAAACCAAGTCACTCCTCCGTCAGGTCAAAATGGTAGAGAGGGTTGAAATATGCCGAAAGAGAACCAGTATTTTACAATAAACCGACCAGCAGGCAGTTCCCAGATGCAACGGGTGGTCGTTATAAAAAAAAGAGCGAGAGATAAATAAATATATACCGGGAAAAACTGCAACAAGCGTTTGTGTTGCGTTTCTTTGCTTTGTGTTTGGTGCTGAGGTGTGAGTTTGAGGTTGGTTTTCGGTGCCTAGGAGGCTCCGTCTTTAACCCTCTTTTTGGGGCAATAAGGGCACATCATATGTGAGCAGCGGGTGCAGTCGTACCGCTCCGGAGGAATACCGTGATATCGACCGCACTGACAGCAGTACCACTCTGTAATAGTATGGGGATCCTTCGGATCATAGGCGTCGGCTGGCGCCGCCGATCCTGGTCCGCGAGGTGCCATGCTTTAAGGGGAGGGGGGAGGTTTTGGTGGGGGTGAAGCCGAGTAAAGAGACTTGGTTTGTGGAAGAAGGAGAGTGTAAATTAAGTGCAAAACTAAGCTATTTGGAGTTTCCGTGTGTGTAATGTGTGAGGCCCCCGGCGGGGGGGGGAGAGGCCTAAGTTATGTGGGCCAAGCACAGCTCGACTAAAGGGGTCGGTCGCATCGAGCAAGTCTATCCGTTTTGTTTGGCTGGACGAATGGGTGGGAGACAGGCTGCTCAGGCTATCAAGAGTTTCCGCTTGCCGTGGCCTGGGTTTGTCCGGACTAATCAGGTCCAAAGGTGGCATTGCATTGCTACAGAGTTTACTGGCATCT